>CM050166.1:224063280-224663280 GCA_027410445.1 Discoglossus pictus | reverse complement strand
AGCTAGAAAGACCACAAGCAGGTACAGTCCACTGCTATTCACCCACACCCCCTTAAGACAACAGAGAGCTTAGACTGAGGGCATTACGATTAGGCCACAGCAAAAGGGGACTAATCCCGACCCACAGGTAGACCTTGTAACGCCACAAGAAGTGTCAGGGGAACTCGTACAGAGGGTTACAGAGCCTGCGGCACAAGCCCATTCCAGCTGCGCAAGCTTAGGTGACCATGACCAGTCCTCAGGGGAGGAGCAGATGTTATGTGCACGGACATGCAGGTCACGGAGAGCTAGTGACTGTTCCTCTTGCACCCACAGGTCCAGAAGAAGACCAAGATCAAGGAGTAGGAGATCTTGCCATTGCAGTTACTCCTGCACGGGATCAGAGAGAGGACGGAGCCCGCGGAGGGCCAGACGGTCAGAGTCCCCAAGGCATCAGGATAGACACCCAGTTGGCAGTGTCCACTCCGAGGCTCCCAGAAGCAGGTGAGGTCCCAATGGTGGGAAGAGTAGAAGAGGCAGAAAAAGGTGAACTGCTACATACTAAAAGGGGTTTCCTTGGGTCCCTTAAGACCCTCTCAGCCACACACAACATTGCGGTAAGCGAGCAGGAAATGGGTGCATGGATAGGGGACTTAGCGAGGGGCGCGTGGGCAGATCAATCCAACAGCGATGCAGTGGGGCGAGGTGCGCCGGCCGTGGTAGTGGTGGCAACAGGGCCCTCTGAGGCAGTGTGTGTCCTGGGCCCGCAAGCAGGCATTACCAATGCAATAGTTACTGATGCAGCCATGAGACCAATTGGCTTGTGCTCATTGGACAACTTGGGGGTGCATCTTCCCCAGAATGTAAAAGAAAACATCTGGAGGAGGGAATTCGTTGAATTGTTCTCTCTTCTTCCCATGTCCAGATTAATGGACACGGGCGAGAGGGGGCTTCGTGATGGCGATGACCGTAGCCGGTCACATAGGTGGCTGCCTAGGACCTTCGACACATGGCTGCAGGCCTTTACCGTTAGCGACATCCCAAGCAAGGTTCGGGTTTGTTTGTCTACATAGACGAGATTCGCAATGTCCATAAAGTATAGGGGGGCATGGCGTGGTGGCGGTACGACGAGGAATTCCGCCAGTACCTGGCATCTAGGCCAGCGATGGCATGGAGCGATAAAGTGGGGGCATACTGGCTGAACATTATGACACCTATGCGCGTCATGCCGTCGTTTCGTATCGGATCTGGTGGGGTCAAGGGCCCCACCACCGCCAAGGCTACAGGTCTCAAGACCTGTTTTGCCTATAATGAAGGGGTATGTAGGTGGGCCCCTAATTGCAGGTTCAAGCACGTGTGCTCCACCTGCGGTGGTGAGCACCCTCTTGCTAAATGTACCAGGCCCACGGAAGGGGGCAGATCAGAGCCCCCTGCCAAAGGGCAAGACACCCATACGCCTCCCCGACATGCTGCCATGGCTGAAAAGCTACGGTAGAGTGGCGGGCAATGGCGCCGCAGCTCGAGGGGTTCCAGATCCCATGCACAACAGAGCTGTGGGGATTCAAGGCACCGAACTTACGGTCGGTCCGGGAATTCCCATGAGTAGCAGAAAAGAAAGTGCAAACCGAGGTGCAGCTGGGTAGGATGGCGGGGCCATTTGTTTCCCCTCCGATTCAGGATCTTATCGTTTCCCCTCTAGGCATTGTTCCCAATAAAGAGAAGGGAAAATTTAGGTTAATTCAGCACCTCTCCCACCCCGGGGGTGGGGGGGGTCGGCCAACGATGGGATCACAAAGGATAAATCGACTGTATCCTATGAATCTTCCGACCGGGCCGCTGAGATGGTTAGGTTTGCCGGAGCTGGGGCGCTCCTGGCAAAAGTGGACATTGAAGCAGCATTCAGGTTGTTACCAGTTCATCCGTTGATGGCAGCTCTTTCATCAACCTATGCTTACCTATGCGGTGCTCGATATCATGTGCCTACTTTGAGGCGTTCAGCTCATTCTTACAATGGGTTGCGCGCACGGAAGCAGGGTACAAGAGCATTATGCACATCTGGATGACTTTCTGTTCGTTGGTCCAGCAGAGCAAGATACTTGTCGTTTCATCTTGGAAGTGTTCACCAAAATCACCGTTGGCCCATAACAAAACTGAGGGCCCCACAACTAGGTTGACTTTCCTGGGGACTCAGATCGATTCCAAGACAATGGAATGCAGTCTTCCCCGGGAAAAAGTGGCAGACATGAGAACAGACCTCAGCGTGCTGGAAGAAGCGTGTAGGGTGTCACTGCGACGGTTGCAATCCATCATGGGGAAGTTGAACTTCACCTGTAGGATTATCCCCATGGGGAGGATATTTTGTAGGAGAATGTCGCTCGCTACCGTAGGCGTCATTAGGCCAGGTAACGAGACTCATCAGACAGTCTGTTGCCCCGGCGACGTGGACCGCGTACAGACGCATGTGGGCAAAATGGAACAACCTAGTTAAGATGGCAGGTGGGTCTACATCAGAGGATAAGACCCTAGGGATACTGCTTTGGTTTCTGCTGCGGTGTGCAGAAAAAGGCAAGAAAATGTTTCTAATGTTTAAGCTGGCAGGGCAGAGGGACTTTACAAAAGAGTTTATAGTGCGCAAGGTGGTGCGCGGCATGTTTAATGGGGATCGCAGGCCAGATACCAGGCGGCCGATTACCTTTTCTTTGTTGCTGCGAATGGCGCAGGTTTTGATGGTAACGTGCAGGAACCCCTTTGTATCTCTGCTTTTCCGTACAGCTTTTTCCCTGGCATTCTTCGGAGCGTTCCAGATAGGGAAGTTAGTCGCGAACAGTAGACACGGTTCCGGGGGCGTGCAGTTGGTGGATACCTGTCTAAGGGAAGGCACAGTATTGATATGGTTACGGAGGTCTAAGACTGACCAGTTGGGCAAAGGAAAAGAGGTGGTGTTGCACCGTGTTGGCATGGAGTGCTGCCCCTATGGGTGTATGGAGGAGTACCTGAGACAGCGACTGGCGGGACGGTGTTCGCTGTTGGTTCATGCCGGCCGATGGGACGGCGTTATCCTGTTATCAATGTGAAAGGATTCGGGGCTGCTATGGAAGCAGCTAGGTTAGGCTTGCCTGACGCCGCAGAGAAGTATCAGGAGTTTTCGATCTTACGTGCGACCTAGGGCAGTAGTCTAATAGATGTTGCTTTCTGCTTTCAGGAGGACAGAAGCAACTGTGGATCGTGGGCCATTCATACGTGTACTGGGCCCACAGGTTAGCCGCAGTTACAGAGGACAAGACACAACTGTGTTTTCCTGTTACGGACTTGCACGTGCAGTGGTTCGGGATTCAACGCCTGTGGTGGCTGCAGGTAGATGGGCTATTGGAAACAAACGCCCAGCCTTATGGACAGCCAAGCATAATATTATTACAATTTGGGTACGGTCCCCATGCGACGGACGTTGAAGGTGATGAAGCGGGACGTGGAAAGTTTGCTGAAGAAATTTCCGGGGGTATTCCTGATATGGTCCGAGATGATAAAGAGACACTCATGGCAGAACGCTCGGGATCCTGTCGGGTTGGACAGATCGCATCAAAAGATCAACCAACAGTTGTCAAGTTTCATCAGAAAGCTGGGTTTCGTCGCCGTCCGATACAAAGAGTTTGAGCCGGTCAGGCCGACGAGTTCTTTGGAAAGGATAAAGTTCATTTGACCGAAATCGGGCTATAGTTCCTCATGCTGGAATTCAGGGAGAGTGTTGCGCGGACCTTAGCTTGAATTGATAGCAGGGGGGGATCGCAGTCTCAGGAAGGGTCCCTCGCTCGCTCTGTGGCGGGAGGTGAGTTGCCCGGCCCACTGGCCTAAGTGGGTGTGGCTCTACCTCACAGGGCATGTTTAATATAAGCATTGGGGCTTTGGGCAGGTCCCAAGGCGTGAGGTCACTGTACATGGTCGGGCTCCTCCCCCTGGAAGTTATTATGTAAATTATATACAGGTTTTTTATGTTTTTGTTAAAATGGTTATTTATGAATAAAAGCTGTGGCCCTTGTTTCTCCCAAAATCACTTGTGGTGTCAATTATTTCACAAAAGCCTAAATGGATCATGCTTGGGTCATGTTGGACGCGGAGGCTGCACAGGCTCCCTGGGTCAGCCCGTAGAGTCGCGTGACTCAACGGAGCCTGTAAGGCTGAACAGCCAATCGGGAGCATCGGGGGCGTGGCTTCCACCCGTGTTCGCGCATTCTGCCAGTACAGCGTGGTCTCCAGCTGAAATCCCACCCTCCCACCCTAATTTTGGTTGAGTGTAAAAAATGTGTTATTGTTATCTTCTTATTAAAAAAATAATAATATATATATATATATATATATATACAATAAATATTCATATAAGAGAAAAGAGATATATTAAAGAATGTTAGTGGAGAAGTGGCATTTATTGTTGTATAGTTTCTATGATTGGCTAGGCTGGAGGTGAGTTGCCCGGCCCACTGGCCTAAGTGGGTATGGCCCTAACAGGGTGTGCTTAATAAAAGCATTGGGGCTTTGGGCAAGGCCCTAGGCGTGAGGTCACTGTCCGTGGCTGGGCTCCTCCTGGAAGTTATTATATAAATTATATACAGGATTTTTTATGTTTATGTTAAAATGGTTATTTATGAATAAAAGCTGTGGCCCATGTTTCTATCAAAATCAGTCGTGGTGTCAATTATTTCACAAAAGCCTAAATGGATCATGCTTGGGTCATGTGTGTTACATGCCGGATGAAGTGTTCTTGAGTGTTGGTTCAGTTTTATCATTTTACGTCCTTAGCCTCGTTTTTTTTTTCATCAGTTTTTTTTTCTGTCGCTTACGGGATTAACGAGTGTGTAAACTTTGGAAATGTTAGTGAAATCGAGGTGTTACCTGACTTCCAGACGTCCTGGGTGTCCCCCCTTGATGTGGGTAATGCTTTTTCTTTATTATTTGTGTTTATTTTTTGTGTTTTGAGTATTTTCCGCTGTGCAACAACTATATTTGTGATTTCAGTGCTTTAATAGTCATATATAAACTAACCCTCAATATTCCTAGCATGACATGCATGAAGGTGCTACCACTGCAATGCAGCTCATACATTTGTACTTTGGGAGACCTGGTGTGAATGTTATGGAGCTTTGGCTGATTATCTTTCTGTATAACTTACCCAGGGCTATCAAAACATACTGCTGTGACTAGAAAGGAAATATATCCAATAAAGCAACACATGTGCTCCAAAGGCAGGCATTCAGGATGCACTTATTACTGGGCAACTTAACTCAATTACTATTAAAATTTTTCCTTCCAAGTCATTGATCTTGTACAGATATTTTTGTTTCATAACATAGAGCTAGGTGGCGATTAAAGGACCACAATATGATTTTTTTTTTAAAGTTTACTGCCTGTACATGAAGGAAGTCAAATAATTAGAATGGAGCATATTATTAAAAAAAAAAATTAAATGTGCTTATTTTTAAAACATTTTTTTATCCTACGTGCAGCTCTGATCAAGCATTACATGTCATCCTTTGTGGTTGTGTCACATGAAGATACTTCTATGTAAATTATGGAGCATGTGCATGGTTGTGCACAGAGCTCACTCTAGGCTCACTCAAAGAGCCTGGAGGAATAGCGTGCATTAACACACACACGCATAATTTACAAAGAAAGAAAATGAAAGATACAAAACCTAAGAGAGAAAGAAAGAAAAAGAAAGAAAGGAAAAACAGGATTGAAATCAGTGGGAGAGATAGAAAGGCATATAGTCAGTTAATTGTATTGTCCATTATAAACAAACTAGAGAATTGCGGGTCAAAAAATGACGGCAATGAAATTGTAAGGTAGCTAATGCTGTTTGGTGTATAGTAATGAAATATATAATACACTAGCGACTTGCCCGTCAAAAAATGACGGCAATGTGATGTATATGTTTGTCAAGTTGTTTAGTTATTTATATATATTTTTGACACTTGTAAGTATTGTGATATGAACGTGTATTTTTGTAAAATGTTGATGTCAAAGTATATATTTTTAAACTTGAACTTTATTTTTTATGTAACTTTGGAAGTTGAGAAAACATTATTAGAATTTGGAACATTATAAACAGGAACATAGTGAATACATTTTGTAAGCTAATTTTTTCTTAAAAGTATTAATATTTGAATGTAAAAACAGTTGAACTTTAAATTAATCAGTATTAACATGCAATTTCTATCATAATATTTGTTAAGTTCAATATACATTGAATGTAGAGGAAGGCATACAGAAAAAACTCTCCTTAAAACGTACCTAATGAAAGTAATTCCTTACTGACCACATAAACTGGCGATAAACATTAATGTAGGTAGTAATGTTACGATAACAGACAATATTTACATTGTGACTTAAAAGGTGCTTGAGCTCTTAACATGAACTTTGTAATATGTTGAATGAAATAACTTGAAAATATTGTTTTTAAACTTGTAACATTAGAAACATTAACATAGTGACTTAACATTTTAACATAATTTTTATGAAAATGCAAGGCAAGTATTTTGTGAGGCAAATTATCCATAAACATTACTTCCATTAATTATGACGGAATTAAACAACTAATTGTTATGTATTTTTGAATGTTTTTAAAAAATGTTTGCATGGCTTTAATTTGTATACTGCAAAGTTATAGTACTTCATAATAGACAATGTATTTAGTAAAAATACGTCCATCTTCTAATAAATCTCCTTGACTTTCATTGTTTTCAATGTAAACTTTAAAAGCCTGTGGATTTTTGCACCGTGACAACGCAACGTACAATTGACCATGTGCAAATACTGGTTCTTCCAAGAAAATACCCACAGATTTGAAAGTTTGACCTAGTGATTTATTAATGGTCATGGCAAATGCCATAATAATGGGAAATTGTCTTCTTTGAAGTATAAAAGGGAGACTACTTTCACTTGGTGCTAAATCTATTCTTGGTATGAAAACTCTCTCTCCTTTATGGGTACCAGTTAAAATTTCAGCATCTATAAAATGGTCCTTTAATTGTTGAACAATTAATCTTGTGCCATTGCATAGGCCTTTTTTGGGGTTCATATTTCGCAGTAACATGATAATTGCACCTTTCTTTAGCTGCAAAATATGTGGTGGCATTCCTGAAGGAGTTAGAGAGTTTATGAATTCAGTCGAAAAGTTAGCCTGACTTTCATTGTCATCAGCAAGTACAGAATCAGCACTGTGATAATTTCTTTGTGGTGCATTAATTTTTTTAAAGATTTCATTATTGAGGATTAATGCATCTTTATTTTTACACGTCAGTATGACTTGGTTGGCAAGCTCGGAATATTCTTCGTTATTTATGCTCCCTTCAAATATAGCCGATATAATACCTTGTTGACAAATCATATGAGGTGGTATCTCTACAGTGTCGTCAGCTAAATGTAGTATTTTTTCTGTTCTGCCTTCTCCAATTTTAATAAGTCAATCATTGAAATCAGTTTGGCCTTCTGATCTCATATTTTGTTGCAGTTGAAGATGGGTAAAATGTTTCCATACTGTGCTTGACTTGACACAGGTTTCGATAATGTCAGTTCGATTTCCATGTACAACAACAGGTAATGTTTGTCTAAAATCGCCACCCAACAACATTACCTTTCCACCAAATGGAAAAATATTATCCATGACTTCACGAAGCAAACGGTCAATACATTGGAGGGCATAGCATGACATAATTGTGGCCTCATCTATTATAATTAATTTACATTTCTTCAATTTCTTTGCTTGTAAGGATGTCATGCGAATATCCGACACAGAATTTTCTAAAATAGGCACTGGCAGTTTAAATCCACTATGAACAGTTCTTCCACCTTCTAATAAAAGTGCAGCAATTCCAGTAGTGGCAAACGCCATTGCTATTTGTCCTTGTGCTCGTACTGAACTCATTAATAAATTGTACAAATAGGTTTTACCTGATCCGCCAGGTCCATCAAGATAGAAATAACCCTCTGTCACCATGTCATCATCTATTGCATTTTTAATGGCATGAAATGCTTGCAATTGTAGAGTATTTAAAATTGCAAGTCTTTCTTCTGTTCTTTCTGCTTGTAGTTGAATGTCATAGTCTTCAAAGTTTATGTCATTTATAAGACCTGGATCAGGCAAATTAAAACTTGCACAACTTAATCCATGAGTTAAAAATACTTCTTGGATTTCCATTAACGCTTTTAAGTGTGCAATGGGTTCATTGTATCGTCGCATAAAGTCTTTAGCCATATTACTTTTAAAAGTCTCCCACAAATCTAATGCATTTGGAGCATTTGAGAAGCATTTGAGAAGATACAAATAAAAGCAAATTGTTCTCTCATCTGTCGTGGCATTTGACATTGTGCTGCTTCTTCTAAACATCTTTCCCACTCTGTATCATCAGCGAGTAAGTTTCTATGTCTTGCAGCTAAATGGAAGGATTCATATACAATGTCATTAACAGTTCTTAATTGTTCAAAACTTTGTGCTCCTGGAACATTTAAAAGTAATATCCGTAAGCAAAAACGTTCAACATCTCTTGGACTGACTGTGTAAATTCGTGGAATTATTTTATTGCCTCTGGTTTTTCTTGGTCTCCATAATCCATTCACAAAAACATAGTGATATGGAATTTCAATATATAAGTATTGTGTTGCTTGAGCATCATTGGAATTTAATGCAAACCATACAGTTAGTGTAGTGTGACGATCTTCACTTTGGGCCAATGCATTCATTTCATTTCCAGCATGGAAATAGACTAAATGTCGTTGTGGCAAATGTACTGCTAATCTATATACTGCATGTGATCTATCATGCATTTCAAATTTTAAAAGCCGCCACATAGCTTCTGGTGCACTGACATAGCGAGCATCTACATGAGATGCAAGTTCATCATGTACTAACTCACTACATTCAGGGTTGTCTGCACTTTTGACGATTACAGTAGCTGCATCATAGCCTTTGTAAATATATTTGTAGACATATTTAATGGATTGGATGGAAGTGCAGGCTTCTACGTTGATGTGGGCGTACTTCATGAGTAAATGTGGATTGTAGGGTACTACATATCTATTGTCCACTTTTTTTCCACGAATAATGGCACTATCTCCTTCTCTTCTTTTATAAAGTGGATATCCATCACAATTTGCATATGTTTTGTCTCTATAATCTTTTAGAAAATCTTTTGAACATTTATTATTTTCCATACATGGTGATTGTGGATTAAGGTCTCCACAGGGTCCATGAATCATGCGATGAGTAACAATCTCATATAGTCTACCATATAGTTCTGGATCTGGTAGTTCAGCAACTATGACTGCATCCACTTTGTCCGAAGTATCTAATTTATCTTTCTCTTGAAGTATTATGAGAAGATGTGCATGTGGAAGGCCTCTTTTTTGAAATTCAATGGTATACATAAGCAAGACATTTGCCAAATAATTGATTTATAGTGAAGTCACGTATTCATTCATTTAATTTGATCTTAAAAACTCTGGCTACTAAATCTGGTCGATCAGAAGCAGTTTGTGCAAGAAGTAGATCTTGTGTAATTTCTGGCCATTGTGGATTACATGTAAATGTCATAAATAAATCGGGTTTTCCAAATTTGGTCACAATAGCCATAGCATCATTGTATCTTTCTCTCATATTTCGAGGAGATCCTTGAAAGGAAGATGGTAAAATTATGGCTTTGCCAGCTGTCATGTCTCTGCTTGTAGCCACGTCAGCAACATAGTCCATGAGTCCACAATATTGTTCTACACGTAGTTTATCTTGTTGATCTTTTATAAAGTTTAAATTATTTGCCTCAACTTGCAAATATGAATCAATAATCCATTGTTGTGTTAGTTTTCCACCACATAAAATCGGATTAAATTCATGTCTAATGGCAATTTGAGCTACTTTAAATTCAAGCATAGAAACATTATTTCGGATTCTGGCTTTAGCATTTGGGTAACTGGGAAGGGTTAATTTTGGTTGCCAACCTGCTTCTTCATGTGGGAAAAAGATGGGATATGTCATTGGATCTAAATTTGGACTTAAGATATTAATATTAATAAATGGTTGCTCCTCATTTCTGGGATATATTCTAATGTCTCTTTGAAATGGTGGTTCTCCTTCATCATTCTGAAAGACCATTGCAACCTCATTTGATGTTGGCAAGTTATAACGACGTTTATCAGTATGTCTGTCTCTTTTAAGCACCATATTAACCTTTGGCATGGGTAATTGATGTCTTTGTGCATGAAGTTGTTGTTCATTTTCTACTTCTGCCAATTTTTTGTAAGCTTTACTGTAGGGATTGTTGTCCATAATGTTATTTAGCTCTATGAAAACACTGGGTAAGCATTTTTTATTTTCTTCCATCTGCATACGTTGGTCAACAGCTTCCATTGTATCTAGGACATATAGTTGAGCAAATTTTCTTTGCTCTCCTTGCTCTGGATGTAAATGTGAAGTCCGATGATAAATTTGTCCTTGGACTTTAAAACAGTAAGGACCATGTCCTGGTACATTAGCAGCCAATGTTGCCCCCATAGATGCAAATAATATGGCACTATTGTAGGAAATTATGTAATTTGGAAAAGTAGGTTCAGTCATAATATTTTGTAAATAGCTTGGAAATTGTTTCCTTTCTGGAAGTTTGAACTTGCCTTTTTGACAACAACTAATAAATTGTCCATCTCTGGGTCTCTCCTGTTTAAAATAATAAGCCTCACAAAATTGACATTGAGTACTCATGTCCCCACAACTATGAACCTCTACTGCTAAAGACTTGAGTAAAGGACAATTTGCAAAGCATATCGGATGTTGACTTTCATATTCATCAGGTGAAAAGTCATGAAATGTTTCAACAACAGGTTCTAAATGTTTAGTTTTTTTCGTGGCTTTTCTTGGTATATGTTGTCCTTGTTTTGTTGAAATGTCCTGTAAGTTTTCAGTAAGAGCTTGTAAATGCTTTGTTTTTGTAGTTGCTTTTTTTGGTCTGTCTTGACTGGTATCTTGTAAAATGTCATCTGATGTTTGAGGAACAGTTTGTAAATGCTTTATTATCTTTTTTTGTTGTTGTTGTTGTATCTTTCATTTTTGCAGCTGATAGTCTTTTATTTGCAAGTCTTTTGCGTTCTTTTTCTCGTCGAATTTCTTTCTCCTCAGGTGTCTGCTGGGCGGCATATCTCTCTTGTCTTTCTCTAGTTTGACGTCTTTTCTTTTCTTCTTTGGTCTGGTTATCAGCCATATTAATCTGTAAAGGAAAAAAAAGAAATGTAATTGTGTATATTTAAATTTGTAATTCCTGTTAAAGATTTTTGTGCACAATTGAAGAAATAAAAGGCAAATCATTAATGTATCAGTTATATTTAGTTAAAATTATAATTCCTGGCCTGATTGAATTAAAATTTGGCCAATGGAATCCTGCTGTAAATAAGCAGTTAACATATTTTTTGTAACTAATTTTTTAGTTATTGAAAACCTTATTTGTGGATAGATGTTTACCACTGAAAAACTTTTTTGCTAAAAAAAAGCATTTGATGTGGTTATTGAGCTATGTATTGCATAGTGGCAATTTAAATAGAATAAGGGACATAGTCATTTTTTTTATTCTGTTAACACGGATGCAGATGAAAGATGTTTCTTTAGTTTTCTCCCTTTATACTTATTATACTGTACCTTGGTTGAAGTGTGATTTAAATCCGAATGTTTGTTGGTCCTCGGTTGAAAATCTTTGTCCAATGGTGTAGTCCTCTGTTGGAAGTCCTCGTCCGATGGTGTAGTCCTCTGTGTGAAATCCTGGTCCAATGATGTGGTCCTCTGGCAATAGCCCTCGTTCGATGTTGTGGTCCTCTGGCGATAGGCCTCATCCGATGTTGTTGTCCTCTGGCGATAGCCCTCGTCCGATGTTGTGGTCCAGTGTTGAAAGTCCTGGTCAGCTGGTCTGGTCCTGTGTTGAAAGTCCTCGTCCGATGGTCTGGTCCTGTGCTGAAAGTCCTCGTCCGATTGTCTTCACGCAGTATCTGTTGTAACATAAAATTGAAAATGTTGTTTGAGTGAAATGTCTTTTAAATAACTAAAAAATGTATTAATTTGGGTGTATTGTATCTGTTATGTTTATTTTTTTCTATGTGTTTTTTTTAACTTTATCTACAATACCACAACTTTTGTTATTCTTATTTAATCTTCTTAGTAAGGCTTGTAGGTTGTGATATATTAAAGAAGAATATTAATTTATTTTGCTATGTGTTTGTGTGTTTTTTTTGTACAATCCTGTTTTGTGCACACCACTTGTGGTATAGTTATTTAAGCTTCATTGTAATGGTTATAGGTTGTTAAAGTTTAAAGAAGAATCTTAATTTAATTTTCTATGTGTTTGTGTGAGTTTTTATACAATCCTGTTTGGTGCGCACCACTGTTGGTATGCTTATTTAGGCTTCTCTGTAAGGCTTATAGGTTGTTAAACATTAAGTAAAAATATGAATTTAGTTTGCTATGTGTTTGTGGTAGTTTTTGTACAATCCTATTTGTGCGCACCAATGTAGTTTGCTATGTGTTTGTGTTAGTTTGTTACAATCCTGTTTTGTGCGCACCACTTGTGCTAAAGTTATTTAGTCTTCATTGTACTGGTTATATGTTGGTAAACATTAAAGAAGAATGTTAATATAGTTTGCTATGGCCCTCATTCAATTGTGATTTGGGCAATTGAATAGTGCTCTAAATAAGCACATAACATAATTTTTTAAAATAAGTTTTTAGTTAGTGAAAACCTTGTTTTTGGATAGATGTTTAGTAACTAAAAACTTCTTTAAAAAAATATGTTATGTGCTTATTTAGACCCCTATTCAATTGGCCAAATTGCAATTGAATGAGGGCCTATGTGTTTGTGTGATTTTTTGTACAATCCTGTTAGGTGCGCACCACTTTTGTTATTCTTATTTAGGCTTCTTTCTAAGGCTTATAGATTGTTAAACATTGAATAAGAAAGTTAATTTAGTTTGCTATGTGTTTGTGTGAGTTTGTTCCAATCCTTTGTGTGTACCATATGTTGCATACTTTGGCCCTCATTCAATTGCAGTTTGGCCAATTCAATAGGGCTGTAAAACTGCTTATTTATAGCTCTATTGAATTGTCCAAAATATCAATTGAATGAGGGCCTTTGGTTGCTGCATTTGTTATATTGCCGGGGCCTAATTTAATTGCATTTTGGGCAATGGAATAGGGCTCAATATGAGCACAGAGCATATTTTTTACATAATTTTTTAGTTAGTGAACTTGTATCCAAAAGCAAGGTCTTCACTAACTAAAAACTTCATTTAAAAAATATGCTCTGTGCTTATATAGAGCCCTATTGAAATGGGCAAATCACTTTGAAATGAGGCCCTCGGCCATTAAAGATATATAGGTCCTCATTCCATTTGAATTTTGCCAATTGAATAGGGCTTTATATAAGCACATAACATTTTTTTAACGAAGTTTTTAGTTATTGAAGACCTTGATTTTGTATCGAAGTTCATTAACTACAAATTTCTGTATAAAAAATATGTTATGTGCTTATATAGAGCCCTATTCAATTGACAAACTCACAATTGAATGAGGCTCATGGTTCGTTTCTTTTTTATACTTAATACTTTACCTTGATTGAAGTGTCGAATGACAGAGGGTCCCCTCCTGGCAATCTTAATCCGCCGGTCTTCTTGTAGTGTCTGTTTGAAAAAAAAAGTGAAATAGTGAATTGTATAATTTTTATTTTTTATTTAGCAAAGCATGGGCTTTTCAGCATGTAATGTATTTTTATATCTTACCTGCTCTTCTTTGTTGCTGTTCTTTAAAAGGGATTGTGCTTCACAATGCACGGTGCAAATTGTTGAGTGACGCTGTTGATGCAGAGTCTGTTTGAATATTAAAAGAAGTAGAAAGATTCAGCTTTAGGTGATTTATTAAATTGCACAAAATTAATGTCATTTAAATATACTTCTGTACTTATTTTCAATGAACATTATCTTTTGGGGGTGGCTACACACATATGTCACATACATGAAGCACATTTCCAGAGTTCAATGTAATTTTTTTGTGTGCGTGTAACATATCACTATACATGAATCATATTTTAATTGTTAAATGAACCTTATTTTTTGTTTTTTCCAACACACATAAATGTGTGTGTGAGATGTAACTATAGATGCTACATATATGTGTGCGTGTCACATATCAGTATACATGACTCATATTTTAATCTTAGAATTTGTATTTTATAATGTCATTTAAATGTAGTTGTTTAATTATTTTGTTTTAAGATCATTTTGTTGCAGGGGCAATAGACATAAATTTGCGTGTCACATGTCACTATACATGAAACTCATATATGTCCGTGTCACATGTCACTATACATAAACCTCTTTTTGATATTGAATTATTATTTTTTTTTTTTTGTTAAATGAACCTTTTTTTTTTTGTGGGCCTACACACATAAATGTGTGTGTGATATGTGATTATACATGATAGACATAAATGTGCGTGTCAGATGTCACTACATAAATTATATTTTCCTAGTTCATATTATTTTTTTTTGTCCTGTCTTGATAATAAAATTTAATATATTATAGCTTACCTCTCAGTTGTAATTTGCACAGTGTAAAGTAGTAAATTATGAAAGAATTGTCTTCTCAAGTAAAAGCAGCAGTTATCTATGAAGTAACTCCGTTCATCACCTGAGGAGAAATGTATTTTTTTGTGTAAAATAGGCAGTATTTATAAACTTGTAGAAAACTCTGGAAAGTTAGACCGTTAGAACGCAATACGCATGCGCTATTTGCGTTCCAGCTTACAATTTGCGTTCCATCCGCCATTTTGTGCGTAGTAGTGGTCAAAATAGTGTTTAATATGATTGTGATACGTTCCGCATAGTATGTGTTTCATTATTGCGAGTAAGTGTAGTATAGTTACGTCTTAAGCCTCATTTTCATTTTGTTCGTCGGCCATTTTTTCTCTCGCTTAGCGATTGTAATAGTGTCTAAAGTGTTTTATTTTTATTTAAATGAAGGTGTAACTTGTTTTTTTGAGGTGCTGGATGGTTCCTCTTGCTGTAGGTAAGCTTTTTATGTGTGTGTTGTGTGTATTTATTGTGTTTTAAATGTTTGTATGTCGGCGTGTTGCGTCCGATGTTTGCGAGGTCGTAATGTGTGGTAACGTGTCTCGTATGGTGTTTGCGTGTGTAGCCTCGTTTTAGTTTTGTTCATCGGCCATTTTTTGTGTCGCTTAGCAAATTGTTTACTGTCTAAACTCTTTTATTTCGAGTAAAATTAAGGCGTAAGTTGCATTTTTGAGGTCCTGGGTGCTCCCTCTTGGTGTAGGTAAAGTTTTTATGTATGTGCTGTGTGTATGTATTGTGTGTTAAATTTTGTAATGTTCGCGAGTTGCGTCCGAGTGTTGCGAGGCCGTAATGTGTGTGAACGTGTGTCGTATGTTGTTTACGAGTGTCGTAATGTGTGTGTCGTGCTCTTTGGGTTGCGACGTGAACTTTGCGAGGGTCGCAGTTGCTGGCATGGAGCGCCTTCGGCGCTCCATGCCAGCAACTGCGGCCCTCGCTTCGCGGAGGTCCTCAGTTGCTGGCAAGAAGCGCCGCAACTGAGACCCTCGCCCAGTGCCCTTGCTTCGCTTGTACGCTCACAACTATATATGTGATTAATAAATGACTATATTTGACCTATTTTGAAGCATTGTGTTGAAGAGCTGACAATCTGTTTTGATGTTGCTGCAGCATTAGTGGTGTGGAGCTGCTGTGTAAGCGTGATGAATGTGTGCAGTGTAATAGTGTGCGCGAGAACAAACCGTTAGCGTAGTTGTATACTTCCGCATTGTTGTAAAATGGCGGGTAATGTGTGGTATGCATCTTAGCGGAATATCCGTAGGTCTTTTGTGGTGTTTTGCGAGTTTCTTGTGGTATTTTCCGTGTTTTCGTTTTGTTCGGCGGCCATTTTTTCTCTAGCTTAGAGAATTTTTAAGTGTCTAAACTCTTTTATTTTTAGTTAAATGAAGGTGTAAGTTGCTTTTTTGAGGTCCTGGATTCTCCCTCTTGCTGTAGGTAAGCTTTTTTATGTATGTGCTGTGTGTATTTATTGTGTTTTTAATGTTTTCATGTTCGCGGGTTGCGGACGATTTTTGCGAGGTCGCAATGTGTGGTAACGTGTCTTGTATGTTTTTTTTCGCTACGACGTGAAGTTTGCGAGTGTCGCAGTTGCTGGTAAGGAGCGCCTTTGGCGCTCCATGCCATCAACTGAGGCCCTCCCTTCGCTCGCCTGCTCACAACTATATATGTGATAATAAATAATGTTTTATTGTGTGAAATGTTTCTTGTATATCAGTCAGGAAACAAGTATCATCCGTAAACCGCTGTTTATACATTCCCTTATAAACTCCAGTAAACAAGATGGTCCTAATTTATTCTAAATTGTCAAGAAATGAGCAATAAAGAAACATGTTTTTTTCGAGCTATTGATTCTCAAAAATACAATTAAAATTGTTACACCACAAATAGGTTAAACGCACTTTTCCCTCAGCAGCTTATTGAAAGACTTAATTGGGTTTCTGACTCAGCAAAGAAGCACTTTGAAATTTAAATAATTGCATCTCGTGTCATGAAAGTTCTCCTGATAAACCAGGCTACATGCAAATTTAACCTCCCTTTGTATTAGCAATTAGGGATGTGCTTGAGTTTTAATGCTGCTTGACAAATTATTATGGGTTATGCTTTTATTCTACTCACTGGTTCCTAGAAAAATAACTATTTACTACATTAAATCTTAATTTTAAAAGCACGTTAATGCCTCATATATTTCAATGTATGTATCTTGTGGAATATTGGCATATTGTACCTATTTATCAGCACATGCTTAGGAAAATCAGAAAACATTAAGCCTCATTCAATTGCTGCGATTTTCAGATGCAAGCTCGCAAGTGGAGGTCAGAGTCAAATTTGCTATTCAATTTGCGTTTTTTGTGTGCTCGGATCGGGTTACCAGCTTGAAAAATTGTCGGTTGTACAACTTGTAACTTACACCATACAGAAGCCTTTGATGTGTCACTTTCGCAGGGCTAAAATCGCTATTCAATTGCTCCAAATCCCCAATCTCGCAAATGTATTCACACTCGTAAACTGCAAATGGAGGAGAAAATCCTATGTGTACTCGAGAGGACCTGCAAAGGGGTAAGCACCAATTTGTAGCACTGTAAATGCAAATAAAACAGTAATCCTGCACTGTAAATTACGGGGAGAGCAATGAAAGACATTATAATTAATTGCACAACAGTCTCAAGCCTGCACAACTGCAGGAAATTAGTTAAATTTGTATTTGTCATTTTGGGGTTAAAGTTTCTTGGGTATCAATGAGTTAATACATATCAGGCCACCCATATGGACTAAAACATGAATGGCATTCATTTTAATAATTCTTCATTTTTAAAGTTGTGAGAGCCTGATTGCATATTGGACCCCCAAACCTGATTGATTAACACGTCACCTCCATGTTTTACTGCTGTTTTTATGACTCATTTTTTATTGGCTGATTCGTAATGGGCAGTTACGGCTTGTTGAATTGATACGGTTCTAACCCACAACTGCTCTGAACCAGTGGATGGTTAACGGAGCTGGCTTCAGGATCGCAACTCGCGAACTGATGCAATTGAATAGCCTCGCAAATTGAGGGGAACGAGAGCCCGCAACTCAATAGCAGACATGTGGCCGTCTGAGAGCGAGTTGCAGGCTTTCATTTGAATGAGGCCCAATGTATGGTTACATAAAATAATGCAAGGATATTTCTCAAGTGGAAATCATTTTGACATCAAGGTTCACTTTTTCTCTGCATTTCCATTTCCATTTCTTGTGTGTTGGGTGTGTTATTTTCAGTGGAGGGAATGGCTGGGAAGAAGGTAATTCAGATCCTTTGTTAGATTAATTGTATAGAACTGAAATTTACACCACACCCCTTTCCAAATAACATTAATAGATGCAACCACAGCTCTCAATAAATGTGAACTCTCTTCTCAGTCACTTCCAGTAAAAGCATAAAACATTTTGTGTTTCTAATTAAAAATGAGCATTATGACTATTTTTCTGCTCATTTAAGCTTAATTAGTATTTGTTATTGTACAGTGGTCCTTTAATGTCATGGGGGCTGGAACAGAAAAGCAACTCTCTGAAATGGTGCTTATCTAAACAATATGTTCAGAATTGCAGTCTCGTTTTGAAACCAGTAAAATCAAGTTTTTGAAAAAGAACCACATGTACCAGAACACAATGTGAATTCATGCATTAGTCTAAGATCAGTAATTCAGCCTCTTCTGTGGAAGGTTACAGAGATTTTCCAATAAAGGAGCAACTCAGGAAGTATTGATTGCAGATGCTAAGTGCTGGGAAGTATTGATTGCAGATGCTTAAGTGCTGGTACTTGGACAGAGGAAATGTGGAGAGTCCTATGATGGAATATAGAGGAAATCTTAGGTATTTACACAAAATGGAATACCTATTACCTAATTTCTGTCAGTTCAAATGGAATAGTTTTCTGTCCTCTGGTACCATGAAGTTTAATTGGACAGCACACTCATGCAACAGCTATAGCATTTCAATGATGGATTATAAAAGCTTGACATTGTGTAAATAATATACATTTATAATGTAGTATTACTGTTATCATAAAACTATAATCCACATTCATAACACTACATTTATAATGTTGTATTACTGTTATCATAAAACTATAATCCACATTCATAACGTTCTCCCGATAAAACATTGTAAAAATTGTTGAGCTGCTGTCTGTTTCATTTTTAGCTCATACAAATGTAGAAATATCTGCACTTGTGTAAGCAAAAGCAGTTTCCATATCTTACTAAATCACTGTTCCATTATTGGTATAGCAATAATGCTTTATTTTCACCTCTTTTATTTAATTATGGTCACAATGAAAAATGTATAATTACCAATACAAGAGAAGATGTGGATGCTGGTTGTGTTATCTTTAATATGGATTAGATAATAGGAAAATATTTAAACATTGTGGCGGCGATATGGTAATGTCCATTGACTGCATCAGATGTGAAGTGTTGTAATGGTAATCACATATATAGTTGTCAGCAATGCTGGTTGTTGCTAACGCTTGCAGGCTCGCATAGCGAGCCCGCCGCAACTGGGCCCTTGGCGCTTATCCCTTCAACCCCCTACAACTTTTGGACAGCAAACGCATTTGCGGAGTTGGAGGCTCCCACATCCACTGCAATAAACCGAGGCTCTACACGCGGTTACAAACACCCACACAAGAAGCACTTTACCAAAATACATCTAACACGCAATCACTATATACGCACTTACACAAAAAAATACGAACCGCGGGACGAAGAACAGAAAATTAAAGGACTTAGCATCAAAAAATACGAGACGCAGGACTTACAAAAAAAACAATACAACCTCGCAAAAATACGACCGTAATGGCCGAACCAAGCGCACCTGAAAACATTAAAAACACAATAAATGCACACAAAAAATACATAAAAAGATTACCCACAGCAAGGGGGGGGGGGGGGGCACTCAGGACCTCTTCCAGTGAAGTTACACCTCAATTTAACTCCAAATTCCAGAGTTTAGACACACAAAAATCCCCTAAGTGAGAGAAAAAATGGCCACAGAAAAAAACGAAAATGAGGCTACAGGACCCTAAAGACGCAAAACACCACCAAGCACATACGGCTTTTCCAAAAACCCATACGAGCTACAAGATAAACTCTTACCAAGGACGCTACATCATCCACAGCCGCATACCACACACATTCCCCGACCATTTTACAACACTAACTTACACAATGCAGAAGTACACAGTTACCCTAACGGCTTTTCCTCGCACACGCAGCTTATTTAAACTACACACTGCACACATTGCTGATACTTACACATCAGCTCCACAACAGTGCAAACTGACATTGTATGCTGCAGGAACATCAAAACAGATTGTCAGCTCTTCAACACAATGCTTCCTGCATATATTACTTCAAAATAGGTAAAGTATATTAATGTATTAATTTATTAATTATTTAATTTGCATAAAAAAATACATGTACACAAAAAACAACAACACTATTGCTGTAAACTCAAAAGCCATTCACTGCATGCCTCACAACGAGCGCCAACGCTGCTCATAGCACACAAACTACACCAGGGGACAGCCTTGCAACAAGCGCAAAAAACAGATCAGCGACGACCTTACAATGACAGCAAAAGCACCACTGATAACAAAAAATACAACAACCAAGATACTTGCAATGAGCTCCAAAGGAGCTCATTGTGAGCCACGCGATGAGCACCGAAGGCGCTCAGCGCGAGGCTCGCAATGAGCGCCGAAGGATCTCAGACCACCAAAAAAATGTGGCAAACATCATTACCTGCCTTACAATTTTATTGCCGTTATTTTTTGACGGGCAAGTCGCTAGTTTATAATGTTTATGATTATATGTTGTGTTTATTTTTTTATTAATGTAAATTTTTCTTTTTATCCTAGGGGTGCCGGACCTGTGGCCATCTCGAAAGGGCCCTTATGCTAGGGATGAAGGCAAGAAAATCATCATTGCTGGAGGGGCATTTGGGCAAGGTAAGTGGGCTTATTTACCTTATTCTAGGTTTAGTGATGGGGGTTATTTTAGGTGAGATTTAGGGATTGTTATTATATGTAGTTAGGGGTTTTATTGTATGTAGTTAGGGGTTTAATTGTATGTAGTTAGGGGTTACATTTTATGTAGTTAGGGGTATTAATTTATTTAGTTAGGAGGTTCATTGTAAGTAGTTAAGGGTAATGATGTATGCAGTTAGGGGGTTAATTGTATGAAGTTAGGGGTATTAATGTATGTAGTTAGTGGTATTAATGTATGTAGTTAGGGGTTAACTATGTATTGAGGGGCTTTATTGTATGTATTGAGTGGTTATATTGGAAGTAATGTATGTTTTATTTTATGTAATGTATGCTTTTTTTATTTTTATGTAACTTAGTTTTTTTTATTTTTGGTAATGTTCTTTTTTTCCCCCCAGGAATGTCCTTTTTTATTTTGTATAATTAGATGGGTTTTTTATTTTCTGTAATTATATATTTTTTTATTTTGTGTGATTAGTAAGGTAATAGGAATTTTATTGCGGGTTAATAGTGTATGGATTAATAGGGTAGGGTAGGAGGGGGTTTATGGGATGGGTTTACTGTGAAAATTTAAGGTTAAATATGCCAAGTTAGGGTTAAATAGGACTAGACAGGAGGGGTTAATAGTTTAGTGTTTAGACTTGATGTCATGAGGGTCCTGGAGGACCCTCATGGCACTTATAGTGTTATAGTGTTATTCTAGGGGTTAATAGTGTCCTATAATGGTCTATATAGACCCCTATTGGACTAAAGAGGTTAATTAGTAGCCCATAAGTGTCTGTATAGACCGTTATGTGGTTGATGGGGTTAATTAGAGGCTCATGGGGGTCTGTATAGATCCCCATGAGTGATGGGGTTAATTATAGATGCCTGGGGAATACTAATAGTACCCATGCAGCAGGGGTTATTTTTTTTTATTTAGCACAGGTCCTTTAAGTACCTTTAAGTTCCTTTCAGGACCTGCAGCAGGAAATTTGAAATTCATCCGCAATCTGATGAAAAAAAGGATCATCAGAAAACACTCCATTTCATTGAAAAACATTAATGTGGATAACACATACAACTTGTCTATATCTGCTTAATGAATAAACCTCTGGACTGTGTAATCCAATCCAGTTTCATACATATAGTGTGTTCCCAAAAACAAAAATCTGAAAAGACGTGGTAAAAAAAAAAAGATGAGGAGGATAACAAAAAGAAAAACATGCATGTATAGTAGAGTGCTAAATACTGTAATAGTAACAATATACCAACACACCTGATTTCTACCTGCAAGCATTACTAACCATTAGCTAGTTCTCAGGATAACTCACTGGCCATGAGCATTGATAACGATGTGTCATCTCACAATAAATGCTGAGTGTGAGCAGCGTCAGTGGTCAAGGTGTACTATCACCCTCTCCATATGATATTGTTAATCAACATTGATATTGCATCCATCAGCTATACAGTTGTTAGCACATGTTAAAGGAAACTCATGATATCAGCAATACAGGAAAATACCCATTAATATGGAAAGGACACAAAAGTCAGCAGCCAGATTCAATGTTACTTACATCAGACACAAGGATCTGTTCTCAGACTGATATTGAGGTCAGGATCACATGCTTTACTAGCGCATATATTAATGCTTGCCGTCATTTACATGCAATTGCGAGACTTTGCAAGTCCACCGCCATAGCGGTATTAGTCTACATTTAATCTTGTCTTACAATCTTTAATCTTGTCTGGATATATGATAGCTTTAATACTGTGGGAGCTACATGTTAAGGGGGGGGGGGGTCTGTCATTGAAGGAATGTTCACCTGAGATGCACTGGGAAACTCTTACATTTAATACATTTTCTTTACAATTCTTGCAGCTACAGAAGATACCTTCATGGACCTGAATTGTGCCTAAAACAAAAAAAGAAAACAATAACCTCCAAATAAGGCCTTATTAAAGATAGGGACTGCTCCATCTCTTCTCAACAGCATTGTGACCATCAATTGGTGAAATGTTAAACAGAACACTACGTGTTCACAGAGAAGGGGATCGTGGCCATGTGATGGGATGTAGCCATCTGCATACAAAATATCATCATCACATAAGCCGAGATCCAAGACTCTATAGCCAGGCTAGATTCTGTTAACATATGGACCAATAGATTGTCACTGAGGATTACTTTTGAGAAGGCAAAAAATTATCCACAGTCCTTACATCCTCCTCCGCCTAGCTTCAGAGACCCAATCCCCTGTGGGCGGCCACCGGTGCTGTGGGTGGGGGGGGGAAGCAGGAGGCAGCGGCACAACCAGTGGCAGTGGTGGAGGCATGGGGGAAGAAGAAGGAGGGCCAAGCTGCTGGAGCACGGGGGATGCCTCCGGGGTGGATTAGGCAGGCAAGCAGCCCGGCAAGTTAGGACTCAGGCTGCTCCTAAGCTCCTGGTTATTGGAGGAGATACTGGCCTGGATCTCCTGCAGACAGTCCAGGACTTATCTCAACATGGTCAGCATCTTCTCCTGAGCAGCCTGGCTTGGTGGTGGTGGGCATGGGTGTCTGGCTGTAGGGCCCATTGATGGGTGCGAAGGTGACAGAGGTGGTGGTGATGGCCCGGTGGGGAGGGGCTGTGCCTAGCTCCATTCTGGTTGGTGGTTGTCCTGGTGGTGGGAGCAAGGCCGACGAACCGCAGGGGGTAGGAGAAGGCGGGTTCATGCCCCTATCGTCCCTCCAATACATGTGCCCTGGTGATGGCTGCATCTGCTGGAGGAAAGGGCAGTGGGGTCGAAGGCCACAGGGGTCTCATACGATCCCTCAAGTGGCCCTACCGACCAAGTGAAGTCTTTCTTCTCACCAGGGCATGGGTCTTGTGCTGGTCCCTCCCCCCCCCTGCACTGGAACCTGCTGGGCAGGGGCTTGCTCTGTATCCTTTTGCTCCGATGGAACAGACCCCCCCCCCCCTCCTCGTGCTCACCAGTCGACTCAGACCTCCGTGAAGCTGAAAAAGAGAAACTAGAAAAAAAAAAGAATATGTGTTAATGATGTTGAAGAAATCATTGGTTTCTGTTCCTTCCTAACTATCTGACATGTAGGCTTGAACCTGGATGAACCACTTACAGTGCCATTGACCTCATTATCAGTACTCTTCATTGTGTGACAGAACAGAAGATTAAATGTTAATTAAGTGTTTAATTGCCGGCTGATTACATTCCTGTAAGCAGTTAAACCACAATATGTGAAACATTGATTGAGGCAGCGTTTTTTAATCAGCACTGTTTTTGTAGACAAACCTTACACTGCATATGTTTAACTGTTCTTATTGAAATTACTATAAAGCAATAGATCACTTTAGCATAGTAACATAATCTTGTGCTCTTTCACATTTGCTAGATGTGATCTTTTTTGGGTTCTTGATCTTGGTTGTTCTTTGCTCCTAACGCTCTATTGATTCTGGCTGAAGTCTGTGACTGCATATGCTTCAGTGGGCACACTCATACATGGACTGTCTATTGGTTAAGTAATGTTGTTGTACCCACTGAAGACAGTGATTTGTCAGCCTCATGGATTTAATGAATCCTGACTGAACATCTATCTGGGCTTGAACCTGGATGATGCTCCTATATGCAAATCAGATTAGCTATCATTTGTTAGATGTGATCTATTCTTTGGTTCTTGGTCTTGATCGTTCTTGGCTCCTAATGCTACCTTGATTTGGGCTGTGGGCTGTAAGTGCATAGGCTGTATTGGGTACACCAATATATGGACTATATATTGGTTGATTACTGTTGTTGTGCCCAGGAATGACAGTGATTTGTCTGCTTCATGGATTTTATGATGCATCCATCTATCCCTTTTTAATTCCAT
This sequence comes from Discoglossus pictus, assembly GCA_027410445.1. Lineage (NCBI taxonomy): Eukaryota > Metazoa > Chordata > Amphibia > Anura > Alytidae > Discoglossus > Discoglossus pictus. The sequence continues at coordinate 224,638,803 of CM050166.1, read as the reverse complement.
ATGGTTGACATGTCAGTGTCCTTGTTGGTCATCATGTACATGTGTAGTGTGTATAATGTACATGTGTTGGCATGTTGGTGTATGTGATATTCACCTGACGTGAAGGCTGGATACTGCTGGGCCACCAGGCCTGAAGCTCCAGCGGCGGGCACCTGGCTCAGTAGATACTTGAGGTCCTCTCCCACTCATTATAGGTGAGGAACACTCTGGGGCCACCACTTGTTGCTGAAGTTGCGGCCTCCCCCCTGGCCATTTTCCTCCTCATCAGAAACCATGCCATCAAACCTGTGCTTCACAGACCTCACATCCCTTTTCGCTGTGCCCACTGCTGTTACTGCGGCCGCTACCTCCTTCGATGGCTTGGCTCTAAGCCCAGCCCTAGCTGCCATAAACCCCCTGAAAGGATAGTGTGCCACTCATGGATGGCATGCAGGAGTACCACCATCTCTTGGGGTAGTAATTTGGGGCCCTGTGCCTGCCCCCAGCCTCTTGCCCTCCTAACTGTGGGTGGGGATCCTGTCCTCCCTCATCTGTTCCTGGGGCTTGTCCCTCATCCCTGCTATTACCACACCTGGGATCAGACCCCTCCCCCTCTGACCCTGAGGATGATGTGCCTATCAATATGGGCACCTGTCCACCCACCTCCCCCTCTACACTACGACCTGTCTCCTCCTCTCCCACGCTCTCACCCTTTTCCCCCTCCACCGCATCCTCCACCACCTCTGCCACCTCCTCCACCTCCACCTACTCTTCCTCCTCCAAGCCTTATCCTCCAATTCCTCCTCCACTTCCTCCTCTCCTATACTCTCATCCACCTCCTCCGCCTCCTCTCCAACACTCCCCGTGACCAACTCCCTCTCCTCTCCCTTCTCCTTGCCTCCCCTCCTCTTCTCCTCCCATTCACTCCTCTCCCCTCCTCCCTCCTCCCTCCATTCCAATCCCAAAAATAATATAAGGATAAATGATAAAAAGTATGGGTGTATATATTTGTAATATAACAATTTTTTTATGTTTTATGTATAACTTCTAACTGTTGGGGTATAGGGTGGGTGTATAGGGTGGGGGGTTTATGTTATGACCTGGAGGATAGTTATCATATAAAGCTATGTATTATCACGTGGTTATTTGCCTCCTTTTTAAATAATAATGATAACAGAAATCACCCACAGGGCCCTGATCAAAAGTTTGCATACCCTTGAATGTTTAGCCTTGTTACAGACACACAAGGTGACACACACAGGTTAAAATGGCAGTTAAAGGTTAATTTCCCACACCTGTGTTTTTTTAAATTGCAATTATAGTCTGTGTATAAATAGTCAATAAGTTTGTTAGCTCTCACATGGATGCACTGTGTAGGCTAGGTACAGAGCCATGAGAAGCAAAAAAGAACTGTCAAAAGATCTGCATAAGAAGGTAATGGAACTTCATAAAGATGGAAAAGGATATAAAATGATATCAAAAGCCGTGAAAATGCCAGTTAGTTCTGTTCAATCACTTATTAAGAAGTGGTAAATTTGGGGATCTCTTGATACCTTGATACCAAGCTAAGGTCAGGTAGACCAAGAAAGATTTCAGCCACAACTGCCAGAAGAACAAATAAAAATCCACAGGTAACCTCAGGTTACAATATGCCCGACAACACTTTGACATGCCTCACAGCTTCTGGCACACTATAATTTGGAGTGATGATACCAAAATAGAGCTTTATGGTCATCAACAAGGCCTATAGTGAAAAGAATACCATCCCCACTGTGAAGCATGGTGGAGGCTCACTGATGTTTTTTATTGGGGGGTAGCTCTAAAGGCACAGGGAATCATGTGAAAATTGATGGCAAGCTGAATGCAGCATGTTATCAGAAAATACTGGCAGACAATTTGTATTCTTCTGCAAGAAGGCTACGCATGGGACGCTCTTGGACTTTCCAGCATGACAATGACCCTACGCACAAGTTGACCCCCAAGTGGTTAAAGCAGAAAAAGGTGAAGGTTCTGTAGTGGCTATCACAGTCTCCTGATCTTATTATCATTGAGCCACTCTGGCGAGATCTCAAACGTAAGGTTAATGCAAGACGACCAAAGACTTTGCATGACCTAGAGGCATTTTGCCAAGATAAATGGGAAGCAATACCATCTGCAAAAATTAGGGGCCTCATAGACAACTATTACAAAAGACTGCAGTACAGACTGCAGATGCTAAAGGGGGCAGTACACATTATTAAGAACTAAGGGTATGCAAACTCTTGATCAGGGTCATTTGGGTGATTTCTGTTATCATTAGGATTTAAAAAGGAGCCAAACAACTACATGATAATAAATGGCTTCATATGATCACTATCCTTCAATAAAATATTTTTTTTTGCATGATCAGTCATATTTTCAAAATAAATGCCAACATTTCAGAATTTCTGCCAGTGTATGCAAACTTTTGAGCACAACTGTATGTGTGTTATTTACTCTATGTGGAATTGTATTATGTGTAATCAGTATTTATGTGTAATCAAAATTGAAGTGTAAAATAATATATATAACTGTGGACCAAGAACGCTGTCTGTAATGTTTGCAATTTAAGTCACGCAGTTGCGACCTCGCAACGCGAGGTTGCAGCCGCAAGCCACGCAAAGCGCGGTGAGTCATGTACGGCTCATGACATACGTTGGGCGAGTGCTGAAGGTGCTCATCTGCGAAGCCTCGTGAAGCGAAGCAAGCCATGTACGGTGCAGGACTTAGACTCATTGTTAAAATGTGTAAGGTGTCGGAACTGCAAGCCAAGCACGTAACTCAAAAAACTCTAAAAACAACAAAAAAAATAACAAATATAATAACACACTCACACACAGCACATGGGGAGAGTCAGAAAGCCTGTGAGTGAGGTTGCAAGTGATTTAGAGCCATATTTGGGGGGATTTGTCAATCCAAAATTGGCTAAGCGAGAAGAAAAATGGAGGATGAAAAATGTAAAAAATTCTGAAACTGAATGAAAACGAGGCTGAGCAAAGCCAGGCATGCAGGACTTTTAAAATCAAACAAACGGCTTTCAGCAGACACACACAGGAGTAACACACAGGGACGGGACACAGGGAGATGGTGGAAAGAGACACATGGCATTCCCAAGCACAAAACTTGCAGGTTAATGAACCCTGCAATGAGCAGCCCGTACAGTAGGCCGGAGGAAAGGCTCGAAATGAGCGTCAAAGGAGCACATTGTAAGCCATGAGATGAGCGACGAAGACGCTCATCGCAGGGCTCACGATTAGCACCGCAAGCTGAAGAGGTCTGCAATGAGCACTGAAGGCACTCATTGCAAGCCGCGCAATGATCAAAGGCGCTCAGCATGGGGCTAGTGATGAGTGGCGAAGGTGATCAGTGCAAAGCAGCAAAGTTGAAGTACAATTTTAATCCCGTCATTTTTGACCGGCAAGTATCTAGTAGTTTTTTTAATAATGAAAAGGAATAAAATCGTAATATCCTGCTTTGCAAATCTGCCTACTCTCTCTCTCTCCCTAGAACCAGCCACCAACTCTGGGTCCTGCAGTCAAAGCATGGGCGTGTGGAAGGCAGCTTTATTATCTCCCCCTGTCAATCATTTTCTGGTATCTCGCTTTTCATTGGCTCTGAGGCCAGTGTCGCACTCCGTAATAACGGGATTGGATTGTAACTGTGCACCACACCTAACCCAGCCCACTGTCAGATTGGGGGTGCAGGAAGGGTTTATGGGCTTGCAGCTTTGGCTCTTTGGTTGAGGTCTTGTTCAATTTTACTCAGCAAATTTCAAGCCCACAGACATATGGGCTGTACGACGGCCACTGTAGGCTTGGAATTTAATAGGGCCCATAGCTTTGTATCTAAAGCTTGGTGTGTGTATATATACATATATATATATATATATATATATATATATATATATATAAATAAATATATATATATATATATATATATATATATATATATATATATATATATATATATATATATATATATATGTGTGTATACAAGGTTCAAGGGGAATCTACCAGAAAGTGCAACAAAATGTGCAAAATAGTAAAGGTCTAGTGCTATAAAGTAAAGGAATTATTGCTATATAAAGCAATAGATGCACTCACACAGAAGTGCAATAAGAAAAGCATGAACAGATGAGTGGCAGACAAGTTTTATTTTGCAGGGGAGCCTGCTAGTTAATCACAGCACTGACACAGAGAAACTCTGGTCTGAGGCAGACATTATGTTGACCTACAGACCAGGGAGGTTGTGACATACAGAAACCTCATGCATGATGTCATGGATCAAAAGATAGTGAACTGACAATGACCCACATCATTTCCTCAGATAATGTAAACCGAGTGGAGCCTTCTTGTATATCACACCCTACCCTATATAATATACTAGCTACTTGCTCGTCAAAAATGACTGAAAACAATTTTAAGGCTGGGAATGCTATACCTTAATGAGCCCTGTGCTGAACGTCTTCGGCGCTCATCATGTGACCCGCAATGAGCACCTTCAGTGCTCATTCCGAGCCTCTCCCCCCTGTCTAATTAACGGGTCATTGCAGGTGGTCATTGCAGGCCCAACTTTTGTGCTTCGCAAAGATTTGCCGCCCCCTACTCTGACCCCTGTGTCTGTTTCCTTTCCTCCATTTTCCCTCCCACTCCTCTCCCTACCCTGTGTCTTTTGTTTTTCCTTATTTGCCCCCCTGTGTCTCTTTTCCTCCATCTTTCAGCCCTGTGTCTGTTTCCACCTTCTCCCTCCCCTGTGTCTTTCTCCTCTGTGTCTCTGCTGAATTTTTTCATGTCTCGCAATGAGTGCCGTTGTTCAGATAAGTATTACTGGCTTCAGGTTCATTTTTATTGGCTCCGGCTAAGTGTTACTGGCTTCGGGGTAGTTTTTAATGGTTTCAGCCTTGTTTGATCATTTTGGTTTTTTTTGTCTGCCATTTTTAAGTTGCAACCTCACTCACAGGCTTCCTGGCTCTCCACCTGTGCTGTGTGTGAGTGTGTAAGGTATTTTTTTTTATTATTTGGTGTTTTATGGTTGTCTTTCGAGATCAGTGGTTTGGCCGTTAAAGTCTTAATGTACTATCTTGCAGCCAAGTCCTATGGGCCTTGTGATCAGCACCGACTTTGGCGCTCATTGCAGCCTAAGTTGTGCTGGCCTTCGGCACTCATTGCAGGCCCGCAATATTTAACATTGTGTGACCAATATTCATAAGATCCAGCATAGACAGCATAGACAATTCAAGATAAAGTGTTATGATATGGTGGGCAAATTACTAGTATATATATCCTCTAGTACATAATTTCTCTCCATGCAGTGACAGCCTCACAGCAGCTTCCTCCCTCTTGTAACTCTTTGAGACACACTACATGGCTGCCTTGTGAGCCCAATAAGAAATCTGGCCATGGCTGTGTTTTTAAACCATCTAGACACAACAGGGTGTGCAGTTTTGAGTGGTAACTATGTCAGAGGTTTTGTACTAAAAGGGCTCTCAGCATCCCTATTAATTGTACATGATATTTTATGACTTTATAAAATTACATGATTAATAAGTGGAAAAATTAACTTGTCTGATAGATTTAAATTACTTACTGGGCACCGTTGTAGGAGAGAGCAGTGTGTAGCTACTAATATATGCAGTAAGCTATCACTATAGTATGCCATAAAGGTCTCATACACTGAAGGTCTATACAGATACATATATAAATTAATCCACAGTACTCTCTTCACACATACTAAATAATTATGTATACTTATAAAGAAAGAGACATGATGTACTGCAAATGCATGTGGCCTGTGACAATACAGAGTTAGATATATGGGCCTCCATTCCATTAGAGCAGTAACATCTGATGTCCAGTAACTCCAGGAGCTTTAAAAACCTACGTACTATATCTATTCTATGGCTCCTTTTAAAAAAAAGCCTGTAAAATTAACTGATGCAGCCAGGAAGGTTTACCAGGAGCTAACTACCCTAATGTGTGCTCACAGTCTGCTTGCAGGAGACTCCAAGTCTGAGGCTTTCACACTCTAGCCCCTATGACTCATGGGATCCCTCATCTAAAGTCCCTATAGACCGCCCTGGCACCTATCATTAACACCTGTATAAAGGGGGTCTCCATGGACAAACATGGTATTTTAACTATAACCATGAGCATCACTATAGACCCCCACAGCACCTAAAATTAACTTCCATACCATGGGAGTTTCCATGGACCCCATGTTACATTGAACAATAACCATGGGGGTTCCCATATCACAGGGGTCCTCAAACAACCCCTGAGGCAACTAAAATGAACACCTCAATGGGAAAATTCTAAGACACAGGCCCCCCATGGTACAATGGTTGATTTAAGGTGCTACAGGAGGAGATAACAAGCCTCAAATCTGACACTATTAGTTTGTTAGCTTGATGAGAGCCACAGATTTGAAGCATCTCGGCTAATAAGGAGGTATTTTTTCCACTCTACATGGGCTTGCAAGTACCCATAGGCTTTTTTTTTCATATTTGGGGCACTTGGAAAAAATCTTCTGAGATAACCTCAGAAAGATTAGATATCATTAAGAGAGGTATGTGATTAGGTTAGGTGATAGGCACTCAAGGCTTGCGATCAAAGGAATAACTGATTTTTATCAGAGGTTAGATGTATTTCTGGGATCTGGAAAATTTGTTGAGAACAATTTACTGACAGCAATTTACCGCTGACTATTCATCGAACCGACATGCAATTCACCAAAAATCGGTTAATCGACGCTACAGTTTATCGTGTATGCAATTCGGCGGATCTGGAAACAATTTACTGAGAACAATTTACCGAGAACAATGTAACAACAGCAATTCTCCTCTCCACACATTACTTTCAGTTTGTGAAGGCATTATGGCAGTGGAGTTTCTTAAATCTGAAAAAGAAAAATCAAAGCTGTGCTATGATGGCTATTTGTTCTATAAGGATAAGCAAATTGAAAACAAAATATATTGCAAGTGCCAAAATTATACAAAAACAACATGTGCGGCCAGAGTTACTACAGAGGACAACAACATAGTGAAAACACTGAGGGAGCACAATCACTGTGCAGATGCAGCGCAAGTTGAGGTAGCACATGTTCTAGACACCATGCGAAGTTGTGCAGAAACAACAAACGATATTGCGCACAGAATCATTGACCTTTCCAGAACCTGCAGCCAAGCAGCAATGCCCAAGCTGGCAAGTGTTGCCACAATGCAGTGTACCATCAGGAAAATCAGGAGAAAACAGTTTGATGGTCCAGTTCTCCCAGCACACCGGAGGGACATTGTCTTTACTGATGAGTACAAAAGTACTTGCAATGGAGAAGTGTTTCTTAAGTATGGACCTCAGGACAATAGGATCCTAATCTTCTCTACAACTAGGAATCTGTGGCTGCTGGCACAAAGTGAGTATTGGTATGCTGATTGTACTTTTAAAAAAAAGTTCCATTAATGTTTTTCCAGCTGTACATAATCCATATATTTAAAGATAACATATCCCTGCCATTGGTATACGCCTTGTTGCCAAAAAAGACAGAGGACACTTATGTCTCACTTCTAGAACAGATAAAAATGTTGGAACCAGCATTGTTCCCACAATCCCTAACAATTGATTTTGAATTGGCAATGACTTAAAGCAACGGTACGAAATGGATGTAAATTTTTCTCTCACTATGAGGTTTTGGACAGAGTGCGCCCACTGCTTATGTCACAAATGTTTTTGAAATTCTAGGTGAGCAACATGTTTTTCTAGCAGAAGCGCAAGAAGTGGTGGATTACTTCGAAGACATGTGGATAGGACGACCAACAAGATGCAAGGTTCGAAGAGCACCTAGGTTTGCGCATACCATCTCGAATGTACATCAACTTGTTCTGGACTGCCAAGAACAAATAACTCTGTGGAAGGCAGGCACAGAGGCTTTGAAGAACAAGTTTCTGCGTGTCATCCAGATATATGGAAGTTCATTTCATTACGTGCATCAAAAAAGAGCAGAGCCTGAATTAACTACGAATAGAACAGTACTTGAGTGGAGCTGATCAAGTTCAAAGGAAAACAAATACAGAGATTGTGATGAAAGACTAATAAGGCTAGTGACTGCCTACAATGAATGCCTGCAATTAGTTTCATGCTTTTTTTTGTTACTTTTTACGTTGGATAATTTTTTACTGAGTATTACATATCTGTATTACAGTACTGTACTTCCACGCAAATGGTTTATTCAATGAATTGCTTACGCGATAAGCTGTAACGGCGATTAACTGATTTTTGGTGAATTGCTTATCAGTGAATTGCTGTTGCGGTGAATAGTCGGCAGTGAATTGCTGTCGGTAAATTGTTCTCAGTAAGCTTTCCTAGACCCGTTTTTCTAACTATGGGAGCCATGGAATAAAGCCCATAGTAACTAGAAATCAAAAATACATAAAAGAGGACAAACTTGCTATGTCTGTCCCCTTCCAATTAGTAAATCTGAATGCTCTTCATTCCACCTCTGCAACCGGATACTCAATATTTTAGTATGTAAACCTACCTTTATGTCTATTATCCAGATGATTGTAGCACTGTATTTTCCTCATTTAGAGCCTCCTATAGCTTCTCTATATTGGATACAAGCATTCAGCAATTCAACTGCTCAGCTGAGCACTTTCTTGTTGTGAATGGCTTTGCCCTCAAAACACAGCTGCTTATTTAATGACAAAGCTTTGTGATATCATCAGTTATGAAACTGTGATGTAACCAGCTATGGATTCCACAGTGTTTTGAAAGGCACAGTTTTATGATTTCTATTATAAGACAACACATCAAGCAGTGTACCAGTGGCAATTTCCTCAAGAACAAAGCCTCTGTAAAGCCAGTTGTGGTGTATCACCAAATTAATATATATATATATTACACAAGGTTCGTCTACATTAAAAGGTATTTATTAAAAGGCAACAACACAATACTATAAATGTATCACAAACACACAGCCCAGACCCATGGAGCAACAACCCTTTTTAAATCTATCTACCTATATAGTAATCCCCTTTCCCAAACGCTTTATCTCACCCACGGTTAGACCATCGCCATCACCTCCATCACCCTCACCATCAAGGAAGAAACAGGAAGCAACACCCGTTTCCTGCCTGGATATATCCTTAGTTGAGATGATGTAATTTACATCAAATCCTGTCCATGCATGACTTCCTTTAGCAATTGTGGGAGGGAAGTAAAGATTTCCAGCCCTCCCACCTAGACCTGCCCAAGGAGGTCCCAAAAGGAAAATAAACCACCATGCAAGGAAGACAAGTTACCACATTCCCTCACTTTTTCTTCTTCTATGTTGCTCAGTTTTCTAGTTATCCCTCTAGTACAGGAGAACCTAGTGGGAGCAAAAACCTGATATACAGGAGAAATTCAACCCACCGTCCCTCCGGAATAGTTCCCTCAGCGACATAAGTTCTCCTGTACTTTCCTATGGCTGTCAATTCACATATTACACAGAAACAGAACTTATAGAATTTAGGTGAGAGTGTGTGATAAATGTTTATGTATGTGCAATGTAAAACTTTATTGAAGAATGTATGAGAGAAAGAAGAGGAAAAAGACAAAAAAAAAACATTTAAATTTCATTATTATATATCCTCCTTGCAAGTTTCTTCCTCATTTGTTTCATTGCCACACAAAAGTATATTATTATAATTGTCGTTAATACTTGAATGAACATGAGTACCAGCAACAGTGTTCGTAGGACTGGATGTGTCTCTGCATTGGTAAGAATTCCCCACCAGGGATGCTCAACGTTTTTTGTAGTAGAGGATGTGCAGGCCTGCAACACCGCTGGGATTTAGAAGAATACCATTGCAATTATGCACAATAACCAAGACTATAAATGTAAAAGTGAAAATCTAGTAAAGTATTATTAACACTCATCACAAAACAGAGAAAAGGAAAAGAATACCAATATAACCAATATCCAACCTGACATACAGATATATAGATAGACCTTAGATCAGTGGTTATCAACCAGGGTGGAATTCCCCCCTAAGAGGGAATTTTAGAATTTCTAGAGTGAAATTAAGCTGCTTGCATAAAGGATGTAGGTGTGCAAGTATATTCGTATATGAACATTTCTTTTTTAGTTTATTTTGTGCTAAAATTGTCATTAAGATTTGTTTGTCTCGCCTACTGTGTGCACTGCATGCGTGTTGCTCATAAAATCCTTTGATCATAGACCATCAAACAACAGATCGCATTAGTGCACAAGACAGTACATACATATAGTCTATGACTTGGTGCCCATGTTTTCATTCTGTACTCATCTGATCATGTTTATGCGTTACTCAACGTTACATTTCAAAATAGTTATTATTACCCAACTTTGAAATATTTGCAAATAAGCTGACTCACTGTATGTATTATCAGCAATGTCTGAATGTGGATGAATGGGGGTATATCCATGCCGTGGGGGTGAGTGTGAGTGAGGGGAAGCAGGGGGGTAAACCCCCTGGGTAGAAGCCCTAGCTTGCTCAACAATGGTAGCCAGCTATCCAGGGCCCATAGCCAGGGTCTGTTTCCTAAACTGTGCTATAAGTCCATCCAGAAATGGAGATGCCATGTAAGCAAGTGGCCAATTCAGTTAAGTAAGTAGCCAAATCAGGTATGGGACAGATAAATGATGATGCAACCTATCTGATTTACCTGAATAATGGGTGATATGCAATCTGATATCTGGACCCAACTGACTACGTGAAGGGAGGTGAGGGAGTATATATAAGCTGTTACATAACCATTATATAATAACCCCTCCCTAATAGCAAAATTATGAATGACTCATTAAAATACGTCCTCCCAATTTCCAGCCAGGTCATACTCCATGCAGCCGTGGATTGCTCTTACAAGTGGTTAAAAGCCATCATGGCAGCACCCCTGCTAAAAACAATGAAGACTTCAGTTAGTATTAAATCTACAGTTGACTAAAATGTATACATCTCTTTTTTAAAGTTAGAAATATCTAATTATCCATACAGTAAGAAATATTTCATCATAAGTGCCTCAATGAGTTATTTGTAACAAAGCTTTGTCAAATGATTACATGAAAACAATGAAAATTTAGCAACATTTGCATGATGTTCATCCTCAACACACGGACAAGGATAAAAACTTTTTTGAATGCCATAGAAATGCTCTTAAACGGATGAAGCTCAATTCAACAAGGGAATTCCAAGAAACAAACCAAAAGGTTGCTGAAACTCCTTATGTCATAGCACTAGAGATAGAAAAGAGAAAAAACACATACAATTTGGGGCAACTTTGTTAAAACCTTGCACACTTAAAATGGTGGAAATTGTGTTGGGAAATTAATTGGAGAAATAACTTTCAGCAGTTTCACTATTGAACAGTACTGTACAAAGAAGAATAAGTTAAATGCTTATTGAAATCAAAGATCAAGTTGTGCAGGAGATCAAGAGCCTGTTCAATTGAGCTCTAGCTTCATCCAGTAACCCGTAAGTGAGGTTGCAAGTTAATTTGCTATTCAATTGGCTTCTTTTTGTGGGCTCCAAACAGGTTACGAGTTCTGTGACTGAAAAAATGTTGATGGTTAAACCCGCAACTTACAGCCTCCCAAAGCCTTTTATCTTTCAAGGCCACAAGACTTCTGATCAGAAAAAACGCACATAGCTATGCAAAAATCGCTCAACACTGCAGCCGCAATCAAGCCTGCAAATGCCAAAAGGTGCAAATAGGGCCTGCAAATGGTTTACAGACTAGTTTGCAACACTGCAAATGACAATATAACAACACCAATGCCACCAAGGCATTACAATTACATGCACAACAACTTCTGACTATCAAATATAGCAAAAAATAAAATGTTATTTTCCTCATAGGTTGTAATGGTCATGCATATGCCAATATCAAAAGACATACTGCAACATGCTGAAAGCTATTAAAGACAAACTACCTCATTAAATTGCAACACAAATACATGCAAATGACTGACATATTAACCCTTTCTAACTCACAGAGGCTCTAATGTGGACCCTAAAAATACAAAGATCATCTTATATACATTTCACTCATTACATCTACATTAGAACAACAAATAGTGGACAAATTACAGCACCACATGGCATATCTTTAATACCAGTGTGTTTTACCATGTAGGGCCACTCTAGGTGGGCAGGTGATAACACAGATCTCAGAAAAATCACAGTCTACTAGAGAAGGAACTGACAATCCACTCCAGATTCACCTGTCATAATGTTATCAGGCCATCAGGGGAATGTTGATACTTCACAGTATCACTAATTGGACTTTACATGTGTATTAACCCTATATTTTGATTATATATTATATATATATATATAAATATTATTATATGATAATTAATGCTATTATGACTATTAATATTGTTATATGTATAGATCCATTGCATAGTAACTAGGCTCATTAGTTTACAAATATAGGAATGCGACACAAATGTGATGCATGTGGATGTCTCATAACCTCAACCATTAAAAACACACTGACATGGTTCAAGGGTATAACAAAGCTTTACCTCATACACAGAGCACATTTAGAAATGGTCAAGACTGGGCATTAATATCATGGGTGTGGTGTGGGCGGATCCCGGGAGAGCAAGAGGTTTGTGGTAAAAGGAGATCCCTACAGGGGAAAATGTGATAGAATAAGCATAGCACCTACCATGGTCACAAGTGGTCACTTCACCACTGCAACTGAATCTGATGAAAAAACAGATCATCAGAAATCACTCCATTTAATTGAAAAAAACGTTAATGTGCATAGCACTTACAACTTGTCTAGATCTGCTCAATGAAACAGATGATTCAACCTCTGGACTGTGTAATCCAATCCAGTTTCTAACATACAGTGCGGTGACAAAAACAGAATAAAAAAAAAGTGGTCAACTGAAAAAAGCTGGAAAAGGCTAAAAAAAAAAACAATGAATCAGAGACGCCAATTAAGTAGCAAAATAACTTACAGCCTCCATTTGTGTAGCCCGGATCTGCCGATGCCTCAATTAAATGAGGCTCTGTAACTGTAACAATATACCAACTCACCTTATTCCCATCTGCAAGCATTACTATTAGGTAGGTCTCTGGATAATCAGCAATATAGGAAAATAATCATTAATACGGAGAGGACACAAAGGTCAGCAGCCAGATTCAGTGTTATTTACATCAGACCCAAGGATCTGTTTTCAGACTGATATTGAAGTCAGGAACACATGCTTCACTAGTGTATATATTAATGCTGGCTGTCATTAACATGCCATTGTGAGACCTTGCAAGTCCACCGATATAGCGTTATTAGTCTACATTTCAGCTAACAACAATTAGGTATCTGGATATATGATAGCTTTAAGATTGTGGGAGATACATGTTAAGGGGGGCTGTAATTGAAGAAATGTCTACCTGAGAGGCACTGTGAAAACATTACACCTCATACATTTCCTTCACAATGCTTGCAGTTGCAGAAGATGCTTTCATATACCTGAATTGTACCTAAAAAAAAAAAGACAAAAAATAGACAAAACCTTCTAAATGAGGCCTTCAAAAATTATAGGGACTGCAGCAACACTTTTGCAACTGCATTCTCAGTGACCATCAATTTGTGAAATGTTCAACAGAACCCGACGTATCCTCAGAGAAGAGGATCTTGGACCATGTGATGGGAGGTAGCCATCTGCATAAAAAATATCACCATCACATACTGTAGGCCAAGATCCAAGATTCGATAGCCTGGCCAGATTAGGTTAACATTGTGACCAATAGATTGTCACTCAAAAGTGCTGTTGAGAAGGCACAAACATATGGGCAGCCCCTAGGAACTCCTACGCCTAGGCACAGGGCCCAAATCCTCCGTGACCAGCCGCAGTCTTCCTGTTGATGGTGGTGATGGGTGAGGGGACAGAGGGAGGCAACCCCGCAGGAGGCAGCAGCACCTGCAGTGGTAAATGCATGGTGGGAGGAGAGCAGGGGGCGGGCTGCTGGTGGCTGGGGGATCCCTCTGCGGTGGAGGAGGCAGGGCTGGGGCCCAGACAGCAACTTATGGCAGAGATGCTGGCCTGGAACCCCCAAAGACAGTCCACTAGCTGACGCATGAGGGCCAGCATCTAAGCATGTGCAGCCTGGCCTGATGTTGGGGCATGGCCTGGTGAGAAGGTGGCAGTGTGTGAGAGGGTAGGGCCAGGGGGCCTGGCTAAAGGGTATTGCAGAAAAAGCGGTGGGGTGGTTGGGCCCGGTGGTGGCCAGTCAGGCACACTGCTGTGAGGGGGAGGTGGTGGCCAGCTGGTGTCTCCCCTCCAGTTGGAGGGTCCTGGCGATAGCTTCAGTCTCTGGAGGAGGGGGATAGTGGGGTCAAATCCTGGTGGTGTGGTCAGAGGTCCAGATGGTGACCCCACCAGCTATTTTGCATCCTCCTCCTCCGAATCAGAGCACTTGGCTCCTCTTATCTCCTCCTACCCCTGCACCGGTTCTTGCTGGGCAGGGGATTGCTCCTCCACTTCCTTCTCTGATGGAGCCGACGCCCCCGACTCTGGCTCGCCACTAGACCCAGAACTCCTTGATGCTGAAAGAGAGAAAAGAAAGGTATATGTCATTAGTACAATTAATAATATATTGTTTTGTGTGCATTCATAACTATCTGACATCTAGGCTTGAACGTGGATCATATTCCTAATTGCAACTCAGATTAGCTATCATTTGTTAGATGTGATCTATTCTTTGGTTCTTGGCTCCTAATGCTATCTTGATTCCGGCTGTGGTCTGCAACTGCATAGGCTGCAGTTGGGCACACCAATAGATGGACTATCTATTGGTTGATTACTGTTGTTGTGCCCAGAAATGACAGTGATTTGTCAGCTTCATGGATTTAATGACGCATCCATCTATCCCTTGTTAATTCCAAAGAGCTAACATGTCATTCTCCTTGTTGGTCATTATGTACATGTGTAGTGTGTGTAATGTACACGTGGTGGCATGTTGGTGTATGGGATATTCACCTGACATGAAGGCTTGGTCCTGCTGAACCACCAGGCTTGAAGATCCAGCTGCTGGCACCTGTCTCAGAAGGTCTTTGGCAACCCTTTTCCACTCATTCTAGGTCACAGTCTGGTTCTTGTCCTCCTTAGCCATCATCCTCCTCACCTTGGTCCTGATGTTATCCAACCAGTGCTTGCAAGACCTCACATCCCTTGGTGCTGTGCCTACTGCTGTCACCAACCGCTACCTCTTTCCGTGCCTTAGCCCTAGGTCCTGGCCTAACTTACCTCCCACCTGCAAGAACCATGGGGTGGCCACGGATAGCACCAAGGAGGACCACATTCTCCTGGTGGTGTAATTGTGGGCTCTAAGCTTGCCCTTAGCCTTTTCCTCTCCCCACTGTGTATGGGGGGATTCTTACCTCCCTGACCTGTCCCTCAGTCCTTTCCATTCCCCGAACTACCACCGCCCCTGGGATCAGGCAGACCCCCCTCTGTCCCTCTCCTAAGTGTTCCTGCTGCTAAGGACACCCGTACACCACACACCTCCTCTTCTACTCTCCCCTCCTCTACCATACCCTCCTCCTACGGCACCTCCTCCTCTGCTTCCTTCTCTGCCACCATCTCCTCCTCCTCCATCACCTCCTCCCCACCTCCTCCTCCCCTGCCACCTCCTCCACCACTCCTCACCTCCTCTACTCCACTACTCCTCACATCCTACCCCTCTCCACCTCTACTCCCAAGGGCCACCTCTCTCATCTCTCTCTCCTCCTTGCTACTCTTCTCCTCCTCCCCACCTCTTCACTCCTCTACCCTCCTCTCTCTTCCCTCCATTATAATCCCAAAAACAAAATAAAGATTATTCAATCAAAGATTGGCTCTATATGTATGATGGAAAAAATAATGTGTGTATTATGTGTAATTAATAACTGTTTGGGGATGGGATGTGGGGAATAGGATGGGATGTATGGAGTGACCTCACTCAATATGTCTCTATGCGTGTTGTTTAAATTGTGTGTATTGCAAGTATGTTTAATCTGTAAATATATATAATCAAGCAAAATAGTAAATAGTATAAGATAAATGAACAAAACTGCAAATTACTGCTCTCAAAATACTCCTGTTCTCTCTCTCTCTCTCTCTCTCTCTCTCTCTCTCTCTCTCTCTCTCTCTCAAAATCCACCAACTCCTGGACCTGCATGCTACTTTATCAGAAAATACAACAGAGTAAATGCATGGGCGCGTGGAACGCAACTTTATAATCTCCCTCTGCCAAACACCTGTGGTTAGACTGCTTTCTATTGGATGAGAGGCCTGTGTCGAACTACGTTATACAACCAGCCCCTTAACAGTTTGCTGCTGTGGGAGGGACTTATGGGGCTTGAGGCTTCGGCCCGTAATTCGTGCCCTTACTCAACTGAATAGCATCACAATCTGAGACTAAGGGGAACTTGCAAGACACCTGCAGACAAACGGCCAACTGCAATAGAGTTGCAGGCTTGCAATTGAATCAGCCTCCAAGTTACAGTATTTGGCTTATTTTCAGTTCAACTTGATGAAACTGCTGATGTGGCATAATATTCCCAGTTGCTGGTGTTTGCATGATATGTTTACTCAGTTTCATTTATATAAGTGTTTCTCTTTGATTCTCCTCTTGAAACAACTACCAAGGTTTTTGAAAAAGTTTCATCTTTCTTTGAATCAGAAAATCTTTTGTGGTATGATATCTATGGGTGATGTACAGATGGAGCATCCGCTATGTTGGATTTCAAGTTAGTGTAAAATATTAACTATGAAAGTGAAAGGTATTATTTGTATGATCTATCATCAGGCACTGGCATCAAAACCACTTCCAGTTCCATTACGGAAGATTTTGGATTAAACTATTGAAATTGTGATTTTGTCAAAGAAGGGGCTCTCAACTCATGACTTTTCAAGCAGTTGTGTACTGACATGGATGCAGACCATCATTTGCTTCTTTTTCACACATATATTCAATGGCTTTCAAAAAGAAATGTAACTGAGACATTATTTGAGCTTAGAGATGAGGTGAAATTATTATTTGAAGTTCATGGTAAGATGGAAATTTTTGGCTGGTTAGATGATGGAGAATGGATCATGTGCCTTGCTTATTTAAATGACATTCTTGAACAGCTGAATAAACTGAATCTTTAGATGCAGTGAAGAACACAAACATAATAAAATGTATTGATTCCTTGAGAGCTTGAGAGCTTTCATGAACAAGCTGAAAAATTGGAAGAGTAAGGTCAAAATAAAAAAAAAGTTTCAATATTTGAGAAACTGTCATCAGTTCTTGTTGATGAACAAGTGCTTTCAGAATTTGCAAATAAAATAAATTGTGCAGCACTTGACCACACTGGAAAATTAATTTAGGCAATATTTTACTGAACTCAATGATGAGAAGTTGGACTTTTTGGCCCTTGATGTGTGAGTCCTTCCCAAAAGTGGCAGAAAGAGCTATCCATAAATTGCTCCATTTGTGCTAACATATATTTGTGAGTCACGATTTTCAACTTTGTTGTAAGTTAAAACAAAGCACTGAAATGGATTGGAGGTTAAAAATGACCTGCGTTGTGCCCTTTCAAGCACTCCTCCATGTATCCAATTACAGATTTTCCGTTGACTGTACAGTAATCTTCATCTGAATTAACTTAATAGCAATACCCTAGCATTCTATTGAACTTTTTGATTATTGAACTATGCTTCAGATTAGTTTGTTAAATAATTGGTTATGAATATAAAAAATACTTTTATTAAAGTCTGAAGATCCTTCTGCTAATACATTTGTGAACTCCACTATAAAAATAATGCAAGTAAATATATATGTACAAGTATAGAAATATTAAATATTAAATACATATTATTTAGAATGCACCTTTTGAGACAATCTTGGAAAGAGGGGAATGACATTACATATGGTGAAAAGGGGACATGGGGTATAAAATATTGAGACCCAATACCTTAGACACTGCAATTAAATATTGGTCCAGTAAGAATCATTTTGCAACTAACAACAGCAAATAAGAAATAATAAAAAAATATATTTTTATATAAAAACACAACTGGGTTACAGTAGGGAAAATGGTAGGTCAGTTTTAACAGATAATCTGGTAAATCTGGCTTTAATTAGTGACGATGTGTGGAATTAACATAACTATCCGCTTTCAGTTTTTGTGCATGAAGATGTGCTGTACCAGTAATACTTTAAAGCACTAATTTTTTATATCCACAATTGAAAAATAAATAAATAATGTAATGAAAAGCATTGATAAATCATCATTATTATCTATAAATCCCTTGTAATAGTATCACATTTTAGTAATCAAAATCACCCTTTATAGAGCCATCAATGATCAAGTTATGATGGGTACTTATTGTTAACCACTGTGTGTCTATTAAATCCACAACCAGATGTCGAGCTATTGTTCAAAATATCAAATTTTGTATATTTAGGATAACCAAGTGAACCAAGGCTATATACTGTAGCCATAAGAACACTTGGAATATTCTCAATAAAATTTAAGTGTTATAGGTCTAGTAAGGTACCACATATAACCACTGAATAGGACCAGCTACCAAATTAGATAAGTCAGTAGTTTCTAAGTGATTCCAGCTTCAATATATGGTATACTAAATAGTTCAACCAATATAGACACATTTTAAGTCTGCTTATAGAACATACATATCAAAGAATCTTACTAAATAAGTGGCTAGTCTGGATCTTAAAACAAGATCCAGAAAAGTTAAAAGCAACATTACCCATCCCACCAATATATGACTGCCTACCTTTAGCTATAATAGCTAAATATCGGTTGCCATCAGAGTAACTGAATGAGTGCCTATTTTCCTACACTGAACACCTGCATATGACGTCACTCTGTAGCGATGCCCACACTTTACTGTTTTGCACACAGCTTCTAAAGAGGCCAACAAGAGTAGTAGAGTCTTCGCCTTAAATAGAGTAAGTCCCTAAAGCTGTACTGTGAATTAAATCTTGTTTAATTTTAACTCCTTAGGTATCGGAATAAGAAACAGAAAATCCTTAAGAGATGCAGATTATTGAAGCTAGTTTCAAAATTGCATGAACACTCTATCCGAGAGATTACATGTGTTAATAAAATCAATTTTTGTCAAATAATGTATGACTTATTCAAGAGGTCTTATGTTTTAATTGCAGAGTTAAAGGTCTCCTTTCTCAGTCCTTGATATCTGTATATCACAATGGATATTAGATATTTTGGTGTTTTCCCTTTCTCTGTTTTGCTTTGAACATTTAAAAGCAGTAAACATCAGCCTCTCTCTAACCATCACATATATAGTTGTGAGCGTACGAGTTGTTGCTAACGCGTAGCGAGCCCGTGGCCCTCGCGTAGCGAGTCGCGGGCCTCGCGTAGCGAGGGCCGCGGCTCGCGCAGTGAGTCGCGGGCCTCGCGTAGCGAGGGCACTGTGCCAGGTTCTCAGTTGCTGGCATGGAGCGCCGAAGGCGCTCCTTGCCAGCAACTGAGGACCCTCGCAAAGCGAGGGCCTCAGTTGCTGGCTTGGAGCGCCGCAGGCGCTCCATGCCAGCACCTGAGGACCTCGCAAAGCGAGGTCTTCAGTTGCAGCAACTGCGACCCTTGCAAAAAAAAGTTTACGTCGCAACACATTACGACACTCGCAAACAACATACGACACACGTTCACACACATTACGACACTCGCAAACAACATACGACACACGTTCACACACATTACGGCCTCGCAACACTCGGACGCAACTCGCGAACATTACAAAATTACAAACACAATACATACACACAGCACATACATAAAAACCTTAGCTACACAAACAGGAAGCACCCAGGACCTCAAAAATGCAACTTACAACTTAATTGCACTCAAAATAAAAGAGTTTAGACACTAAATAGTTTGTTAAGCGACACAAAAAATGGCCGACGAATAAAACGAAAACGAGGCTACACACGCAAACACCATACGAGACACGTTACCACACATTACGACTTCGCAAACATCGGACGCAACACGCCGACATACAAACATTTAAAACTTAACAAAGACACACAACAAACACATAAAAAGCTTACCTACAGCAAGAGGAACCAGCCAGCACCTCAAAAAAACAAGTTACACCTACATTTAAATCAAAATAAACACTTTAGACACTAATACCATCGCTAAGCGAGAGAAAAAATGGCCGACGAACAAAACGAAAACGAGGCTTCAGACGTAACTACACTACACTTACTCGCAATAATGAAACACATACTATGCGGAACGTATCACAATCATATTAAACACCATTTTGAACAGTAATACGCCTAAAATGGCGGATGGAACGCAAATTGTAAGCTGGAACGCAAATAGCGCATGCGTATTGCGTTCTAACGGTCTCACTTTCCAGAACTTTCTACAAGTTTATAAATACTGCCTATTTCCAACTAAAAAATACATTTCTCCTCAGGTGATCAACGGAGTGACTTCTGAGATAACTGATGCTTTTACTTGAGAAGACAATTCTTTACTAATTTACTACTTTACATTGTGCAAATTACAACTGAGAGGTAAGCTATAATATATTACATTTTATTATCAGGACAGGTCAAACAAATAAAAACAAAAAAATAGGATTTATGTAGTCATCATGTATGGCACATTTATGTGTATAGGCTCACAAAAAAAATATGTATAGTGACATCTGACACGCACATATATGCCTATAATGTATAGTCACATGTGACACGCACATATATGTCTATAATGTATAGTGACATCTGACACGCACATTTCTGTGTATTGCCCCTTCATAGTGACATGTGACATGCACGTATATGTGTATAATGTATAGTGACATGTGACACGCACATATATGTCTATAATGTATAGTGACATCTGACACGCACATTTCTGTGTATTGCCCCTTCATAGTGACATCTGACACCGACATATATGTCTATAATGTATAGTGACATGTGACACGGACATATATGTGTATAATGTATAGTGACATGTGACACGCACATTTATGTGTATTGCCAATGCAACAAAATTAGCTTACAACAAAATCAGTAAACAACTACATTTAAATGACATTATATCTCATGTATACTGATATGTCACACGCACATATATGTGTATCATCTATAGTTACATCTCACACACACACATTTATGTGTGTTGGAAAAAAAAAATATAAGGTTAATTTAACCATTTAAATTTGACTCATGTATACTGATATGTCACACGTACACAAAATAATTACATTAAACTATGTAATGTGCTTCATGTATGTGACATATGTGTGTAGCCCCCAACAAAAAATAAGGTTAATTGAATTAATTTACTGCAATTCAATAGATCATATAAAGCTGAATCTTTCTATTTCTTTTAATATTCAAACAGACTCTGCATCAACAGCGTCTCTCAACAATTTGCACCGTGCACTGTGAAGCACAATCCCTTTTAAAGAACACCAACAAATTTGAAGAGGTAAGATACAACAAGACATTACATGCTCAAAAGGCCATGCTTTGCTAGATGACAAATTATAAATATACAAATAACTATTTCACTTTCTTTTTCAAACAGACACTACAAGAAGACCGGCGGATTAAGATTGGCAGGAGGGGACCGTCTGTCATTCAAAACTTCTATCAAGGTAAAGTATTAAGTATAAACAAGAAATAACCATGAGCCTTATTCAATTGCAACTTCCTCAATTGAATAGGGCTCTATATAAGCACATAACATTTTTTTTATACAGAACTTTTTAGTTACTGAATTTCTAACCACAATCAAGGTTTTCAATAACTAAAAACTTTGCTCAATAAATATGTTATGTGATTATATAGAGCCCTCTTCAATTGGCAAAATTGCAATTCAATGAGGACCTATATGTCTTTAATGGACAAGGGCCTCACTCAAATGTGATTTGCCCATTTCAATAGCGCTCTATATAAGCACAGAGCATATTTTTTAAAGGAAATTTTTCTTTTGTGAACACGTTCCTTTTGGATACAAGTTCACTAAATACAAAATTCCGTAAAAAAATATGCTCTGTGCTGATATTGAGCTCTATTCCATTGGCCAAAACACAATTGAATGAGGAGCTCACAATATAACAAATGCAGTAACCAAAGGCCCTCATTCAATTGCTATTTTGGACAATTAAATATGGCTATAACTAAGCACTTTTAGGCCCATAAATAAGCACTTTTAGGCCCTTATTCTATTTTAACAAATATATGTGATGTGCTTATTTACAACCCTATTCAAATTTCTACATTGCAATTCAATTACGGCCTTACAGTACTATTACATTGTAAAAAATGCAATTGAATGAGGGCCAAACTATGCAACCTATGGTACACACAAAGGCCCTCATTCAATTGCAATTTGCCCAATTGAATAGGGCTCTAAATAACAACATAACAATTTCTTAAAACTAAGGTTTTAGTTAATAAAAAAAAAAAAAAAATACAGTTTTTCAATGACTACAAAATTATTTTAAATAATATGCTATGTGCTTATTTAGGGCACGATTCAATTAGCCAAATCGCAATTCAATGACACACAAACTGCTACACACAAAACAGAATTTCTTATTAAATGTTTAACAACCTATAAGCCTTACAAAGAAGCAAAAATAAGAATAACAAAAGTGTTGTGCACCTAATAGCATTGTATAAAAAAGCACACAAACTCATAGCAAACTATATTAACATTCTTCTTTAATGTTTAACAACCTATAACCTGTACAATCAAGAAGAAATAAGTTTTGCACAAGTGATGCGCACCAAACAGGATTGTCAAAAACTAACACAAACACATAGCAAACTACCTTAATTATATTATTTCATGTTTCAATAACTATAACCATCCCGATAAACGTTAAATAACTATACCACAAGTGGTGTGCACAAAACAGGATTGTACAAAAAATAACATAAACACATCTTATTTAATATATCACAACCCACAAGCCTTACTAAGAACCTTTAATAAGAATAACAAAAGTTGTCGGATTGTACAGAAAGTAAAAAAAAACAAAGATAGAAAAAAATAACCATAACTCATACAATACAGTCAAATTAATACATTTTTAATTTATTTAACAGACATTTCACTCAAACAACATTTTCTATTTTACATTACAACAGATACTGCGTGAAGACAATCGGACGAGGACTTTTTCCACAGGACCGGACCATCGGACGAGGACTCGGACCAGACCAGCAGACGAGGAATTTCAACACAGGACCAGACCAGCAGACGAGGAATTTCAACACAGGACCAGACCATCGGACGAGGACTTTCACCAACGGACCACAACATCGGACGAGGGATATCGCCACAGGACCACAATATCGGACGGGGGCTATCGCCACAGGACCACACCATCGGACGAGGACTTCCAACAGAGGACCACACCATTGGACAACGATTTTGAAACGAGGACCAACAAACATTCGGATTTAAATCACACTTCAACCAAGATAAACTATAATAAGTACTAAAGTATAAAACTAAAGAAACTGCTTTCAGTTGCATCCGTGTCAACAGAAAAATAAAATAATTAATTTACTATCTCCCTTATTTTATTTAAATTGCTACTATGCAATACATAGCTCAATAACCACATCACTTTTTTTTCAGCAAAGAAGTTTTGCAGTGGTAAATATCTATCCACAAACAAAGTTTTTTATAAATAAAACCATTATTTTAAATAAATATGTTACATGCTTATTTACAGCAGTATTCCATTGGCCAAATTCTGAGCCACTGAAGACAGGAATTATAAATTTAACTAAATATCAATGATACATTCATGATTTGCCTTTTATTTCACCAGTTGTGCACAATAATCTTTATCAGGAATTACAAATTTAAATATACACAATTACATTTATTTGTTTCCGTTTACAGATTAATATGGCTGATAACGAGACCAAAGAAGAGAAGAAAAGACGTCAAACTAGAGAAAGACAAGAGAGATGGGCCGCCCAGCAGACACCGGAGGAGAAAGAAATTCGAAGAGAAAAAGAACGCAAAAGACTTGCAAATAAAAGAATATCAGCTGCAAAAATGAAAGATACAACCGCCAGGTTATGTGCTCAGTAATGAATTACTTTAATTACGTACGTTTTAAGCAGAGTTTTACTGTATGCCTTCCTATACATTCAATGTATATTCAAGTTAACAATTATTGTGATAGAAATTGCATGTTAATACTGAATAATTTAAAGGTCAATTGTTTTTACATTCAAATGTTAATACTTTTAATAAAAAATTAGGTTACAAAATGTATTCACTATGTTCCTCTTTATAATGTTCAAAATTATACAAATGTTTTGTCAACTTCTAAACTTACATACAAAATAAAGTTAAAGTTTCTAAATATATACTTTGAAGGTTATTGCTTACATATATTTTAAACTTCATGTTAAAATTTCACAACGTTTCAAGAAGGCTTTTTACTTTTTGCTTTCCTATTCATTCAATGTATATTAAAGTTAACAATTCTTCAGATACAAATTACATTTTAAAAAACCATTACATCAACATTTTACAAAAATACACGTTCATATTAAAATACTTACAAGTGTCAAAAATATATGTTAATAACTAAACAACTTCACAAACATATACATCACATTGCCGTCATTTTTTGACGGGCAAGTCGCTAGTTCCCATATAATATAAAGAGAAAATTTTGGTGAATATGAATGAGATGCGGTAAGCCAACAATACATGGAACCCTACAGTGAGTCTGGTCCTTAAAAACTATGGTTCTTTCTTGGGTTTACTGGACTCCCAAATTTGTTATGCATTTAAGAGAGTATATTGTAGATGTTTTTGTCACAAAAAATCCTTGACATTTGGAAAAGCTCTAGAGGTAAGGGCTTTCTGTGACCTCGCTTGACTTATTAAAGGAATACTGTAGTCGAACTATCTCAACAAACAAAAATGAAACCTAAAAAATCACTTTATTTACATTAATGTTAATTTAAACCAAAGCACGTATAAAAAAAATATATGCCTTAAAACACAATTAAATTTTGGACTTTAATAATGCAAAACAGAAATTCAAACCCCATCGAAAAAAATGGGGAATAGGAGGAAGCCTATTGTAAGCGAGGGCATAAAAGATAAGTCCTATGATAAGTCCTCTCGGTGGATCCTCCTGCCTCTAACAGAAGCGCCAAAGCTTACTAAATGTCCTACTATAAATAGAAGGAAACAGACAAATTGGATGTATAAGCATTTTTTTTTAAAATCCTTTCATTGAAAAAAAGGAAATCTAAGGTAAGTAAAATCAAAGAATTTGTCTACACATATAGTATCATGTTTGGAAATGCTCTGCTGTCAGTTTTCAATACATAAATACATTTCTTGCAGGCTGTAACATTCAGGAATGGCATTGCTTAGCCCTTCCAAATGCCCTCTCGGGAACCTCACAAGTATATCTATTGTATCCATAATAACTGAACTTGCTAGAGTAACTTATTTAGCAAAAAGCCTAACGGCCGTTTCACCACTCAGATCCTATGTGAATATTCAGAGGCTATGTGTATACGCTAAGCAATATAATGGTGTTAAACACCTAACAATAAGAAAACAATTGGCCACTAAACAAAAACTTCATATGCTTGTCAAGTAACTAAATATACCAATAGCCATGGTGCAAGACAAAAACATAAAAGCATTTTTAGAGAAAATCTTAAATCTATTTGACTTTAATTGTGTCAAAGATAATTCAATCTTGCACTGCTAGGGCCTCATTCTATTATCGGCCGTAAATCGGCCGTAAGGCTGCGATTCCTTGCGAGGGTTCAGTTAACTCGCGATTCTATTATACGGCCCCGCAAGGATCTCCTTTTACGGCCGGCCGCATATCTTGGAACCGGCCGTAATCTGTGAAATATAAAAACTGAAAAATAAATTCAAGCCTGCACTGTACAGCTCTGTAAATGCTAGGGATCATATTGGGGGACATGAGGATTAAAAGGAACCCACTCTCAAGCTTGCACATCTGCCCAAACCCGAGTTCAAATTAACTGTTTATTTGCCGGCTGCGGCGGGGGTGTGTCTGAGGTGCTCCAAGCACTCTGGACTTTTTACATGTATATTTTACGGATATTAAAAATAAAATATTTTACGGATTTGAGTACAGGATAATTATGTGCTATTTTTTCTAACACCTAAAATCCCTTTATAGTCTTCTCAAAGTGCAGGATGGCTTTATTTGAGCTATTTTATGTGCTTAATTGGTGCTAGCGAGACCTTTTTCCTGCAAGTAACTGCGGCTCGTTTTTAGCCTTGCAGAGAGGTTTCCCGGAGCAATTGAATTGCAAATCTCTTGCGGCCGTTTAAGATCAAAGGCTTTCCTCCGGCGCGAGCGGCCGCAAGAGATAGCAAGGCACCGGCCGCAAGCCTGCCGGAATCCCCGGCCGTAAGGGAATAGAATAGCCGAATAGCTTGCGGCCGGTCCTTGCGGCCCCGCAACGGCTGCGGCCGATAATAGAATGAGGCCCCTTGTCTGTAGTAGCTTGAGTGGGTGTGTTATACTATGGGGGATATAATTAAAAACCGATTTGAAGAGGATATTTTTAAAAGAAGTGAATACAGAACATATATGTGTCCACAGTCCTTTCCACTCCTCTCAGGTTTCTATTTTTTTTACGAAGATATAATGTCTATAATCATTATCAAGTCAAGTTCCTCAAAACAGCATACTATAATTGTGACACTGCAGTGGTGCTTTAACTGATACAGAGTGGGAGCGAACCTTCATTTATTAGTTCATCCCAGGTAAAGAATAAACAACCATTTCTAAACAACCATTTTTTGAGGAAATGGGGAAATGATTATTATTTAAAATACATGATATTAACTTATATTATTTAAAGTACATTGCAGAAGATATGTGCATAATTATTTACTTTTTCAGTTTTTCCTAACTAGTAGAAATAAACACAAACACTATCATATCTGTAATAATGCAGATATTTAAAAAAAAATGTTACTGAAACACCATGCATCATTTTGGGAGCATTTCTTCATTTTTAGCATTTTTTTAATTTTTTAAAGATACATATTTAGTAATTATGTTGTACATTCAGATATGTGTACATGCTACCTCCCTTTACTTTACTCATTCACTTTTAGTTTTATTAAGGAGAATTGGTAAACATGTTTTGATTGATAATTTTGACTAGGACACCAGGAACACTTGGGGCAGACCTGCTGAAGGAATTCACCAAAAAAAGTTTGTATTTTCTTTTATATCTACCCCTTCATAACAGAAGTTGGGACACTTTTGGTAAAAATCTAACCAACTCCCCATCAAAAGCATCCGCAAGAACATATTTTAAAATTAGAGCAACAAAGATTACGTATTCTGCACATTGTCATTCATTGAAATTTGAACCCCAAAGATAACATACTTCGAATTTATAAGACCAGTATTGCTTTGCTGGCTTTTTTTAAAGCTTTTATACCAATTAGCACAAACTGATTGTAAGTACTTTCACTTCTTGCTTTTCCCTATACTTTGTACTACAATCCAGCAATTTTCAAAAGCTATAATTATCGCTGTCAGTCAAATAATTTAAAACTAGAACAGTGATAGTGGAAGTAAATATATATATATATATGTGCCCAGTGCCAGAGCATTCCCCTTCTGGATCGCTTCCTGGTCGTGTTGAAGGGGCTTGTGTACCTCAATGAAGCTGTGAGCTATACCATGTAGGGTCAACCAAGATGGGCAGGTCATAACTCACGGGTCAGACAAATTGCTGTCCACTGGAGCAGGAACAGGCAACCCACTCCAGTAACTTTGCATGAAAACCCTATGGATTAGCAAGACCAGACACAATATGTTCTAGCGTACTGTGGACACGACTACTAAACTAAGGGATTTAAAGGATCATTGTAATGAAATGTTTACATATGATACGTTGAATAACTACATATGATAATGGACAAAAATATTTTCCAAAGCAAAAAATAAATATATAAATCTATAAATAAAAATACACAATCTTTTCAATTTTATAGGTAATGGGTTCACATTATCTTTTCTGAGTTGGATTATGTCCTCTACTTGCTCAAGAGGCATGTCTTTTTTTTTTCAGTTCCATTGTAATCTCTGGCTGTTTAAGCTGCAATATCCCAATTGAAGAAGCTTCCACTCCATTTAAAGTCTTCAACCAATTCAGGAAGTTGATTAGCAAAAACAAAAATAGTATATCTCAAGCTACAGTGTATTTTTATTTAAAGGTAATAAATTAGAAGCTGTTTTATTTGTTTTATATTTTTAACGCAGTTTTCTTATTTTCAGTTGCAGGTCTTCAAAAGAGACACTTATAACAGAAATAGCACTGAACTTATATATTTTGGTGAAGTTTCTTCTTTAAACTAAAAGTCAGGATTGAATTTAAAGGTATTCTTCAGTGATTCAATTTGAATTAAAATATTTATGTAGCTCAGTGCATCATTCATCACAGTATGAGAACTGAATTCTCTAAACCACATTATATTGTACATTACTTTTTAAGAAAACGCCTTTGCCTTGATGTCCCTACTTGTTTAATAATTTTGTATGCTAGCTGCACTACTAAACAAAACTTCATCCCACAGTGCCACACAGTGGCCAAACATAACTATTGTGTCCCAGCAGACAACTATACTATATAATGTACCTACTATCATTTCTAAATGTATTTGTTTGGTCATAAACTTTCTTTAATACATTAGCAGTACAATTCTGAATTTAGATATAAAACACACTTCTTGAGCAGGCAGTTCATAGCATAATATTTATAACCACCACACAGAATTTTAAAGGGAAATGGAAATCAAAAACTGTATCATTCGTTTAAATGAGCAGGTGTGGAACTTTACCAAAGTTGTTTTTTGCATCAAATTATAAGTAATAATCAGTAATAAGTTTAAACTTCATTGAAACAAGCAGTAAATACCTTTCTTTACATCAATTATATATATATATATATACTAGCGACTTGCCCGTCAAAAAATGACGGTCAATAAAATTGTAAGGCTGGGAATGCTGTTTGATACACAATGTAAACGATTTTATACTGTGAGGACCTTCGGCGCTCATTGCGAGGCTCTTCTATCGTGTACTTTTGGTCCTCTGAGCACCTTCATGAGTCATGATAAAGAGAGATATATATTTCTATGTATCTGTAGTTAAGTAATAATTAATGATTTATTCAATAAATTAATATACTTTAATTATTTTTTATTGATATATGCAGCGAGCAATAGGCTGAAGAGCTAACAATCTGTTTGCATTTTCAGACAGCATAGAATATACAGTTTGAGTGTTATTGCCCTGCTTATAAAGTGTAATGAATGTTCCAAGTGTGCATTCTAAATAGGCTGCGTGTGTGAATTAAAGACGTTTATTGTGTAAACCAGCATTGTATAATAGTAAAGTTATTAATGTGTTACGCGGCTCGTGAGCATTTCCCGGCTTTTGTAATAGTGTATTTTGTATGTGGTAGTTAGATGTGTAAAGTGCTATGCGTTTGGCAGTGTTTTGCGTGGTCCGTGGTCGTGTAGCCTCGTTTTCATTTTTTTCATTTTTTTCATTTTTTTTTGCTCTGTCATTAGCCTGTATTTCATATTACTGTATATGAAATACAGTAATATGAAATACAGGCTAATGACAGAGCATTACAGGCCTGTACACTTATCTGTTTAGAGTCCACTCCCTTCAGGGTCTGCAATCCATTTGCAGAGGAGCTGTGTCTCTTTCACCTCTTCTCAGTGTTATCTCTCAATTGTGCTGGCTGTACACTTAAAACAGCCTCACTGGCTTTCCAGGTCTCCTTGACCTCTCTCTGGCCACACAGAGCTGTCCCAGGTTTTCTCTGTCCCTGCAGAGGCTCCATGCAAACAATTCTCCAACTGGAGGTGGCAGCAGGTCCTGGTTGTAGCCACACCCTTGCCTTTTGAGCAGGTTGTTAACTCTCTCACTCCTGTGGGGGAAGTCTTGAAGAGCTCTCTTCTGACCCCTGGTGGCACTTCACCACCTATCCCCCACCCCAGCTCGACACCATGGGGTTGAGCGTCCAACTCCGTGAGGCCGTATCTGCAATCCAACGCATCCTTAGTACCATCTGTGTTCTCTCCGCACTCTTCTCGCCACTGTGACACCAGTGAGACTTTACTTTATTCATCGGAGCTACCGCTCATACAGCTGCACCATCTGTTGGCGCTCTCTTCTTTATACTTCTAGAAGCATCTACATCATTTGTCTCAACTGTCATCTTAAACTCCTTCATAGGACTTTTCCCATTTAGCAGCTTACCTTCTTCATCACTGCTTTCAAATTCCTTTGTCTTTCCTTGAAACCGTGTTTTCTTTCTGGGTGAAGAGACAATTCCTTTTCCTTCTCTTCCTATCACTTCATATTTTCTGCTTTCTTTGCCGTTCCGCCTGTGTCATCACTTAAACTTTGAGCCTAGGACACTGGCCCTTCCTATCTCTCCGCGTGCCCTGCCCCAGGGACCCTTGAAAAGTACCTCTCATACTTTGGTATGAGAATGTGTTTCTCCATACAGTTGCTTCCCTGGGGGTACATCACAGACATTACAGGTTTTTGTGACCTTGTCTTCAACGGATGCATCTTTTCTTTCAGACCCTTCATCTCATTCTCGCAGCTCTGACTTATCCTCTTTATATCTTTAATGTGAGGACTGATGTTTGCCAGTTCATTCTCTAGCTTGGATACTTCCTGCCAGTTTGTGACTAGATGGTGTGTTTTCGTCTGTTCAAAGTCACCCCGGCAGTATTTATGCCTCATCTGAAGACCGGGAGCCTGGGACTGGAGCTGCCTCACTTCGGCCTCTTTATGCTTGGATTTCCTCTGCTCCTTTAATCCTCCTGTTAAATGTTCTTTCTTTTCCAGAAGATTATCCGCAGCTTTCTCATCCCTTTCAACTTCACTATGGAACAACTTCTTGTTTTTCTTCCCTCTGTTTCTGGCTTTCTCAGTTGCTGGTGCTCCTATTGGCTGTCTGACAACTCTCACCAAAAGGTATCAGCCTCATCCAGTCATCTTGCTTCTGTTCTGGC
Source organism: Discoglossus pictus (assembly GCA_027410445.1). NCBI lineage: Eukaryota > Metazoa > Chordata > Amphibia > Anura > Alytidae > Discoglossus > Discoglossus pictus. The sequence continues at coordinate 224,607,697 of CM050166.1, read as the reverse complement.
CCAGTATCATCTATAGACTCCAAAGGCAGGTCCTCTCTCACGGATGCATCTTACTCTCTGATCTATACTTCATCTTTCTTTCTGTGCACAGCAAGCATATGCGATATCTCTGCTTGAAAGGAGCTCTCAGACTTTTGGTTTTGCTGGAGTATTTCCAGCTGTTCAGGATTTTCAAGCTGACACCCAACAGATAGGCTAGCACCTCTTAGTAGCCTCTTGAATCCTAGATTCCTGGAAAACACTTTTATTTTTGGCATCCTCAGCCTTCATCCGTATTATTTCTTCTTTTAGTAGCTTCTCTACTTGCTTTGTCTTCAAGGCTTCCAGCTTTTCATCTCCTCAGCTTCCTTCAGCCTCAGTTTCTCATTAGCTTGTTGCAAATTCAGTTCACTCTGCCTGAACTGGATCTTTTGCTGCATGTTCAACTGAGGAACCTCCTCTGACTCTTCTATCAGGTCCTTCCTGATTATCTTTGGCTGCTCAGCCATGTTTTCTTCACCCTTTTGTCTCTCCTGTACAGGCTCCATCACTATGCCTTGCATATGAGCTTCCTGCAAATATCGCTCTGCATTAAATGTAGCATCTTGTACACACAGTTCCTTCAGGTCAGGGCTAGTCTCTTCTGGACAAACAACACTCTGCTCCAACTGTTCCTCTGTATCAGAGAGTTCACTAACCCACTGCTGTTTTGGAGTTTGTAACAGCAGTTCCTTTCTTGTTATAGCTGTTCCCCTCCGAGATACATGGTTAGCGAGGAGATCTCGCTTCATCTGTTCGCCACTGTGCAGCCCCTTCTGTATAAATATCTCATTCATCTTGTACTTGGGGGGGGGGGGGGGGCTCGTCCACTGCTCCCAATTAGGCATCTGTGTCTTCTTCCTATAGGACACTCTGTTGTCCTCAAACGCAGGCTTCCTTCTTCATTAAGCAATATAATCTGGCATCATCCTGTTATCCTTCATTTCAGTAGCATATTGCCGTCTTCTACTTCAGGCTTTTTCAATCCCACTGGGATAGAGTTCAACTGTACTCCTTGCTTTACTTGTTTCCCATCTTGTTTCTCTTTATCCATAGTGCTTTGTTTTATGGCCAACTGAGACAGAACGCTCTTGGGATACTTCATAGTTTTATAAGAACACATCTCCATGCTCTGCTTCATATGTCCTCTTAGAGACAGTGGTTTGTCTTTCTCCATCTCAATCTCCAGACTATTTTCTTCCTTATCTTTCACTTTAGTAAAGTTTCCAGTTTCTTCATCATTTTTAGGACATTCTTCCTTTGTAAGAACACTGGCTATATTCATCCACTTGGTCTCTCCTTTCTCTAGGTCAGAGATCTGTGTCAGGCACTTTCTTTCTCTAGTACTCTCCACCAAGGACAGGTGGCTGTGTCTGTCCGGGTTTCTTATGGAGTAATCTTCATTGCTCTTACCCAAAAGGTCTCTGCATCAGTTTGGAATCAAAACATCACCAATGACTTGATCAGTACGCTTCTTACTGAGGCTGGTTTTGCACTCAGTCAGTGACAATACTTTGTCCTTTTCTCTTTGACTGTTGCTCACAACCTTAGTTGCTTTTAGATCATTAGCAGTTTAATCCAGGGGCAAAGGTTCTTTATCTGCACTAGCAGCCTCTTTTGCTTTCTCAGCAATTTCTGTTACTTTCACAACAATCTCATTTGTGCCCTCTGCCGTCTCTGTGGCGCCCTCTGCCGTCTCGGCGACACCCTCTGCGTCTGACTTGCAGCTCCTTCTGCAGTCTCTATTGCCATCTCAGCAGTTTTGTTTGCCATCTCAGCAGTCTCAGCAGTCTCTTTTGTCATCTCAGCAGTCTCTTTTGCCATCTCAGCAGTCTCAGTAGTCTCTTTTGACATCTCAGCAGTATCTTTTGACCCTCTCTTGGTGTCTTTTTGCACTCTCTCTGCCATCCACCAGGTCTCTAACTCCTGATTTCTTTCTTCGTCAGGTTTGATTTGCCTTCCCTTAACAGGGAATCTGTTTTTTAAACTTGGGTAGACAAGCATGCCCCTTGGATAGGGATTAGCAGGTTTATAAAAAAATCCCAGGAGTGCCATATCTGTACTCTTTTCCCTCTTATTCTGTTAAGGATCTCTTCCTTCAGGGTACAATAATTTGCTGCCTTTTCTTCAGGCAAAATCACATTTGCTTTCTGAGCTTTTCCACACAGATAGGAACCAAGGACTGTTGCCCAGTGCTTTTTAGGCCAACCTTCCCTAGTTGCAATCTTCTCAAAGTTCAGGCGATATGTGTGAAAGTCATCCTGAGCTGTCATCCTCTTTAGGAAGCAATTAGGATTCATGTTTCCACTTGCTTCTGTAACCACATTATTAGTTACAACCTCCAGTTGCTGCAGCTTTGCTGTCTGTGCCTCCAAAAACTCTCTCATTTGGACTCTGTCCTCTTCCGCTTGTCTCTGCCCTTTCTCTGTGGCCTCACACATGCGGATTATATCCTCTTCTGCTTGTCTCTGCCATTTCTCTGTGGCCTCTCTCAGACATGCAGCAGCATCTCTTAGTTGAGCCTCGTTTGCAGAATGGGCTCTGTCTTCTGCAATTTCTTTAGCCCTTTCTGCTGTTTTTCTTGCTGACAAGCTCCGCCCACTTTCTGGTATGTAGTGGCATCTAACAGGGCTTTCAATAGTTCCTCTATTATTATACTCTACTGTGGGCTGTCTACTTAAACACAGACAATTTTCATCCCACCACTGCCACCAAAATTTGACAGATTCACTGTAACTCTCGGGATCCGTGCCTTCATTTTCAGCAAAAATGAAGGACTCTGGAAGCTTTGACACGCTTGAACAGGCTTTAATGTATATTGTCAGCTTACAAGAAAATAATCAAAACAGAAAATAAATTCTAGCTTCTCTTTGAAGCTCTACCTATACTTTTATCTGCAGTTTCCTCGCTGCTCTGCCATAATATTAAATACAGGCTAATGATACAGCAATACAGGCCTGCACATTTATCTGTTTAGAGTCCACTCCCTTCAGGATCTGCAATCCATTTGCAGAGGAGCTGTATCTCTTTCACCTCTTCTCAGTGTTATCTCTCAATTGGGCTGGCTGTACACTTAAAACAGCCTCACTGGCTTTCCAGATCTCCTTGACCTCTCTCTGGCCACACAGAGCTGTCCCAGGTTTGCTCTGTCTCTGCAGAGGCTCCACGCAAACAATTCTCCAACTCGAGGTAGCAGTAGGTCCTGATTGCAGCCACACCCCTGCCTTTGAGCAGGTTGTTAACTCTCTCACTCCTGTGGGGGAAGTCTTGAAGACCTCTCTTCTGATCCCCGGTGGCACTTCACCACAATATATATATATATATATATATATATATATATATATATATATTGTTTATTGCAGCAATACTCAAGACTTCATAAATAGAGGTTAAACCTCTCGAAAACTTGTCAATATAAATAAGGCGTTTCTCCAATACAAAAGGTATCTTAATATACAGCAATACTATTATTAATCTCTCTCTCTCTCTCTCTCTCTCTATATATATATATATATATATATATATATATATATATATATACTAGCGACTTGCCCGTCAAAAATGACGGAGCAATACAATTTGAAGCCATGGCAATGCTGTTTGCCACAAAATGTGAAGGTTTTTGTTCTGTGAGGAACTTCTGCGCTCATTGCTTGCCTCTCCTCTGGTGTGCTTTTGCTCCTATGAGCACCTCTGCCTCATCACAAAGACACATACATTTTGTCTATATTTTTGTAAATAATAATCAATTAATTATTTGCTTAATAAATTAATATACCTTACATATTTGTAATTAATATATCCATCAATCAATAGACTGAAGAGCTAACAATCTGTTTTCATTTTCTCGCAGAATATAATGTACAGTTGGACGGTTGCTGGCCTGTGGAGATAATTTTATCAATGTCCCAGCTGGGCATTAGAAGTAGGCTGCATGCGCGAAGGCAAACTGTTTTTTTTGTCTAAACTGCTACTGTAGATGTGTAATGTTGTGATTTGCAAGTTCGGATTGTAAAGTAGCGTTGTTTGTGTATGTACTACACGGTTCGCAAGTATTTGGCGTCCTTTGTAGTAGTGTATTTTGTACCTCGTACGTTCCTGTGTGAAAATGGTACGCGGCTGGCGGTGTGTTGCGCTGTCCAGGGGCGGGTAGCCTCATTTTCATTTTTTTTGTCCGACATTTTTTTTCTTGCTTAGCCGATTTTCGAGTGCCGAAACTCCTAAAAATCAACTTAAATTTGCGCCCCACCTCACTCCCAAACGTCCTGACTGTTCCCACATGCTGTGTGTAATGTTTTTGTTTTTTTGTGTGTATTTTTTGTGTTTTTTGTGTTTTTGTGTTTTTTGCGTTTCAGCTGTTACCTTCGTATTTTTCTGACCTCATATTTTTTTTTTTGGTATGTTCCGCATCTTGTATTTTATATAGAGCCCTATTCAATTTCGCGAATGGTAATTTAATAAGGTGACCCTGTGTTTCCTAAGTGTTCCTCGTAGTTCCCTTGGTCCTCGCAAAATAATTTTTTTTGCTGTATGCGACGACCGATTCCTCAATACGTCCCTCACAGCCTGCTTTGCAAGATGACACCAAAAACGACTGAGAATAGGACCCGAGAGAGCTACATAGTAACACTCAGCCATAAATCTGCAGCCTCCCCACATTAACCCCTTGTAGCGGCGGTGCCCGATCAGCATCGATCAGTCACACGCTGCATTTAAAAAATTAAATTGCTGCAGGGGTCCCTAGGCTGTTGTCACTGTCAATCTGACTGCAGCCAATCAGAAGGTGCAGATGATTTCAGCCAATCGGAAGGCGCCATTGCCAATTTCCTACCGGACAAGGCTCCAGTGGTCTCATTAGCGTTGGGGAGCTCCGCGTGTGCAGAGCTCAGTTAGTTTTTTTATTTTTTTACTTTAGAGCTCGGATTTATCAAGGGCCCAGCCGGGGCAGAAGAGGAGAAGGCCGTGGACAGGTAAGTTTTCAATTTTTCATGTTCATATTTTATTTATTTGTTGTGTTTGATGTATGTGTTATACTAATGTTATGTTTCTATTTTCCAGGGGCCGAGCAGGAGAACAGAAGAATATGGATGGGGACATGCTGGAAAGGTAACTTTAATACTGTATTTGTACTATTTATTTATTCTATGTAATGTTTAATTTTTTAATAATCTGATGTTTCTTTTTTTCTTAGGGGGTGCGATCAGAAGGGACATCTGCAAAGGTAAGTGGTTTTCTTTATTCTATTTTAGCTTAGATTTAGGGGTTATTGTATAGATAGGGGGTGATGTTTAGATTGGGGGTTAGGTATAGATAGGGGGGAATGTCTAGATAGGGGGTTAGGTATAGATAGGGGGTGATATCTAGATAGGGGGAAATGTATTGTAGTTATGTGTATATTTATAATGTATTTATTACTGTAATATTATTGATATTTGTGTATGCCTTTTACTTTGCAGGTGTGTCATTATTTTTTTAGTTTATGTAGTGGTGGGGGGGTTGTGATGTTTTTTTTTTGAATTTTTAGTAGTGGGGGGGTTTGTAATGTTTTATTTTATTTTATGTACCTTAGGTTTTTTGTTTTGTGTACCTTAGGATTTTTTATTTTATGTACCTTAGGTTTTTTATTTTGTGTACCTTTTTTTGGGTAGCGGTAAACATTAAAAAACACAAAATTAAAAAAACAAAAATGCAATAAAAACCTTACCCACACCAAGGGGGGACACCCAGGACCTCTGCAACACTGCTTAAACCTCGAATTCGGTCAAATTTACAAACTTTATACACTCGAAAATCCTCTAATTGAGAGAAAAAATGGCCACCAAAAAAAAACGAAAACAAGGCTGCACGACCCCTAAAGCCGCTAAATACCACAAAGCAAATACGGCTTTTACAAAAACCCGTACAACCTACAACATACACAATCAGCAAGGACGCTTCATCATACAAACCCGACTACCACATACACATTCGCCGCCATTTTACAACACTAACTTACAGAATGTGTAAGTACCCAACTACACTTACGGCTTCCCTTCGCGCACGCAGCCTATTTACACTACACACTTCACACATTGCTGACACTTACACCTCGGCTCCACAACAGTGCAAACCTACATTGTATGCTGCAGAAACATCAAAACAGATTGTCAGCTCTTCAACACAATGCTTCCTGCATATATTACTTACAAATAGGTAAAGTATATTCATTTATTAATTTATTACTAATTTAATTAGCATAAAAAAATACATATACACAAAAAAAAACACTATCGCAATAAACACAAAAGCCATTCACTGAGCGCCTCAAAACGAGTGCCAACGCTGCTCATAGCACACAAACTACACCAGGGGACAGCCTTGCAATAAGCGCAAAAAGCAGATCAGCAACAACCTTACAATGACAGCAAAAGCCCCAATTATAAAAAAAAAAATACAACAACCAAGAGGCTCGCAATGGACGCCGAAGGATCTCAGACCACCAAAAAAATGTAGCCTGTGGCAAACAGCTTTACCTGCCTAACAATTTTTTTGCCCCGTCATTTTTGACGGTCAAGTCGCTAGTGTCAATTGTAGACGAAAATCATATGGGTACCAGATAGAACTCACACCTGTTAATAGCAACATAAATGCAAATAAAAAATCAATACCACACTTTAAAAGACGGGAAAGCGATGAAAGACATTAGAATTAATTGCACAACAGTCTCAAGCTCGTAAATCTGCAATCAAAAAAAAAAATTTATGTGTCATTTCGGTGTTATATCAATCTCGGGAATCAATGAGTTAATACGTATCAGGCCACCCACATGGCTTATAACTTTCCATTTTTATTATTTTGTACATTGCCGGATTACGAGTCTGATCGCATATCGGACCCCTAAACGCTAATTGTTTGACATGTAACCTCCATGTTTTACTGACGTAATGATGACAGTCTCATTTTCTAATGGTTGTTTCTAAATTAATAGTTACGGCCTACTTAATTGATCATGATCATGCTGTGAAATGCTAATTATGATTGCATGGTATACTGTTTAGGCTTTCGGCGTGTAATTTGCGGGCTTGTTCAATTGAATTGTTCTGTAATTGTAGCAAATCTCAAGCCTGCAGACATACGGCCTGTACAACGCAATATGCGGGCTTGCAATTGAATAAGGCCCTTAGTACCGAACTATGCTTTCTTTCCAATCTATACAATAGTGTTGGACTCTCTGTTCATAAGGCTAGTATGGCACTACTGATGTATTTCACTCAGTATTTGTCAAGTATTTGAAATCTCATGGTTTACAGTAAATATATTACATTAGGTTGATGACTGCTATAAAAAGGCAGGGAAAAAATTAAATATCTGAAAGTCTATGGACTTAAACTGGATAAAGTCAATATCAGTTGGTACAACTACATGTAAATTGTTGTTGTTGTTCAGTCCATCAGTCATGTCCGACTCTCGGTGACCATATGTACACAACACGCCAGGCACATCTGTCTGTGTGACTGGTTGTGCTCATCCATATGGTTTACTTGGCAAAGATACTGGTGGCCAACTACAAGAAACATCTGACCTCTGTGTTTGCCATCAGGGGGTTTGCCACCAAGAACTAAGACAAAGGGGTCAAATACTTATTTCCCTCATTGACCTGCAAATCAATTTATGACTTTTTTGACATGTGTTTTTCTTGTTGATTTTTTTTTTTTGTTATTCTGTCTCTCACCATTAAAATTATAGACTGGTCATTTCTTTGTCAGTGGACAAACATTCAAAATCAGAAGGGGATCAAATAAGTTTTTCCTCCACTGTAGGAGCTCAGTTTTCAAGGTGTTAATGAGTAAAAATAGAGCATTTAAACACTTAATAATAAAGATGTTTAAATATGTAAATAAACAGGTAGTTTATTTTAATATTAAAAACAGGGAACCCTCCCTGTCCCTTTTTATATAAATACACCACCACTGATGCTTATTGTATTATTATCACCATCCTTTATTTGTAATGAGCAATCAAATTCCATAGTGCAATACAGGGGTTAAGAACAAATCAAAACATTTTTTAACATATTGCAAAAAAATGGAGTATGCCCTAGATAGACTACCTGCTGGACTGATTGGGGTTGTCCCAAAACCTGATCTGTCCTGTGGGGTACTGATTGATAACACTTGCTCAGAAATAACTTGGCTACCAATTCATGCTGATGCCTTTTATTTTCAAAGATTGATTGGCCAGATATTACATTATGAGTTCACGTGTGAATACTTAGATGATGACATAGCCATCTTCAGCGAACCTGGGAAGAACACCTAGAGCAACTCTTGTTCATGCTAGAAAGAATATAGTGAACAGGCTCATGGTGCAGTCTGACAAATACCAGTGAATCTCTCTGAGGTGAAATAATTAGTACATAAGGTAGGTTGAGGGAAAATCCAACTATAATTCACTAAGATAGAAGGAATTACTCAGTAGCACAGTCTCATGACTAAGATGCAACTGCTAACTTTTTTAGGAGGAGTGTCAGGTTATAATCAACTCTCTCAAGGCTGCCGCAGTTCCAGATCTGACTAACAAAGACTATTTTAACTGCTTTGTGGTCCAGACATATGTTGTGTTTGTGTCATTCAGTCATGTCTGACTCTTGATGACAACATGGACCTCAGCACATCATGTTAATCCACTTGGTATTCATGGAGATACTGGAGTGTGTTGCCAGCGCCTGATATTCTTAGGTGGTCTCCCATCCAAGAACTGACAAAGCCCAACCAAGCATGGCTTCAGGGTGGTGTGACCTTTTGGTTCCCTGACTGGAATCGGACCACGGTCGCATCAGGGAAAGCACTGAATCCTAACCACCAGAGCACCATGGAACCCGGTCCTGACATACAACTCCATTTTTGCACTGGAGTAATACGCTGCCACGGGAACTCCCAAGGCGAAAAAAACACCCCATTGAGTTTCTTAGCTACAAGCTTTTATACTGGGAAAATAGTTAAGAGTCTATCTTTACAGCTGTGTAATTTTACCAGACAGAAACTCTGGATTGGGCACACCACAATGGCGATAAACTGACTTGGTTGTAGGACCACTAGACAGTACTACCAGGGTTGTCTGTATCATATCTTACAGCAGTATCACTCACCAGAGAACCACATTCTTGGCAGATGGGTGAGAAGATATGACATGAAAAAGAGGATCATATGCCAAGCCTAGCACATGAATTCCACAATGTACGCAAGGTCAAAGCTCCAGGTATTTATTATGTGCCAGAATAAAAGTAAAGTTTGAGAACTGCCTGGCTGGGTAGTCTCACGAGTAGTGATGTCGCGAACATCAAATTTTCAGTTTGCGAACTGCGGACGCGAATTCCATCAAATGTTCGCGAACGGACGAACATCGGCGGACCGCCATAGACTTCAATGGGCAGGTGAATTTCAAAACCCACAGGGACTCTTTCTGGCCACAATAGTGATGGGAAAGTTGTTTCAACGGGACTAACAATTGGACTGTGGCATGCCGGAGGGGGGTCCATGGCAAAACTCCCACGGAAAATTACATAGTTGATGCAGAGTCTGGTTTTAAGCCATAAAGGGCATAAATCACCTAACATTCCTAAATTGTTTGGAATAACATGCTTTAAAACATCAGGTATGATGTTGTATCGATCAGGTAGTGTAAGGGTTACACCCGCTTCACAGTAACAGACCAATCTCCCTGTTTAATGCACAGCAAACAACCGCAAACAGTCCCTTTGCACAACCGCAAACTCCCCATTTGCACAAGGTTGGATACCAAGCTAGCCATGTCCTGTTCCTTGTCCTCACTGATGTCATTGAATGTCTCTTCCTCCACCCAGCCACCAAGGTTCCCCGAAAGGTGACAACAAGCCCCCTGGGACGCCTGCTGTGTTTGGTCTTCCACCTCCTCAAAGCCACCTTCCTCCTCTGACTCCTCTTCTTCAGACTCCCAGAATCTGGGGGCTTCCACTGCCCAGCATGGAATATTATACACAGGTCAGAGTCTGAGGGCTTCCACTGCACAGCATGGAATATTATACACAGGTCAGAGTCTGGGGGCTTCCACTGCCCAGCATGGAATATTATACACAGGTCAGAGTCTGGGGGCTTCCACTGCACAGCATGGAATATTATACACAGGTCAGAGCCTGGGGGCTTCCACTGCCCAGCATGGAATATTATACACAGGTCAGAATCTGGGAGCTTCCACTGCACAGCATGGAAGATTATACGCGTTGCCTCTGTCTGCGTTATTATAAGGTGTGTACTGTTAAGTAGTACTATTCCTATCGGTTTAATCCCTGTTACGTCCACTATTAGGGATGCTTGGTCGGACCTCCTACTTCGAATTTGGGGCACTGCACGTGCAATCTAAGGTGCCACCGGATAGGAGAGGTGTATTAAGTTGTAATACTCATTCCTATCAGATTAATACCTGTTACGTTACCTATCAGGGGACGTGTATATAGCATGGATTTTTGGAACAGGGAGATGGAAAAAGATGCTTGGTCGTACCTCCTACTTCGAATTTGGGGCACTGCACATGCAATCTAAGGTGCCACCAGATAGGAGAGGTGTATTAAGTTGTAATACTCATTCCTATCAGTTTAATACCTGTTACGTTACCTATCAGGGGACGTGTATATGGCATGGATTTTTGGAACAGGGAGATGGAAAAAGATGCTTGGTCGGACCTCCTACTTCGAATTTGGGGCACTGCACGTGCAATCTAAGGTGCCACCAGATAGGAGTGGTGTATTAAGTTGTACTATTCATTCCTATCAGTTTAATACCTGTTCCATCACCTATCTTTCCTCCCAATTGCACATTCTATATGTCATCAACCGGCCTGTGTGTATTTAGAGAACCACACTTTAAGGCCCTTAACCTGGGACAAGGTGGCTTGGCTATCAGAATTGCCTCAGAGCCTTAAAAACTCACCAAACCCCCTAATCAGACACTCACTATCATACTGGAAATGGGCCAAGAAACACACGGGTTTGTTTACTGGATCCACCCAAATGACCCCAATTCTTGACCACCCTCAGGCCCCGAAACACATGAACACAACATCACAACACAGGTGGAGGTCAAGGAAACTAGATAGACTGGGAGACTGGTTAGTAAAGGGCCAGATGCTCACCTATGAGGAACTGAGGGACAAGCATGAGCTACCGCTGTCAGAACATTACAATTACTGTAGGCTGAGGCATTTCACACACTCCCTGACCCAGAAACAGGGGACACCGGTCTTAAATTGGTTCTCCAAAATTTGTAAAGATAAACCTCTATCAAGGGGGATCATTGGGTCGCTTTACAAATATAAAACATTTGTTACTGGTTGAAGCGACACTGGGGGAAGGACTGGAGTGGGGGAGCCCTGGAGACCCTTCAGAAGCAACCGGCGGCAAAATCATCCCAGGAAAGGAGAGGTCGCTTACTGAAGCCTGCCCTAGGGTAACTCAAGCGTGATTGCCCAGGTTAGATATTGTAAATAATAAGCTAATACTGCTGGAGGGATGATAGCTAATAGGACTTTGGTGTATCCTGCAGATATACTCTTTACTATTGTCTGTTTTACCATGTTTTAGGTATCTCCTAAATTGCAATCACAGTAAAAAATAAGAAAAATGATTAACCTAAAAAGTAAAAATAAGAAGGAATAGCCAGCTTACTTTCACAAAATGTCTCTATTGTAAATATGTATTTTTGCACATTTGTTATGCAAGACTGTTCAAAAATGCTTTATTTTTCATTACATGCTGTATGCCTTCTAAAATAAAATAATTTAAATGCAAAAATTATGTATTGTTGCAGCGACCAGAAAAATTCATGTTAGTTTGCCAGGCAGAAAGTGCCCTAAAACATTGCGTCTTGAACCCTAGTTGGTGGCGGATAAGTCACGCATGTCATCCGGCATTCAGGGAAAAAATACAGCAGCGTGTGGACCATTATTAGCTCAAGGCAGCTCATCTATCAGGCCCTTTTTAATCGAATGTATCGCCCACTGTCAGTCCCTTCGGGATCCATCCCTCATTCATCTTAATAAAGGTGAGGTAATCTAGACTTTTTTGACCTAGGTGACTTCTCTTATCAGTGACAAAACCTCCTGCTGCACTGAAGGTCCTTTCTGACAGGACACTTGAAGCGGGGCAGGAAAGAAGTTCTATGGCAAATTGGGATAGCTCAGGCCACAGGGCAAGCGTGCACACCCAGTAGTCAAGGGGTTCATCGCTCCTCATAGTGTCGATATCTGTAGTTATGGCGAGGTAGTCTGTTACCTGACGGTCGAGTCATTCTCTGAGGGTGGACCCCGAAGGGCTGTGGCGATGCATAGGACTTAAAAAGCTCTGTATGTCCTCCATCAACAACATGTCTGTAAAGCGTCTTCTCCTTGCCGGCGTGGTCGTGGGAGGAGGAGGATTATGTTCACCTCTTCCGCTGATAGATTGCCTTTGTGCTTTGACATCATCCTTAAATGCTGTGTAAAGCATACTTTTTAATTTATTTTGGTAGTGCTGCATCCTTTCCGACTTAATTCGGTAACATTTCAGGCACTTTCTGCTTATACCGGGGGTCTAGTAGCGTGGACACCCAGTACAGGTCGTTCTCCTTCATCCTTTTTATACGAGGGTCCCTCAACAGGCACGACAGCATGAAAGACCCCATTTGCACAAGGTTGGATGCCGAGCTAGTCATGTCCCGTTCCTCGTCCTCAGTGATCTCACTGAAGGTATGTTCTTCCCCCCAGCCACGTACAACACCACTGGTACCAGATAGGTGACTACAAGCACCCTGGGATGCCTGTTGCTGTTGGTCTTCCTCCTCCTCCTCAAAGCAACATTCCTCCTCTGACTCCTCTTCCTCACAATCCTCTTCCAGCGTTGACACAGGTCCAGCAAGCGATGCTCATAAGGCTGTTTCTGGCGGTGATGGTGACCACAACTCTTCCTAACTCTTCACGCTCATCTACGGCCTGATCCATCACTCTTCGCAGGGCACGCTCCAGGAAGAAAACAAATGGTATGATGTCGCTGATGGTGCCCTGGGTGCGACTGACCAGGTTTGTCACCTCCTCAAAAGGACGCATAAGCCTACAGGCATTGCGCATGAGCGTCCAGTAACGTGGCAAAAAAAATCCCCAGCTCCGCAGAGGCTGTCCTAGCACCCCGGTCATACAAATACTCGTTAACGGCCTTTTTTTGTTGGAGCAGGCGGTCGAACATTAGGAGTGTTGAATTCCAACGTGTCGGGCTATCTAAAATCAAGCGCCTCGCTGGCATGTTGTTAGAGATATGTAAAGTGCGCCATGGCCGTGTAGGAACGCCAGAAATGGGCACACACCTTCCTGGCCTGCTTCAGGACGTCCTGTAAGCCTGGGTGCTTATGCACAAAGCGTTGTACAATCAGATTACACACATGTGCCATGCACGGCACATGTGTCAACTTGCCCAAATTCAATGCCACCAACAAATTTCTTCCGTTGTCACAAACCACTTTGCCGATCTCCAGTTGGTGCGGAGTCAGCCACTGATCCACCTGTGCGTTCAGGGTGTACAGGAGTGCTGGTCCGGTGTGACTCTCTGCTTTCAGGGAAGTCAACCCCAAGACGGCGTGACACTGCCGTATCCGGGATGTGGAATAGTACCTGTGGAGCTGGGGGGGGGGGGGTGCCGTTGATGTGGAGCAAGACATAACAGCAGCAGAAGAGGACTCAGCCGAGGAGGTTATGGAAGAGGATGGAGTAGGAGGAGTAGAGGAGGTGGCAGCAGGCCTGCCTGCAAGTCGTGGCGGTGTCACCAACTCCTCTGCAGAGGCACGTATTCCATGCTTGGCAGCCGTCACCAGGTTTACCCAATGCGCAGTGTAGGTGATATACCTGCCCTGACCATGCTTTGCAGACCAGGTATCCGTGGTCAGATGGACCCTTGCCCCAACACTGTGTGCCAGAGATGCCATTACTTCCTTTTGCACAATCGAGTACAGGTTGGGGATTGCTTTTGTGCAAAGAAATTTCGGCCGGGTACCTTCCACTGGGATGTCCCAATAGCTACAATTTTTTTGAATGCCTCAGACTCCACCAGCTTGTATGGTAAAAGCTGGCCGGCTAAGAGTTCAGACAAGCCAGCTGTCAGTTGCCGGGCAAGGGGGTGACTTTGTGACATTGGCTTCTTATGCTCAAACATGTCCTTGAAAGACACCTGATTGGGGGCAGATGTGCAGGGACTGCTCAGGGCGAGACACGGAGTGGCGGATGGTTGAAAGGGGGCAAACAGGGCAGCAGTGGTTGACGTGGCTGAAGATGCTGGACCAGGAGGAGGATGGAGGCTTTGACTTTGGGTGCTGCTTGTACTAATGTGTTGATCCCATAGGCGTTTGTGATGTGACATCATGTGCCTTCGCAATGAAGTTGTACCTAGGTGGGTGTTGGACTTCCCACGACTCAGTTTCTTTTCGCACAAACTGCAAACTGCATCACTGTTGTCACAGGCAGACACACGAAAAAATTGCCACACTGCTAAGCTCTGCAATGACGGCATTCTGGTGGTGGCAAAAGCATGCGTTGACTGGCGTGCTGTCTGGCTGACCCCGGGTGCCGATGCATGCTGTCTGACTGTGCCATTAGCTACTTTCGACAGTCTCCCGCTGCTTCCAACTCTTCTTCTCCTCCTCTCTGTCTCCTTATCTAAACTTTCCTCCTGTTCTTCTTCTCTTATAGCGGGCAACCACGTGACATCCACGGACGCATCGTCATCATCAACCGCTTCACTTGTATCTGACAACTCAACAAAGGAAGCAGCACTGGGTACAACATCATCATCATCATCAGACCGTATGTCCATGTGTGTAATGCTGCCTGACTGGGACATATCCCTGTTATCTACATCCTCTGGCACTAATGTTTGTGCATCACTCATTTCTTCCAACAGATCTGTAAATAAATCTGCTGACGGATCAAGTGAAGCGGCTGTGGTGCTAGTGTTGGTGGTGGCGGCAGGCAGGCGAGTGGTAACTGGAGAGGTGCCCGAAGCTGGAGGAGGATGGTGCGTCTAGGTTCCGAGCGGAAGCTGTAGAAGATTGGGTGTCCTGTGTTAGCCAGTCAACCATGTCCTCAGAACTATTCAAGTTCAGGGTACGTTGCCTCTGAAAACTGGGCATTATTCTAGGGCCAAAGGGAATCACAGCACCACGACCACGACGGCCCCTGCTAGGTGGCCTGCCTCTGCCTGTCATTTTTTTTACGATTAGTGGTACTATGCGTGCAAGCTACTGTTACACCAAATATGAGTGTCACTGCGCACTGGCAAAAGTTGGCAGACTAGATGCAATAGGCCTCACACACACGCCTGTAGGCAGGCTACTGATATTCAATCGATTACAGTAAAAAAAGGGTTGTTTTATTTCACTGCACACTACGGTTGCACTAGATATGAGTGTCACTGTGCACTGGCAAAAGTTGGTAGACTAGATGCAATAGGCCTCACACACACGCCTGTAGGCAGGCTACTGATATTCAATCGATTACAGTAAAAAAAGGGTTGTTTGATTTCACTGCACACTACGGTTGAACTAGATATGAGTGTCACTGCGCACTGGCAAAAGTTGGCAGACTAGATGCAATAGGCCTCACACACACGCCTTTAGGCAGGCTACTGATATTCAATCGATTACAGTAAAAAAAGGGTTGTTTGATTTCACTGCACACTACGGTTGCACTAGATATGAGTGTCACTGCGCACTGGCAAAAGTTGGCAGACTAGATGCAATAGGCCTCACACACACGCCTGTAGGCAGGCTACTGATATTCAATCGATTACAGTAAAAAAAGGTTGTTTTATTTCACTGCACACTACGGTTGCACTAGATATGAGTGTCACTGCGCACTGGCAAAAGTTGGCAGACTAGATGCAATAGGCCTCACACACACTGCCTGTAGGCAGGCTACTGATATTCAATCGATTACAGTAAAAAAAGGGTTGTTTTATTTCACTGCACACTACGGTTGCACTAGATATGAGTGTCACTGCGCACTGGCAAAAGTTGGCAGACTAGATGCAATAGGCCTCACACACACGCCTTTAGGCAGGCTACTGATATTCAATCGATTACAGTAAAAAAAAGGGTTGTTTGATTTCACTGCACACTACGGTTGCACTAGATATGAGTGTCACTGCGCACTGGCAAAAGTTGGCAGACTAGATGCAATAGGCCTCACACACACGCCTGTAGGCAGGCTACTGATATTCAATCGATTACAGTAAAAAAAGGGTTGTTTGATTTCACTGCACACTACGGTTGCACTAGATATGAGTGTCACTGCGCACTGGCAAAAGCTGGCAGACTAGATGCAATAGGCCTCACACACACGCCTGTAGGCAGGCTACTGATATTCAATCGATTACAGTAAAAAAAGGGTTGTTTGATTTCACTGCACACTACGGTTGCACTAGATATGAGTGTCACTGCGCACTGGCAAAAGTTGGCAGACTAGATGCAATAGGCCTCACACACACGCCTGTAGGCAGGCTACTGATATTCAATCGATTACAGTAAAAAAAGGGTTGTTTGATTTCACTGCACACTACGGTTGCACTAGATATGAGTGTCACTGCGCACTGGCAAAAGTTGGCAGACTAGATGCAACAGGCCTCACACACACGCCTTTAGGCAGGCTACTGATATTCAATCGATTACAGTAAAAAAAGGGTTGTTTTATTTCACTGCACACTACGGTTGCACTAGATATGAGTGTCACTGCGCACTGGCAAAAGTTGGCAGACTAGATGCAATAGGCCTCACACACACGCCTGTAGGCAGGCTACTGATATTCAATCGATTACAGTAAAAAAAGGGTTGTTTGATTTCACTGCACACTACGGTTGCACTAGATATGAGTGTCACTGCGCACTGGCAAAAGTTGGCAGACTAGATGCAATAGGCCTCACACACACGCCTGTAGGCAGGCTACTGATATTCAATCGATTACAGTAAAAAAAGGGTTGTTTTATTTCACTGCACACTACGGTTGCACTAGATATGAGTGTCACTGCGCACTGGCAAAAGTTGGCAGACTAGATGCAATAGGCCTCACACACACGCCTGTAGGCAGGCTACTGATATTCAATCGATTACAGTAAAAAAAGGGTTGTTTTATTTCACTGCACACTACGGTTGCACTAGATATGAGTGTCACTGCGCACTGGCAAAAGTTGGCAGACTAGATGCAATAGGCCTCACACACACGCCTGTAGGCAGGCTACTGATATTCAATCGATTACAGTAAAAAAAGGGTTGTTTTATTTCACTGCACACTACGGTTGCACTAGATATGAGTGTCACTGTGCACTGGCAAAAGTTGGCAGACTAGATGCAATAGGCCTCACACACACGCCTGTAGGCAGGCTACTGATATTCAATCGATTACAGTAAAAAAAGGGTTGTTTGATTTCACTGCACACTACGGTTGCACTAGATATGAGTGTCACTGCGCACTGGCAAAAGTTGGCAGACTAGATGCAATAGGCCTCACACACACGCCTGTAGGCAGGCTACTGATATTCAATCGATTACAGTAAAAAAAGGGTTGTTTTATTTCACTGCACACTACGGTTGCACTAGATATGAGTGTCACTGCGCACTGGCAAAAGTTGGCAGACTAGATGCAATAGGCCTCACACACACGCCTGTAGGCAGTCTACTGATATTCAATCGATTACAGTAAAAAAAGGGTTGTTTGATTTCACTGCACACTACGGTTGCACTAGATATGAGTGTCACTGCGCACTGGCAAAAGTTGGCAGACTAGATGCAATAGGCCTCACACACACGCCTTTAGGCAGGCTACTGATATTCAATCGATTACAGTAAAAAAAGGGTTGTTTGATTTCACTGCACACTACGGTTGCACTAGATATGAGTGTCACTGCGCACTGGCAAAAGTTGGCAGACTAGATGCAATAGGCCTCACACACACGCCTGTAGGCAGGCTACTGATATTCAATCGATTACAGTAAAAAAAGGGTTGTTTTATTTCACTGCACACTACGGTTGCACTAGATATGAGTGTCACTGCGCACTGGCAAAAGTTGGCAGACTAGATGCAATAGGCCTCACACACACGCCTGTAGGCAGGCTACTGATATTCAATCGATTACAGTAAAAAAGGGGTTGTTTTATTTCACTGCACACTACGGTTGCACTAGATATGAGTGTCACTGTGCACTGGCAAAAGTTGGCAGACTAGATGCAATAGGCCTCACACACACGCCTTTAGGCAGGCTACTGATATTCAATCATTTACAGTAAAAAAAGGGTTGTTTGATTTCACTGCACACTACGGTTGAACTAGATATGAGTGTCACTGCGCCCTGGCAAAAGTTGGCAGACTAGATGCAATAGGCCTCACACACACGCCTTTAGGCAGGCTACTGATATTCAATTGATTACAGTAAAAAAAGTGTTGTTTTATTTCACTGCACACTACGGTTGCACTAGATATGAGTGTCACTGCGCACTGGCAAAAGTTGGCAGACTAGATGCAATAGGCCTCACACACACACGCCTGTAGGCAGGCTACTGATATTCAATCGATTACAGTAAAAAATGGGTTGTTTTATTTCACTGCACATAACGGTTGCACTAGATATGAGTGTCACTGCGCACTGGCAAAAGTTGGCAGACTAGATGCAATAGGCCTCACACACACGCCTGTAGGCAGGCTACTGATATTCAATCGATTACAGTAAAAAAAGGGTTGTTTGATTTCACTGCACACTACGGTTGAACTAGATATGAGTGTCACTGCGCCCTGGCAAAAGTTGGCAGACTAGATGCAATAGGCCTCACACACACGCCTTTAGGCAGGCTACTGATATTCAATTGATTACAGTAAAAAAAGTGTTGTTTTATTTCACTGCACACTACGGTTGAACTAGATATGAGTGTCACTGGGCACTGACAAAAGCTGGCAGACTAGATGCAATAGGCCTCACACACACGCCTGTAGGCAGGCTACTGATATTCAATCGATTACAGTAAAAAAAGGGTTGTTTGGTTTCACTGCACACTACGGTTGCACAAGATATGAGTGTCACTGCGCTCTGGCGAAAGTTGGCAGACTAGATGCAATAGGCCTCACACACACGCCTGTAGGCAGGCTACTGATATTCAATCGATAACAGTAAAAAAAGGGTTGTTTGATTTCACTGCACACTACGGTTGCACTAGATATAAGTGTCACTGCGCACTGGCAAAAGTTGGCAGACTAGATGCAACAGGCCTCACACACACGCCTGTAGGCAGTCTACTGATATTCAATCGATTACAGTAAAAAAAGGGTTGTTTTATTTCACTGCACACTATGGTGGCACTAGATATGAGTGTCACTACGCACTGGCAAAAGTTGGCAGACAAGATGCAATAGGCCTCACACACACGCCTGTAGGCAGTCTACTGATATTCAATCGATTACAGTAAAAAAAGGGTTGTTTTATTTCACTGCACACTACGGTTGCACTAGATATGAGTGTCACTGCGCACTGGCAAAAGTTGGCAGACTAGATGCAATAGGTGTCACACACACGCCTGTAGGCAGGCTACTGATATTCAATCGATTATTGTATAAAAAGGGTTGTTTTATTTCACTGCACACTACGGTGGCACTAGATATGAGTGTCACTGCGCACTGGCAAAAGTTGGCAGACTAGATGCAATAGGCCTCACACACACGCCTGTAGGCAGTCTACTGATATTGAATCGATTACAGTAAAAAAAGCTTTGTTTGCTTTCACTGCACACAACGGTTGAACTAGATATGAGTATGACTGTGCACTGGCATAAGTTGGCAGACTAGATTCAATAGGCCTCACACACACGCCTTTAGGCAGGCTACTGATATTCAATCGATTACAGTAAAAAAAGGGTTGTTTGATATCACTGCACACTACGGTTGCGCTAGATATGAGTGTCACTGCGCACCGGCAAAAGTTGGCAGACTAGATGCAATAGGCCTGACACACACGCCTGTAGGCAGGCTACTGATATTCAATCGATTATAGTAAAAAAAGGGTTGTTTTATTTTACTGCACACTACGATTGCACTAGATATGAGTGTCACTGTGCACTGGCAAAAGTTGGAAGACTAGATGCAATAGGCCTCACACACACGCCTGTAGACAGTCTACTGATATTCAATCGATTACAGTAAAAAAATGGTTGTTTGCTTTCACTGCACACTACGGTTGAACTAGATATGAGTATGACTGTGCACTGGCATAAGTTGGCAGACTAGATTCAATAGGCCTCACACACACGCCTTTAGGCAGGCTACTGATATTCAATCGATTACAGTAAAAAAAGGGTTGTTTTATTTCACTGCACACTACGGTGGCACTAGATATGAGCGTCACTACGCACTGGCAAAAGTTGGCAGACTAGATGCAATAGGCCTCACACACACGCCTGTAGGCAGTCTACTGATATTCAATCGATTACAGTAAAAAAAGGGTTGTTTGATTTCACTGCACACTACGGTTGCACTAGATATGAGTGTCACTGCGCCCTGGCAAAAGTTGACAGAATTGATGCAATAGGCCTCACACACACACCTGTAGGCAGGCTACTGATATTCAATTGATTACAGTAAAAAAAGTGTTGTTTTATTTCACTGCACACTACGGTTGCACTAGATATGAGTGTCACTGCGCACTGGCAAAAGTTGGCAGACTAGATGCAATAGGCCTCACACACACGCCTGTAGGCAGGCTACTAATAATCAATCGATTACAGTAAAAAAAGGGTTTATTTTATTTCACTGCACACTACGGTTGCACTAGATATGAGTGTCACTGGGCACTGGCAAAAGCTGGCAGACTAGATACAATAGGCCTCACACACACGCCTTTAGGCAGGCTACTGATATTCAATCGATTACAGTAAAAAAAGGGTTGTTTGATTTCACTACACACTACGGTTGCACTAGATATGAGTGTCACTGCGCACTGGCAAAAGTTGGCAGACTAGATGCAATAGGCCTCACACACACGCCTGTAGGCAGGCTACTGATATTCAATCGATTACAGTAAAAAAAGGGTTGTTTTATTTCACTGCACACTACGGTTGCACTAGATATAAGTGTCACTGCGCACTGGCAAAAATTGGCAGACTAGATGGAACAGGCCTCCCACACATGCCTTTAGGCAGGCTACTGATATTTAATCGATTACAGTAAAAAAAAGGGTTGTTTTATTTCACTGCACACTACGGTTGCACTAGATATGAGTGTCACTGGGCACTGGCAAAAGTTGGCAGACTAGATGCAATAGGCCTCACACACACGCCTATAGGCAGGCTACTGATATTCAATCGATTACAGTAAAAAAAGGGTTGTTTGATTTCACTGCACACTACGGTTGCAGTAGATATGAGTGTCACTGCGCACTGGCAAAAGTTGGCAGACTAGATACAATAGGCCTCACACACACACCTGTAGGCACACTACTGATATTCAATCGATTACAGTAAAAAAAGTGTTGTTTGATTTCACTGCACACTACGGTTGCACTAGATATGAGTGTCACTGCGCACTGGCAAAAGTTGGCAGACTAGATGCAACAGGCCTCACACACACGCCTTTAGGCAGGCTACTGATATTCAATCGATTATAGTAAAAAAAGGGTTGTTTTATTTCACTGCACACTATAGTGGCACTAGATATGAGTGTCACTGGGCACTAGCAAAAGTTGGCAGACTAGATGCAACAGGCCTCACACACGCCTTTAGGCAGGCTACTGATATTCAATCGATTACAGTAAAAAAAGGGTTGTTTGATTTCACTGCACACTACGGTTGCACTAGATATGAGTAACACTGTGCACTGGCAAAAGTTGGAAGACTAGATGCAATAGGCCTCACACACACGCCTGTAGGCAGGCTACTGATATTCAATCGATTACAGTAAAAAAAGGGTTGTTTTATTTCACTGCACACTACGGTTGCACTAGATATAAGTGTCACTGCGCACTGGCAAAAATTGGCAGACTAGATGCAATAGGCCTCACACATACGCCTGTAGGCAGGCTACTGATATTCAATCGATTACAGTAAAAAAAGGGTTGTTTTATTTCACTGCACACTACGGTGGCACTAAATATGAGTGTCACTGTGCACTGGCAAAAGTTGGCAGACTAGATGCAATATGCCTCACACACACGCCTGTAGGCAGACTACTGATATTCAATCGATTACAGTAAAAAAAGGGTTGTTTGATTTCACTGCACACTATGGTTGAACTAGATATGACTGTCACTGCGCACTGGCAAAAGTTGGCAGACTAGATGCAAAAGGCCTCACACACACGCCTGTAGTCAGGCTACTGATATTCAATCGATTACAGTAAAAAAAGGGTTGTTTTATTTCACTGCACACTACGATTGCACTAGATATGAGTGTCACTGCGCACTGGCAAAAGTTGGCAGACTAGTTGCAATAGGCCTCACACACACGCCTGTAGGCAGGCTACTGATATTCAATCGATTACAGTAAAAAAAGGGTTGTTTTATTTCACTGCACACTACGGTTGCACTAGATATGAGTGTCACTGCGCCCTGGCAAAAGTTGACAGAATTGATGCAATAGGCCTCACACACATGCCTGTAGGCAGGCTACTGATATTCAATTGATTACAGTAAAAAAAGTGTTGTTTATTTCACTGCACACTACGGTTGCACTAGATATGAGTGTCACTGCGCACTGGCAAAAGTTGGCAGACTAGATGCAATAGGCCTCACACACACGCCTGTAGGCAGGCTACTAATAATCAATCGATTACAGTAAAAAAAGGGTTTATTTTATTTCACTGCACACTACGGTTGCACTAGATATGAGTGTCACTGGGCACTGGCAAAAGCTGGCAGACTAGATACAATAGGCCTCACACACACGCCTGTAGGCAGGCTACTGATATTCAATCGATTACAGTAAAAAAAGGGTTGTTTGATTTCACTACACACTACGGTTGCACTAGATATGAGTGTCACTGCGCACTGGCAAAAGTTGGCAGACTAGATGCAATAGGCCTCACACACACGCCTGTAGGCAGGCTACTGATATTCAATCGATTACAGTAAAAAAAGGGTTGTTTTATTTCACTGCACACTACGATTGCACTAGATATGAGTGTCACAGGGCACTGGCAAAAGTTGGCAGACTAGATGCAATAGGCCTCACACACACGCCTGTAGGCAGGCTACTGATATTCAATCGATTACAGTAAAAAAAGGGTTGTTTTATTTCACTGCACACTACGGTTGCACTAGATATGAGTGTCACTGCGCCCTGGCAAAAGTTGACAGAATTGATGCAATAGGCCTCACACACACGCCTGTAGGCAGGCTACTGATATTCAATTGATTACAGTAAAAAAAGTGTTGTTTTATTTCACTGCACACTACGGTTGCACTAGATATGAGTGTCACTGCGCACTGGCAAAAGTTGGCAGACTAGATGCAATAGGCCTCACACACACGCCTGTAGGCAGGCTACTAATAATCAATCGATTACAGTAAAAAAAGGGTTTATTTTATTTCACTGCACACTACGGTTGCACTAGATATGAGTGTCACTGGGCACTGGCAAAAGCTGGCAGACTAGATACAATAGGCCTCACACACACGCCTGTAGGCAGGCTACTGATATTCAATCGATTACAGTAAAAAAAGTGTTGTTTGATTTCACTGCACACTACGGTTGAACTAGATATGAGTGTCACTGCGCACTGGCAAAAGTTGGCAGACTAGATGCAATAGGTGTCACACACACGCCTGTAGGCAGGCTACTGATATTCAATCGATTATTTTATAAAAAGGGTTGTTTTATTTCACTGCACACTACGGTGGCACTAGATATGAGTGTCACTGCGCACTGGCAAAAGTTGGCAGACTAGATGCAATAGGCCTCACACACACGCCTGTAGGCAGTCTACTGATATTCAATCGATTACAGTAAAAAAAGTGTTGTTTGATTTCACTGCACACTACGGTTGAACTAGATATGAGTATGACTGTGCACTGGCATAAGTTGGCAGACTAGATTCAATAGGCCTCACACGCACGCCTTTAGGCAGGCTACTGATATTCAATCGATTACAGTAAAAAAAGGGTTGTTTGATATCACTGCACACTACGGTTGCGCTAGATATGAGTGTCACTGCGCACCGGCAAAAGTTGGCAGACTAGATGCAATAGGCCTGACACACACGCCTGTAGGCAGGCTACTGATATTCAATCGATTATAGTAAAAAAAGGGTTGTTTTATTTCACTGCACACTACGATTGCACTAGATATGAGTGTCACTGTGCACTGGCAAAAGTTGGCAGACTAGATGCAATAGGCCTCACACACACGCCTGTAGGCAGGCTACTGATATTCAATCGATTACAGTAAAAAAGGGGTTGTTTTATTTCACTGCACACTACAGTTGCACTAGATATGAGTGTCACTGTGCACTGGCAAAAGTTGGCAGACTAGATGCAATAGGCCTCACACACACGCCTTTAGGCAGGCTACTGATATTCAATCATTTACAGTAAAAAAAGGGTTGTTTGATTTCACTGCACACTACGGTTGAACTAGATATGAGTGTCACTGCGCCCTGGCAAAAGTTGGCAGACTAGATGCAATAGGCCTCACACACACGCCTTTAGGCAGGCTACTGATATTCAATCGATTACAGTAAAAAAAGTGTTGTTTTATTTCACTGCACACTACGGTTGCACTAGATATGAGTGTCACTGCGCACTGGCAAAAGTTGGCAGACTAGATGCAATAGGCCTCACACACACGCCTGTAGGCAGGCTACTGATATTCAATCGATTACAGTAAAAAATGGGTTGTTTTATTTCACTGCACATAACGGTTGCACTAGATATGAGTGTCACTGCGCACTGGCAAAAGTTGGCAGACTAGATGCAATAGGCCTCACACACACGCCTGTAGGCAGGCTACTGATATTCAATCGATTACAGTAAAAAAAGGGTTGTTTGATTTCACTGCACACTACGGTTGAACTAGATATGAGTGTCACTGCGCCTGGCAAAAGTTGGCAGACTAGATGCAATAGGCCTCACACACACGCCTTTAGGCAGGCTACTGATATTCAATTCGATTACAGTAAAAAAAGTGTTGTTTTATTTCACTGCACACTACGGTTGCACTAGATATGAGTGTCACTGGGCACTGGCAAAAGCTGGCAGACTAGATGCAATAGGCCTCACACACACGCCTGTAGGCAGGCTACTGATATTCAATCGATTACAGTAAAAAAAGGGTTGTTTGGTTTCACTGCACACTACGGTTGCACAAGATATGAGTGTCACTGCGCTCTGGCGAAAGTTGGCAGACTAGATGCAATAGGCCTCACACACACGCCTGTAGGCAGGCTACTGATATTCAATCGATTACAGTAAAAAAAGGGTTGTTTGATTTCACTGCACACTACGGTTGCACTAGATATAAGTGTCACTGCGCACTGGCAAAAGTTGGCAGACTAGATGCAACAGGCCTCACACACACGCCTGTAGGCAGTCTACTGATATTCAATCGATTACAGTAAAAAAAGGGTTGTTTTATTTCACTGCACACTATGGTGGCACTAGATATGAGTGTCACTACGCACTGGCAAAAGTTGGCAGACAAGATGCAATAGGCCTCACACACACGCCTGTAGGCAGTCTACTGATATTCAATCGATTACAGTAAAAAAAGGGTTGTTTTATTTCACTGCACACTACGGTTGCACTAGATATGAGTGTCACTGCGCACTGGCAAAAGTTGGCAGACTAGATGCAATAGGTGTCACAGACACGCCTGTAGGCAGGCTACTGATATTCAATCGATTATTTTATAAAAAGGGTTGTTTTATTTCACTGCACACTACGGTGGCACTAGATATGAGTGTCACTGCGCACTGGCAAAAGTTGGCAGACTAGATGCAATAGGCCTCACACACACGCCTGTAGGCAGTCTACTGATATTGAATCGATTACAGTAAAAAAAGCTTTGTTTGCTTTCACTGCACACAACGGTTGAACTAGATATGAGTATGACTGTGCACTGGCATAAGTTGGCAGACTAGATTCAATAGGCCTCACACACACGCCTTTAGGCAGGCTACTGATATTCAATCGATTACAGTAAAAAAAGGGTTGTTTGATATCACTGCACACTACGGTTGCGCTAGATATGAGTGTCACTGCGCACCGGCAAAAGTTGGCAGACTAGATGCAATAGGCCTGACACACACGCCTGTAGGCAGGCTACTGATATTCAATCGATTATAGTAAAAAAAGGGTTGTTTTATTTTACTGCACACTACGATTGCACTAGATATGAGTGTCACTGTGCACTGGCAAAAGTTGGAAGACTAGATGCAATAGGCCTCACACACACGCCTGTAGGCAGGCTACTGATATTCAATCGATTACAGTAAAAAAAGGGTTGTTTTATTTCACTGCACACTACGGTTGAACTAGATATGAGTATGACTGTGCACTGGCATAAGTTGGCAGACTAGATTCAATAGGCCTCACACACACGCCTTTAGGCAGGCTACTGATATTCAATCGATTACAGTAAAAAAAGGGTTGTTTTATTTCACTGCACACTACGGTGGCACTAGATATGAGCGTCACTACGCACTGGCAAAAGTTGGCAGACTAGATGCAATAGGCCTCACACACACGCCTGTAGGCAGTCTACTGATATTCAATCGATTACAGTAAAAAAAGGGTTGTTTGATTTCACTGCACACTACGGTTGCACTAGATATGAGTGTCACTGCGCCCTGGCAAAAGTTGACAGACTAGATGCAATAGGCCTCACACACACGCCTGTAGGCAGGCTACTGATATTCAATCGATTACAGTAAAAAAAGGGTTGTTTTATTTCACTGCACACTACGGTTGCACTAGATATGAGTGTCACTGCGCACTGGCAAAAGTTGGCAGACTAGATGCAATAGGCCTCACACACACGCCTGTAGGCAGGCTACTGATATTCAATCGATTACAGTAAAAAAAGGGTTGTTTTATTTCACTGCACACTACGGTTGCACTAGATATGAGTGTCACTGGGCACTGGCAAAAGCTGGCAGACTAGATGCAATAGGCCTCACACACACGCCTGTAGGCAGGCTACTGATATTCAATCGATTACAGTAAAAAAAGGGTTGTTTGATTTCACTGCACACTACGGTTGCACTAGATATGAGTGTCACTGCGCACTGGCAAAAGTTGGCAGACTAGATGCAATAGGCCTCACACACACGCCTGTAGGCAGGCTACTGATATTCAATCGATTACAGTAAAAAAAGGGTTGTTTTATTTCACTGCACACTACGGTTGCACTAGATATGAGTGTCACTGCGCACTGGCAAAAGTTGGCAGACTAGATGCAATAGGCCTCCCACACATGCCTTTAGGCAGGCTACTGATATTCAATCGATTACAGTAAAAAAAGGGTTGTTTTATTTCACTGCACACTACGGTTGCACTAGATATGAGTGTCACTGCGCACTGGCAAAAGTTGGCAGACTAGATGCAATAGGCCTCACACACACGCCTGTAGGCAGGCTACTGATATTCAATCGATTACAGTAAAAAAAGGGTTGTTTGATTTCACTGCACACTACGGTTGCACTAGATATGAGTGTCACTGCGCACTGGCAAAAGTTGGCAGACTAGATACAATAGGCCTCACACACACGCCTGTAGGCAGGCTACTGATATTCAATCGATTACAGTAAAAAAAGTGTTGTTTGATTTCACTGCACACTACGGTTGCACTAGATATGAGTGTCACTGCGCACTGGCAAAAGTTGGCAGACTAGATGCAACAGGCCTCACACACACGCCTTTAGGCAGGCTACTGATATTCAATCGATTACAGTAAAAAAAGGGTTGTTTTATTTCACTGCACACTAAGGTTGCACTAGATATGAGTGTCACTGCGCACTAGCAAAAGTTGGCAGACTAGATGCAACAGGCCTCACACACACGCCTGTAGGCAGGCTACTGATATTCAATCGATTACAGTAAAAAAAGGGTTGTTTGATTTCACTGCACACTACGGTTGCACTAGATATGAGTGTCACTGTGCACTGGCAAAAGTTGGCAGACTAGATGCAATAGGCCTCACACACACGCCTGTAGGCAGGCTACTGATATTCAATCGATTACAGTAAAAAAAAGGGTTGTTTTATTTCACTGCACACTACGGTTGCACTAGATATAAGTGTCACTGCGCACTGGCAAAAAGTTGGCAGACTAGATGCAATAGGCCTCACACACACGCCTGTAGGCAGGCTACTGATATTCAATCGATTACAGTAAAAAAAGGGTTGTTTTATTTCACTGCACACTACGGTGGCACTAAATATGAGTGTCACTGTGCACTGGCAAAAGTTGGCAGACTAGATGCAATAGGCCTCACACACACGCCTGTAGGCAGGCTACTGATATTCAATCGATTACAGTAAAAAAAGGGTTGTTTGATTTCACTGCACACTATGGTTGAACTAGATATGACTGTCACTGCGCACTGGCAAAAGTTGGCAGACTAGATGCAAAAGGCCTCACACACACGCCTGTAGTCAGGCTACTGATATTCAATCGATTACAGTAAAAAAAGGGTTGTTTTATTTCACTGCACACTACGATTGCACTAGATATGAGTGTCACTGCGCACTGGCAAAAGTTGGCAGACTAGTTGCAATAGGCCTCACACACACGCCTGTAGGCAGGCTACTGATATTCAATCGATTACAGTAAAAAAAGGGTTGTTTTATTTCACTGCACACTACGGTTGCACTAGATATGAGTGTCACTGCGCCCTGGCAAAAGTTGACAGAATTGATGCAATAGGCCTCACACACACGCCTGTAGGCAGGCTACTGATATTCAATTGATTACAGTAAAAAAAGTGTTGTTTTATTTCACTGCACACTACGGTTGCACTAGATATGAGTGTCACTGCGCACTGGCAAAAGTTGGCAGACTAGATGCAATAGGCCTCACACACACGCCTGTAGGCAGGCTACTAATAATCAATCGATTACAGTAAAAAAAGGGTTTATTTTATTTCACTGCACACTACGGTTGCACTAGATATGAGTGTCACTGGGCACTGGCAAAAGCTGGCAGACTAGATACAATAGGCCTCACACACACGCCTGTAGGCAGGCTACTGATATTCAATCGATTACAGTAAAAAAAGGGTTGTTTGATTTCACTACACACTACGGTTGCACTAGATATGAGTGTCACTGCGCACTGGCAAAAGTTGGCAGACTAGATGCAATAGGCCTCACACACACGCCTGTAGGCAGGCTACTGATATTCAATCGATTACAGTAAAAAAAGGGTTGTTTTATTTCACTGCACACTACGATTGCACTAGATATGAGTGTCACAGGGCACTGGCAAAAGTTGGCAGACTAGATGCAATAGGCCTCACACACACGCCTGTAGGCAGGCTACTGATATTCAATCGATTACAGTAAAAAAAGGGTTGTTTTATTTCACTGCACACTACGGTTGCACTAGATATGAGTGTCACTGCGCCCTGGCAAAAGTTGACAGAATTGATGCAATAGGCCTCACACACACGCCTGTAGGCAGGCTACTGATATTCAATTGATTACAGTAAAAAAAGTGTTGTTTTATTTCACTGCACACTACGGTTGCACTAGATATGAGTGTCACTGCGCACTGGCAAAAGTTGGCAGACTAGATGCAATAGGCCTCACACACACGCCTGTAGGCAGGCTACTAATAATAAATCGATTACAGTAAAAAAAGGGTTTATTTTATTTCACTGCACACTACGGTTGCACTAGATATGAGTGTCACTGGGCACTGGCAAAAGCTGGCAGACTAGATACAATAGGCCTCACACACACGCCTGTAGGCAGGCTACTGATATTCAATCGATTACAGTAAAAAAAGGGTTGTTTGATTTCACTACACACTACGGTTGCACTAGATATGAGTGTCACTGCGCACTGGCAAAAGTTGGCAGACTAGATGCAATAGGCCTCACACACACGCCTGTAGGCAGGCTACTGATATTCAATCGATTACAGTAAAAAAAGGGTTGTTTTATTTCACTGCACACTACGGTTGCACTAGATATGAGTGTCACTGCGCACTGGCAAAAAGTTGGCAGACTAGATGGAACAGGCCTCCCACACACGCCTTTAGGCAGGCTACTGATATTCAATCGATTACAGTACAAAAAAGGGTTGTTTTATTTCACTGCACACTACGGTTGCACTAGATATGAGTGTCACTGCGCACTGGCAAAAGTTGGCAGACTAGATGCAATAGGCCTCACACACACGCCTTTAGGCAGGCTACTGATATTCAATCGATTACAGTAAAAAAAGGGTTGTTTTATTTCACTGCACACTACGGTTGCACTAGATATGAGTGTCACTGCGCACTGGCAAAAGTTGGCAGACTAGATGCAATAGGCCTCACACACACGCCTGTAGGCAGGCTACTGATATTCAATCGATTACAGTAAAAAAAGGGTTGTTTTATTTCACTGCACACTACGGTTGCACTAGATATGAGTGTCACTGCGCACTGGCAAAAGTTGGCAGACTAGATGCAATAGGCCTCACACACACGCCTGTAGGCAGGCTACTGATATTCAATCGATTACAGTAAAAAAAGGGTTGTTTGATTTCACTGCACACTACGGTTGCACTAGATATGAGTGTCACTGCGCACTGGCAAAAGTTGGCAGACTAGATGCAATAGGCCTCACACACACGCCTGTAGGCAGGCTACTGATATTCAATCGATTACAGTAAAAAAAGGGTTGTTTGATTTCACTGCACACTACGGTTGCACTAGATATGAGTGTCACTGCGCACTGGCAAAAGTTGGCAGACTAGATGCAATAGGCCTCACACACACGCCTGTAGGCAGACTACTGATATTCAATCGATTACAGTAAAAAAAGGGTTGTTTTATTTCACTGCACACTACGGTTGCACTAGATATGAGTGTCACTGCGCACTGGCAAAAGTTGGCAGACTAGATGCAACAGGCCTCACACACACGCCTTTAGGCAGGCTACTGATATTCAATCGATTACAGTAAAAAAAGGGTTGTTTTATTTCACTGCACACTACGGTTGCACTAGATATGAGTGTCACTGGGCACTGGCAAAAGTTGGCAGACTAGATGCAATAGGCCTCACACACACGCCTGTAGGCAGGCTACTGATATTCAATCGATTACAGTAAAAAAAGGGTTGTTTGATTTCACTGCACACTACGGTTGCACTAGATATGAGTGTCACTGCGCACTGGCAAAAGTTGGCAGACTAGATGCAATAGGCCTCACACACACGCCTGTAGGCAGGCTACTGATATTCAATCGATTACAGTAAAAAAAGGGTTGTTTGATTTCACTGCACACTACGGTTGCACTAGATATGAGTGTCACTGCGCACTGGCAAAAGTTGGCAGACTAGATGCAACAGGCCTCACACACATGCCTTTAGGCAGGCTACTGATATTCAATCGATTACAGTAAAAAAAGGGTTGTTTTATTTCACTGCACACTACGGTTGCACTAGATATGAGTGTCACTGCGCACTGGCAAAAGTTGGCAGACTAGATGCAATAGGCCTCACACACACGCCTGTAGGCAGGCTACTGATATTCAATCGATTACAGTAAAAAAAGGGTTGTTTGATTTCACTGCACACTACGGTTGCACTAGATATGAGTGTCACTGCGCACTGGCAAAAGTTGGCAGACTAGATGCAATAGGCCTCACACACACTGCCTTTAGGCAGGCTACTGATATTCAATCGATTACAGTAAAAAAAGGGTTGTTTGATTTCACTGCACACTACGGTTGCACTAGATATGAGTGTCACTGCGCACTGGCAAAAGTTGGCAGACTAGATGCATCAGGCCTCACACACACGCCTTTAGGCAGGCTACTGATATTCAATCGATTACAGTAAAAAAAGGGTTGTTTTATTTCACTGCACACTACGGTGGCACTAGATATGAGTGTCACTGGGCACTAGGCAAAAGTTGGCAGACTAGATGCAATAGGCCTCACACACACGCCTGTAGGCAGGCTACTGATATTCAATCGATTACAGTAAAAAAAGGGTTGTTTTATTTCACTGCACACTACGGTGGCACTAAATATGAGTGTCACTGTGCACTGGCAAAAGTTGGCAGACTAGATGCAATATGCCTCACACACACGCCTGTAGGCAGACTACTGATATTCAATTGATTACAGTAAAAAAAGGGTTGTTTTATTTCACTGCACACTACGGTTGCACTAGATATGAGTGTCACTGCGCACTGGCAAAAGTTGGCAGACTAGATGCAATAGGCCTCACACACACGCCTGTAGGCAGGCTACTGATATTCAATCGATTACAGTAAAAAAAGGGTTGTTTTATTTCACTGCACACTACGGTTGCACTAGATATGAGTGTCACTGCGCACTGGCAAAAGTTGGCAGACTAGATGCAATAGGCCTCACACACACGCCTGTAGTCAGGCTACTGATATTCAATCGATTACAGTAAAAAAAGGGTTGTTTTATTTCACTGCACACTACGGTTGCACTAGATATGAGTGTCACTGCGCACTGGCAAAAGTTGGCAGACTAGATGCAATAGGCCTCACACACACGCCTGTAGGCAGGCTACTGATATTCAATCGATTACAGTAAAAAAAGGGTTGTTTTATTTCACTGCACACTACTGTTGCACTAGATATGAGTGTCACTGCGCACTGGCAAAAGTTGGCAGACTAGATGCAATAGGCCTCACACACACGCCTGTAGGCAGGCTACTGATATTCAATCGATTACAGTAAAAAAAGGGTTGTTTTATTTCACTGCACACTACGGTTGCACTAGATATGAGTGTCACTGCGCACTGGCAAAAGTTGGCAGACTAGATGCAATAGGCCTCACACACACGCCTGTAGGCAGGCTACTGATAATCAATCGATTACAGTAAAAAAAGGGTTGTTTTATTTCACTGCACACTACGGTTGCACTAGATATGAGTGTCACTGGGCACTGGCAAAAGTTGGCAGACTAGATGCAATAGGCCTCACACACACGCCTGTAGGCAGGCTACTGATATTCAATCGATTACAGTAAAAAAAGGGTTGTTTGATTTCACTACACACTACGGTTGCACTAGATATGAGTGTCACTGCGCACTGGCAAAAGTTGGCAGACTAGATGCAATAGGCCTCACACACACGCCTGTAGGCAGGCTACTGATATTCAATCGATTACAGTAAAAAAAGGGTTGTTTTATTTCACTGCACACTACGGTTGCACTAGATATGAGTGTCACTGCGCACTGGCAAAAGTTGGCAGACTAGATGCAATAGGCCTCACACACACGCCTGTAGGCAGGCTACTGATATTCAATCGATTACAGTAAAAAAAGGGTTGTTTTATTTCACTGCACACTACGGTTGCACTAGATATGAGTGTCACTGCGCACTGGCAAAAGTTGGCAGACTAGATGCAATAGGCCTCACACACACGCCTGTAGGCAGGCTACTGATATTCAATCGATTACAGTAAAAAAAGGGTTGTTTTATTTCACTGCACACTACGGTTGCACTAGATATGAGTGTCACTGCGCACTGGCAAAAGTTGGCAGACTAGATGCAATAGGCCTCACACACACGCCTGTAGGCAGGCTACTGATATTCAATCGATTACAGTAAAAAAAGGGTTGTTTTATTTCACTGCACACTACGGTTGCACTAGATATGAGTGTCACTGCGCACTGGCAAAAGTTGGCAGACTAGATGCAATAGGCCTCACACACACGCCTGTAGGCAGGCTACTGATATTCAATCGATTACAGTAAAAAAAGGGTTGTTTGATTTCACTGCACACTACGGTTGCACTAGATATGAGTGTCACTGCGCACTGGCAAAAGTTGGCAGACTAGATGCAATAGGCCTCACACACACGCCTGTAGGCAGGCTACTGATATTCAATCGATTACAGTAAAAAAAGGGTTGTTTTATTTCACTGCACACTACGGTTGCACTAGATATGAGTGTCACTGCGCACTGGCAAAAGTTGGCAGACTAGATGCAATAGGCCTCACACACATGCCTTTAGGCAGGCTACTGATATTCAATCGATTACAGTAAAAAAAGGGTTGTTTGATTTCACTGCACACTACGGTTGCACTAGATATGAGTGTCACTGCGCACTGGCAAAAGTTGGCAGACTAGATGCAATAGGCCTCACACACACGCCTGTAGGCAGGCTACTGATATTCAATCGATTACAGTAAAAAAAGGGTTGTTTTATTTCACTGCACACTACGGTTGCACTAGATATGAGTGTCACTGCGCACTGGCAAAAGTTGGCAGACTAGATGCAATAGGCCTCACACACACGCCTGTAGGCAGGCTACTGATATTCAATCGATTACAGTAAAAAAAGGGTTGTTTTATTTCACTGCACACTACGGTTGCACTAGATATGAGTGTCACTGGGCACTGGCAAAAGTTGGCAGACTAGATGCAATAGGCCTCACACACACGCCTGTAGGCAGGCTACTGATATTCAATCGATTACAGTAAAAAAAGGGTTGTTTGATTTCACTGCACACTACGGTTGCACTAGATATGAGTGTCACTGCGCACTGGCAAAAGTTGGCAGACTAGATGCAATAGGCCTCACACACACAGCCTGTAGGCAGGCTACTGATATTCAATCGATTACAGTAAAAAAAGGGTTGTTTGATTTCACTGCACACTACGGTTGCACTAGATATGAGTGTCACTGCGCACTGGCAAAAGTTGGCAGACTAGATGCAATAGGCCTCACACACACGCCTGTAGGCAGGCTACTGATATTCAATCGATTACAGTAAAAAAAGGGTTGTTTTATTTCACTGCACACTACGGTTGCACTAGATATGAGTGTCACTGGGCACTAGCAAAAGTTGGCAGACTAGATGCAACAGGCCTCACACACGCCTTTAGGCAGGCTACTGATATTCAATCGATTACAGTAAAAAAAGGGTTGTTTGATTTCACTGCACACTACGGTTGCACTAGATATGAGTGTCACTGTGCACTGGCAAAAGTTGGCAGACTAGATGCAATAGGCCTCACACACACGCCTGTAGGCAGGCTACTGATATTCAATCGATTACAGTAAAAAAAGGGTTGTTTGATTTCACTGCACACTACGGTTGCACTAGATATGAGTGTCACTGCGCACTGGCAAAAGTTGGCAGACTAGATGCAACAGGCCTCACACACATGCCTGTAGGCAGGCTACTGATATTCAATCGATTACAGTAAAAAAAGGTTGATTTATTTCACTGCACACTACGGTTGCACTAGATATGAGTGTCACTGCGCACTGGCAAAAGTTGGCAGACTAGATGCAATAGGCCTCACACACACGCCTGTATGCAGGCTACTGATATTCAATCGATTACAGTAAAAAAAGGGTTGTTTGATTTCACTGCACACTACGGTTGCACTAGATATGAGTGTCACTGCGCACTGGCAAAAGTTGGCAGACTAGATGCAACAGGCCTCACACACTTGCCTTTAGGCAGGCTACTGATATTCAATCGATTACAGTAAAAAAAAGGGTTGTTTTATTTCACTGCACACTACGGTTGCACTAGATATGAGTGTCACTGCGCACTGGCAAAAGTTGGCAGACTAGATGCATCAGGCCTCACACACACGCCTGTAGGCAGGCTACTGATATTCAATCGATTACAGTAAAAAAAGGGTTGTTTGATTTCACTGCACACTACGGTTGCACTAGATATGAGTAACACTGTGCACTGGCAAAAGTTGGAAGACTAGATGCAATAGGCCTCACACACACGCCTGTAGGCAGGCTACTGATATTCAATCGATTACAATAAAAAAAGGGTTGTTTGATTTCACTGCACACTACGGTTGCACTAGATATGA
Organism: Discoglossus pictus; assembly: GCA_027410445.1. Classification (NCBI taxonomy): domain Eukaryota; kingdom Metazoa; phylum Chordata; class Amphibia; order Anura; family Alytidae; genus Discoglossus; species Discoglossus pictus. The sequence continues at coordinate 224,571,646 of CM050166.1, read as the reverse complement.
GTGTCACTGCGCACTGGCAAAAGTTGGCAGACTAGATGCAACAGGCCTCACACACACGCCTTTAGGCAGGCTACTGATATTCAATCGATTACAGTAAAAAAAGGGTTGTTTTATATCACTGCACACTACGGTGGCACTAGATATGAGTGTCACTGGGCACTGGCAAAAGTTGTCAGACTAGATGCAATAGGCCTCACACACACGCCTGTAGGCAGGCTACTGATATTTAATCGATTACAGTAAAAAAAGGGTTGTTTTATTTCACTGCACACTACGGTTGCACTAGATATGAGTGTCACTGCGCACTGGCAAAAGTTGGCAGACTAGATGCAATAGGCCTCACACACACGCCTGTAGGCAGGCTACTGATATTCAATCGATTACAGTAAAAAAAGGGTTGTTTGATTTCACTGCACACTACGGTTGCACTAGATATGAGTAACAATGTGCACTGGCAAAAGTTGGAAGACTAGATGCAATAGGCCTCACACACACGCCTGTAGGCAGGCTACTGATATTTAATCGATTACAGTAAAAAAAGGGTTGTTTTATTTCACTGCACACTACGGTGGCACTAGATATGAGTGTCACTGCGCACTGGCAAAAGTTGGCAGACTAGATGCAATAGGCCTCACACACATGCCTTTAGGCAGTATACTGATATTCAATCGATTACAGTAAAAAAAGGGTTGTTTTATTTCACTGCACACTACGGTGGCACTAGATATGAGTGTCACTGTGCACTAGCAAAAGTTGGCAGACTAGATGCAATAGGCCTCACATACACGCTAGCAAGCTGGCATATGCAATTAGATTACACAGAAAAAAGTAATACGATAAAATAAAAAGGTCTTTTTGGGTTGCTGTCCTTGCAGCAGATATCAAAGGAGTCCTTCAGGTGTGTAGTTAAAGCTAAATACACAGCCTGGCTATCTATTTCCCTATTAAATCAGCAGAAAAAAATAATAAAATAAAATAAATGATGTTCTAGCCCTAAAAAGGGCTTTTTGGGTTGCTGTCCTTGCAGCAGATATCAAAGGAGTCCTTCAGGTGTGTAGTTAAAGCTAAATGCACAGCCTGGCTATCTATTTCCCTATTAAATCAAGAGCAGGTAGAATATATCTCCTCTCTCCACGAATGCAGCTGCAGAATGATTCTAAAATGGAGGCTGTCAGACAGATGGAAGGCTCTGGAAGGGAGTGTATGCTGCTGATTGGCTGGAATGTGTCTGCTGACTGTAAGGTGCAGGGTCAAAGTTTTCTCAATGCTAAAGAATAGGGGGCGGACCGAAAAGCGCATATGTTCGGCGTTCATGGCGAACGCGAACATGCGAAAATCGCAGCGAATAGTTCTCCGGCGAACTGTTCGGGACATCACTACTCACGAGCAGTAGCTGTGCCCTTTCCAAAGGGTCAGCCTATGTGACTGTGTATATATGAGGAATCAGGTAGGATATGGTAGGTTATTGGTGATGGAGGAGAAATAAGGAAGAAAAGGAGGGGACATGAGGGTGAAGATTTTTGGCTAATGGGACAAGAAGTGGAATAGAATGTGGAGTAAGTGGAAAGAATGTGGTTAATATAATAGGTCCAAGGGGATAATTGAGAGGGGTTTTGTTTTAGGTTCTTATTAAACATTTTTTTAACTAAAAGCTTTTATTTACCACCCTATGAGTACATGAGTGACATACAGGTCTGTGCCTAACACTCCAGGGGCAGTGTTTCCAACCCTGATATACTCAGTACTGTATTGTGTAAAAGTATGTTAGGCAGGAAGCCAGTATCTGAGGTCAGGAAGGAATTAATCTTTTTTCCCTTTGAGACGATTGGCTAAGTTTCACTTGTTTTTTTTTTCTCTTTGTCTTCCTCTGGATTCAATTAATTAACAACTAATCTGCATATTGCAGATAAGAGGAGATCTTAAAAGGTTGAACTTGATAGACTAAAATTATTTTTTCAACCTCAATTACTATGTAACTATGTAATAAATCATATTAAAAAATATAGTTAAATGTCATTAAGAAGGCCAAAATGCCAAGTATATATTGCATTTTAACATTACGAGCTAAATGGGGATCATTTTAATAAAAACACATCTATAATTCATGTACAATGAGCCTAGAGTCTAGGTGATGGCATTGAAGATAAATAGGAACACAGCTTTATTTAATACTTAGAATTGGACTTTTTTGTGAAGCTTAGTGACTCTGCTCGCATATTATTTTGTTATTTCATGTTGCTGGAGTGTAAACTAAGATTATTAAATGGCTACTATAGCCTTAAATGTTCTCTCATGCATTAAATGTTTTATTCATTTTTTGTTGCATTTTGAATGAAAAGTAAATTATATTAAGAAAACTATCACCAAAATAGCACAGAAACAGATAATAACAATTCCTATTGAATTGAAACAAGTTGTGAGGATGTGTTATCTAATGTTCCAGTAAGCCTTTCATATTTGTTTACTTATATATTATATAGATCAGGACAGAAGAGGAATAAACAATCTCATCCCTGAATTATTATATTTTATAAAATATAATCTTTTAAATGCATTGGCCTACTTAGGTTTTATGCTGCTCTAAGCCATTCAAATTTAAGTGCCCCCACACCCACTTGCTCCTCCTTTCTTTTCATTTATCTCAAAACATAAGTTTACGTGTGTTTATGTATGTATATGTGGTATGTTATAAAGTGTCAAATGCACTTAAAGACAGAAAAACACTGCATTTAGATATTTCTGTGTATATACAAACACATTTAAAAGAACTGTATCTTCAGGAAGCCTGCTCCCTCTTAAAAATGTGATGCTCTATGCCTGTACTCTATGAAGCTAGAGAGAAACGCACCCCTATTTAAATAAATTAGAAGGATTTTTGCACTGCCTTTACTTTATTTGCAGTTCTTGAAATTACCACTAGATGGAACTTGAAGTTCATATTTGTACATAAACTAACATGAAACCATTGTGTGTGTAGTTTAAAAACAAATAATCCTCCAATGCAGTTGAAATATTATACAAATCAAAGACCCAGTCTATTTCCAGTTAAAGCAAACAGAAAGTGATGATTTTATTGGCCCCAACTCTCTGAAGTAGTTTGAGATAGACAGCTTAAATCACATGCACCGGATTAGGGTCTGTGCTGAGGTAATAAAATATGCTTAAGTAACACTGCACTTTAGTAGAGTGATGAGAAATGTGTGTATCAGCAGAATGATGTAAACAGTAATTACTAAAAACCTCTCTGCATGTATATACTGGCAGTTATATTGAGGTAAGCAGAAGGGTAACTGTATTAAATGTATCTGCATTCATTAGTGTCTATCCATTTTATATTTACATTTTCTTATTAAGTAGTGTGGAATGGGAGAAAAGCCCATGTCATCTCTTTCCCACTTTCTTCTTGTCTGATTCACAAAGAACAATAAAAAAACAACATCGGTTGTCATTGTTTTGGCCATCTCAGAGACAAGTAGACTGTGATTATAATTATTATTATTTTTATTATTATTATTGTTTATTTGTAACGTGCAAACATATTCCGGAGCACTATATAAGGATTAAGTTATAGGCAAAAGATAATAGCAATATTAACACATTAAAAAGGATAGAAAGCCCTGTCTTTGAGCTTAGAATCCAATGTCCAAAGAGCTTTGCCCAAAGCACCTTGCAAGATCAAAAACTTGTAAACTTACAATCTAAAGGTTTTGGGTGGGGTACAAGAGGGAGAGAGAAGTGATGAGTATTTAGTGAGGTTTGAGGGTTTTGAGGTAGGAGATGGTGGAGCACATCAAAGTAGCTAATGTTTATTCAGGTTAAAATACAGCTCAAATGACATTGCATTTCTCAGGGAAGATTCAGATAAAACAAAATGTAAAGACAGTTTTTCATGCTCATTAAGACTGACCTAAGAAAACACTTTGTTTTGGGGTGACAATCAGTCCTTTAGAGTGACCATGCTATAGAGGGGTTTCCCATTTGAGGCTGCTGCTGAATGGATATAAGTATTTGTAGCTTGAATACATTAAATCCAGCTGTCATAATATCTGTATAGACTTTTGTGCATGTTAAAATAATAGCATTCAGAAAAGTACAGGAGGGAAATTTACATAGTAAAAGGGTTTTAGGAAAGACCATGAGATAAGAGCTTTTCATGTTAAACCTATTTTTTAGTCCACCCATAATTAACATAAAAAATACATGTTACAAACAGCAGCAAATCAAAGCTTTAGTCAGAAAATATAATTTAAAAACAAAGTTTATCTCATTAATGGCTGTTGCTGCAGTCCTCCCCATCTCTCTCATTGTCCTGAGCATTGCTGAAAAGAACTGAAATATTTCCCCTGCGATAAGAAAATGCAAACCTTTCCAAGACAACTTAATCAGTGTTATCACAGTTTTAATATTTCACTTATTTTCAATAGTGCTTAGGACAATTAGGTCAGAGAATAAAATCGAGAAAAGACATAAACTGTTAGTAGGTAAGTTTTAGAGAATTATGGATTTTGAATTACAATCTATACAGTGCAAGTGGTGGAAAGTATGAATATCTAAATGTGTAAGAGGGTTATGTGTGCTGCTAAAGCACTACAGAGCCATATATAAAAATACCAATATCTCTGTCTATATTTGCTTTTGAAATCTTGGTACATTTATAATACAAATAAAATGGTGCACTTAAAAACTTTAAGAACATGATGGCCCCTATTCAATTGAGCAATTGGTAGTTACTGGAGCCCGGAATGTGGCCCATAAACTAATTTAAAATAGCAATGAATATCAGAACCTCAATTCAAAATAATTTACTACTCAATATACATGATATGTTAAAACATAGTGAAAGTTCTGAATAGTAGGCAGTGTGGCAAGTCCTAGTAGTGTGCTGAAATAAGGTAACAGCAACTAATTAAATCAATGCACATATCCTGCTTGATACAGTATCCACCTTGTGTTCCTCATGCTCAGGTAACCTTCCAGGGTTCGGCACAGTTCATATGGGCACAAGGTTAAGGGAAATAAACCCCAATAAGAAAAGCAATCAAACATGACATTGCCCCACTACCTGCATTCAGATGAGCAGCGATGCAGGCTCAATACACACGTCCTCAGATGCAGACACCCGACGCGCATTTCGTCAGCGGCATGCTGACATCATCAGGGGTTGGGGTTACTATGAGGAAGCGTTTGTGTCCCCTAAAATGGCAGTAAACTCAAAGCCCTAGCAACAGTTACCATAGATATGTGCCTCTATATAATGTTAATCAAACGTTATTAATTTCATGACTTCATTAGGAGAAAGTGACATATAAGTGTTGCTGAGTATAATGAACACAAATAAACATGCATATATAAAATTTAAGTGTAAACTTTATTTTAAAAGCCCATATATTGAAAATTGGATCCCTTTATATTTACAAAATACAAATCTTCCCTCATGTTGGTTAACATTGCACTATATCTGCCTATTTTCTTACTTTCCCACATAGTCTAAATATGGAAGGCTAATAATTAGATTTGTTTCAAATTAAGTATAGCCTAAATTACAAATAAAGATAAATAAAGTCCTAACTTAGTGAACATAATGGGATATAGCAGAATCAGCTGACCTTGATATATCACATATCTCAGGGAAGTATGATATTACTAATTAAATTTAGGCATATAAATGAAACTGTTGTAGGGTGATGGTTCACTATGTTAAATATGATCATTAAATCATGTATTGTATATAGAGAAATTTCTAAAGCATTCAAAAATTATATTTATATCTTAAATATTTCACACAGAGATCATAGAAATGCTTTGAAGGAGAAGCCTTCATTTAACCCATGTGGGCATTGTGATTTTAGTTAAAAAATCCATCGAAGAATAACAGTGGGAATATAACAACTAAATGTTACTGAAAATCCACTGCAACAAACTCACTGCTTCAGTGGAATAGCTGTCATCCTAAACGATCCAAATGAGGGATTCCACTTGGCCAGTACCTTCGGATCCGTAGCAACTGTACCACCATTGCTGGCTCTAAGAAATTGGCTAAAGAATTGCAATAGCTTTAAAATGCAGGGATATCCAAGCCACTGTCTAAAGACAGCCTATAAAAGGGCACTTGAATCTGAATGTAATCAACTATTACATACACAAAAGAAAGTGGATAAGACAAGTTCCATTAGACCAATTTTAACTTACTCTAACAACTGGGAGCAATTGGAAGAAATCTTGTCTAAATGTTGGCAAATTCTATCAATTGATAAGGACTTACATGCAAATATTACAAGAAAACCAGCAATCAAATTTAGGCGATCACCCAGTCTAAAGGATATTCTGGTCCAAAGCCATTTCCAAAGAGCTGTAAAACCACCTTGATTGCTTTCTTCAGTAAGAGATTGCTGTGGACAATGTGTCGAATGTAAATTTGTAACTCAAGCAAAATATTTCAAGCACCCCACAAGTGCAAATGAATATGTGATTAACAGATTCTTCAACTGCTCAAGTATCGGATATACAGTGCCTTGACTTTTTTCCTATTTTGTTACAATACAGCCTTAAGTTCAATGTTTTGTTAATCTGAATTTTATGTTATGGATCAGAACACAATGGGCCTCATTCAAATGAGATTTGGCAATTGAATAGGGCTCTATTTAAGCACATAGCATATTTTCTTTACAGAAGTTTTTAGTTAGTGAAGACCTTGCTTGTGGATAGAAGTTCACCAACTAAAAACTTCTGTAAAAAAATATGCTCTGTGCTTATTTAGAGCCCTATTCAATCGGCCGAATCACAATTGAATGAGGCCCAATAGCTTTAAGTTGGTAAAGTGAAATGAGAAAAATATATACATAAAACTATTTTTTACGAATATAAAACAGAAAATTGGCATGTGCGTATGTATTCACCCCTTTGTTATGAAGCCCATAAAAAGCTCTGGTGCAACCAATTATCTTTAGAAGTCACATAATTAGTGAAACGATGTCCGCTTGTGTGCAATCTAAGTGTCACATGATCTGTCATTACATATACACACCTTTTTTGAAAGGCCCCAGAGGCTGCAACACCTATGCAAGAGGCACAACTAACCAAACACTGCCACGAAGACCGAGGAACTCTCCAAACAAGTAAGGGACAATGTTGTTGAGAAGTACAAGTCAGGGTTAGGTTATAAAAAAATATCCAAATCTTTGATGATCCCCAGAGCACCATCAAATCTATCACAACCAAATGGAAAGAACATGGCACAACAGCAAACCTGCCAAGAGACGTCCTCCCACCAAAACTCACGGACCGGGCAAGGAGGGCATTAATCAGAGAGGCAGCACAGAGACCTAAGGTAAGCCTGGAGGAGCTGTGGAGTTCCACAGCAGAGACTGGAGTATCTGTACATAGGACGACAATAAGCCGTACGCTCCATAGAGTTGGGCTTTATAGCAAGAATAGTAGGCAGCAAGAAACAAAATGGCACGTTTTGAGTTTGGAAAAAGGCATGTGGGAGACTCCCCAAATGTATGGAGGAAGGTGCTCTGGTCTGATGAGACTAAAATTTAACTTTTCAGCCATCAAAGAAAACACTATGTCTGGCGCAAACCCAAAACATCACATCACCCAGAGAATGCCATCCCTCCAGCCTCATGCTGTGGGGATGTTTTTCAGCAGCCGGGACTGGGAAACTGGTCAGAGTTGTGGAAAAGATGGATGGTGCTAGATACAGGGATTTTCTTGAGCAAAACCTGTACCACTCTGTGCGTTATTTGAGGTTAGGATGGAGGTTCACCTTCCAGCAGGACAATTACCCAAACACACTGCTAAAGCAACACTTGAGTGGTTTAAGGGGAAACATGTAAATGTGTTGGAATGGCCTAGTCAAAGCCCAGACCTCAATCCAATAGAAAATCTGTGTTCAGACTTAAAGATTGCTGTTCACAAGCGCAAACCATCCAACTTGAAGGAGCTGGAGCAGTTTTGCAAGGAGGAATGGGCAAAAATCCCAGTGGTAAGAGGGCGCAAGCTCATCCAAAGTGACTTGGAGCTGTGATTGCCGCAAAAGGTGGCTCTACATAGTATTGACTTTAGGGGGGTGAAAAGATATGCACACTGACTTTTTCTATTATTTTGTCCTATTTGTTGTTTACTTCACAATAAAAAAACAAAACATCTTCAAAGTCGTGGGCATGTTCTGTAAATTAAATAATGCAAATCCTCAAACAATCCATGTTAATTCCAGGTTGTGAGGCAACAAAACACGAAAAATGCCAAGGGGGGTGAATACTTTTGCAAGGCACTATATATATGCTATCCGATGCTCATGTAGAAAGATATACGTGGGTTAAACCTGCCGCCAGTTCCGTCGTAAGTTATGGGAACAGGTATACAGTGTGGAGAGAGAGGCAGACACTCCCATTTCAAGGCACATCAGAAATTGCCATGGTGTAGCACCCTTAATCAAAGAAAAGGGGATATGGATAAACTAATTCTACTAATAGAATCCAGATGGATTTTTTAACTAAAATCATAGTCTTCACAAGGGTTAAACAAAGGCATTTCCTTCAAAGCATTTCTATGATCTTCGTCAGTAAATATTTAAGATATAAATGTAATTTTTGAATGCTTTAGAAACTTCTCTATATACAATAAATTATTTGATGTTTATATTTAACATAGTGAATCATTACCCTATAACAGTTTCATTTCTATCCCTAAATTGTATTAGTAACATCATACTTCCCTGAGATACGTGATATATCCAGGTCAACTGATTCTGCTATTTTCCATTATGTTCACTAAGTTAGGGCTTTAAGTATTTGTAATTTAGGCTATACTTATTTGAAACTAATCTAATTATTAGCCTTCCATATTTGAACTATGTGGGAAAGTAAGAAAATAGACAGATAAAGTGGAATGTTAACTAACATGGGGATGATTTGTAATTTGTAAATATAGAGGTGTCCAATTTTCTATATATGGGCTTTTAAAATTAAGTTTACATGATACACTGTAGGATTGTGACTTCAATGATGGTGAATGTTGCAGCATCAGGCTCTATGGTCATGCTGTTGCTATGCACTTAAATTTGATATGTGCATGTTTATTTCTGTTCTGTATACTCAGCACCACTTAAATGTCATTGTATTTAGTCCATTTTCTCCTAGTGAAGTCATTAAATTAATAACGTTTGATTAACACTGTATCGAGGCACATATCTATGGTAACTGTTGTTAGGGCTTTGAATTTAGTGCTATTTAAAGGACATGAATGCTTCCTCATAGGAACACCGCTCCCTGATGATGTCAGCACGCCGCTGACGAAAAGCGCGTCGGGGTCTGCATCACTTCTCATCTGAATGCAGGTAGTGTAGCAATGCCATGTTTGATTGCTTCTTATTGTGGTTTATTTCCCTTATCCTTGTGCCCATATGAACTGTGCAGAACTCTCGAAGGTTGCCTGTGCATGAGGAACTCAAGGTGGATACTGTATCAAGCATGATATGTGCACTGATTTGATTAGTTGCTGTTACCTTATTTCAGCACACTATTAGGACTTGCCACAATGCCTACTATTCAGTACTTTCACTATGTTTTAACGTATCATGTATATTGAGTAGTTAATTATTTCGAATTGAGGTTTTGATATTCATTGTTATTTTGAGCTAGTAAGCAGTTGTTAGGCACCATGGCTATTTTTGCAGTTATTAACCCTAAACTAATTTACTATTCATTTGGCGTCTTTTAGCTACCCACAAGCGATTTGCAGGTTATAGGCTGAAAATCCCTGCGGATGTCAAAATCGTAACTAAAACCCATCTAAGCCTTTGATCTTTCAAGCCTGTAAATGTTACAATCGCAAATCACTATTCAATAGCTACAATTCCTCAAGCCTGCATTTGTTTTCACAACTGTAAATGGAAAATGTAGACAAAAATCCTATGAGCACCAGAAAGGACTTGCATGGAGGTTAAACACCTGTTCATAGCACTGTAAATGCAAATAAAAAATCAATACTGCACTTTAAAAGACATGGAAAGTGATGAAGACATTATAATTAATTGCACAACAGTCTCTAGCTGGCAAATTTGCAATCAAAAATTATTTATTTTACGTTTAATTTCCATTTTTTATCAATCTCGGTAATCAAGGAGTTAATACATATCAGGCTACCCACATGGATTAGAACAGTATCGTCATATCGTTTTTATTATTTTATACATTGCCGGATTGCAAGTCTGATCGGACTTCTAAACGCTAATTGATTGACGTTTAACCTCCATGTTTTACTGACGTCATGATGATGGTGTAATTTACAATTGGCTGTTTCTAAATCTGTAGTTACAGCCTTGCTTAATTGAACACGGTCATGCTCTGAAATGCTACTTACAAGTTTACAGTTTAGGCTTTCAGCCAGGTAGCTGCGGGCTTGATCAATTGATTTGATCTGTAACTGTTGCAATTGAATGGAGGTAAAAAAACTAACCAACTCTCCATCAAAAGCATCAGCAAGAACATCTTTTAAAATTAGAGCAAAAAAGATTACGTATTCTGGACATTGGACATTCCATTGTTGTAATTGAATGGAGACCTATCTGTTTAACCTTACTAGTTGATGTTCTTATCCTTGCCAAGTTGGGTCTTCCAGAAATAAGAACCAGGGCAGTAGTGGCTTAACAGCACTTATGGAGAAAAGGAACCCCATTCCTACACATCTTTGTTCTATTCAGCAACATTTGCAATTATTCTGGATGTTTGTTATCCCAATTAAAATAATAATTGTGTTCTGTAACTATGTACTCAGCACAATGGAAAGATGTAAAGTCTCGGGTAAGAATAAGAGACCTTGAAATATTCAGAAATCAATTCTAAAATGGATATAAGACAAAATGATGTTCTTTCCAAAAAGCCTGCATACAACGCAATCTTGCAGTTAAAACAATAACACAGTTACACATACACAACTGAAAAACATAAATGACTGTAACAGTTACTGCAAATAGATCAGTACTTGTCTTATTAGAGGTGAAACAATTATCCAGTAAGTATCAAAAACCTTTGAACTGAGCTGAAGAGCCTGAACATGTAACAATGGAGTCAATAAATCAATGCATTAAAATCAATCAACTAAAACCAAGTTTGTTCAAGTTGGCATTATGAATATCTAGTTGATTCTTTCAAAGGCCATTTGACATATCAATAAGGCTTGTTTGATATGGTTAGCAGCTGAAAATATCTTCCTAATGGTGCTGAAGAAACACTTCTTGCTTATGTCCAAAATCAGACCTATGCATCCTGATTTGTTAGTGCTTTTGATTATTCAAAAGTGGAATTAGGCAATGTACAAAATATTGGATGATTGGTGGCTTTAGAGCTAGTATTTCCCCTTCTTAATTATACAAAAAAGTAAAGGATGCAGTTTGAAACTTCTAAAATATTGATTTATAGCCCTATTCAGACCAGACATTAAGTTCTTTTAAGCTTAATGGGTTAATAGGTGTCTCGAATTCCTTGTTGAAAATGAGATGTAGTTTTTTTTTTTTTTAAGAATTTTTTTATCTTCTAATTTGTAACAATTTTTTAACATTGCTAATACCAATAGGACCTGTCATTTGTTGATACTTTAGATATGCACTGTTAGTCAGCTAACAAGTAGACTGTAATGCTAATTAGCACATAAAATCAGCTAATTAATTCATAACTCACTTACAGTATTTGCTTAAGAATACAGGTTTAAAAAACTCATATTAACTCTGGAAGTATTCACTTTAGAGTCAAATGGATAGCATAAGGTATAGCTATTTTTAGGGCTCTTTTAGATTAACTTGATTTTGGGATGACAGGGTCCCTTTTGTTGCAAGTAAACTTTCTCCCAGCTTTCCATGGGCCTCATTCTATTATCGGCCGCAGCCGTTGCGGGGCCGCAAGGACAGGCCGCAAGCAATTCTGCTATTCTATTCCCCTCCGGCCGGGGATTCCGGCAGGCTTGCGGCCGGTGCCTTGCTATCTCTTGCGGCCGCTCGCGCCGGAGGAAAGCCTTTGATCTAAAACGGCCACAAGGAAATCGGCCGTAAGAAAATCCTATTTGCAATTCAATTGCTCTGGGAACCCTCTCTGCAAGGCTAAAACCGAGCCACAGCTTACTTGCAGGAAAGAGGTCCGGCTAGTACCAATTAAGCACGAAATATAGCCCAAATAAAGCCATCCTGCACCTTGAGAAGACTATAAAGTGATTTTCGGTGTTAGCAAAAATAGCACAAAATTCCCCTATACTCAAATCCGTAAAATATATATTTTTTAATATATGTCAAATATCCATGTAAAAAGTCCATAGGGCTTGGAGCACCTCAGACCCGCCCACGCCGCAGCCGGAAAATAAACAGTTAATTTAAACTCGGGTTTGGGCTGATGTGCAAGCTTGAAAGTGGGTTACTTTTAATCCTCATGTCCCCCAATATGATCCCTAGCATTTACAGAGCTTTACAGAGCTGTCTTGAATTTATTTTTGACTTTTTAGATTTCAGAGCTTACTGGCGGTTGCAAGATTTACGGCCGGCCGTAAGAGGAGATCCTTGCATGGCCGTTTAATTGAATTGCGAGGTAACGGTACTCCCGCAAGGAATCGCAGCCTTACGGCCGGTTTACGGCCGATAATAGAATGAGGCCCCATGAGAATTCAACATCCAGGCCAGCCATGTAACACAAAGAAGGGTTCACACATTTTGGGTCCCTCTTGTCTGCATCTCAGGAAACTCCAACACTTTCCATCAGCTCACCTGGAACAGTTCTTCCTACATCTTCTGCTTATCTGAAGTAAAGATAAGTCAAAGGAGAGAGTTATTTTTTATTTGTCAAATGACAGCTAATAATACTAATATCCAAGGCCATAAAATGCTATGTTGTCATGATTCACATGCACAAACAATGTAATCACTTTTCTGAAAAAACTTTATGATGCAATTTAATGTGTGTAGCAGATCACTTGTAAGAATATTTTACACATTCCCATGGAGGAGAGGCCATTGGCAGCAACTGTGTATATCTCCTTGTACGTTTGGTCATGTCCTGTAACTTTTTGTGCTTGTGGATATATTTAATGCATGAATTGTGTGTGGCATAGATTACATTTTAGCAACATATAGTTTTAAGTAAAATACATGGATGTTTAATAATCATTATTAAGGGGTTATTTCCATAATAATAAAAAAAATCCCATTACAGTGGAACCTTGGTTCTTAACCTCCTAAGAACTCAACATTTTTGATAATCAACCTGTCTGGATGAGCAAAAAACCTTGGTACTCATTGCGTTACCTTGGTACTCATCGCATTTGCCTAAACCAATTTACATTATTCATGGAAGTTTGGTACTCAACCTTTTGGTACTGCACCTGCTATCTGGAACAGATTAAAGTTGAGAGCCAAAATACCATTGTACTTCTAAAAGGCTCCATTTGTTTTCATAAATAAGTTGTAAATGGTATTTAGTTTAAAAGGAATTAATCTGAACACTTGTTTTCTTAGCTTTCTTCTATAATATAAAACAAACTCCAGCAGGGTGCAGTATAGGATTATTTCATATGTCTGTATAGATTTCAGTACTTGGCACAGCAACCACAGTTTTTACACAAGCCTATATAAAAAAAAATTCTCTAAATCTGGTTTTGAAAAGTACAATAAAATGTCAAACCTTCTCAATAATGATATATGTGTCACCATTTACACAACATATATTTAACACTGTATTAACATAAATCATCATTTTTTTTACTGTCTGGAAGTATTTACAGGATATGCTTTTCATATATGAGACTTTTTAGATGTATTTATATTTTGCAAAGTTATAGTACAGTGTTTTGAAGTAGAACCATGGAAATCTCTCAATACATAACAATGAAAATTGACACTTGTATTATAAAAATTCTTTGGAAAAGCATTATTGTTTCTTATGGCATAAGTGTGATTGAAGATCTTGCACAGTTAAAATTTGGACAGTGTGCTTGATTAAATATTGGTTTCTTAAATGGACACTGTCATGCCCAAGAGGAAGTTGGTTTCATCTTAAAGAGCATGAACAATTGCTTATGCATTGTACTAACCATTGTTCTCTACAGTAATTATTCCTGATATTTGTGCAGCGCCTGTCTGCTTGTGTGCAGCTCAAAATGGGCAGGGGAGCTAACTGTATGATCACATTGAGGAAATGTTTTGGACACTACAGAGACAGTAAAGGATATTATGAGGATAATTATCACATGTAAGCATGGACAAATATGCTCTACTTTCCATGTTAATACAGCTTAAAATTTCATGATTAAGGCATGAAGGATTCCCTTTAGAAAAAAAACTGCTAAGACAATGTACAGACAGCTTTTCATGCTCTTTAAAAATAACTTTAAAATGGATATTTGAGTGACAGACTCCCTTTCCTTTGATTGTGTGGAATTAGCAGGGAATATTCACATTTAGAATCCAACCACCAGCCATTTTCCCTGCCTCATACTTCTCAAATAGTCTTGAGAGATGCACTATATGGACATTGTGAATACTCCCAGAGCATCCAGACTCTGTATGCACATATTTGCACCAGAAACCACTTGAACATTCAAAGAATGAAAGAGCTTATGACACCTGTATTGCTCTTCTTCCAATAAGGCCTTTGTTGCGCATGATTGCTCTAATGACATTGGGCATACCTGCCACGCGATAAAATCTCTTCTGACTTTCCTGATCACTTCTCTAGTACTGGGGAACTTATGTACCTCTGGGCTTTCTTCTTCCTAGCACTAAGGAATTGACCCAGAACCTTGCAAAAGGTGGCTGAGCCATCCCACCAACAATGCCTTCAGATGATTTGTGTGACCAATATCCTAAGAGCAATACATACCTTTTCCATATGTAGGCTGCAGCTGAAGCTCCTCGTGTCCACAGGCTGCCTCTTCAGAACATCCTGCAACTCCTCCTGCCCACCGGTCTGTTTCTTCACTATCTCATGTACAGCAAGCTGCCCCTTAACAAACATTGCATGCAGATCCTGGCGATCCTCCCTCTGCTGCTGCAGCAAAATATCCTGCCAACTTACATCCATAGCAATTTGTTCTTCTCTGTCAGCATGTGGCCTGGGACATCCACCAAACATTGTGTTGCTTTCCTGGCCAGTTACAATTATTATGTGCAAGTCCTGGTCTGAATAACCACTAGAGGTCTGTAAGGGTACATTTTTGGCATGGATTCAGCCCCTCCTCTCTTGCACTTTCATTTTCAGTGTCTCCTCTCTTGCACACCTCATTCTTTACCTTCTTGCGCCCTGTTGTCTAGCATGCATAATTCTCCTATGTCTTACACACCTCTTTCTCACCAGCAGGATCCCATACGCATATAACACAACAACATAACTAGCATTTTTGTTGTCTGGAGTTCGGTCAGTCTTTAGTTTTAGCTTTATAGCACTTGATTGTTAAGTGCCATGTAATTGTACTTATAAGGGGTTTAGCTGCTCTTGCAGGAGTTTGAGTTTACACATAAGGTATTTGCTCACTGCAAGCCTTCCAAAAACATGAAGCATTATACATAAGCTCTTATGGAAGCTATGTAATCACACTATAGCTAAAACTACACAGAGAACATGGGGCAGTTTACTGTAGCAATCACGTTTACTTGGTTTGTAAGGGTTTTGTAAATAATTTGTTATGAGCCACTTGTAATAACTATGTTAAGATTTAAGTGGGATTTGGACTTGTAATATTTCTTATGGACGTTATGTAATTGAGGCCAATATTGCTCTGTATAAGTCTCTTTTGAGGCTTTTACCTTCCAATATTCATGGGAAAGTTTTCAACAGGCCGATATTACATGTAAACTTTTCATATAGGTTGCACTGATTTGAATAGAGTACATTTTAATTGTGGATATCTTTATCAATATTCTATCTATGACTGTGGCTAGAGATAGGTAGCCACAAATGAACATAGTGAAGGAAGGTTGCAATTTTACCTGTCTTGGAATATAGAATACATGAAGTATGAGTCCTACTCTTTATCACTTGACAGTTTATAAGGCAGAGTTTTAACAACTCTTTGTCAATCTTTAATGGATCAGCTTAACTCTAAGCTTAGAGTTGAAATGTTATTGCTTGGCCCTTTATGCCTGGCATCATTATTGTCAATTCAAATAATACCAAGAATTCTCAACAAAGTTTTTATCAGACCTCTTTCGATAAATCAAGCTCCTTATCAAAGGCCTATAAGAAGATCCCACCCTTCTGAAAGGCTTCGTCCATCTTTCTCTCCTCCCAATAATAAAATAGCTGCTGTGTGCTCATCTCTTTCCAGCTACAGGAGTTTGCTGTTCCTGCTGCGTTACCTGCTCCTGCTGAATCATCTGGATCCTTCAGCGGAAAGATGATGCTCTGAAGCTCGTTGCGAGTGTCTGCTTCGGTCCTGTGTTGGCATTTTGGTGAGTCTGAGCCAAAACTCATATCTCATGAGGATTAAAAAGTGCTGCAACAAAGAATGATACATGCACCGGCATGAATTGAATAAGAGTGGACGACTGAATCTAAGCCAGTGAGGGATGAGGTTTATCTAAGTGAAATCTAAGAAAGCAATGGTATAAAGGCATAAACAAAATGTATTATTTAGGGGATAAACATCTTAATTTGATGGAACAAGTGTGTCATGGGGCTGAGGAGTCTCATGGTATGATTTTTTTTTAATCTCATCTCCATATGGCTATTTTAGTTTTTACAGCACTGGACATCATAGCACATTACGATTTGGTTCAGCTGATGACAGCCAATCTGATTTAAGGTTGTTAGGTGTTGAAAATTACCCAGATGAAGGTCCTGTCACGATCTGCTTCTTCTTGGGGGCCTGATATGAACCTAGTTCAAACCTACCCCAGCAGAATCATGTAGTTCCTGTTCTCTGTGGCACAAAAGATGGCCTCTGAAGAGGGCAAGGCCCAAAAGCTACAGGCAGAGGACACTGGATCCAGGTTACTTAGTGGCCCATAGCAAGACCACTCCCCAAGTCAGGATACAACACACAGAAATAGTCTCACACCTTGTTTATGTGAAAACTATCTCTCCCCCACCTTTATTTTGAAAACACACGTATATAAACTTTTTACAACATAGTAGAGGGAGGGGCTACCTGAGGTCAGCCCCTAATGGCCTCTGGCCAATCCCGTAGCTTTACACCGTGGGAAACATGAGACTCCTCCCAGGTCCGCCCACTAGGTGTGGCTACCTAATTTAGTTGGTCTCTGGCTCTTAAGGGAGACACATGTCCTTTTTGCTCTGCTCCCTGCACTGATAGTTGGGAGGGGACAAGCTGTAGACCCCCTGGAGTTATGGTGCCTCTGTGTCTGTGGAGGTCCCTATTGTTTATGGCTATCTCTTAAGTGAGTGTATGTGTGATGTCAGACCATCTGGCTTGCAACCTTGGGCTATCAAAGCTCTTTAGATCACATCCATTAGATATCTAGTGAACAAGCCTTTATGTTAAACTCAAGTGTTTGCCCAGGACCACTTGTAGCCCATGCATCTGTCTTGACCCAAGGTCTGCATGTTTGAGTGTGCAATGATCTGCAGCTAACTGCTATGCAGAGCATTTCTACCAATTCTACATATGTTCTATATAACATTTTCCCTCATAATATATTATACCTAGGATACATAATAACCATGTACAGGCAACATATAACCACACAATAACACATAATCCCTCCCAATGTAACAATGTCATGCTCCCTTGGACATACTCACAAACCACTGACAATATGAGTCCTTAAACAATTAAATCATGACAGGTCCCAATAAAAATGTATTGTAAAAATAAGGGATTTCAACTGTACAACAAAGAGGAATGTATATGGCATGCACATATTAACATGAGGCCTCAGTATCATAATTTACAGAAGAAAAAAAGCTAATTTTGATCCTAAAGAAGGGTTGGATTCTAATTTATCAGACAATCAGTTAGTACAGGAATGATATTACATTTTGCTATTGACATGCAGGTCAGGAATTTTATATCCCTTTAGAGATAGCGTAAGGAATAGATTGAAATAACTACACTATTTTATAAGAATTACAAGCCTTTTGAGGGAGGATCTTGAAATTTGGCAATCTTTTTTAAATCAATTTAGTGCTGGCACAGTTATTGTTAAGGATTATGCCATCAGACACTATTTTTAATGACAGAATGTGTAATATATACAGTCTTATTCTCCTCTCAGATGACCCTGGATAGGGTGAGGAAAAGAGACAGTCTTACTTGACAGTTTAACTGTAAAGGATCTCAATCGTGTTGTATTGTCTGAGCGGATCAATTGTTCGTCCACCTGTATCACACAGGGCAGCTTTATCATAGAACACTGTCCACTTTGTGCTATTTGATGTACAAACAGACTAAAAAACAAAGGGTAGAGGAGAGAAGCGCGCCACCTCCTAGTGCAATGTAAAAGATATAATTTACAACAACAGAAAAGAGCATATAAAAGACCAAACTCACATTATCTAACCTCATATATGTAGTGCATCAACCTAAATCCCCCCCCCACCCCCACCTAGATCCACCTGATTCTCCAAAGGTAGCTTCCTTGCTCTTGTCTTTGCAGGTGGAGCTTCCTTGAAAGCCGGTGGATCTTTTTTTCTTATCCCGGTAGAAATGAATGCTGATATGTTCTTAAAGGGGGGTATACATATCTCTCCCCAATACTCATCATTACATTATGCCAGGAAGGACATACCAGTATGTTCATCTGGATATAGAATGGTGTTACTTTATTGGATAAAAGATGCAAACAATAAATATGATCTACAGTATATATGTGTATGTGAGAGATAAATAATCAAATATATTAATCATGTGAAATCGCTTAAAATGCTATAGTAGCCCAAAAGTAATCAAATATACACAAATATGCATTATTCATATACATACATAATCACATGTATACCAGTCTATACTTCCCAGTGTCCATAACGGCAAACGAATGTACCGAACTCCACAATATCAGGGAAATAAAATAAAACCACAATTAAACCACTGGAATCATATATAAACAAAATATGGCTAATGAATGATATAAATAAAATTAAGATACATTAAACAAAAATCAGGAGAGCAAGATAGCAACAATGGTATAGAGAAGTATAAAATAGCATAGAACCACACATTAGCAAGGGAGAAATAGGATATCATTCCTCAATGAAGGCTGCCAAATCAATATCTTTATTTAGGCCATGGGGCTCCAGGGTCCCTATGGTATGGATCCACTTTGTCTCTTTAATATGTTTAACAGCCTGTATTATGACACCCTTCATATCCTTATTGTGTTTGCATGTCACATGTGCTGAGAACCCATTCGTAAGGAGTCCCTTGGAGACATTGTAGATATGCTCTCTAAATCGAGTCTTTAGAGTTCTTTTAGTGCATCCTACGCATTGCTTCAAGCAGCTACATGTGATCACATATACCACATACTCACAATTAGTAAGGTATTTCCTTTTAAAATTATTTTTGGAGGTGGAATAGATCACCCCTTTATTGTGTGGTTTGAAGAGTCTACAAGTAC
The DNA here is from genome assembly GCA_027410445.1 of Discoglossus pictus. NCBI lineage: Eukaryota > Metazoa > Chordata > Amphibia > Anura > Alytidae > Discoglossus > Discoglossus pictus. Next base: position 224,552,091 of record CM050166.1, on the reverse strand, counting down.
TGCAGTTCTTAGTACCACATCTTACACTCCCTGTTATTGAATTTAGCCACAAGCTTTTTGTCTTTTGTTTATGCAGTCTTTTAAGTTCACTGGGCGAAAACTGCTGTTTAAGATTATGACTCTTTCTAAATGTAATAATAGGTTTGTCCGGTAGAACCCCATTTAAAAGATCATCCTATTTAAGAATGGGCCAGAGGTATACCATCATTTTTTGAATGGAACTCACTGCCTTATTGTACCAAGTGAGGAATCGACAATTTGATTTCATACTCTCACCTTGTGTATTAGATACCCCTCTTTTATTTATTAAATCATCTCTATTTAGAGCCCTCCCTTCGCCTTTAGCTTTTTTAATGTTCAGAGGATTATACCCTTTTGACAAAAATTTATTTTCCAATTTTTCACTCTCTCTATCAAAGTCAGTAAGGTAGCTACAGTTCCTTCTGATTCTTTGGAACTGACCAAAGGGAATATTATGGATCCACTTGGGATCATGGTCACTTGTTGCGTGCAGATAGCCGTTTGTATTGGTTGGTTTAGTGTGAAGTTTAGTACTAACTGCCCTATCTTTTCCCATAAGTGTAACGTCTAAGAATGGTACTTCTTTTTAGTTTTTTTTTGTCAGAGTGCATCACAAAGCTCAGATTCATACTATTAAAGTTAACAAATTCCAAGAATTTTTATTTTGAATCTAGTCCTTTGTCATCCCATATTATTACAATATCGTCGATGAATCTGTACTATAGTACAATATTTTGGGTAAAGGGGTTATTCTCCCAAATAAACATGTTATCCCACATACCCATGTATAGATTTGCAAAGCTGGGCGCAAACTTGGTACCCATGTCTGCCCCAGTTTTCTGTAGATAGAACTCTCCTTCAAACATAAAGTAATTGTGATAACGTATGAATCTGATAGCATCTGGGATGAATTCCGCTTGGTTGGGTTCTATATTATCATATGACTCCAGAAGATACCAAATAGCCGCTATACCTAAATCCGGTGGGATAGAGGAATAGATGGCTTTCACATCTAGAGTGATCAAACAAAATGAGCTTTTCCAAATTTGATTAGCCAGTATTTCCAAAGGATGGGGAGTGTCCCTAATGTACGATTTGAGGTTAGAGACCATCAGTTATAAGAAAAAATCAACATATTGAGACAGTTTTTAAGTCAGGGATCCTATTCCTGAGATAATAGGTCTCTCTGGGAAGTGGGTCGGGTTTTTATGAACTTTTGTAAGTTGATAAAATGTGGGCAATTTAGAGAATGGGGTTTCTAAAAAACTTTACTCCCATTTTTTTTCTTTAGCTTCTCTGATAAGATTATTATACTTGTTACCAAACTCCATTGTGGGGTCCCTTGTTAATTGTGTGTAAGTATTTACATCCTTTATCAGTCTAAAAGCTTCCTCTACATATGTACCTCTATCCTGTACAACTAATCCCCCTCCCTTATCAACCTGTCTTATAACAATGGAAATATCATTCTTTAAAAGTAATAGAGCCTCTCTTTCTGATTTCCAGGAGGTTTGTTTTTTTGTTAATGTGTATTTTTGAACATATGTCCTCCAATTTGTTCATGGCCATTTTATAAAATACAGGGATATGATTAAATTTGAAAAAACATGGATTTAGTTTTATCATTAGTATGTTTAACATTGGAATTATCTGATTCTTTCATAAGATCTTCCATGTTTCTAAGTAGGCTATCATCTAGGGAGAATCCCCCTTCTTCTATATTGGATTCATCCAGATTTACTCCCCCATTAGCTAGTTCTCTCAGACCCTCTTGTCTTTTTCATGAAGCATATTTATTGTAATGGGATTTTCTCCTTTCTTATTCATGGTGAGATCAGCTTCTTTATTAATTTAGTGCAATACATCTTCAAAGTAAGATTTCTAATAAATGTATTTAAATCAATAAATAGTTTGAACATATTAGGTTTTGAATCGGGGGAGAACGATAAACTATTCTTAAAACATTTATCTCATGAGCATTTACCATTTTATTAGATAAATTAAAGATTTGTAGGGTCTTGTTATGTTCTATTTTGCTCTTTTTGTATTGTATCCTCTTACCTCCTCTGCATCCCATTCTCCTTCTACGTTGAGGGATCTTTTTCTTCTTCTCACCCATAGAGGTGTGAGAAGTTGTTGTTTCAGGGTTGGATTCCTGTTGGTTAGCTGTAGTTTTTTCTCCTGGACTAAAAAAGGAGGATCAGCATGTAATTTGTAAGTGTGATAACATGGATGTGGTTACAGCTATTAATAAAATAAGTTAAACAACAAACTACTGGCATTTACGCATTTAGTTTTACATTGTTAACCAAATAAGTTTCTATGCAGAGCAGTTCACGTACCAGGATATAAAAATCTAATAGCTAATGCTCCATCTTGGGTCCAGTGACAGGGTTTTTGGGATCTTTCTCCCCAAGCCAGTTTCACTGGACTTCCTTGTCCGGGAACTCTTTGTTCTAAGGTTTGACATGAATGGTAGGATTTTAGAGAATCTATTTTTACGGACCTGACAGTTGGCAATAATCTATTTTATTGCCAGGAGAGAGGGGCAAATATCCTTCTGTGATGGGTTAATACATGGCTGCATTAGCATTGTTATTTAAATGGCAAGGAATTAAGGATATCACAACATTTTTTTTATCAGTCAAGCTGTTAGAGGTCTTATAAAAGGTAGAATTAGAAAAGATGTAAGAAGATCAATTTCATTTTCACTAGCAGTGCATTTATGTGAGAAATGTTTATGTGTTGTTTTGCCGCACTGGACTATTATATATAAAGGATATTATGTGGGAGAAAAAAAATATATATTACACATGATCTGACTATTATTACTCTCCATAGAATATCTTATGAAGATTATATATAATGGATGATTTACCATCTGGCTTTATGTATTCTGGTCTTTTTTGTGACATCAAAGATATATATATATATATATATATATTATAATTATTTCATACCATGCACCGGTATATCATATATATCTATATATATATATATATTTTTTTTATATATATATATATATATATATATATATATATATATATATATACATATATGTATATATATATATATATATATATATATACCAGAGAAAACATTTTGTAAGCTTAGCCCAACTGCAGTTATTTGTTTTGATGTTTTAATAACTTTCAATTGCAAGTATATTTATCAACTTAGAGGTAACATTGTGAACTGGCTTGGAATATAGGATAACTAGTGTATGTAATTGGACAAGGTTCATAAGTAGGAGGTGGTACAGTGCCTTGCAAAAGTATTCACCCCCCTTGACTTTTTACCTATTTTGTTACATTACAACCTTAAGTTCAATGTTTTGTTAATCTGAATTTTATGTGACAGTTCAGAACACAATAGACTAAGTTAGTGAAGTGAAATGAGAAAAATATATACATAAAATTTTTTTTAGAAATAGAAAATTGTCATGTGCGTATGTATTCACCCCCTTTGTTATGAAGCCCATAAAAAGCTCTGGTGCAACCAATTACCTTTATAAGTCACATAATTAGTGAAATGATGTCCACCTGTGTGCAATCTAAGCGTCGCATGATCTGTCTTTACATAAACACCTTTTTTGAAAGGCCACAGAGGGTGCAACACCTAAGCAAGAGGTACCACTAACCAAACACTGCCAAGAAGACCGAGGAACTCTCCAAACAAGTAAGGGACAGTGTTGTTGAGAAGTACAAGTCAGGGTTAGGTTATAAAAAAATATTCAAATCTTTGACAATACCCAGGAGCACCATCAAATCTATCACAACCAAATGGAAAGAACATGGCACAAAAGCAAACCTGCCAAGAGATGGCCGCCCACCAAAACTCACGGACCGGGCATGAAGGGCATTAATCAGAAAGGCAGCACAGAGACCTAAGGTAACCCTAGAGGAGCTGCAGTGTTCCACAGCAGAGACTGGAGTATCTGTACATAGAACGACAATAAGCCATACGCTCCATAGAGTTGGGCTTTATGGCAGTGTGGCCAGAAGAAAGTCATTACTTTCAGCAAAAAACAAAATGGCACATTTTGAGTTTGTGAAAAGGCATGTGGGAGACTCCCAAAATGTATGGAGGAAGGTGCTCTGGTCTGATGAGACTAAAATTGAACTTTTCGGCCATCAAAGAAAATGCTATGTCTGGCGCAAACCCAACACATCACATCACCCAAAGAACACCATCCCCAGTGAAACATGGTGGCGGCAGCATCATGCTGTGGGGATGTTTTTCAGAAGCCAGGACTGGGAAACTGGTCAGAGTTGAGGGAAAGATGGATGGTGCTAAATACAGGAAAATTCTTGAGCAAAACCTGTACCACTCTGTGCGTGATTTAAGGCTAGGACGGAGGTTCACCTTCCAGCAGGACAATGACCCCAAAAACACTGCTAATGCAAAACATGAGTGGTTTAAGTGGAAACATGTAAATGTTTTGGAATGCCTAGTCAAAGCTCAGACCTCAATCCAATAGAAAATCTGTGGTCTGATTGCTGTTCACAGGCGCAAACTATCCAACTTGAAGGAGCTGGAGCAGTTTTGCAAGGAGGAATGGGCAAACATCCAGTGGTAAGATGTGGCAAGCTCATAGAGACTTATCCAGTGACTTGGAGCTGTGATTGCCGCAAAAGGTGGCTCTACAAAGTATTGACTTTAGGGGGGTGAATAGTTATGCACATTGACTTTTTCTGTTATTTTGTCATTCATGTTGTTTGCTTCACAATAAGAAAAAAACATCTTCAAAGTTGTGGGCATGTTCTGTAAATTAAATTATGCAAATCCTCAAACAATCCATGGTAATTTCAGGTTGTGAGGCAACAAAACACGAAAAATGACAAGGGGGGGGGGGTGAATACTTTTGCAAGGCACTGTATGTCCAGGCAAATTCTATAAATAGACGTGTTTTCCTGCTCTTTATCACTTGACAGCTGGTGAAGAAGAGTTTTAACAACCATCCCTCCCCCTCATGTAATTATTTCATGTGAAGTTAATTTCTTATGCTATTATATCTATTGTCACAGCTGATGATGATGGGGGTACTTGCCCACATTGTGTATTATGAGGGGTAAGTTGTGTTTATGTAATGTGAGTAATCCTGTGGCACAGGGCCCCTTTGAATTATTACCATCATTGGTTGGCAAATACCGCTAGTTTCCTTATGGTTGGTTATTATATTCTATTAATAAAGAAGCTGTGGCATTATCCTCAAAATATTTTTATTCTTATTTCTATTTTATATGAAATACCAAGGTCAAGTGGTATGTGTAAAGCAGTTCACTCTCCTCATCCGTCTTTGTTCCTGATGATCATCAACTTTGGATATTTTGCTTTTAGCTCATGAGAGTATGGTTTGAGTTATGCAACATAAAGCATTTTCGTAAATACATTTTGCCATTCAGGTGACAAAAATTTTCTTGGCATTTCAACCAAGAGCATATTATAATATTAAAAACTTTTTGCAATTGTAATTGTACAGTCTTCTTAGTTCTTTAGTTATGAAAATAGTCTTACTTATTTGGAGAAATATGTTGGGCTATATGTATTTAGATCATCTCTGTAATACCCTTATAATAGCAGATATATGTTTGATTATTGATAACATTCCTGTTCAGTTATTTAAAAGCAATAGTATTCAGTATTAAACTTATTTTTGTTACTTTCTAAACCTCAAGTTGGACTTTATTTATCCACCGCTATGAAGTCAGCAAAATGAAGGCAGGGTTAAATGACCATACACAAATGTGTGCCTAGACATTATTAAGGGCTCTTCATTAGCTAGAAGTTAGCTTCATTGAAGTACTTTCCCTTGGCAACCATTAACCTGTCAGATATGGCTCTGAAGCAGTTAATAGTACACTTTTAGCATACAAACCATTTTCAATAACGTAAAGCACAGAGTGATTCTCCAAGGGTTCTCCAATATTTCATCCAGATGTAAATCTGCCCCATTATTTTTCATCAAATATCTTCCAGGTTCAAGATAGCAACAATTTTATACTTGGTTAAATTATAGTTTAAGTTAACATTATCTAAATTATTTAAATGCAGAGAGTTTTAAAACTGTTCTAATTGTTTGGATTTTATTCTTCTTTAATTTCCCAGTATTGTTAATTATCCTGCGTTTAAAAGTATTCCTTCTCTAAAAATTAACAAAGTAAAATGGAGACTAAAGTGAATGCTGTCAGAGTTACACATGAGTCATATGAACTAACCGCAATGGAGCTATGCTTGTTTATATTATAGCAGAGAATGAAGAGCCAAAAGCACACGTTAGACATTTAATGTCTTTATTCCAAACTCATTGTTTCTTTTGTAACACTAAAATGTCACTGTCTAATATTAAACTCTGAAAAGATTAATAACACGATTTCTTGTCATCCAACATCATGTAATGTTAAAATAGGCACAGACTAAAACATTTCACTTTCACATGAAATTCAGGCTTTAATCTAATGTGCCCAAGGAAAATTATTGATATAAATGAATTATTAATCATTAAAAAAAACTTTAATGTGAAGTTGTGAAGCGTTGACTTGACAACAACCTTGATTCACTATGTAGAGAGTTGTTTAAAAGGCAAGACAAGGGTTTCACAGCTGCTTGCCCCCAAAAATCTCTCTGGATTCAGACAGTATAATAATGACAAGAAAGATGTTGTGAGATCTTCACCTTTACAACATGCTTCTCAACTTTTAACTTGGCCAGTGAGGGGCACATATTCTATTTTGTGATTGTAACCATATTAATTACTATATGTAAACTATGTTAAAGACTTACACTATCATTTACACTCTAGGCTTTCTTGACTTTAGAGAAAGAATCAAAAGAAATGTACAAGGTGGGTTATGGTTTGTATTGGAAAACAAGGTTTTGTACTTTATTATGGGGCATTTGCAAGGCTAAGAGGGACAGGGATTTCTACTGAAAAGATGGTCTGTCCAAAGGAGGATCCATCTCCCGAAATCCAGTTAATATTAAGTAATAATTTTAGTCCATATTCACTTTACATTCTAATCTAAATGCATGTCAAATTTATTTATGTGATCGGAAGCTTCATTATATTTACATTTAAAATAGAGAATATTTTAAAGTACACAAATGTTTTATTGATAATTAGTGCATCTATCTATCTATCTATCTATCTATCTATCTATCTATCTATCTATCTATCTATCTATCTATCTTCTATCTATCACATCCTATGAATATCACTATCTGTGTTTCTTCCCTGACTGAACATTATGGCTATAGTTGTTGCTTGTTTATTTTGAAATATGTTATGCTTTTAGCGGTGGTAGGCTGTCTGATACAATGTGGTTTAATTATGTTCTTTATTTAAAAATTTGGTTTTATTTTTAACCTTCACTGTGTTATGCTTTTTCTCTAACTGACAAAAGGCAGAAGGATTTATTTTCTTGGCCATTTTTGTATTTGCAGCCTGACGCATAGGCCAGGTTGTTAGATAGGACTGGCTGCTTTTGATAAGAGCAAAGCTTATTAATCGAATGCTCATATAACCAGCAATAAAAGCCTGCCAATTGGCTACATATCTTTTTTCTATGAATTGTAATATACACTGTAATTTTCAAGATCGCTGCTGCTTCTTATTCATTTCTTCTATAAGAAGGATTACATGTTTTTTAATATAATCTGGTGTCATTCAAATGTTCCTTTCTTATTTTTTTAAATAATTGTATTCCTTGCTTTAACATTGTGAAAATTGTGTACTTGAACTATTTAATTCTGTCGTTAAGGCTATTTCACAAACTGTATCTCTAAGTATCATAACATACAGTAGTTCCTCAGTTTAAGCCATTAATCTGTTCTGTACGGCACAATGTAAATCGAAAATGACTTAAACCGAGGTAGCATTTCCTGTAGGAATCAATGTAAATCGAAATTATTCGTTCCGGACCCCAGATTTTTCACATTTTCTCCCATTTTATTTTGAACAAAACCTTAAAACTAAACAACAATAATTACATTAAATAACTTCACTTCAACTGTACTGAGATAAATAATAGAGAATTTAACTTCACTTTAACGTTACAGTTCTGAGAGGACATGAGGGCCCAATGCTATAGTGACAATGTAGAGAAGGAGGAGACAGGTTACTGCGTGGAAGGCGAGTCCTATTCCATTGCAAAATCAGGTACTTGCACAGGGAATGTTTGTACTTTATGTCTCTTAACACCACTGCACCCTTCTGAAGACTCTGCTGGAGATTTCGATGTAGGCAGTTTCAATAGTAACCTTGTTTCAGCTTTTCTTGCAAAATATTTCTGCAGTGAGACACTGGTTTATCATTAAACAAGTCCACAATGTGGATTGTTTGAGGTTTGTCAGGGTGATAGTGTTCAACAAAATGTTGTAATTCAGCACATTTAGCACACATTTCTTTGATGAGTGAAGTAGGTGCTTCCTCCTTTCCCTCCTTGTCACTTGAAGAAGAAAGTTCACCAGCAACTCCATCTTGCTGATCTCTCTGAAATTCCTGCAGCTCCTCAGTGATGATCTCTTCTCTGTGCTCCTCCTCTAGCTCTTCAATGTCTTCATTAGTCCTCTCCAGGCCCATGGACTTACCCAGAGTTCTAGAACAGTCAGGAATCACCGGCATTGAGGTCATACTGTTGAAGAAGCAGTTACGATGGGCAGGACACATCTGTAGCATGGAGGATGATCAACTTCCAACGATTGTGCTACATGGTGAGCTCACTACTAGCAATCGTGACAGAGGAGGGCCAAAGAAGAGGTCCAAGAACTCACTGAAACAGTCCCGTAATGCCTGTCATATTGACCATCATCAATGGTCCATCTTAGCGTCAGACCAAAAGGCAGGGAGAAGTACCATTCACCAGGCTATCTCTTCTTCCGAGACTACACGCAGGGCTGGTATTGAGGACAAGAGGAAACGTAGAAAAATGATGTCACTATAGCACTCAACCAAGAACAAACTTTCCTGTGCAACCACTGTGGTCGAGTCTGCCACTCCCGCATTGGCCTCCTCAGCCACCTAAGAGCCCATAGATGTGGACACCCCTCTTAAATCTTTGTTCGCAAAGCCAAGCCTATATATATAATTTACATTTAAGTTATTTTGTTCAGAAAATGTGGAGTCAGCTTGGTTTTTAAGTGAGGATCAAAGCATGGATATCAATAAAATTAGGTCAGACAGTAATTGTAGCTAAGTAACTGAAAGAGACCATAACGAAATTAAAGAAGAACAGTACGTATAACTATCTGTTATATTTTATGAAATAAGGTAGAATAAATCAATGGAAAATCACTGCAAATCCCTGCAGCAGGTCCAGTAGAGGAGTACTTATAGGAAGCAGTGGTAAAGAAAATAATAGACCTCAAATAGCAGTCATTCAGTGAATTTTCTTTATTCAGACACAGCGTACAATACAGGTCAATAGTTCTGCACTATTGCCCCTATTCAATTGAGAAAATTGTAATTACTGGAGCCGATAATGTAGCCTGTAAAAGTTACTGTTATTTAATTGGCTTCCCGCAATTGATTTGCAAGTTACAGGCGGAAAATTCCTGCTGGTTGCCAAAATCGTAACTCTGACCCATCTCCGCCTTTGATCTTTCAAGGCCGCAAAAGTTACAATCGTTAAAAACGCCAATCGAGATTTAATTGCAACAATTCCATATGCCTGCAATTGCTTTTAAACCCGTAAATGGCAAATGTAGCAAAATAGATTACGGGTTCCAAGTAGGACTCGCAAGTGGGTTAAACACTGGTTCGTAAAACTTCAAAAGCAAATAAAAACACACTACTGTTCTTTAAAATATGGGGAAAGCAAAGGAAGGCATTATACTTATTTGCACAACAATCCCCAAGGAACAAATAGGCCTCAAAAAATGTCTTTGTTTTAATATTTTGAATGGTCATACAATGCCAATATGAAAAATGTTGTTGCAAGATTCATAAAGCAATTAATGACACACTACATGACTAAATTGCAACACAAAAACATGAAACTGCCTGACAAATGATCCCTTACACTCACAGAGGCTCAAATATGGACCCTAAAAATAAAAATATATTCATTTACATATTTCACTCATCAGATCTATATTGGAAAAATAACTAGTGGCAAAATTACACTAACACATGACATATATCAAGTACCAGGGGAACATACACCACACTAATGTTGACCAACTAGTCAGGAGGGGCCGCATTCACACATGGAGACTGTGCAGAGGCACGTGGAGTAACAGCCAACTTACCTCCATCAGGGACAATCTCAGCTACGCCCATCCTGTAAAGTCCCACACCATTGCTGTTGGCCATGTGGCAAGATGTAAACCCATTATCATGTTGTGAACTCATAACAAGTGTTCTAAACACTACAAATTACAAATCTCACCAAGCATGATATCTCTATGCTGAGAATGTATTATTTTTTTTATTTTTACTAGCAACTTGCCCGTCAAAAATGACGGGGCAATAAAATTTGAAGCAATAGCAATGCTGTTTGCCACACAATGTAAAGCTTTTTCTACTGTGAGGACCTTCAACGCTCATTGCGAGCCACGCGCTGAGCGCCTTTGGCGCTCATTGCGAGCCTCTCCTCTTGTGTACTTTTGCTCATCTGAGCACATTCTGCGCTCATCACAAAGACATATAAATATCTATATTTTGTTAACTACTAATTAATTGATTAGTTACTTAATAAATTAATATACTTTACCTATTTCTAACAAATATATCGAGCATTCAATAGCCTGAAGAGCTAACAATCTGTTTTTATTTCCCTGCAGCATTCAATGTACAGTTGGAGTGTTGCTGCCCTGAGGAGAAACCGTAATGAATGTCCCAACTGTACATCAGAAATAGGCTGCGTGTGTGAGGGCAAACCATTGATTTAGCTGTGTAAAGCTCCATTTTAGATTCGCAATGTTATTAGTTGCAAATTAGTATTGTAAACTGGCGTTGTTTGCCTATGTGCTATTTTCCGTCATTTGTAATAGTGTATTTTGTACCTTGTATGTTCCTGTGGGAAAGTGCTACGTAGTTGGTGGTGTTTTGTGCAGTCTGGGGTCTTGTAGCCCCGTTTGAATTTTTTGGGTGCGGCCATTTTTTTCTTGCTTAGGTGATTTTTGAGTGCCGAAACTTGGCCAAATCAACTAAAATTTGCGTTCCACCTCACTCCTAGATGTTCCCCCATGCTGTGTGTGATGTTTGTGTATTTGCATTTTTTGGGGGTTTGTGTTTATTTTTATTTTTTTCTAAGTCTTTTTTTTTTTCTTCCTTTGTAATAGTGTATTTTGTATCTCGTACGTTCCTGGGTGAAAGTGGTTCGTGGTTGGCAGTGTTTTGCATGGTTCAAGGTCGTGTAGCCTCGTTTTCATTTTTTTGTCCGCCATTTTTTTTCTCCCTTAGGCGATTTTAGAGCGCCCAAACTCGGCAAAATTGATTTGCATTTGCTTTCGACCTCACTCCCAGACATCTTGGCTGTTTCCCCGTGTGATGTTTTTGTTGTATTTTTTTTTAATTTGTTTTGTGTTTTTTGCTTTGCGCGGTTCGGCCGTTAACTTCGTATTTTTCTTATGTCGTATTTTTCTTTTCTAAGTCCCGCATGTTGTAAAAAAATTTCAAAGTCCCGCGTTCATCAAGTGCTTGCAGCTAAGTCCTGCGTGTTTCATTGGCTCACAGGCAATGAGTGCCTTTGACGCTCATCGCCCAAGTGCTACGAGTTTTAGGGCCTTCACGGCTTGCCTCGCTTCAGCGCTCATCACCTAAGTGCTGCGAGATAATGGCCTGCCTCACTACGTGAGGCTTGCAGGCAATGAGCGCATTTGGCACTCATTGCCTAAGTGCTCCGAGTTAACGGCTTGCCTCACTTCACGAGTCTCGTAAGCGAGAAGCGCCTTTGGTGCTCATCGCCTAAGTCGTTTGCACCACGCAAATCGTGATGACGTCTTGTAGTTCGACAATTATAATATGTGATCCTTTATTTGTAAAGCGGCAACATATTACGTAGCACTAATCAGGGGTTAGGTACAAGTATAAACAATGTAAATAATGGAAGACCCTGTTAATGAGCTTTCAATCAGATATACCCAGTGCTTTCCCTAAAGCACCTCACAAGATTGAAAACTCGCCGATTTACAATCTAAAGGGTGTGGGTGAGGTACAGGAGAGTGATAGAAGCACAGTGAATGTAGAGGCTAAAGATGAAAGGCTTTTTTGAGTAGATGCATATTTAAAGAGATTTTGAAGGATTTGCGGCAGGAAGATAGTCTGGTGGAGCGAGGCAAGGAGTTCCAAAGAATAGGGGCAGCACAAGAAAATTCTTTAAGGCGAGTAAAGAGGAGTTGATGAGAAAGGAGGAGAGAAGAAGGTCATTAGCAGAGCGAAGAGGGTTAATGGGAGTGTATTTTGGGATGAGAGCAGAGATGTAGCAGGGTGCACTATTGTGAAGGGCTTTATATGTTAGGGTCATGATTTTGAATTTTATTCTAGAGTATATGGGAAGCCAGTGACTGACAGAAAGGTGCTGCAGAAACTGATCATTTAATATGGTAGATGAGTCTAGTGGAAGCATTGAAAATGGATTGAGTGGAGAGAGACGGGTGATAGGAAGGCCAGCAAGGAGAGAGTTGCAGTAATCGAGGTGAGATATGATGAGAAAGTGAATAAGAATTTTAGTTGTGTCTTGTGTAGTGATGAATTTTGTATATGTTTTTTAGGTGAAAGTAACAAGATTTAATGAGTGATTGAATGTGAGGAATGAAAGAGAAGTAAAGGTCCAGTAGGACCCCAAGACAGCGGGCCTGGGAGGTGGGAGTGATCTTGGCATTGTCAACAGTGAGAGATAAGTGAGGGGTGGAAGCTGAGGAAGAGGGTGGATAGATAAGGAGCTCTGTCTTACACATGTTGAGTTTGTGTTGATGGGCAGACATCCATGAGGATATGCTCGAGAGTCAATTGGCAACATGAGCAAGCAGAGAGGGGGATAGTTCAGTTGCAGAGATGTAGATTTGGGTGTCATCAGCATATAGATGATACGGAATCCTAAAGATGTTATTAGGGCCCCAAGGGAGGATGTATAGGTGGAGAAAAGGAGGGGGCCTAGGACTAAGCCTTGGGGTACACCGACAGTTAGAGGGTGAGGAGATGAAGAGGCACCAGAGAAGGAGACCCTAGAAAAGATGTGAACCAAGAGAGAGCAGGATACCAAGAGAATGGAGAATTTGAATAAGAAGAGGATGATCAATTGTGTCAAAGGCAGCAGAGAGAGCCAGGAGAATTAGGATAGAGAAATTACCCTTTGATTTGTCGGTGAGCAGGTCATTAGTAACTTTTGTGAGCGCTGTCTCTGTGGAGTTTTGGGGCCGGAAGCCGGACTGGAAGGGATCAAGGAGGAAGTTGGAGGAAATAAATTGTGTAAGGCGATCGTAGATGACACGCTCAAGTAGTTTAGAAGCCAAGGGAAGTAGAGAGATAGGGCAGTAATTAGATGGAGAAGCTTTATCAGATAAGGGTTTCTTAAGAATTAGTGTAATTATGGCTTGTTTCAAAGGTGATGGAAAATTGCCAGTGTCTAGGTAAAGGTTGAATACAGTGCCTTGCAAAAGAATTAATCCCCTTTGGCATTTTTCATGTTTTGTTGCCTCAAAACCTGGAATTAACATGGATTGTTTGAGGATTTGCATCAGTTAATTTACAGAACATGCCCACAACTTAGAAGATTAGAAGATGTTTTTTTGTTTTTTTTTATTGTGTAGATGTACCGGCTGGGCATGCTCTGGTGTATTATTATTATTATTATTACTATATAATGTGTAGATGTACTGGATGGGCATACTCTTGTGCATTATTATTATTATTAGTAGTAGTATTTTGCTAATAATAATAATAATAATGCACAAGAGCATGCCCAGCCGGTACATCTACACATTATATAGTAATAATAATAATAATAATAATAATAATAATAATAATAATAAATCAGAAGACCTCCCCTGTGTCTCCCCCCCCCCACTCCCTCCCATGTGTCGCTCTCCCCCCCCTCTCCCCTGTGTCTCGCTCCCACTCCCTCCCATGTGTCTCTATCCCCCCCTCTCCCCTGTGTCTCTCCCACCCTTGCCTGTGTCTCTACCCCCTCTCCCTTCCCCAGTGTTTCTTTCCCCCCTCTCCTGTGTCTTTTCCCCCTTCCCTCTTCCCTGTGTCACTACCCCCTCCCCTGTATCTCTATCCCCCTCTCCCTTCCCGTGTTTCTTTCCCCCCTCCCCTGTGTCTCTTCCCCCTTCTCCCCTCTGTCTCTACCCCCTCTCCCCTGTGTCTCTACCCCCTCTCCCTTCCCCTGTGTTTCTTCCCCCCTCCTCTGTGTCTTTACCCCCTTTCCTCTCCCCGGTGTCTCCTCACCACTCCCTCCCATTAGTCTCTCCCCCCCCTCCCCTGTGTCTCTACCCCCCACTCTCTCCTGTGTCTCTCCCCCCTCCCATGTGTCTCTTCCCCTCACCTCTCCCTTACCCTGTTTCTCTTCCCCCCTCTGCCCTGTGTCTTCCTCCCCCTCTCCACTGTGTCTTACTCCCCTCTCCCCTCTCCTGTGTCTTCCTCTCCCTCTCCCCTGTGTTTCCTCCCCCTCTCCCCTCCCCTGTTAGCTTCTATACGCATACATACATACGATAAGAAATCGGGGGGGGGGGGGGTTACCCCTTACCCCCCCCCAGTTCCAACACCCATGTGTACTGTATAATATTGTATTGCATTATGTTATATTATATCACTAGCGACTTGCCTGGCACAAATGACGGGGCAATAAAGTTTGAAGCCATGGCAATGCTGTTTGCCACACAATGTGATGCTTTTTGTACTCTGAGGACCTTCGGCGCTCATTGTGAGCCTCTTCCCTCGTGTCCTTCATGTTTCGTGCTTTGCAACGATCAATCTTCGGCGCTCATCTCAAAGACAGATATATAAGTACAGTGTTAAATATATAATTTTTTTTGTGCAGTGTAAATTAAAAAATGTATTCAGGTCTCAGAGCATAATAAAGTGATTTAGATTTGTAACTGCTTTGAGAGTGCTATCGCTGGCAGCCAATGAGCAGTAATCCAGATATATAACTGCAGAGTAAAAAGTAAAACCTTTTAGTGTAGTGTAAAGTCTACATTTTTATTTTCCATTACTAATTAATACTTATTAAATGAATGCCCGATAATAACTATTGTGAATGAACAAATGTATTAGGAAGTGCGAAGCGTTAATGTATGTAAAGTAACCGCAGTGTAAAATATGCTATTAAGCGTATTTTTTTTATATATTTTTTTTTAATAATAATTAATTAATTAATTACTAAAATACTTTACCTATTTGTAATTAATATATCCAGTGATCCATAACCTGAAGAGCTAACAATCAGTTTTGATTTTCCTGCAGCTTACAGTGTACATTTGGACTGTTGGTGACCCGAGGTGTAAGTGTCAGCAATGTGCGCAGTGCACGAGGGGAAACCGCTTGTATAGTCGTGTAACTCGCCATTTTAGATTTGTAATGTTATTAGTTGCAAGTTAGTGTTGTAAAATGGCGGCGATTGTGTATGTGTTACGCGGCTCGCCAGCAGTTTCCCTTATTTCTAATAGTGTATTTTGTACCTCGTCTGTTCCTAGGTAAAAGTCGTACATGGCTGGCGATGTTTTGCGCGGTTTGGGGTCGTGTAGCCTCGTTTTCATTTTTTCCGGACGCCATTTTTTTTGTCGCTTAGCCGATTTACAAGTGCCAACTGGGGAAGACGTTACAGATATCACATATATAGTTGTGAGCAGGCGGGTTGTTGCTAACGCTGCGGGCTTGCGAAGCGAGGGCCAGAGTTGCTGGCAAGGAGCGCCGAAGGCTCCCACGTCGGCTGCAATGAGCCGCAGGCGGGACTTACACCATCAAATTTACGGACTTACCATCCAAAAATACGGGACTTAGAAAAAAAAAACATTACGAGCTCACAAAAATACGACCTTAACGCCCGAACCGCACGCACTTAAAAACATTAAAAACACAATAAATACACACAACAAACACATAAAAAGCTTACCCACAGCAACAGGGGCAACCCAGGACCTCTGCAAGTGAAGTTACACCTCCATTTAAGTCCAAATTCATGAGTTTAGACACCCGAAAATCACCTAAGTGAAAGAAAAAATGGCCCTTGAAAAAAAGAAAACGAGGCTACAGGACCCTAAACACGCAAAACACATACGGATTTTCCTAAAAACCCGTACGAGGTAAAGATACACTATTAACAAGGACGCTAAATCATCTACACCTGCTTACCACATACACATTCCCCGCCATTTTACAACACTAACTTACACAATGCGGAAGTAACCAGCTACCCTAACGGCTTCCCCTCGCGCACGCAGCCTATTTACACTACACACTACACACATTGCTGACACTTACACAGCAGCTCCACAGCACTGAAAACCTACATTGTATGCTGCAGGAACATGAAAACAGATTGTCAGCTCTTCAGCACAATGCTTCCTGCATATATTACTTACAAATAGGTAAAGTATATTCATTTAGTAATTATTTCATTAGCATACAAAAATACATATACACAAAAAAAACATTATCACATTAAACATAAAAGCCATTCACTGCGCGCCTCACAACGAGCGCCAACGCTGCTCATAGCACACAAAGCCTTGCAATAAGCGTAAAAAACACATCACTGCCTACCAAAGAATAACAGCAAAAGCGCCTATCAGAAAAAAAATACAACCAACAGCCTCGCAATGAGCGCTGAAGGATCTCCGACCGCCAACAAAATGAATGTCTCGTCCAAACCATTACCTGCCTTACAATCTTATTGCCGCCATTTTTTGACGGGCAAGTCGCTAGTAAATATATAAAGATCAAGATAATAAAAGTATCAGGAAATGTAACACAAAGATGCACGCGCGTCTGAATAATATGACAAATACGTTTTTTTGTCATAAATGATATGATCGCAGTATTGGGTCATAAACCATAAACACTGCAATCTGTTACATACAATTTACTGATGATGTCATTCATGGGCTTCAAGGGGGGTATCTCTTTTCATACTTTATGAGCGGTGCAAATCCAACAAACGCAGAGCGGAAACGCCACATCTGTGGGACACACACAAAGGGGTTCACTTTGGGAGAAAAAATCAAACAAATATGAAATATTTAATAATCATATTTTGATGTTACCAACAGATAAGGAAACGAAACTGAGGTTATTATATCTAATAGTAGCAAGCCTGGGAGTACTGGGAGTAATAATACTGCAGCAGGAGGTCAGGACTAATGTCACCTATAGACCCCCAGACAGATAAAGGTCAGTACTAATGTCCCTCTATAGACCACCAGTCAGATAAAGGTCAGTACTAATGTCACCTATAGACCCCCAGACAGATAAAGGTCAGTACTAATGTCCCTCTATAGACACCCAGTCAGATAAAGGTCATTACTAATGTCCCTCTATAAACACCCAGTCAGATAAAGGTCAGTACTAATGTCACCTATAGACCCCCAGTCATATAAAGGTCAGTACTAATGTCACTCTATAGACACCCAGTCAGATAAAGGTCAGTACTAATGTCCCTCTCGGGACACCCAGTCAGATAAAGGTCATTACTAATGTCCCTCTATAGACACCCAGTCAAATAAACGTCAGTACTAATGTCCCTCTATAGACCCCCAGTCATATAAAGGTCATTACTAATGTCCCTCTATAGACACCCAGTCAGATAAAGGTCAGTACTAATGTCACCTATAGACCCCCAGTCATATAAAGGTCAGTACTAATGTCACTCTATCGACACCTAGTCAGATAAAGGTCAGTACTAATGTCCCTCTATAGACACCCAGTCAGATAAAGGTCAGTACTAATGTCCCTCTATAGACCCCCAGTCATATAAAGGTCAGTACTAATGTCACTCTATAGACCGCCAGTCAGATAAAGTTTTGAAATGTTTCTTGGATAGCATTGGGGCTAAAGGAGGTTTGGCCATCAGGTAGTCTAAAGATACCGTATATTATGTCCTCTCTTGGGGGGTAAAGACACTAATAATTCCTCCAATAAAATTCTGTTTTTTTATGTGGGCAAGGTCCCTGGTTAGCCCATTGGGTTATCTGTTAAAAAGAGTGGTGCAGAGACTGTGGGGGCTGTTAGCCTCCTTGTCCCCGTGTGGCCGTTTACAATCCCTGCTGCTGCATGTTTCAGCTTTATTAAGGTGTAATTGTACAGCGTTTGACTCAAGTAGCTGCCTGTGCTGGGTCAGTTTGGCTTAATTGCAGGGCCCTTTTCCTGCCAAGATGGCGACCGTCAGTCCATGGGCCTCTATGTCCCCTTCACTACCTTTGTCCCCGCTTGTGTGCTTATTTGGGATGGCCCCCCTTTATATCTCAGACCCGTGGCCTTCTCAGGTCCCCCCCCCTCAATCTCTGAGTGTGGGTATGCGGGCTGGGGCGTTGAATCAGGCCTACCTTCTTCTCTGCTCGCTGCAAGATCAACAATACCTAATTTTTCAGGCATGTGTACATGCCTAATTTTTCTGGCCTCTGGTGCTGCACTGTGCCTTCAACAACCAACCCCCCAAAAAAGGCACATAACAGGGATTAAACTGATAGGAGTAGTACTACTTAACACATGACTCATATCTGGTGTAACAGTAGTGTACATTTAAAACAAAAAACATTTTTTCTACTGTAATAGATTGCATAGCAGTTGTCTGCAAGCGTGTGTGTCAGACCTACAGCGTCTACTCTGCCAACTTCTGCAAGTGCACAGTGCCACTCATATCTGTTGTCACAGTAGCTTGGACGCATAGTACCAATCTGTCAAAACCGGTAATGATGAATGAGGTCTAGCCTGGTTCCCTAATGTTTAGGTGACTCCAGACCAACACATGAGTACAAGCAGCACACAAACTCAAAGCCGCCATCCTCCTCCTGGTCCAGCATCATCAGCCACATCAACCACTGCTGTCCTCCTTGCCCCCTCTCAACCATCCGCCACTGCGTCTCTCGCCTTGAGCAGTTCCTGCTCATTTGCCCATAGTCAGGTGCCTGTAAAGGACATGTTTGAGCGTAAGAATATAATGTCTCAAAGTGCCCCAAAATTGAAGTGATACGACCAACAAAGCATCTTTTTCCATCTCCCGGTTCTAAAAATCCAGGCCTTATACACGCCCCCTGATATGTGCTGTAACAGGTTTTAAACTGATAAGAGTAGTACTACTTAACACACCTTATAATAATGCAGAGAGAGGCAATGCAGTGAGAGGAGTCTGAAGAAGAGGAGTCAGAGGAGGAAGGTGGCTTTGAGGAGGTGGAAGACCAAACACAGCAGGCGTCCCAGGGGGCTTGTTGTCACCTTTCGGGGACCCTTGGTGTTGTACGTGGCTGGGTGGAGGAAGAGACCTTCAATGACATCAGTGTGGACATGGAACGGGACATGGCTAGCTTGGTATCCAACCTTGTGCAAATGGGGAGTTTGCGGTTGTGCAAATGGACTGTTTGCGGTTGTTTGCGGTGCGTTAAACGGGGAGTTTGGTCTGTCACTGTGAAGCGGGTGTAACCCTTACACTACCTGATCGATACAACATCATACCTGATGTTTTAAAGCACGTTATTCCAAACAATTTAGGAATGTTAGGTAATTTATGCCCTTTATGGCTTAAAACCAGACTCTGTATCAACTATGTAATTTTCCGTGGGAGTTTTGCCATGGATCCCCCTCCGGCATGCCACAGTCCAGTTGTTAGACCCCTTGAAACAACTTTCCCATCACTATTGTGGCCAGAAAGAGTCCCTGTGGGTTTTAAAATTCGCCTGCCCATTGAAGTCTATGGCGGTTCGCCGATGTTCGCCGGTTCGCGAACATTTGAGGCGGTTCGCGTTCGCGAAACGAAAATTTTATGTTCGCGACATCACTATTCATAATGCCAATAATATAAGCAATGAAAGAGAGTTGAGGTGAGAGTAGGACTTACAGAAGCATTTCTGCTTATTGACCTTGGAAGAGGGAGGAGATAGTGACTAGAGGAAGGAGAGGAGCTCATGGGAGGAAAGAAGAGGGGAAGAGAGAAGGGAGGGGGAGATGGTAATACAGTACATTTTGAAACATGAATAGGGGATATTAAGGAGAGCCTAAGAAACAGGCAGGAGATGATAAGGGAGAGGGAAGTAAGAGGAATAGAGATGTCGCGAATAGTTCTCCGGCGGACTGTTCCCGGCGAACATAGCATGTTCGCATTCGCGGCGAACTGCAAACATATGCAATATTCGACCCGCCCCCTATAATTTATCATTGAGCAAACTTTGACCCTGCAACTCACAGACAGCAGACACATTCCAGCCAATCAGCATCATACCCTGCCTTCCAGACCCTTCTAACTCATGGACAGCAGCCTTTTTGGAATCATAACTAACTTGCAGTCTTACTGAGAGGAGGCTGAGTGTAGGTAATACTGCATCAATAGGGAAAACCATAGCTAGGCTACTGTACACAGTGTGCAATACAGTCCTGAAGGACTCTTTTGATCTCTGCTGCAAGGACACCCCTGTGTCTCTTCCCCCCCCTTATCATCATCCTCCCCTCACCTTAGCACCCAACCCTAACACCCTTCACACTTATCCATAACACCCATCAACCTAACACCTAACCCTAACACCCCTCACACTTATCCCTAAGACCTAACACCCCTCACACTTATTCCTAACATGGCTCACCCTAACACCCTTTACACTTATCCTTAACACCCCTCACCCTAACACCTAACCCTAACACCCCTCACACTTATCCCTAACACCTAACCCTAACATCTCTCACCATAACACCTAACCCTAACACCCCTTACACTTATCCCTAACACCCCTCACCCTAACACCTAACCCTAACACCCCTCACACTTATCCCTAACACCCCTCACCCTAACCCTAACACCCCTCACACTTATCCCTAACACCTAACCCTAACATCCCTCACCCTAACACCCCTTACACTTATCCCTAACACCTATCACCCTAACACCTAACAATAACACCCCTCACACTTATCACTAACACCCCTCACCCTAACACTAACACCACTCACACTTATCCCTAACACCCCTTACCCTAACCCTAACACCCCTCACACTTATCCCTAACACCTAACCCTAACATCCCTCACCCTACCACCTAACCCTAACACCCCTTACACTTATCCCTATTACCCCTCATCCTAACACCTAACCCTAACACCCCTCACACTTATCCCTAACACCCCTTACCCTAACCCTAACACCCCTCACACTTATCCCTAACACCTAACCCTAACATCCTTCACCCTACCACCTAACCCTAACACCCCTTACACTTATCCCTAACACCCCTCACCCTAACACCTAACCCTAACACCCCTCACACGTATCCCTAACACCCCTTACCCTAACCCTAACACCCATCACACTTATCCCTAACATGTAACACTAACATCCCTCACCCTAACACCTAACCCTAACACCCCTTACACTTATCCCTAACACCCCTCACCCTAACACCTAACCCTAACACCCCTCACACTTATCCCTAACACCCCTCACCCTAACCCTAACACCCCTCACACCTATCCCTAACACCTAACCCTAACATCCCTCACCCTAACACCCCTTACACTTATCCCTAACACCTATCACCCTAACACCTAACAATAACACCCCTCACACTTATCACTAACACCCCTCACCCTAACACTAACACCACTCACACTTATCCCTAACACCCCTTACCCTAACCCTAACACCCCTCACACTTATCCCTAACACCTAACCCTAACATCCCTCACCCTACCACCTAACCCTAACACCCCTTACACGTATCCCTATTACCCCTCATCCTAACACCTAACCCTAACACCCCTCACACTTATCCCTAACACCCCTTACCCTAACCCTAACACCCCTCACACTTATCCCTAACACCTAACCCTAACATCCTTCACCCTACCACCTAACCCTAACACCCCTTACACTTATCCCTAACACCCCTCACCCTAACAACTAACCCTAACACCCCTCACACGTATCCCTAACACCCCTTACCCTAACCCTAACACCCATCACACTTATCCCTAACATGTAACACTAACATCCCTCACCCTAACACCTAACCCTAACACCCCTTACACTTATCCATAACACCCCTCACCCTAACACCTAACCCTAACACCCCTCACACTTATCCCTAACACCTAACCCTAACATCCCTCACCCTAACACCTAACCCTAACACCCCTTACACTTATCCCTAACACCCCTCACCCTAACACCTATCCCTAACACCCCTCACCCTAACCCTAACACCCCTCACACTTATCCCTAACACCTATCCCTAACATCCCTCACCCTAACACCTAACCCTAACACCCCTTACACTTATCCATAACACCCCTCACCCTAACACCTAACCCTAACACCCCTCACACTTATCCCTAACACCTAACCCTAACATCCTTCACCCTACCACCTAACCCTAACATCCCTCACCCTAACACCTAACCCTAACACCCCTTACACTTATCCCTAACACCCCTCACCCTAACACCTATCCCTAACACCCCTCACCCTAACCCTAACACCCCTCACACTTATCCCTAACACCTATCCCTAACATCCCTCACCCTAACACCTAACCCTAACACCCCTTACACTTGTCCCTAACACCCCTCACCCTAACACCTAACCCTAACACCCCTCACACTTATCCCTAACACCTAACCCTAACATCCTTCACCCTACCACCTAACCCTAACACCCCTTACACTTATCCCTAACACCCCTCACCCTAACACCTAACCCTAACACCCCTCACACTTATCCCTAACACCCCTCACCCTAACCCTAACACCCCTCACACTTATCCCTAACACCTAACCCTAACATCCCTCACCCTAACACCCCTTACACTTATCCCTAACACCTATCACCCTAACACCTAACAATAACACCCCTCACACTTATCACTAACACCCCTCACCCTAACACTAACACCACTCACACTTATCCCTAACACCCCTTACCCTAACCCTAACACCCCTCACACTTATCCCTAACACCTAACCCTAACATCCCTCACCCTACCACCTAACCCTAACACCCCTTACATGTATCCCTATTACCCCTCATCCTAACACCTAACCCTAACACCCCTCACACTTATCCCTAACACCCCTTACCCTAACCCTAACACCCCTCACACTTATCCCTAACACCTAACCCTAACATCCTTCACCCTACCACCTAACCCTAACACCCCTTACACTTATCCCTAACACCCCTCACCCTAACACCTAACCCTAACACCCCTCACACGTATCCCTAACACCCCTTACCCTAACCCTAACACCCATCACACTTATCCCTAACATGTAACACTAACATCCCTAACACCTAACCCTAACACCACTTACACTTATCCATAACACCCCTCACCCTAACACCTAACCCTAACACCCCTCACACTTATCCCTAACACCTAACCCTAACATCCCTCACCCTAACACCTAACCCTAACACCCCTTACACTTATCCCTAACACCCCTCACCCTAACACCTATCCCTAACACCCCTCACCCTAACCCTAACACCCCTCACACTTATCCCTAACACCTATCCCTAACATCCCTCACCCTAACACCTAACCCTAACACCCCTTACACTTATCCATAACACCCCTCACCCTAACACCTAACCCTAACACCCCTCACACTTATCCCTAACACCTAACCCTAACATCCCTCACCCTACCAC
Source organism: Discoglossus pictus (assembly GCA_027410445.1). Classification (NCBI taxonomy): domain Eukaryota; kingdom Metazoa; phylum Chordata; class Amphibia; order Anura; family Alytidae; genus Discoglossus; species Discoglossus pictus. The sequence goes on along the minus strand of CM050166.1, from coordinate 224,528,278 downwards.
CTAACCCTAACACCCCTTACACGTATCCCTATTACCCCTCATCCTAACACCTAACCCTAACACCCCTCACACTTATCCCTAACACCCCTTACCCTAACCCTAACACCCCTCACACTTATCCCTAACACCTAACCCTAACATCCTTCACCCTACCACCTAACCCTAACACCCCTTACACTTATCCCTAACACCCCTCACCCTAACACCTAACCCTAACACCCCTCACACGTATCCCTAACACCCCTTACCCTAACCCTAACACCCATCACACTTATCCCTAACATGTAACACTAACATCCCTCACCCTAACACCTAACCCTAACACCCCTTACACTTATCCATAACACCCCTCACCCTAACACCTAACCCTAACACCCCTCACACTTATCCCTAACACCTAACCCTAACATCCCTCACCCTAACACCTAACCCTAACACCCCTTACACTTATCCCTAACACCCCTCACCCTAACACCTATCCCTAACACCCCTCACCCTAACCCTAACACCCCTCACACTTATCCCTAACACCTATCCCTAACATCCCTCACCCTAACACCTAACCCTAACACCCCTTACACTTATCCATAACACCCCTCACCCTAACACCTAACCCTAACACCCCTCACACTTATCCCTAACACCTAACCCTAACATCCTTCACCCTACCACCTAACCCTAACATCCCTCACCCTAACACCTAACCCTAACACCCCTTACACTTATCCCTAACACCCCTCACCCTAACACCTATCCCTAACACCCCTCACCCTAACCCTAACACCCCTCACACTTATCCCTAACACCTATCCCTAACATCCCTCACCCTAACACCTAACCCTAACACCCCTCACACTTATCCCTAACACACCTCACCCTAACCCTAACACCCTTCACACTTATCCCTAACACCCCTTACCCTAACCCTAACACCCCTCACAATTATCCCTAACACCTAATCCTAACACCCCTTACACTTATCCCTAACACCCCTCACCCTAACACCTAACCCTAACACCCCTCACACATATCTCTAACACCCCTCACCCTAACCCTAACACCCTTCACACTTATCCCTAACACCCCTTACCCTAACCGTAACACCCCTCACACTTATCCATAACACCCATCAACCTAACACCTAACTCTAACATTCTCACACTCATCCCTAAGACCTAACACCCCCCACACTTATCCCTAACACCCCTCACCCTAACACCTAACCCTAATAACCCTTACACTTATACCTAACAGCCCTTACCCTTACACCTAACCCTAACATCCCTTAACCTAACACCCATCACACTTATCCCTAACACCCCTCACACTTATCCATAACACCCATCAACCTAACACCTAACCCTAACATTCTCACACTTAGCCCTAAGACCTAACACCCCTCACACTTATTCCTAATATGCCTCACCCTAACACCCCTTACACTTATCCCTAACACCCCTCACCCTAACACCCCTCACACTTAGCCCTAACACCCCTCACCCTAACACCTAACCCCCTCACCCTTATCCCTAACACCCCTTAACCTAACACCGCTCACACAGGGGAGGATGATGAGGGAGGGGGTAAAGAGATACAGGGGAGGGTGATGAAGAAGGGGGGAAAGCTACACAGGGGAGGATGATGAGGGAGGTGGGAAGAGACACAGGGGAAGATGATGAGGGAATGGGAAAAGAGACACAGGGGAGGATGATGAGGGAGGGGGGAAAGAGACACACGGGAGGATGATGATGGAGGGGGGAAGAGACACAGGGGAAGATGATGAGGGAGGGGGAAAAGAGACACAGGGGAGGATGATGAGGGATGGGGGAAAGAGACACAGGGGAGGATGATGATGGAGGGGGGAAGAGACACAGGGGAGGATGATGAGGGAGGGGGTAAAGAGATACAGGGGAGGATGATGAGGGAGGTGGGAGGATGATGAGGGAGGGGGGATGAGACATAGGGGAGGGTGATGAGTAAGGGAAGAAAGAGACACAGGGGAGGATGATGAGGGAGGGGGTAAAGAGATACAGGGGAGGATGATGTTGGAGGGGGATGTTAGGTAATTTATGCCCTTTATGGATTAAAACCAGACTCTGCATCAACTATGTAATTTTCCGTGGGAGTTTTGACATGGATCCCCCTCCGGCATGCCACAGTCCAGGTGTTAGTCCCCTTAAAACAACTTTTCCATCACTATTGTGGCCAAAAAGAGTCCCTGTGGGTTTTAAAATCCGCCTGCCCATTGAAGTCTATGGCGGTTCGCGAACATTTGCGGCGGTTCGCGTTTGCGGTTCGCAAACCGAAAATTTTATGTTTGCAACATCACTAAAGAGGAAATATTGTTACACTGTGTGTTATTAAAGGAGTGGTTAAGGGTAATAAGCAGATGTCACTGATTGGACAGATGCAGGTAATTAGTGTGCCTCGATAAATTAAGTGTAAACGGGTGGGCGGGTAGAGGTGATGGGAGGGAGGGGATTGCTTCAGGTGAGGTAGATTGAGAATGCAGAGAGGAATATGTGTCTTTAAATGTTTCTAAAAAACAATTGATCTGTTCTTGGTTGATATTAATACTTTGAACAAAATCACAAAGACCAATATTGGATCAATTGTATTGCTTGCATTTCAATGGAACTTAATTTTAATTTGAATAAAGTTAACCGTCCTCGCTGGAAACTAGATGATTATTTAATCAAGGAGGAATCCAGGGAACAGTTACTTGAGGAAGAGTCGATTCAATTTTTTGAATTAAATGAGGGCACAGTCTCCTCTAAGGGTGTTCTTTAGAAATCGTATAAAGCCTTTATTAGAGTTATGTTAATAAAATTAAGGTTTCAGGTAACAAAACAAAGAGGAGAATCCATAAGAGAGCTCTATATTAGTTTGAATAAATGGGAAACTGTGAACAAAAAGATTCCTATGGACTCCATTTTAGTAGAAATTAAAATTATTCAGAACAAAATTAATAAAATTAATCAACTTTTGTCTGACAGGATGATTGGACGTATGCCACAAGTTTCTTATCATTAAGACAATAAAACAAGTAAACTGTTGGCGAATAGTGATGTCCCAAACAGTTCGCCGGAGAACTATTTGCAGCGTTTTTTGCATGTTCGCGTCCGCCACGAACGGCGAACACATGCACTTTTTGGTTCGCCCCCTATTCTTTATCATTGAGGAAACTTTGAACATCATTTATTTTATTTTATAATTTTTTTTGTGTAATCTATGCCTGCCTGCCAGCGTGTGTGTGTGACAGGCTAACAGCTAACAGCTTATATTGTGCTTATTTTCACTACTCATACCTGGTGGTGTAACATACATTGAAAACAACCATTATTTTCCTGTAATCTAATTTCAGTTGCCTGCCTGTGTCAGGCTCACAGCTTATATTGTGCTCAGTGACATAAAACAACACTTTTTTGATTGTAATAGATTGAATAGCAATTGCCTGCCTACAGGCGGGTGTGTGAAGCCTATTGCATCTACTCTGCCAACTTTTGCCAATGCACAGTGACACGCATATCTGGTGGCACCTTAGATTGCACACGCAGTGCCCCAAATTTGAAGTGGGAGGACCGACCAAGCATCTTTTTCCATCTCCCGCTTCCAAAAATCCATGCCATATACACGTCCCCTGATAGTGGACGTAACAGGGATTAAACCAATAGGAATAGTACTACTTAAAAGTACACACCTTATAATAATGCAGACAGAGGCAACACGTATAATCTTCCATGCTGGGCAGTGGAAGCCCCCAGACTCTGACCTGTGTATAATCTTCCATGCTGGGCAGTGGAAGCCCCCAGACTCTGGGAGTCTGAAGAAGAGGAGTCAGAGGAGGAAGGTGGCTTTGAGGAGGTGGAAGACCAAACACAGCAGGCGTCCCAGGGGGCTTGTTGTCACCTTTCGGGGACCCTTGGTGGCTGGGTGGAGGAAGAGACCTTCAATGACATCAGTGAGGACAAGGAACGGGACATGGCTAGCTTGGTATCCAACCTTGTGCAAATGGGGAGTTTGCGGTTGTGCAAAGGGACTGTTTGCGGTTGTTTGTAGTGCATTAAACGGGGAAATTGATCTGTTACTGTGAAGCGGGTGTAACCCTTACACTACCTGATCGATACAAAATCATACCTGATTTTTTAAAGCATGATATTCCAAACAATTTAGGAATGTTAGGGGATTTATGCCCTTTATGGCTTAAAACCAGACTCTGCATCAACTATGTAATTTTCCGTGGGAGTTTTGCCATGGATCCCCCTCCGGCATGCCACAGTCCAGGTGTTAGTCCCCTTGAAACAACTTTCCCATCACTATTGTGGCTAGAAAGAGTCCCTGTGGGTTTTGAAATTCACCTGCCCATTGAAGTCTATGGCGGTTCGCCGGGTTCGCCCGTTCGCGAACATTTGATGAAAGTTTGCGTCCGCTGTTTGCAAATTTGATGTTCGCGACATCACTATTGGCGAACAAGATCAAACCGTAATCCCTGGGAAAACAAATTGATTATATATCGAGTAATGGTTCTTCTATTACGTCCCCTAATTTTAGTTTCCTAGTTTTCCAATTTGTTCGCAAATTATTACTATACTCTTTACAGTCTAATGATAAATCTTTTAGCAAACCTTCAAAAATCTAAATACAGACATTTCTGGGGCAACTTAATCTTCCCTCAATTTCCTTAGCAGAGTTAGATGAATTGAACACTCCCATTTCTGACCAGGAAATTAATGACGCAATTAATCAGCTAAAACCTTACACCACCCCGGGTCCTGATGGGTTCAGTAATTTTTTCTTTAAAACTTTTTCGGCATATTTATGTAGCCATCTTAAGGATTTATTAAACAAAATCAAAACAGAAGGGGTCATCTTTCAGAAATGGTTAATGCAAGCATAATTATGATTCCCAAAGCTAAACCAGATCCGCATTATTGCTCTAGTTATAGACCTATATTATTATTAAATGTGGATGTTAAGCTTTATGCTAAAATCCTGTCTTCCAGATTTCAAAAAGTAATTCATAAACTGATAGAAATTGACCAGTTGGTCTAACCTGATTTGTCATTTAAAATTTGTAAAATCTCCCACCCTATTTCTTTCATAAGGTGCCGAAAAATCATTTGACAGGGTAGGACTATATGAACCTTACCTTAACCAAGTTTGGTTTGGGAAGTTTTGGATCCCAGGCGATAGGGGCGCTGTTCAAGGCCCTGTCTGCTTCCGTAGCTAGTTATGGTTATCATTCTCACTCCTTTGGAATATCGAACAGAACTAGGCAAGGGTGTCCTCTCTCTCCGATCCTTTTTGCTTTGTTGATAGAGCCATTGGCAGTAGCCATACGATCCTCTTTAGATATTCGTGGTATCCGGTTGGGCGAGAGAGAACAAAATAAGCCTTTTTGTTGACGATATAGTGCTATCGATTATACATCCTAGGGAATCTTCAAAATCCCTTATGTTACTGTTTAACGAGTATAGTACAATCTCAAATGATAAATTAAATTTGCAAAAATTGGATACTTTATCGGTTAATTTATCTGTAAACTCTAGAAGATATTTGAAAAATGTTTACCCATTTAATTGGGATTCCAACTCTTTCGCTCATTTGGGGATTACTTTTGTAGAAAATTTAAGGAAAATGACCGTAATTAGCTATAAAGCCCGGTATCTTAATTTTTTAGATATTCTTAAGGGATGGAAGGGTGTAAAAGCATCCTTTAGTGGCAAAATAGCTATTATCAAAATGGCCCTTTTGCCCAGTTTTAATTACCTGGCGAGCTGCATACCTGTCAGAATTCCTTTGTTTTGGGTCAAAAAATTTCAAACCATTATTGACAAATGTATTCATTATTCAAAGCATATTAGACTTAAAAGATTAACTATCCAGAGAGTTCTTGCAGGGAGGACTGTCTTATCCCTTGTTGCAACTCTACCATGATGCCAACGCACTAAAATGATTGAATTCAAGCGGGTCCCATGTTTGGTACCAAATTGAGAAAGCTTTGGTGCCTGGCACGGACCTCAGATTGCTATTCTTCATGGGTAATATTGTATTTAAAGGTTTTGAAGGTTATCCCAAAATCGAGTGTGGTAATTCAAGATCTCCCAGTACTTACCTTTTAAAACCCTAATATGAGCTCCAATGTAGATCATGTTGTGCTTTATAAAAAATATCTGTATTCTGAGGGCCGCTTGCTTTCTTTCGATCTGAGCTACTGACCAGACATGGGCTCCCTTTGAATTGTTGGTTAAGGGTTAAACAACTCCCAATGTTTTTGTCTTTACGTCCTCCCCTAAATAGTATTGAGGGAGGCTTATTGACTTTGGAACAACTTATCAAGTCTCAAAATAGTTTTCATTTACTAGCTAAATGTCATAATATTTTAAGGAAACTCTTGGTGCACAATAAAACATCCGTCATGGAACTCTGGGAAAGGGACCTCGGTGTCTCCTTTTCTTGGGAGACATGGGAATCTTCATTTTTCTTGACGAATAGGTTTGTTAAGTATCCTTCATACAGGGAGCTTCATATTAAGACAGTAAACAGATGGTACATGGTGCCTTCAAATATTTACCAGTTTTCTGATAAACTCCCGGACAGTAGTTGTTGGAGACAATGCGGAATGTATGGTGATTTTCTCCATACACTATGGGCCTGTCCATTAATTAAATCTTTATGGACTAATGGTTTTAAGTTTATTAAGTACACTTTAAAGACCAAACTTTCTATTCTACCACAGTGTAGTTTACTTCATATTTTCCCAGTCACTCATAATATGGAGAAAAAAGCTTTTATCATCTTAATTTTTATGAAAATAAAAAGATCAATTATCTCCCATTGGAAATCCAAAAAGAGTACAAGTTGGAAGGAAATTTTAGCAATGATCCATCGAGCGAGAGATTTAGAAAATAATTTTGAGTCTTTAAACTCTTCTCGCAACAATATTTTGAAATGGAAAATCTGGGATTCCGTTTAGGGTCATGAGGTTTTCCTCCCATTTTTTTTCTCTCTACCTAATGGAGGTTTCAGTTGTTTTCTTCCCATGTTCACTTGATATTTATCACTAGGGGGGGGGGGGCAATGGAATGAGTGTGCATGCATGTGCAATGTATGCATGAAGTTTGGTTTGTCTGGCTTTGTATTCTTCTTTCTTTCATTATTACTTTGTAAATGTAAGTTATCTTGTTACATGATGTTATATATTGTAATCTTATATTGTTCCTAAAAAACAGACAAATACAGAGAGAGTTATTTAGAGGGGGAAGTAGGAGGCAATACAAAGAAAAACAAACACAAACAAAGAGGGTGCTATTCTGGCTAACAGATAATCACCATTAATAATGAAATTACAATTAGCAGTAGAATTACATAATACCAGGACAAAAAAAGAAGGGAAAATGACTATCTTATTAATTGTTATAAACAGATATTAATAATATTAAAAGGTCTAGTTGAAGAGATTGCTGAGATGAGGTTCTTCTGCAAATTACCTTCAGGTGAGGGGGATTGAGAATGCGGAGAGAGGAATATGTGTCTTTAAATGTTCCTTCAGGTGAGGGGGATTGAGAATGCAGAGAGAGGAATATGTGTCTTCAAATGTTCCTTCATGTAAGAGGGATTGAGAATGCAGAGAGAGGAATATGTGTCAGTAGGGTGAGGGGGATTGAGAATGCAGAGAGAGGAATATGTGTCTTCAAATGTTCCTTCATGTAAGAGGGATTGGAAATGCAGAGAGAGGAATATGTGTCTGTAAATGTGTCTGTTTCTTCAGGTGAGGGGAAATCAAACCTAAGTATTAATGACTAATATATATGACCACTTTGAAACCACTCCTGTGTCACTGTAATGGACTGGAATGTTCACATAGCAATTTATTGGACAGTAACTAGGGCTCAGGCTCATTAGTATACATGTATATGAACGTGATAGAAATGTAATTTATGGGGATGTTCCCAAACCCCAACCATTGAAAACACACAGAAAAGGTTCCTATCTGAGAGCCATTGTGAATATATTACATTTACTTCATATTTTGCAATATGCTTGCAGAGGAAGAAGATGACTTCATGGACCTCAATTGGGCCTAAAATAAAACAAGGGCTTAAAAAAGATAGAGACTGCAGAATCTCTTCTCCCCTGTGACCATCAGCTGGTGAAATGTTAAACAGAACCCTATGTGTCCACAGAGAAAAGGATCATGGACCATGTGATGGGAGGTAGCCATCTGTGTACAAAATGTCACCATCACATAGGCCATGATCCAATACTCTGTAGCCAGACTATTGACATTTGGACCAAAAGATTATGGCTGAGGAGTGCTGTTGAAAAGGTCCAATATATGGGCAGCCCCTACATCCTCCTCCACCTTGGCACGGGGCCCCAACTTCCTGTGGGTGGCCCCCTTCTCTCTAGTAGAGGGGGGGTTGCGGGGAGAGGCATCCTTCCAGATGCAGCTGCAGCAGAGGTGTGAAGGTATTGCAGGAGATGATTAGCAGCCAGGTTGCGGATGGGCAGGAAAGGCCTATGGGGTGGAGGACGCAGTGCTTGGAAGAGAGCTTGGCACAGCGCATGCCATTGAGAACCAATGTTCACCTGGAATAGAGTGTTCTGGTTCCCCGAGTTCTGGAGCAGCCCGGCCTGGTAGGACTCCAACATGCGATTTTTCTTTCTCTCCTCCCTTTGATGCCCCTGAAGGATACCCACTAGCTTCATGTGGTTGAATGATACTGGCCTGAAGCCCCCGATTGCTCTCAATGAGCTGACACAATAGTGACAGCATCTCCCCCTTTGCAGCCTCCAGTGGTGGACCCTGGGATGGAGTTCTGAGGTGAGGAGGGAAAAGGAGTGGTGGCCCAGTGGGGATGGGCTGTGGCCCAGCTGGAGCATAGCTTTCTTTTGGTGGGGGTGGTGGTCGGCCTTGTAGTGGGGGCGGGAGCCAGGTTGTGATGCTGTTGGGAGAAGCAGGAGGCGGTGGAAAATCCTGTAAATCGGTTCAATAGGAGGGCCCGGGTGGTGATCCAAGTTGTGGGAGTAGAAGGACAGCTGGCTCAATTGCCATGCGTGTTGCTGACAGTCCATCTGGTGACCCCACTGCCACAGTGATTGGGTCCTGGTAGCCACGTGCAGAGGCATGGTCCATGACATACAGTTTGGAATGAGTCAACGCCCTTGCCTCTGTCTCACCACTGCACCCAGTCCTCCTGCCAGATGAAAAACAGAAGAATGGAATTTGTGTTAATTATGTTGAATGATACATTCGTTTCTGTTCATTCCTAACTATCTGACATCTTGTCTTGAACCTGGATGTTTCACTTATTTTCTACTACAAGTAGCTATCATTTGATAGATGTGATCTATTCTTAAGCTTGATTGTTATTGGCTCATGACGTTATCTTGATTCCAGCTGTGGCCTGTTTTTGCCTACACTGCAGTGGGCACATCCATAGGTGGACTCAGTATTGTATGATTACTTGTGTTGTGCCCACTAATGACAGTGATTTGTCAGCTTCATGGATTTAATGATGCATTACTGATCCATCTATCCCTTGTTAAATCCAGGGAGCTGACATTTCAGTGTCATTGTTGGTCAACAGTTACATGTGTTGTGTGTTTTCTAGGTATGTGTGATGTACATGTGGTGGTGTGCTGGTGTATCTGATGTTTGCCTGACATGGAGGCTGGATCCTGTTGGTCCACCAGGACTGGAGCTCCAGTGACAGGCACCTGGCTCATCATCTCCTTGAGTACCCTCTCCCACTCTTTGTATCTCACATTTACTTGGGGGCCACCGCTAGGTGCTGCTGCGGCACTTTCCTCCTTGGCCATCATCATCACCTTGGCCCAGACATCATCAAAGCGGTGCTTGACAGACCTCACATCCTTTTGTGCAAAGCCCAATGCTGTGACTAGCCTCCCTCCCCCCACATGCAAGGATTATGGGGTGCTCATGAATTGCACTGAGGAGGACCATCATCTCCTTGTGCTTGTAGTTAAGGGCCCTGCATCTGCCCCGAGCCTCTTGTTCTCCTGACTGTGGATGGGAATTGAGCTCTCCCTCCTCTGACACTGAGGCCTGCCCCTCCTCTGTGCTACCAACCTCCTAGGATCAGGCCCCTCCCCCTCTGACTCTGACCTTGATGTGTCTATAACTATAGGCAACTGCAAACTCCCCTCTCTCTCACTACTCTCTCCTCAACTCACCAGGGCTACCTCTCTCTCCTCCTCTGCTCTCGTCCTCATCTTCTCCACACTCTTCCTTCCTCTCCCCTCTTCTCTCCGCCCTTCATCATAATCCCAAAAATAATAGAAGGATAAATCAACAAAAGTATATGTGTATATATTTATGTGGGGGGATTGCATGTTTTATGTGTAATTTTTAATTTTGGGGGTATAGTGTGGGGGAGGGGGTGGGGGGTGGATGTAGAGACCTTCCTAAATCTGTTTCTATGTGTGATATTTACTCTGTGTGTATTTATATTATGTGTTATCAGGTAATATGTGTTATCAAAGATTATTTTTTAAATTAGTGTTTGAATAATAGAAATCAATAAAATTGTAAGAACCTGCTCTGTCAAAACACCTACTCTCTCTCTTTCAATGCTTCAACCACCAACTCCGGGACCTGCATGCTACTTCATGAGAAACCATAACACAGTCAATGCAGGGGCGTCAGGATCACAGCTTTATTATCTCTCCCTGTCAATCATTATCCGTTAGCCTGCTTTCTGTTGGCTCACAGGGCTGTGGCACACACTGTAATTATAGGACTGGATTGTAACTGCAGAACCCATTTATTCCAGCCCACAAACAGTTTGCGGTGGTGGGAAGGTTTTATGGTTTTCGGCTTTAGCCCTGTAATTGCAGACTTGAGTCAATTAAATACAGCTGTAATTGTCACAAATGTCTAACCCGTGGACTTAAAGCCATGGGCATTGTAATTACGGCCTTGGAATTAATTGGAGGCCTAAATGTGCAAAGAGAGTGTTTATACAGGTAGCTTCTCCCAGGTCCATCTTAACTGCATTATAGGCTCCCGGGAAAAGCAGTGCACTGGGGCCCTACCTGCACAACCACTCAAGCAACAACAAAAAAAAACTGTAAAATTATGTTTATATTTAAGTGTACCTCCCAGAATTATGAAATTTGTTAGACATTATGAGCCTGATTCATGGTGTACAGGCCGTATGTCTGCAGGCTTGCTGCAGGATTGAAGTTAGGGGCCGAAACCGTAAATCATGCACTCGTATGTAGCAGTTCAGGGCAGGAACATGATCAATTAAGCAAGGCCGTAAATATCCATTTAGAAACAGCCAATAGAAAATGAGACTGTCATCATTAGGTAAGTAAAACATGGAGGTTACTTGTCAATCAATAAGCGTTTGGAGGTCAGATATGCTATAGGACAAAACCACAAAATACAAAATAATAAAAATGAATGCCAATACTGTTCTAGTCCATGAGGGTGGACTGATATGTATTAACTCATTGATTCTCAAGATCAAAATAACTCAGAAATGAAACATAAAAATATTTATTTATTGCCCATTTGCGAGCTTGAGACTGTTGTGCATTTAATTCTAATGTCTTTCATCACTTTCACCGTCATTTACAGCGCAGTATTGATTTTTTATTTGCATTTACAGTGCTATGGACAGGGGTTGAACCCCCTTGCAAGTCTTGTCAGGTACTCATAGGTTTTTGTTCCTACATTTGCTGTTTATTGGTGTGAAAACATTTGAGGGCTTGGGGAATTGTAGCAATTGAATAGCGATTTGCAATTTTACACTCAGAACATTCTTTTGGACGTGAAAGATCAAAGGCTTTGATGGGCTGTAAGTTCCGGTTTTAACAACCGGAGGGATTTCAAAGCCGTAACCCATTTGTAGCCCGCAAAAACGAAGCCAATTGAATAGCAAAGTAACTTACAGTCTGCATTACTGGCTTCTGTAAGTTACAATTGCTCAATTGAATAAGTCTCTATATTTTTGCGTGCATGGGCCAAATCAATTATTTTATGGAAACCAAACAACTAAGATTCCTAGTAATTTTGAGGACTTGCAGAAAATGAGACAATGATTCTAGCATGCATTTGTGGTAGGATGAAGGGATTGAATAGGAAGGAAGGGAGAAACAGCAGATTTAAACACACGTTTGCATCAAAGGGTGCAGAACAGAGTCAAAGAAAAATTAAACAAAACCAAAACAAAGCCACTGTTGATTTTGTCTTGCTTATGTACAACTGCCCAGTGTAATCATGCTTTAAAATGTCACTACCTTCTCCTGGATATAAGTAAAGACTACATGCTACTACTCTCATTTTATACAGTTAGAAAAAAGCATTGTATCACACACACACAGGACATACCATTTATGTGTACAAATCTCCACCCACAAGTTCTGTCTATCTTGCAATTTTCTTCTCCTACACAGCAAGGTCAGTTTCTCTTGGCCTGCAATATTCAACATTAATAAAGTTGTTCATGCTAAATTTCTACAAATCAGCAATCCTCTGCTCATTTTGACATTTTGCAGCATTGTCTTGCTGGCAGAGGGGCTCCTTATCAACACAATATTGCAAGGTGTGATCTTCTTAAAGAGAAGGGTTGGTCCAAGTATTCCAGCTGATAAGGATCTTGCTATCTCTTCACAGCCTAGTTAACAATGGTGAATGAGAATATGCAGATATTAACTGATTCATGGCTAAAACTTGTAAGATAGTCCAAGATGCTTGAAAACACAATCATCCGAATGTCTTCTATAGACCATAACATTTAGGGAAAGTTGGGCTTCTTACAAATAGTCCTGAGATGACAACCTGGTTTGTGATCCATCTGTACAACTCAATACATTTTAACATTCCTCCTGTTTCCACATTTTGTTGGATTGCTTCTGTCGGATATTGAGTGTGCCACTCTTTAAATCCCTTGTTTTGTGCATATTTCCATGTTCTATGCGATTGTCTGGTCATGCAGTTGCTGCTAGGAGCCTGTAGCCTCATTCAATTGCCAGCTTGCAGCTCACTCGCCGACGGCCGCATGTCAGCGAGTGAGCTGTGAGCTGCATTCCTCCTCTGTTTCAGAGGCTATTCAAATAGCCAGGGTCGGGATTCGCTGCCCGAAATCGGAAACCCATGTTTCCGACGAAAGCAGAGCTGGGCTTGCGAGTGCAAGCTCATAGCTTCTGCTCACCATCAGCCAATGGGAGTTGAGACCGACATCATGACAGTACTCAAACCTGTGAGAGCTCTTGCAGCCTCCCTAAATGAAACCCTGCTGCAGTGTCCCCACATGACCCACAGGATGTGGGGGTCCCAATCAGGACCACCGCAGGGTCCCCACATTAACCCCATGCTGGGGGTCCACATCAGGACCCCTGCAGTGTCCCCATATGACCCACTTGATGTGGGGGTCCCGATCAGGATCCCTGCAGGATCCCCACATTAACCCTTGCAATGCATTTAAGGATTTTTAATTCCCTGCCACAAGTACTTAAAGGTCCCGCGGTACACTAATAGTTAAGGAGCGGCACCTAACATTAACCTTCCCCAATGCTGGGGTTCCCCCATGGGACCCCTGCATGGTCCCTACATTAACCATTTCTGCAAAATGAGGCTTGCAGCACTTATTCCGGTAAATAAATGGAAATGGCACCTTCTGATTTGCTGAAAACGCTGTCAATCAAATTTCAGCCAGCCAGAAGGTGCCACGGTGTGAGCCAATCAGAATGGGATAGACCCCTATTTCTCATTCTGATTGGCTGATGGACCTGTCAATCTTTTGTAAACCAATCAGAAGGCACTATTGCCTTATGATTGGCTGAAGGCATATGCGCCTTCTGATTGGCTGAGGTGTATCCCATTCTGATTGGCTGACGGCAATAGTGCCTTCTGATTGGTTTATAAAATATTGACAGGTCTATCAGCCAATCAGAATGGCATATAGGGGTGTATCCCATTCTGATTGGCTCACATCTTTGTGCCTTCTGATTGGCTGAAATGTGATTGACAGTGTTTTTAGCCAATCAGAAGGGACCATTTACAATTTTTTACTGAAACAAGTGCTGCAAGCCTCATTTAAATAGTTAGGGGGTTAATGTATAGTTAAGGGATTAATGTATTTAGTTAGGGCATTATTGTATAGTTAGGGGGTTAATAGATTTAGTTAGGGAGTTAATGCATGTAGTTAGTTTTATTGTATGTATTGTATGTTTTATTTTCTGTTAAGTATGCATTTTTTATTTTTGGTAACTTAGGTTTTTTATTTTATCAGTGAAGTAGTTTTTTTATTCTTATGGAACTTAGGTTTTTATATTTTCAGTAAAGTAGTTTATTTTTATTTTTATGCAACTTAGGTTTTTTTAATATTGGTAATGTTCCTTTTTTATATTTAGTAATGTCCTTTTTTATTTTGTGCAATTCTAGGTTTTTTATTTTGTGTAATTAGGTGTTTTTTTATTTTGTGTAATTAGTGGGGTAATAGGGATTTTATTAGGGTGGTAGGTAGGTAGTGTTAGGTTTAACAGAGTAGAGGGATACTAATTACCTGCACATGGTTAATCAGTGACATCTGATTATCACCTCTAACCACTCCCTACAAGAATACTTGCTTACACAGTGCCACTATGTTTCCTCACACCACCTTCCTTATTACAACCTCCTGCCTCTTTCTCAGACTCTCTTATACTGTCTCTACACATCATGTCTCCAATAATATAACTATCTCACCTTCCCTGCTTTCATCTCCTCTTCTCTGCTCCCATGAGCTCTTCTCCTTCCTCCAGTCACTATCTCATCCCCCCCTAAAGGTGAAAAGCGGAAATGCTCCTGTAAGTCCTATTCCCATCTCCTTTTACTCTCTCTCCTTCTTCTGATGGCTTGTGGGGATATATCCCCTAACCCAGGCCCATCACTCATTCCCACCTGCTGTCAGCCACGCAGAGTCCCCAGGGCAGCAAATGCCCAAAACACCCATAATCTAATACCCATCACTTGTCACAAACCATCTACTTTGCCCTTCTCCTGTGCCCTCTGGAATGCAAGGTCTGTTTGCAATAAACTTACCTTCATTCATGATCTCTTCATTTCCAACTCCCTCAATTTACTGGCTATCACGGAAACCTGGCTTACTCCATCTGACTCTGCCTCCCCTGCTGCACTCTCTTATGGTGGTCTACACTTCAGCCACACTCCTAGACCTGAGAACAAACAAGGTGGAGGTGTGGGCATACTGCTATCCTCTCGCTGCACTTTTCGCTGCATACCCCCTGTTCCCTCCCTTCAATTCTCATCTTTTGAAGTCCACACTATCCGCATCTTCTCTCCCATCCCTCTGCGAGTAGCTGTGATCTATCGCCCGCCTGGATCACCCTCTCAATTTCTGGACAACTTTGCCGCCTGGCTCCCTCACTTTCTCTCCTCCAATATACCTTTACTCATTCTTGGCGATTTCAACATTGCCACTGACACACCCACCTCCCCAACAACTGCAAAATTACTTGCACTCACCTCTTCCCTTGGCCTCTCACAATGGACAGATTCCGCAACTCACAGTGGTGGACACTCTATTGACCTTATTTTTACTAATCTCTGCACTATCTCCAACCTTGACATCTCCTCACTTCCCCTATCTGACCACCACCTGCTAACTTGCAACCTCACCTCATCTACCGCTCACCGCCCTTCTTCAAATCCTGCCATCAGAACACGCAGAAACCTGCAAGCAGTCAACCCACAACAATTTTCAAATGTACTAACACCCCTTCTCAGCCCCCTCACCACCCTTGCCTGCCCTGACGTCGCCACTTCACAATACAACACTACGCTAACCTCCACCCTTGACTCTCTTGCCCCCATAATCACAAGCAAACGCCCTCGCTCTCACCCACAACCATGGCACACCACACAAACACGCTATCTACAGAGATGCTCACGCACTGCAGAACGATTATGGAGGAAATCTCGCACTTCAGCAGACTTTCTCCACTACAAGTTCACCTTGCGCTCCTACTTCTCTGCCCTCAATCTTGCCAAACAACACTACTTCTCATCACTAATATCAAAGCTGTCCTCCAACCCTAAACGTTTATTTGCTACATTCAACACCCTCCTCCACCCACCCCCACCTCCTGCCCCTTCCTCTCTCACTGCTGATGACTTTGCCAGCCATTTTAAAAATAAAATCGATACCATCCGAAATGAGCTCTCCTCCCAGCTTGGCCCTACCCCACCACCCTCTCCCCAAATCGACAACACCCAGCCCTTACCCTTCCCCAATCCCACCTCCACTATGGACTCCTTTGAACCTGTAAGTAGTAGTACTGATGAAGTATCTACTTTACTATCAACCTCTCACCTTACCACATGTCCTCATGATCCTATTCCATCACAGCTAATCCCTCCCCTATCCACCACACTTATCCCAGCTCTCACACATCTATTCAACCTCTCCCTAAACACTGGCAAGTTTCCATCCTCCTTAAAACATGCCACAGTTACACCCATTCTCAAGAAGCCCTCTTCTGACCCAGCTTCTGCCTCCAACTATCGCCCTATCTCACTACTTCCCCTTGCGTCTAAACTCCTTGAGCAGCTTGTTTACAATCGCCTCACTCAATTTATTTCCTCCAATTCCCTACTTGACCCCTTCCAATCTGGCTTCCGGTCCCAACACTCTACAGAAACAGCCCTTACAAAAGTCACTAATGACTTGCTAACCGCCAAATCAAAGGGTCACTACTCTATTCTAATTCTCCTGTATCTCTCTGCTGCCTTCGATACAGTTGACCACCCTCTTCTAATCCAAACGCTCGGCTCTTTTGGCATCCAGGACACAGCTCTTTCATGGTTCACATCCTATCTTAAAGATCGTACATTTAGTGTCTCCTTCTCTGGCACCTCTTCTTCACCTCTCCCTCTGTCTGTTGGCGTTCCCCAAGGTTCTGTCCTAGGCCCCCTCCTCTTCTCCATCTACACCTCCTCCCTTGGCACCCTTATAAAATCCTTTGGATTTCAGTATCATCTCTATGCAGATGATACTCAAATCTACCTCTCTGCACCCAATCTATCCCCCTCTCTTTTAGCTCAAGTTTCCAACTGCCTCTCTAGCATATCCTCCTGGATGTCCACCCGTCAACTCAAACTCAACATGTCTAAAACTGAACTTCTAATCTTTCCACCCTCTACTACAGCTTCCACACCTCAAATATCTCTCACTGTTGACAACACCATCATCGCCCCTACCTCCCAGGCCCGTTGTCTTGGGGTTCTACTGGATCCCGCCCTCTCTTTTATTCCTCACATCCAAGCAATAACAAAATCATGTCAGTTTCACCTAAAAAACATCTCCAAAATTCGTCATTATCTTACAGAAGACACATCTAAAATTCTAATTCACTCTCTCATCATCTCTCGACTCGACTACTGCAATTCCCTCCTTGCTGGCCTCCCCATCTCTCGTCTGTCTCCCCTCCAATCCATAATGAACGCCTCCGCTAGACTCATCTTCAATACCAAACGATCAGTGTCTGCAGCCCCTCTCTGTCAATCACTCCACTGGCTTCCCATAGCTTCCCGAATCAAATTTAAAATCATGACCCTAACACATAAAGCCCTCAACAACAGTGCACCCCCTTATATCTCTGCTCTTGTTTCAAAATACTCTCCCAACCGGCCCTTTCGTTCTGCTAACGACCTTCTTCTTTCCTCCTCTCTCATCACCTCCTCTCACTCCCGTCTTCAAGACTTTTCTCATGCTTCCCCATCCATTTGGAACTCCTTGCCCCGCTCCATTAGATTATCTTCCTGCCTCAAAACCTTTAAGAAAGTATTAAAAACACACCTGTTTAAAAAATCTTATCATCTTCAGCCTTAACATGTACAACTGAACATTCCACAGCTTAATAACACTCACACCCACAATCTACAGTACAACACACAGACCCCTCCACTTTACTGAACCAATTGCTTTCAATTGTATTTGTCACCCTCTTGTATCACACCTAAACCCTTAGATTGTAAGTTTGCGAGTTTTCAATCTTGTGTCAGGCCTTGGAAACAAGTTCTATGTACATTTGATTTTATGCTCAAAAACAGGGCCCTCCCTTCTTTACAAGGTGTTTAATTTGTTTTCTGCTATGTACTCAACCCCTGTACAGCGCTACGGAATATGTTGGCGCAATATAAATAAAGATAATAATAATAATAATAATAATAAGGTAGGGTAGGATGGGGTTTACTGGGTACATTTGGGGTTAATTAGGCCCAGTTAATGTTAAATAGGACTAGATAGGCTTACATAGGACTAGACAGGGTTAAATAGATCTAAATGGGATTACATAAATCTAGACGGGGTTAAATAGTTCTAGAAGGGGTTTTGGGTCCAGTTAGAGTTAGATAGGCCCAGTTAGGGTTATTGGCTCCAGATAGGCTTAAATAGGCCAAGTTGGGGTTAGATGGGCACAGATATAGTTAAATAGGCCCAGTTTAGGGTTAGAAAGGCCCAGTCAGGGTTAGATGGGCCCAGTTAGGGTTTTTGGGTCCAGAAAGGGTTAAATAGGCCTAGTTTGGGTTATATATGCCCAGTTAGGGTTAAATAGGCCTAGATAGAATTATTGTATCCAGATAGGGCTAACAGGGTTTAGAATGGGTTAATGGGGTATAGTAAAGGTTAATAGTGTAGTGTAGTGCTTAGACTTTGTGTCATTAGGGTCCTGGGGGACCCTCATGGCACTTTTAGTGTTATTATAGGGGCTAATTTGTGTCCTATAGGGTTCTATATAGACTCCTATTGAACTTATGGGGTTAATAGAGGCTTATGGGAGTCTGTCTAGACCCTCATGAGTGACCTTGTTACTTATGGGCTCATGGGGCTCTGTATAGTCCCATAAGTGACAGGGTTAATTAGGGGCTCATGTGGCTCTGTATAGAGCCCATGAGTGATGTGGTTAAATTGAGGCTTATGAGTGTCTGTATAGAGCCCCATGAGTGATAGGGTTAATTAGGGGCTCATGGGACTCTGTATAGAGACCCATGAGTGATAGTGTTAATAATGGGCTCATGTGGCTCTGTATAGAGCCCCATGAGGGATATGGTTAATTTTTAATGAGTGCAGGTCCTTTAAGGACTTTTACTGTCATTTAAGGACCCGCAAGGCAGGATATTTCAATTCTGAATGCAGCAGGGGTTAATGTTAGTTGCTGCGGGGGTATTTACAGTACCCCTGCAGCATGGGGGTCACCATTTATGTTCTGTGGGAAAATTAGCAACCCGTGGCGATGGGGACCTTCATCATAGGGTTAATGTAGGCACACTGCAGGGGTCCTGTTTGGGACCCCTGCATCATTGGGATCTCATGTAGGAGTGTGGGGAGCATGTTAGGTGCAGTGGGGACAATCCGGGGAGCATATGTAAGGGCTTCTAAAACCCTTGTGTGTCCTCCTAAACTTATGTAGGACCTCGTCCTGCATTTGCGAGCTGAGATACTTTTGCGAAGTGGGCATCAGGCAATTGAATAGGGATTTGCAATTTCAATCCTGCGAAAGTGACAGATCAAAGGCTTCACTCTGAACTCAATCCGAGGTTGCAAAATGGAGGCAATTGAATAGGGAATTTGAAGGCGAGATCCACTTGCGATTTTGGATCTCAAATTCAAAGCAATTGAATGAAGCTGCTGGTTGGAAATCACATACATAAAAGTTTTACCTTTCCCTTTACCAATGTTTTTTTGTCTAATATAGGGGGACTGTCTAATACACGGAATGTTGCAATTAGATACCCTGGTCTGGTACTGTAATGCTGCATCTGGCCACTAGATTTGAGGCAGGAGAAAAGACACACATTTGGAAATGCATTGGTTCCAATTAGAGTGCATTACACTGCAAGTGTGCATAAAAATGTGTATTTTACAAGTTATTATTGTTTTGAGCTGAAATGGAAATCCAAGAAATCTTGACAGAAAGTGCCCTTAAATATATGTGTAACACAATAATAACTTGTAAAATACACATTTTTAAGCTCACAAGCAGTGTTGTAATGCACTCTATTTGAACAAGCATTTCTATTCTGTGTGTCCATTCTCCTGCCATCTAGTGGCCAGATGCAGCATTACAGTGTGTTAAACTTCCACATTGTGAATGAGCTGTACAATTGTGTGTGGCATGTGTGTGATGCCTGTGTGCCTATGCATGTGTATTTTATAGGTTTTATTTGTGTTACACATATATTTAAGGGCACTTTCTGTCATGATTTTCACTGATTTCCATTCCAGCTCAAGATCCCTGTGATCCCTGTGTAAACTGAAAAATGCAAAGCACATTGCAACTGCAATATTAAATAATGTAATCTTCAGCTGGAATGGAAATCGGTGAAAATCATGACAGAAAGTGCACTTAAATATATGTGTAACACAATAAAAACTTATAAAATACACATTTGCATATTTATTTGTTTTCTGAATTCTGGGCTCCAAAAATAAGGGTCGTCTTATACATGGGGGCGTCTTATACATAGAAAAATATGGGATGTATGTGCCTGCTGAGCTCAACCCTCCTAATTTATCAATTCTATTAATTTCACATGTATGCAATACATTTCTCTTGCCACCTATTATTTTTGGTATATAGGTTAATCAAAATAGGTTTAAGGATTAAAGTGAAATGATCTTTCTGTACCTTTAAATTTATTGCCATTTCTAACTGCTGAGTTATGCTCTCTAATATGAACATTTGCTACATAATGATACAAATTGCACAGTAAACCTTGAGAACCTTTTGGTGATTGTACTAAGAACACCAAACAGTGCAAATGACATTTCTGATTTATGTTCTTTCACAATTTGCCAGGTTGCAATGTTACACAATATTTAAGTGAAAATGTTCTAAGCCACATATGCTTTACAATATGTCTTGTGAATGTGGACTTATTATAACATTAATATTAACTTCACGTTGTTTGTGGAAATAGGTATATGCAAGCTGATGAGAGGCAACTTTTGTGAGGGGCCCTGATTTGAGGGAGGTTCCATGCGTATAGCTATATTATTATGTACCGGGGAGGAAGGAACAGAACTCCTAGGTTGTTTTGTCTACCACTGAATATATTAATTTAATAAGGAAAACTCATAAATATATTTCACTACTACTGTATATTAACAGTTGGCATAATGGCTGGGTATAGAAGATGGGGTGTAGATAATTTTGGAGGGCTGTGGCTATTACATTTGTACTGGGCCCAAGATTTCTGTATCCCTTGTATATTGTTTCTATTTTCTGAACATTTATTCTGGTGGATTTTTATTGAATATTCACACTTATGTTAAATGCTTTTGCACATGTTGAAGGTATAGAAAACATTTTTTTTAGCATATTCACAAGGTAATTAGACAATTGTTTAGATTAATCTCACTGATATATGCAGACAAACATGGGAATTTGTATGCTTTGTAAGGAAGTGTGTACTGCTATTGAGCAAAGATATTAAAATATCTTATGAAAAAACAAAAGCGTTTTGTTTGTCTCAGGAGGATGTTTGCTCTCTTGATTTTGTAGTTAATGTTGTTAAATATTGTATCTGCATTTAGGGCTGAATGTCTTTGCCATGCTAGATAGATTTATTGTGTGCAATGTAAATCCTTTTTAAAGAAAATATTAGTTACCATGTTTTAAACGCTAATATCCAGCTGTATTTTTTTTTTTAAAGATACTTTTCTCAATCAGAAAATTATGTTTTGTTTGTCTGTATTCCATATGTCACCATTCTTTGTAAATGGCCAAGGAAATAAAAATAAATGCTTGAAAATTAACTATAAAAACATGTATTGCAATTTGTATGAGGCCAAAGAACTAGACCTCCTTAGCAAGATAATGAAAGTATGCATCAAGAGTCTTGACAGCCTTATTAAATTGCGATTCGGCCAATTGAATAGGGCTCTATTTAAGCACAGAGCATATTTTTTACAGAAGTTTTTAGTTAGTGAAGACCTTGCTTTTATATAGAAGTTCACTAACTAAAAACTTCTGTAAAAAAAATATAATCTGTACTTAAATAGAGCCCTATTCAATTGGCTGAATCGCAATTGAATAAAGCTGTAAAATATACTATAGGAAGAAGAGGGCGTGAAGGAGAACGCAGTTGCCTGATAATAGCATAGTCAATTCATAGAGGAGCACTAAAACAAAATAGAATTAGTAAATGTTATTACTTTCCAAGCCAGTCAGCTCCTATATTTCAAATTAGTTTTGGAATAGTGCTATAAGAACAGTGGCAGCACCAAACTGTTTTTGATTGATATATTTAGTATTTTACAAAACAACATAATTTAATGGTCAAAAATGTATTTTATTTGACTATTGGTATGACTTAGTTGATTGTCACACTATGTTTAACTTATCAACTCAGCAAAAAAACATTCAAAATTATGTTTTACTACTAAACATTGCATAATCCAAATACTGTATGTGTTTAAAAGAACATTAAAGTCCCATACTTAGGCCCATATTTAAGTGTCCAAATCGCAGTTACATGAGCCCGTAATGGAGCCCATAAATCTTACTGATAGTTAATTGGCTACTTTTAGCTACTCGCATTGCGAGTTACAGGCTCAAATTCACTGTGGTTGCCAAAAACGTAACTCCCTCCTACGTACTCCTTTGATGTTTCAAGCGCGTAAATGTCACCAGTGCTAAGGAAGCAAAATCCATATTTAATTACAACAATTCAACAAGCCCGCAATTACCTTCAAACCCGTAAATGGCAAATGTATCAAAAAATTCTATGAGTACTAGATAACACTGCAAAAGAAAATATAAACACATTACTGTACTTAAAAATATTGGGAAAGCAACAAAAGGAATTCATTGCACAAAAGTCTCAAGCTTGCAAATCTGCAATAATAAATATGTTTTATTTTATGTTTTATTAATCCAGGGAATCAAGGAGTTAATACATATCAGGCAACCCACAGAAGAGTAAATTCATTCATTTTTATTGATTTCTACATTGCTGGATTGCGAGTCCGATCACAAAACGCACTTCTAAACATTAGTTGCTTGTAGTTTAAACTTCATGTTTTACTGACGTCATGATGATGGTCTCATTTACTGATGGCTAAATTGTAACTTACAGGCTTGCTTAATTGATCATGATCATGCCCTGAAACGCTACTTATGGGTTCATGGTTTGCGAGTTGGGGCTGTGAGCCTGTAATTGCAGGCTTGAGTCAATTAAATAAATCTGTAATTGTAACAAATTTCTTACCTGCAGACTTATAGCCTGTGTGAAGGTAATTATGGGCTTACCCAGGGGCCTTAGTCTTTTTAAGAACTAATGAATATGTGCACAACTCAAGTGACATCACAAAACGACACAGCTTCAGGGCAAGACTAGTCTGGATGACTGAAGAGATTAGCTACTGGAGAAACTGAGTCACTAGCAAGCTATGTTTTATCTGACTGCAATTGTAGCAGGCTACAATTATTGGGTAAGTATTGAGAAACCCAGGGAAATCAGTAACATAGGATAAAAATCCTTTGTGAGGTATCAATTCATTGTAACACAAAATTCCCATATACTCTTTCAATACCTTGCTAAAAATGGGGGAAGTATTTTGCAACTAAATACTCTTTTGCCACTTTTTGTGGTGTCTCGCTGACAAATTAATTGGTGTAGCCATATTATGGTTGTCAGTATGGTTGGTATAAATTACATTTTAACCACATGTGTTTTAATACAGTATAAGGAAATCAGAGAGGTCCATACAATTACGTTTGATTGCTATCACTAGAAGATTTGGGAGATGATAGAGAATCAATAAATATTATATGTTTTTATTAGCCCAACCCTATACATTTGGGCAGCCATTCATTGAAATTTGCAACAGTTACAGAGAGATTCAATTGATCAAGCCGGCAGCTACCTGGCCGAAAGCCTAAACTGTAAACCATGCACCAGTAAGTAGCATTTCAGAGCATGATCATGATCAATTAAGCAAGGCTGTAATTAAAGATTTAGAAACAGCCAATAGTAAATGAGACCGTTATCATGACATCTGTAAAACATGGAGGTTTAACGTCAATCAATTAGCGTTTAGAAGTCGAAAATGAGATCGGACTCACAATCCAGCAATGTGCAAAATAATGAAAATGAATGACGATACTGGTCTAGTCCATGTGGGTGGCCTGATATGTATTAACTCCTTAATTCCTGAGACTGATATAACACGGAAATGAAAAGTAAAAAACAGATTTACCAGCTTGAGGCTGTTGTGCAATTAATTCTAATGTCTTTCATCATTTCCCCCGTCTTTTAAAGTTCAGTATTGATTTTGTATTTGCATTTACAGTGCTACGAACAGGTGTTTAACCCCCTTGCGAGTCCTATCTGGTACTCATAGGATTTTCTTCTACATTTGCCATATACGGGTGTGAAAACATTTGCGGGCTTGAGGAATTGTAGCAATTGAATAGCGATTTGCGATTGTAACATTAAGGGGCTTGAAAGATCAAAGGCTTAGATGGGTTGGAGTTACGATTTTGACAACCACAAGGATTTTCAGTCTATAACCCACTAAATGTTTGTGGGTAACTAAAAGAGGGCAATTGAATAGCAAATTATTTCACGGGCTACGTTACAGGCTCTTGTAACTAAAATTTGCTCAATTGAACGGAGACCTATGTCAGTAATTATCAGATACTTTTCTATAAGAGCTTCTGCTATCTAGATAAAACTAATATGGATACAATAAAGGATTGACATAAATTTGATACAAAACACAATGCATTATGTTATGCTCTATTTTTATATTTTAACCATCAATTTAATTTTAAAATGGAAGCTTTTTGGTTTTTAATGGAGCGAATAAAAGTTACATTTTTGATAATTAGCAGTGATGAATATATTGTTTAGCCCTTAAAGGTGTAAAGAAGTTTTTAGTTAGTGAAGACCTTGCTTTTGGATAGAAGTTCACTAACTAAAAACTTCTGTAAAAAAATATGCTGTGTGCTTAAATAGAGCCATATTCAACTGGCCATATCGCAATTTAAAAAGGCTGATTATATTTAAACTAGCGACTTGCCCGTAAAAAATGGCTGGGCAATAAAATGTCAATGCTGTTTGACATACAATTTAAAGCTTTTTCTACTCTGACGAACTTCAGCATTCATTGCGAGCCTCGCGCTGAGCGCGTTCGGCGCTCATCGGGTGGCTCACAATGAGAGCCTTTGGCGCTCATAGCGAACCGCTCAATTTGAACCTATAGCAATGCTGTTTGACACACAATGTAAAGCTTTTTATACTCTGAGGACCTTTGGCGTTCATTGCGAGCCTCACGCTGAACGCCTTTGTCGATCATCGCGTGACTCGCAATGAGTGGCTTCGGCGCTCATAGCAATCCGCTCCTCTCATTTACTTTTGTTCCTATGAGCGCCTTTTGCTCTCATGACAAGGACAGATATATATATAATTTTTTTTTGTATAATTATGAATTATTTACTTAATAAAATAGTATACTTTACCTATTTGTAATTGATATATGCAGCAATGAATAGCCTGAAGAGCTAAGTATCTATTTTTATTTTCCTGCAGCATACAATGTACAGTTGGACTGTTGCTGCGGTGAGGAGAAAGTGTCAGCAATGTCCCAGCTGTGCATAAGAAAGGTGTTGGGTGCGTGAGGGCACGACTTTAGTTGTGTAAATCTCCACTTTAGATTCGTAGTGTTAGAAAATGGGGTGGTTTGTCTATATGCTGCGGGGGTCTGAACCTTTTTCCATGCTGCCTAAGTGTGTATTTTAGTACCTCATACGTCCCTGGCAAAAGTTGTATGTGTCTGGCTGTGTTTTGTGCATTTCGGGGTCGTGTAGCCTCGTTTAAAAAAAATTTGTACGCCATTTTTTCCCTTGCAATCTATTGTTATTATTATTATTATTATTATTATTATTATTGTTATTGTTGTTGTTGTTGAAACTGTGGTAAAATTTTTTTAATTTGTCCATTTGAAGAACTACACTTCAAGATACCCAACATGTTTTACAATGTAAAAAAAATATATATATCTATGAATGTAAAACTGTGTATGCAATTAAGATGCTGTTTAATCTAAAAAATGTAGTTTCTATTAATCTACTTCCTGAGGTGGGAGGAGATTTTAATTCACAGGAAGTTTGTATCTGCACAATGGGAATGGTACTCCTTTCAGTGCTCTCATCAGTTCTAATGCAAAGCTTGCTATAGCATCTCCTGTTGAGACAAAAGCTGCAAGAAGCAAGCTCAGTAAAAAAAATGGAATACTGCAAGAAAGCAGAATTGCAAATTAAAGTGATAATGCATAGTCTGAGTTGATTTTTTGTTATTTTCAAAAACAATTTATCCATTAAAAACTATGCAGAGTGGTCTTTTGGTCTTTTAAAGGCTGTTATATCTTTAGACAAAAATCTATTTATGTGCAGAGAAAATCTATTTTACATTTCAATGGATAAAAAACAAACAAATAAAGCAAATCTGGGAATAAAACAAAAAAATTGATTCTCTTGCTTACAAACATTTAAGATTGCAATTTAGCACGAATTACTGATGTGGGCTTTGCATCTGTATTAAGAAGAGTCTACATATAATACTGATTTAATGTACAGCTCTATAAGCATCTTATTAATATGTACGTTATAGAGAATTCAACAAAATTATTTTTTCACCTTTTGGCCATGTCTTCAGTATCAAACAACAACATCTGATATTATTGAGAGAGATATTGACTTGTCAAAATCAATTTCAAAATGTCTTCCCTAAGCATTACAATAAACGTTCTCAAAACAGTATAAATGTAATCATCCAGCTTTGTACTCTTACAGAGAGACCTACTAGAAGTCTACAGAAATAGACCAGACACTTGTAATCATGTAATTGTGAAAATATGGACAATTCCTTATGAGTAGAAATGACAGTATGGAGTTTTAATATTTTGCAAGATTATACTGCTTTTAAATATAAGTTGAAATAAAAGTATGTATTGTGCATAAATATTGAAGTATGAAAATAGTTGCAAATTAAATACACAGCAATCACTAGAGGAGACTGTGATGCTGGCAAAGATGAAGGCAAAAGAAGAGGGCACGCCAGAAGATTAGTTTGTTACATAGTATCACAGAAGCAATGAAAAAAAAAACCTGTAAATACTTAGAGAAGCAGTTGCTGACAGAAGTGACATGATAAAGTTCATGAAGCCACGATGAGTTAGACCTGACTGAATGACTGAAAAAAAAAAATATAAGAGAGGTGATTTATACCAGAAGAGGCTAAATCAAAATATTGGTGAAAACTTCAAACATTTTCTATATTGATTATTAAAAATCCTACTGGGCATTTTGTGGTTTTAAAATGTGCATGTACTTCATCACTGTGGCTCTGCTGCTTCCTGCTGTTTTATGTCTCAATTTTTCAATTCCTCTCTGCATGTTGCACAATCTAGTACCACTTTCAAATTTGGTGTAAGTTTTCTGTCATACTCAAAATAAATGTCAGCTGAACAATTTGAATCAGCAACATTGCATTATTAAATCACCTTATTTAATCTTCTCCAGGTTATTGTTAGGGTTTGGACTATTTAAGACATTATTTTGCATTATCACATATATAGTTGTGAGCGTACGAGTCGTTGCTCACGCTTGCGGGCTCGCGTAGCGAAGCGAGGGCCCGCATTTGCGGTGGTGGAGGCTCAACGTCGGCTGTGTTAACACACACATACACACACACGACTTTTTAACAGAATAAACCCAACCGCCCAGCCAACAAAAACCCAACAACGTCCCCGCAAATGCGGATCCTCGCGAAGCGAGGGTCCGCATTTGCGGTGGTGGGAGCATCCCAACATCGGCTGTGTTAACACACACATACACACACACACAACTTCATAACAAAAAAAAACTCAAAGTCGCCTCACACCCGCTTACACCCAGACACACAGACGCAAGACTTAACAAAAAAACAGTAAAAAAGGCCCTTCACACGCTCTTAACACACATACGCACGACTTAGAAACAAATACACTGCGTCGTACACGTAAAAGCTAACTGCGTATATCGCAAAAAAATACGGCAACATCGCAACAAAATACGGCCGCATCGGAAAAAAATACGGCCGCGAAAGACCCATTCCAACCGCCGCGCATCAAAACATCACAAACAGAAGAAATAAATACAACAAACACATAAAAAGCTTACTTACAGCACGGGGGGGCATCCAGCACCTCCAAAACTTCATTTACACGTCCATTTAAGTCCAAAACAAAGAGTTTAAACGGCAGAAAATCGGCTAAGCGAGAGAAAAAATGGCCGCCGAACAAAACGAAAACGAGGCTCCAGACGTAACTACACTACACTTACTCGCAATAATGAAACACATACTATGCGGAACGGATCACACTCATATTAAACACCATTTTAACCACTACTACGCACAAAATGGCGGATGGAACGCAAATTGGAAGCTGGAACGCAAATAGCGCATGCGTATTGCGTTCTAACGGTCTAACTTTCCAGAATGTTCTACAAGTTTATAAATACTGCCTATTTGACAGAGAAAAATACATTTCTCCTCAGGTGATGAACAGAGTGACTTCAGACATAACTGCTGCTAAAACTTGAGAAGATAATTTACTACTTTACATTGTGCAAATTACAACTGAGAGGTAAGCAATAATATATTACATTTTATTATCAAGACAGGACATAAAAAAAAAAATTTAAATAAGAAAAAGAGGTTTATGTATACTGACATGTGACACGCACATATATGCGTATAATGTATACTGACAAGTGACACGATCATTTATGTGTATAATGTATACTGACATGTGACACGCACATTTATGCGTATAATGTATAGTGACATGTGACACGCACATTTATGCGTATAATGTATAGTGACATGTGACACGCACATTTATGTGTATTGCCCCTGCAACAAAATTATCTTAAAACAAACTAATTAAACAACTACATTTAAATTACATTAGAAAAAAATAAGTTGGGACTATTAAAATATGACTCA
The DNA here is from genome assembly GCA_027410445.1 of Discoglossus pictus. Taxonomy (NCBI): domain Eukaryota; kingdom Metazoa; phylum Chordata; class Amphibia; order Anura; family Alytidae; genus Discoglossus; species Discoglossus pictus. Next base: position 224,499,246 of record CM050166.1, on the reverse strand, counting down.
TGTATACTGATATGTGACACGCACATATATGTGTATCATCTATAGTCACATGTCACACACACATTTATGTATGTTTGCCAAAAATACAAATAAGGTTAATTTAACAATTAAAATATGATTCATGTATAGTGATATGTCACACGCACACAAAAAAATTACTTTCAACTATGGAAATGTGCTTCATGTATGTGACATATGTGTGTAGCCCCCACCAAAAAATAATGTTAATTCAAAATAATTACAGAAGTATATTTCAATGAAATTAATTTACTGCAATTCAATAGATCACCTAAAGCTCAATCTTTCTACTTTTTTTAATATTCAAACAGACTCTGCATCAACAGCGTCTCTCAACAATTTGCACCGTGCATTGTGAAGCACAATTCCTTTTAAAGAACACCAACAAAGAAGAAGAGGTAAGATACAAAAATACTTTAAATGCTGAAAAGGCCATGCTTTGTTAAATACAAATAAAAAATTCTATAATTCACTATTTCACTTTATTTTTCAAACAGACACTACAAGAAGACCGGCGGATTAAGATTGGCAGGAGGGGACCCTCTGTCATTCCACACTTCAATCAAGGTAAAGTATTAAGTATAAAAAAGAACCGAACCATGAGCCTTATTCAATTGTGAGTTTGCCAATTGAATAGGGCTTTATATAAGCACATAATAGATTTTTTAGACAGACATTTTTAGTTACTGAACTTCTAACCACAATCAAGGTCTTCACTAACTAAAAACTTCTGTCAAAAAATATTTTATGTGCTTATATAGAGCCCTATTCAATTGGTCAAAACGCAATTGATTCAGGACCTAAATATGTTTAATGGGCGAGGGCCTCATTCAAATGTGATTTGCCCATTTCAATAGGGCTCTATATAAGCACAGAGCATATTTTTGAACAGAAGTTTTTAGTTAAAAACTTCTGTAAAAAAAGATGCTCTGTGCTCATATTGAGCCAAATTCCATTGCGAAAAACCAAATTCAATGAGGCCCTCACAATATAACAAATCCAGCAACCAAAGGCCCTCATTCAATTGATATTTTGGACAATTCAATAGGGCTCGAAAGAAGCACATTTAGAACCCTATTGAATTGGCCAAACTGCAATTGAATGAGGGCCAAAGGATGCAACATATGGTACACACAAACTGGTACACACAAAACAGGATTGTAACAAACACATAGCAAACTAAATTCATATTCTTTTTGTTTAACAACCTATAACCATTAGAAAAAACACTACATAAGTATAACAAAAGTGGTGCCCATCAAACAGGATTGTACGAAAACTCACACAAACACATAGCAAACTACATTTAAATTCTTATTTAATGTATAACAACCTATAAGCCTTAGAAAGAAGCCTAAATAAGCATACCAACATTGGTGCGCACCAAACAGGATTGTATGAAAACTCACACAAACACATAGCAAACTACATTTAGATTCTTATTTTATGTTTAACAACCTATAAGCCTTAGAAAGAAGCCTAAATAAGCATACGAACAGTGGTGCGCACCAAACAGGATTGTATAAAAACTCACACAAACACATACCAAACTACATTTAGATTCGTATTTTATGTTTAACAATCTATAAGCCTTAGAAAAAGGCCTAAATAAGCATACCAAAAGTGGTGGGCACCAAACGGGATTGTTGAAAAACAAAGAAATAATGTCATTTTTTAGTTCATACAAATACATTCAAAGAAAATTACATTTTCATTTTTATTTTATATCAGATACTGCGTAAAAAACATCGGACCAGGAGTTTCAACTGAGGACCAGACCAGCGGACGAGGACTTTCAACAGAGGACCAGACCATTGGACGAGGACTTTCAACAGAGGACTACACCATCGGACGAGGACTTTCAACAGAGGACTACACCATCGGACGAGGACTTTCAACAGAGGACCAGACGATTGGACGAGGACTTTCAACACAGGACCAGACCATCAGACGAAGGCTTTCAACACAGGACCAACAAAGATTCTGCTTCAAATCAAACTTCAACCAAGGTACAGTATAACAAGTAAAAAAAGAGAAAAATTAATTAATATTCTTCTTTAATGTTTAACCACCTATAAGCCTTAGAAAAAAGCCTACAGAAGCATACCAAAATTGCGGCGCACCAAAAAGGATTGTAGAAAAACACAGAAATAATGCCATTTTTTCATTAATACAAAGACATTCAAATAACATAACATTTTCATTTTTATTTTATAACAGATACTGCGTCAAGAACATTGGAACAGGAGTTGGAACTGAGGACCACACCAGAGGACGAGGACTTTCAACAGAGGACTACACCATCGGACAAGGACTTTCAACACAGGACCAGACCATCGGACGAAGGCTTTCAACACAGGACCAACAAAGAATTTTGCTTGAAATCAAACTTCAACCAAGGTACAGTATAAAACGTAATATCTATCATCTATCTCTTATTTGTCTTTTAGGGCCAATAATCTTTAACAGTAAATACAAACTTCAATGTAAACTTAAAAAATAAATTGGCATAGTCCAAAAAAGTCTAAAAACACAGAATCTATACAATTTGTCATTGTAACATTCCAGTCCTAAACCCTAATTTTATTGACATTTGACAAATTGAATAGTGCTGTAAATAAGGACATAACATCTTATTGAAAATACCTTTTTAGTTACTGAAACACTTGCTTTTGGATACATGTTTAATAAATACAAATTTCTTTAAATAATTACCTGATGGCCTTATTTAGACTTTTATTCAATTGACCGCATTGAAATTGATTAAGTATAAAATGTTAACACACTATTGATAACTATTTGTCATGAAAAACAACTTAACATCTCAAAATAAACTAATGGTACATTATTTTATTTTTACAGATTAACATGGCTGATAACGAGAGTAAACAAGAAAAGAAAAGACGCCAAGCTAGAGAACGACGACAGAGAGCAGACAGCCAGCAGACACCGGAGAAGAAGGAAATTCGACGAGAAAAAGAACGCAAAAGAATTGCAAGCAAAAGACTGTCACTTGCAGAAATTAAAGATATGTCAAAAAAAGCAACAAAGAAAATAAAGCATTTACAACCTGTTGCTCAAACATCAGATGACATTTTACCAGAAAAAATACAAGAGATACCAAAAAAAGCAACAAAGAAAACAAAGCATTTAGAACCGTTTCATGAAACATTACATGACATTTTACCTCAAACAATACAACATATACCAAGAAAAGCAACGAAAAAAACAAAACATTTAGAACCTGTTGTTGAAACATTATATGACATTTCACCTGATGAATATGAAAGTCAAAATCCTATATGCTTTGCAAATTGTCCTCTACTCAAGTCTTTAGCAGTAGAGGTTCATAGTTGTGGGGACATGACTACTCAATGTCAGTTTTGTGAGGCTTATTATTTTAAACAGGAGAGACCCAGAGATGGACAATTTATTAGTTGTTGTCAAAAAGGCAAGTTCAAACTTCCAGAAAGGAAAGAATTTCCAATTTATTTACAAAATATTATGACTGAACCTACTTTTCCAAACTACAAAAATTTTAAGACAAACATAAGATCCTACAATAGTGCCATATCCTTTGCATCCATGGGGGCAACATTAGCTGCTAATGTACCAGGACATGGTCCTTACTGTTTTAAAGTCCAAGGACAAATTTATCATCGCACTTCCCATTTACATCCAGAGGAAGGAAATAAAAGAAAATTCGCTCAACTATATGTCCTAGATACAATGGAAGCTGTTGACCAACGTATGCAGATGGAAGAAAATAAAAAATGCTTACCCACTGTTTTCATAGAGCTAAATAACATTATGGACAACAATCCCTACAGTAAAGCTTATAAAAAATTGGCAGAAGTAGAAAATGAACAACTACTTCATGCACAAACACATCAATTACCAATGCCGAAGGTTAATATGGTGCTTAAAAGAGACAGACATACTGATAAACGTCGTTATAACTTGCCAACAACAAATGAGGTTGCAATGGTGTTTCAGAATGATGAAGGAGAACCACCATTTCAAAGAGACATTCGAATATATCCTAGAAATGAGGACCAACCGTTTATTAATATGAGTATCTTAAGTCCAAATTTAGATCCAATGACATATCCCATCTTTTTCCCACACGGAGAAGCAGGTTGGCAACCAAAATTAACTCTTCCCAGTTACCCAAATGCTAAAGCCAGAATCCGAAATAATGTTTCTATGCTTGAATTTAAAGTAGCTCAAATTGCCATTCGCAATGTATTTAATCCAATTTTATGTGGTGGGAAACTAACACAACAATGGATTATTGATTCATATTTGCAAGTTGAGGCAAATAATTTAAACTTTATCAAATATCAACAAGATAAACTCCGTGTAGAACAATATTCTGGACTCATGGACTATGTTGCTGACGTGGCTACAAGCAGAGACATGACAGCTGGCAAAGCCATCATTTTACCATCTTCCTTTCAAGGATCTCCTCGGAATATGAGAGAAAGATACAATGATGCTATGGCTATTGTGACAAAATTTGGCAAACCCGATCTATTTGTGACATTTACATGTAATCCACAATGGCCAGAAATTACACTAAATCTACTTCTTGGACAAACTGCTTCAGATCGACCAGATTTAGTAGCCAGAGTTTTTAAGATTAAATTAAATGAATTAATACGTGACTTCACTATAAATCAGTTATTTGGCAAATGTCTTGCTTATGTATATACCATTGAATTTCAAAAAAGAGGCCTTCCACATGCACATCTTCTAATAATACTTCAAGAAAAAGATAAATTAGATACTTCAGACAAAGTGGATGCAGTCATTGTTGCTGAACTACCAGATCCAGAACTATATGGTAGACTATATGAAATTGTTACTCATCGCATGATTCATGGACCCTGTGGTGACCTTAATCCACAATCACCATGTATGGAAAATAATAAATGTTCCAAAGAATTTCCAAAAGATTATAGAGACAAAACCTATGCCAATTGTGATGGATATCCACTTTATAAAAGAAGAGAAGGAGATAGTGCCATTATTCATGGAAAAAAAGTGGACAATAGATATGTAGTACCCTACAATCCACATTTACTCATGAAGTACAACGCCCACATCAACATAGAACCCTGCACTTCCATCAAATCCATTAAATATGTATACAAATATATTTACAAAGGTTACGATGCAGCTACTGTAGTCGTCAAAAGTGCAGACAACCCTGAAAGTAGTGAGTTAGTACATGATGAACTTGCATCTCATGTAGATGCTCGCTATGTCAGTGCGCCAGAAGCTATGTGGCGGCTTTTAAAATTTGAAATGCATGATAGATCACATGCAGTATATAGGTTAGCAGTACATTTGCCACAACGACATTTAGTCTATTTCCATGCTGGAAATGAAATGAATGCGTTGGCCCAAAGTGAAGATCGTCACACTACACTAACTGCATGGTTTGCATTAAATTCCACTGATGCTGAAGCAACACAATACTTATATATTGAAATTCCATATCACTATGTTTTTGTGAATGGATTATGGAGACCAAGAAAAACCAGAGGCAATAAAATTATTCCAAGAATTTACACAGTCAGTCCAAGAGATGTGGAACGTTTTTGCTTACGGATATTACTTTTAAATGTTCCTGGAGCACAAAGTTTTGAACAATTAAGAACTGTTAATGACATTGTATATGAATCCTTCCATTTAGCTGCAAGACATAGAAACTTACTCGCTGATGATACAGAGTGGGAAAGATGTTTAGAAGAAGCAGCACAATGTCAAATGCCACGACAGATGAGAGAACAATTTGCTTTTATTTGTATCTTCTCAAATGCTCCAAATGCATTAACTTTGTGGGAGACTTTTAAAAGTAATATGGCTGAAGACTTTATGCGACGATACAATGAACCCATTGCACACTTAAAAGCGTTAATGGAAATCCAAGAAGTCTTTTTAACTCATGGATTAAGTTGTGCAAGTTTTAATTTGCCTGATCCAGGTCTTATAGATGACATTAACTTTGAAGACTATGACATTCAACTACAAGCAGAAAGAACAGAAGAAAGACTTGCAACTTTAAATACACTACAATTGCAAGCATTTCATGCCATTAAAAATGCTATAGATGATGACATGGTGACAGAGCGTTATTTCTATCTTGATGGACCTGGCGGATCAGGAAAAACATATTTGTACAATTTATTAATGAGTTCAGTACGAGCACAAGGAAAAATAGCAATGGCGTTTGCCACTACTGGAATTGCTGCACTTTTATTAGAAGGTGGAAGAACTGTTCATAGTGGATTTAAACTGCCAGTGCCTATTTTAGAAAATTCTGTGTCAGATATTCGCATGACATCCTTACAAGCAAAGAAATTGAAGAAATGTAAATTAATTATAATAGATGAGGCCACAATGATGTCATGCTATGCCCTCCAATGTATTGACCGTTTGCTTCGTGAAGTCATGGAGAATACTTTTCCATTTGGTGGAAAGGTAATGTTGTTGGGTGGCGATTTCAGACAAACATTACCTGTCGTTGTACATGGAAATCGAACTGACATTATCGAAACATGTATAAAGTCAAGTACAGTATGGAAACATTTTACCCATCTTCAACTGCAACAAAATATGAGATCAGAAGGCCAAACTGATTTCAATGATTGGCTTATTAAAATTGGAGAAGGCAGAACAGAAAAAATACTACATTTACCTGATGACACTGTAGAGATCCCACCTCATATGATTTGTCAACAAGATATTATATCGGCTATATTTGAAGGGAGCATAAATAACGAAGAATATTCCGAGCTTGCCAACCAAGTCATACTGACGTGTAAAAATAAAGATGCATTAATCCTCAATAATGAAATCTTAAAAAAAATTTATGCACCACAAAGAAATTATCACAGTGCTGATTCTGTACTTGCTGATGACAATGAAAGTCAGGCTAACTTTTCGACTGAATTCATAAACTCTTTAACTCCTTCTGGAATGCCACCACATATTTTGCAGCTAAAGAAAGGTGCAATTATCATGTTACTGCGAAATATGAACCCCAAAAAAGGCCTATGCAATGGCACAAGATTAATTGTTCAACAATTAAAGGACCATTTTATAGATGCTGAAATTTTAACTGGGACCCATAAAGGAGAGAGAGTTTTCATACCAAGAATAGATTTAGCACCAAGTGAAAGTAGTCTCCCTTTTATACTTCAAAGAAGACAATTTCCCATTATTATGGCATTTGCCATGACCATTAATAAATCACAAGGTCAAACTTTCAAATCTGTGGGTATTTTCTTGGAAGAACCAGTTTTTGCACATGGTCAATTGTACGTTGCGTTGTCACGGTGCAAAAATCCACAGGCTATTAAAGTTTACATTGAAAACAATGAAAGTCAAGGTGATTTATTAGAAGATGGACGTATTTTTACTAAAAACATTGTCTACTATGAAGTACTATAACTTTGAAGGATACAAATTAAAGATGCCAAGATTTTTTTAAAGCATTGCAAAATACATAACAATTGGTTGTTTAATTCAGTCATAATTAATGGAAGTCATGTTTATGAATGATTTGCCTCACAAAATACTTGCCTTGCATTGTTAGTAAAAATTATGTTAAAATGTTAAGTCACTATGTTAATGTTTCTAATGTTACAAGTTTAAAAAATATATTTTCAAGTTATTTCATTCAACAGATTACAAAGTGGATGTTAAGAGGTCAAGCACCTTTTAAGTCACAATGTAAATATTGTCTGTTATCTTAAGATTACTACCTACATTAATGTTTATTGCCAGTTTATGTGCTCAGTAATACATTACTTTAATTACGTACGTTTTAAGAAGAGTTTTACTGTATGCCTTCCTCTACATTCAATGTATATTCAAGTTAACAATTATTGTGATAAAAATTTAATTTTAATACTGATTAATTTAAATGTCAATTGTTTTTACATTCAAATGTTAATACTTTTAATAAAAAATTAGGTTACAAAATGTATTCACTATGTTCCTGTTTATAATGTTCAAAATTATACCAATGTTTTGTGAACTTCTAAACTTACATAAAAAATAAAGTTCAAGTTTAAAAATATATACTTTGATGGTTATTGCTTACATATAGTTTAAACTTCATGTTAAAACTTGCGACGTTTAAAGAAGGGTTTTTACTTTTTGCTTTCCTATTCATTCAATGTATATTAAAGTTAACAATTCTTCAGATACTAATTACATTTTAAAAAACCATTACACCAACATTTTACAAAAATACACGTTCATATTAAAATACTTACAAGGGTAAAAAATATATGTTAATAACTAAACAACTTGACAAACATATACATCACATTGCCGTCATTTTTTGACGGGCAAGTCGCTAGTCACATATATAGTTGTGAGCATGCGAGCCAGCTCGAGCCGTTGCTCACGCTTGCGGGCTTGCCAGCAACTGCGACCCTCGTAAACTTTACGTCACAACGCAAACAACATACGAGACACGTTAACACCCATTACGGACTCGCAAAAAAGGGTCGCAACCCGCGGACATGAAGAAATGAAAAACACAATAAATATACACAACACATACATAAAAAGCTTACCTACAGCAAGAGGGAGTATCCAGGACCTCAAAAAATGAAGTTACACCTTCATTTAACTCCAAATAAAAGAGTTTAGACACTAAAAAATTCTCTAAGCAAGAGAAAAAATGGCCGCCGAACAATACGAAAACGAGGCTACAGCACTCTAAACACACAAAACACCACCAGAAACACGGAAAACACCACAAGACACCTACGGATATTCCTCTACAGACGCATACCACACATTTGCCGCCATTTTAATGCGGAAGTACACAGCTACGCTAACGGTTTGGTCTTGCGCACTCAAACTATTACACTGCACACATTCATCACGCTTACACAGCAGCTCTACACCACTAATACTCCAGCCACATCAAAACAGATTGTCAGCTCTTCAACAGAATGCTTCCTGCATATATTACTTCAAAATAGGTAAAGTATTTTAATTTATTAATGTATTATTTATTTGATTATTATACACCAAACAGCGTTAGCTCACTTACAATTTCATTGCTGTCATTTTTTGACGGGCAATTCGCTAGTTTTAATATAATTATGCAATGCATCATTGCAAGGTAGATTCTAGATTTAAAAGATCATTTTCATTTAGTTTTTGGAATTACTTAAAATATATATTCTGGGTTACAACCTGCTCCCATTCCATTTCTATCATTATCTTCTCAAATTTATGCTTTTAAATATTTTGCTAGCTGAACAGCATATAAATACAAGGGTAATTATGTTTACATTGGGAAAAAAACATATTTCATAGGTCATAAAACATAAGCACACTTTGGAATGACACACAGCATTGATTAAACCTCACTGGAAGATATTTTCAGCAATCCTGTGATGCTTTTGGCACCATATGGAGTCAAAACATTTTCATTTTTGTCTCTAATATAGTGACATATTAAATTAAGAAGAACAATAACATAGCCAACAGAGTATAACTTACAGATAGCTAAAGTGAGCAAAATGATAATGTAACAGGGAGACCAAGAATTACAACCTTTATTCCAGACCTCCACTGCTTTATTCAGTTTACTCCATACCTATATATCCTCTGAAGCTGTTAAGAAACTAGAAGGTAATTAGTGGCCTTTCCATGTGTTCCCTATATAATTTTCCTTTCTTTAGCTTTGGAATCCTATTTCATGCAACATTGCATTTTTATCCATAAAAAATATCAGCCTTATTAAATTGCGATTCGGTAAATTTAAAAGGTCTCTATTTAAACACACAGCATATTTTTTTTACAGACGTTATTAGTTAGTGAACTTTATCCAAATGCAAGGTCTTCACTAACTAAAAACTTCTGTAAATAAAATATGCTGTGTGCTTAAATAAAGCCCTCTTAAATGTACCAAATTGCAATTTAATAAGGCTGTATGTATTTGAGATCTTCACTTTCTTTTCAAGCATACAGTATATTTAGACCTTGGTGAATTGAGTAAAATGTAAATGAGTACCTGTACAAAGGTATGAATTTTGTAAAATGAGTTAACAGCCCTAAAATATTTTTATGCTAACCTCTCATACCAGCTCCAACTTTTATTATGGGAGCCTCTAATACATAGTTTTAGTATATTAAGCATTTTTTATGCACAATACACATTCTACTTTTAGGCCTAAAGAAAATGCCTTTATTTTCTTAATTTTAAGCTTTTTGCATTTAAATATAAGTATATGAATATATTTCTTTTTCTTGCACTTTCTTTTTCCAGATACTCTTTCATTCCTCCTTTACTTTATTTTACACTTATTCAAATAGGCAATATAATTGTTACCTCATGAACAAATTTACATCTTTTTACATGCATTAATGACTATTATATTGTTTTTCAAATTAATCTTTTTAAATTAAATTAGACAGATAAATTGGGCATTTTTTGTGAAGATGGTTGATCTGCTACATTCAGAAGTTTGCCTACAACAGCCACTGTGATTCAAGAATCTAGAATGAAAGTGCTTTATACGGCTTCTTAATACGGCGTAACATCACTATTACACAAAATTAATCTAGCCCCTCTCAGCAACTATCCCCACACAGCACCCAACCCCTCAGCACCCACCTCACATTCACCCATTCTCCTTTGCTCCTCCCTCACATAACCCATCCTCCTGTACTTTGCTGCTACTTTGCAGCCCTTGTTCTCTTACCGGCATGGATGGCTGTGGGAGGCGAAAACGTGCTGCGGAAAGCCGAGGAGGGCCGCATGGAGGCACGGGGTGGAGAGCACTGGGGCTGCAGCCGGATGAGCGCTGGGTTCCTGCACCTGCGGTAGTTCCACCACTGTCTGTCTCCGTGTTACTACTTGGTAGAAACTGTCTAGGGGCCTCATTCAATAAACGGCCGTAAAATGTCCACAATGCTGAGATTCCTTGCGGCCATCTTACGGCCCTGTGTAGCGCTACTGCTACCCTGCTATTTAAATGGACGGCGCCGCAAGGATATCCCCCTTAAGGCCAGCCGCAAATCATGCAAAAGGCCCGCAAGCGTTTCTCCCGCGCCCGTAAATCTTGTTTTAAGACCGCAACTTTGAAAAACTGTAAATGCAAATCTAAATTCAAGATAGCACTGTAAAGCTCTGTAAATGCTAGGCATCATAATGGGGGACAAGAGGATTAATAGCAACACCCTCTCAAGCTTGCACATCGCCCCCAAATCCGATATTTCTTTTCAGGTTTATTTTCCATCCAAAGTCCCGTGGGCTCGTCCTTGTTAAAACCCATACAGGTTCGGAGGTTGAAGGCCGTGAACTCAAAGCATTGTAGAAGCCAATATATATTCAATCCAGCACTGCAAAGCACTGTAAATGATGGGAAACACAATGGGGGGCATGAGGATTAATAGCAAAACATTCTCAAGCTTGCACATCGCCAAATTATACTTTGATTTTAAAATCCGTCCAAGTCCCACGAACTTCAATGATCAAGCCTGTAGCTCGTTATTCAAGCCCGTATGGGCTTGGAGGGTGAGTGTCCTCCAAGCCCGTAGCTCGTTATGCAAGCCTGTGCGCACTTGCATGATAGATAGAACACGAAGATTGAACATGAAATTACATTTCTTTATTTGCAGATTTGAGAGTAGGGGAATGTTGAGCTATTAATTCTAAGACCAAACATCACTTTCACATTTAATAAAAGTACAGGATGGTTTTTCTATGCTTAATGTGCTATGATTTGTAAGTAAGCCCTTTACAACCCATGGGTCTATTTTACCCATTTACGGACTTGACGGAGGCTAATCCCGCTAATCCCGCAGACTTTGCGGGTCTGATGTGCTCCAAGCCCGTGGGATTCTGGACACGGAAATTGGACATGAATTACAATAAAAATGATTTTCAGATTTGAGTGTAGGGGAATGTTGTGCTATGAATTCTCAAATCACTTTCACGTCTCATCAAAGTACAAGATGGCTTTTTTTTTTGGATGGCTTTTTTATGTGCTTAATTGGTGCTCGCGGGACCTTTTTGGTGCATGTAAACTGCGGCTCGGTTTTAGCTAATTACGGCCTTGACGAAAGGGTTCACCTAGCATTTGAATAGCAACCGTGGCTTTCTTGCGGCTGAAACTCTTGCGGCCGTGTAAGATCAAAGGCTTTCCTGCTGAGCGTGCGGCCGCAAAGGATAACAGGGTGCCGGCCGCAAGCCTCCCGGAGCCCTCGGCCCCAAGGGAATAGAATAGGCACGTAACCTGCGGCCGGTCCTTGCGGCCACTCATCTCCTACGGCCGATAATTTAATGAGGCCCTAGGTGTCTGAATAAAAGATGCTCATAGCATTGGTATCTTGATTGATAAGTAGGTTCTATAACAAACCTTAGGGAGTGGATTTATGAACTCCCCGTTTAATCTTTTATTACCACATTTATAAATAAACACAAAAGTATCTAGAGTAGTAAATATGGTCTTTATGGTATTGCAATTGTTCTCTGTGAATTTCCACAGCAGAAATGCTTGATGAAAAGCCATGTTTGCCAGCAAATAAAAATAAAAGTTACATTGTTTTGACAGTAATTATAGAATCTGTAATATCATGCCATGTATTTATTCATTAATATTAATGTTAATTTTCCCCTTTAAATTAACAGGGTAATTAAATTGCGATTCAGTAAATTAAAAAAGGTCTCTATTTAAGCACATAGCATATTTGTTTACTGAAGTTTTTAGTTAGTGAACTTCTATCCAAAAGCAAGGTTTTCACTAACTAAAAACTTCAGTAAAAAAAAATATGCTATGTGCTTAAATAGAGCCCTTTGAAATTTGCCGAATCGCAATTTATTAAGGCTGTAAATGTTTAGGTTAAACCATGTCTAGTTTATTTCTAATCTTGAAATCTCCCTTTTATTAATTACCTAGAGCCTCATATATATGCATTGGTATTAGTCGGTAGGTTAAATAAATCCAATCAACATAAAATCCTAGGAGAACTTTTACAGTGAAAACAACATCACAGATAAACTCCTGCAAATGAAAAATAATATATAAAAGCGCACCATTACTAATGTATGTAATATGACCACTCTTTCCAGTTGTCAGCTGCAATTACATCTTGAGTCTGTACATTCAAGTCACTAATATTAATGACTTCTCAAATCCTTATAGCATTCAGTTAATCATTGAACTAACTGTATGTCAGGATTCATAACTTTTTATTTCTTGAATGGATGATGTCTCAAAGCTCAGTTTTTGTCTTAAGCTATTTGATTCAAGAATTATTTATGATAGCCATGCTCCCAGTGTGGTTTAACAGAAAAAGGAAATGTGCAGAACTTAAATATTTCATTGTGAAGTTTACAATCACAAAGCTGAGCAAACATTTTATTATTTAAATTAACCCTCCCAATACTTGGTATAATTTTGTGAGCAGACATTGTGACATTTTGTGCCACAAATTAAATCTGCTTGCAGGAGCTCTGTAATTCTATATATAATATATTCTGCTTTGAAGAACTATATTTCATAACTGGCAACTTGTTTTTAGTTGTTTCAATTATTAATAAATGAAAAAGGAGTAAATCACACACCATGTGGCTTAACAATGATTTAAAGATCAAAATAAGGAAAAAGATGTCATTTAAATTATGCTAGAACGAGGGAACAGAGGCAGCTTGACTTGAGTAATTTAAAAAGATTTGCAAAAGACCTATCAGAATGGCTAAAATAAAAAAAAAGATGTTATTTGCAAAGGAGAGTAAGACTAACCCTATTTAAAAAAAAAAAATATTAATGGAAAGAACGCAAAATAAGGCACATAAGTTATTTTCTTCGGTATACACAAGGGAGGTACCAGTGGTTGGGACACTGCAACAAAATGGGGCTACACTACCTTCACCAAATAGTTGGTTAATGCAGGAACTGGCTTAAGTAATAATTAAACAATGACATCTAATTTTTAAAGACTAATCACAGAATCGGTACAAGATGACTGGAGAAAGTGATACCTTTATTTAAGAAGGGAGCAAGAGCAAATCCAGAGAACTATAGAGCTGCAAGCCTCACTTCCGAAGTGGGAAGCTTTTAGAATGGTTTATGAGGGATAAAATACAGGAATATATCCATGTGAGCAAAATCATTTATGAGTAGGAGTCAACTTTGATTTATGAGGGGTAGATCATGTAAAAAATCTAAGTAGTTTCTAGGCAGAGGTAAATAGGAACTTTAATCAAGGCTACTCAGTACATGTAGTTTGTTTGGATTTTACAAAGTCTTTTGACATACTGCCACATGGAAAACTATTGTGAAAATGAGGAGATAGAAGAATTGCAGTAAATATATATTCATCATGGATTCACGGACTAAAAGACAAGAAGCAAGGGGTTGTTGCAAATGGAACGTACTCAGATTGGACTGATGTGGTAAGTGGGGTTCCTAATGGTTCAGTATTATGTTCTGTTCTTTTTTATATATTTATTAATGATTTATAAGTAATACAGGAAAGTATTCTCTCCATTTTTGCTGATGACACTAAGCTGTGCAATGTAGTTAAATCAGAAAATGATGTACTTTAACTCCAAAGGAATTTACATAAATTAGAAGAGTGGGACATTTTAGTGGTGGAGAAAGTACAGAAAAAGCAGCAGAACTAATAAGGGTCATGGAATAACTAAGCTATGAAGACAGACTAACCAAATTAATCTTAGTTTCTCTATAAAAAGGTACCTAAGAGGGAATATGATTACCTTATACAAATACATCCAATATAAAACTTTGTAAAGTGAACTTTTTGGTACCAAGAGGTTTCATCTGACAAGAGGAAAGACCCTTAAGATTAATATAATAAAAAAGAAAATGGTTCTTCACAGTAAGGGTGGTTAAACTGTGGAATCCTCTAGCAAAGGAGGTTGTGACAGCAGATTTGATAGATAACTTTAAAAAGGAGTTAGATATATTCTTCAATAAATAGGACATTCAGGGTTAACTAGAGAAGGGTGGAGTATTGATGTAGGGAGTAATCTGATTGCCAGTATCTGGGGTCAGGACGGATTTTTTTCTCTCTTTATGAGACAATTAGCAGTGTCTCAATTGGGTTTTTGTTTGTCTTTCTCTAGATCTATTAACAATTAATCCACATACTATATTACAAGGATCAGAGAAGATCTAAAATGGTTGAACTTGATAGACTACAATTATTATTTCAACCTTGATTACTATGTAACTATGTAATATAATTTAAAACAAGGTAATAACAAGTACTTCAGTACTTCAGTTGAATCTCAAATTAAAAATTACATTTTCCTACATTGCTTATATTTCCTATTTTGAACTGTCAGTCAGCCTTTTTGATCCACCCATAAAAATAAATAATAATCTCGGGGAAATTAGACATCAATGGCATTCATTTCTAAAATCTTTTGCCAATAACATTTTATGAGCCACAATCCAGTTTCCCAATCTCTGTAAGATTGAGCCTGCAACTTTTCCAATATTTTTCAAAGCAGCCATCCAAGCATAATCCATTTCTAGCTTTCCTTTAAAGTTATTTTTTTGTGGTTTTAACTTAATCCCAACCTTTTTTCTGTTCTGATAACCATTAAAATGTTCTATTTTTTCCAAGGAAATTAAATGAACTTCCACTTGTTTCAGATGATTTATAGAGTTTCCAACATGACATAATCATACAACAAACCAAGGCAGAAACTTTATTGCTACATTTCCTGCACCATCCCAAAGTGAGTTATATTTGAGATATGTATAGCAGTTAAGAAACTCTGCTTTAACTATTTATGAGATGCCAACTAGTTGCTAAGATTTATAATCTAAAACAAGTAAGTAGCAGTTGAATACTATACAAATATTCATTAGTTACATAAATCACATATATAGTTGTGAGCAAGCGGGTCGTTGCTAACGCTGCAGGCTCGCAAAGGCGCTCCTTGCCAGCAACTGCGGACCTCGCAACATTTACGGACTTACCACAAACAAATACGAGACGCGGGACGAGCTTGCAAAAATACGACTTTAACGGCCGAACTATGCAAACCTGAAAACATTAGAAACACAATATAAACACACAAAAATACATAAAAAACATACCCACAGCAAGGGGGGGCACTCAGGACCTCTGCAAGTGAAGTTACACCTCCATTTAAGTCCAAATTCCAGAGTTTAGAGACACGAAAATCCCCTAAGAAAAAATGTCCGCCTAAAAAAAGGAAAACGAGGCTACAAGACCCTGAACATGCAAAACACCACGAAACACATACAGACTTTCCCAAAAAGCAGGACGAGGTCCACGAACACGGACGCAAAAGCAGCCACAGCCGCGTACCACACATTAGCCGCCATTTTACAACACTAACTTCCTGAATGCGGAAGTACACAGCTTTCCTAACGGATTTTCCTAGCACACACACACAATTTACGCTACACACTGCACACATTGCTGACACTTACACAGCAGCTCCACAGCAGGGAAAACACACATTGTATGCTGCAGCAACATAAAAAAAGATTGTCAGCTCTTCAACACAATGCTTCCTGCATATATTACTTCCAAATAGGTAAAGTATATTCCTTTATTAATGTATTATTTATTTGATTACCATACACCAAACAGCATTAGCTCACTTACAATTTCATTGCATATTCATTGCCCAATTTTTTTATATTAAGAAATTATTACAAAGAAAGTATCACAGAAATGGATACAGAATTAGTATGTGTGTCTCACCAGTGAGGTGTAAACAAAAACTCATTAAGTATAATGTTAGTTAATCTGCATTAAATTCTTAGTTGATCTGCATTCAATTGAAAGGGGATACAAGTGCATATTTGTTGCAACCCTGATACCCATAAGTCTCACTGCCCCACACTGTCCTGGAAATTGTCAGGACAGAAAGAAAAAACATCTGTTTCACTTTAAAGTATTTTTTCTTACAAAAAATATAATTTGTAATGTTTAAATTATGATCTTTTAAATGCATGATATAAATGTTAGACGTCAGTGTACGGTATCTTCTGGTAGCTATGACTGCACATTCTGCCATATGTCTATGGCAACTGAAACAATGATTTGTGAAAACTACTGCTTGATATAAAATCAGCAGCTCACTATTTGTGAGCACAATATAGACATGTACTAGTCAATTTGGATAATTGTACAGTGGGGTGTATGCTGATTCTTTAGATACAAAGAACAAGGGTTCCACCTCTGGAGCACCCCTTACCCCCAGGGAGACACTAGTGGCATACAAACATGAGTTCACATTTACAGGAGAAGCTCATCTGAGGATGAACAGCAGTTCTAGGGGAAATTATCTACCGAGGTGCATCTCAAACAGTGTATCTCGTGCCATTACAGATACACATATCACCCTGATCCCCCACCAAAATGTATACGATTTGTAACAGCAAACCCAAGACATAGGCTTTGGTCTCTTGTAAGCACACAATCGGGGCATCCGAAGAGTATGAACACAAGAGAGATGCTTAATTTAAAAACACTCATTCTAGTGAAGTAACAACCTTTTTGGACCTCTTTTGATCGTTTTAATATGTAGATGATTTGTTAGTAATTGTTAATTGATCCAGGGGAAGGCAAACAGGAAAAAACCCATTGAAACTTTGCCAATTGTCTCAAAAGGGGAAACAAAATTCCTTCCTGACCCCAGATACTGGCAATCAAGATCCAGAGGCGGAGCTACTGCCGGTGCAGACGGTTCAAGGCACTGAGGCACCTGTGCCCCCCAGAGCCCCCTGAGGCCCTTGTCGATGCCCGGCACTCCTGTGGCCCACTGCAGGTCTTTTGTGCCCCCGCAGATACCCTGTGGCCCAGCGAATCTTATGTGGCCCCCAGTGGATCTTATCTTATGTGGCCCCAAAGATTTTCTGTGACTCCTGCCAGGCCAGATTACTTGTGCCCTTCAAATTACCCTTGGGGTTTAGTCTCCCTAAGGGTGATAGGGGACTCCAGTATTTCGGGGCTGGGTCACTCTTTTGAGTGAGACCAGACTGATATACATTCAGGATATTTCTTCCTGTGAAGGGCACAAGTGAGCTAAAAGAGGTGCTCTCAGAGTGGATTATCATGTCCATAGAACTAACCTGTGAGGAATTGACTCTGCTGGGTTTTGAACCCTGGTCCCCAGGCTGCAAAACCTCTTCCCTACCACTGCGCCAGCCTGCCTTTGTGAATTTCATTGAGATCTGATAACCTTGACTCTGCTAGCAATAGTATCAGTGGCTAAGTCTCTTCAGCTGTGCCTGGTCAGGTGTTTGGTCCTTGGCCTATATAAGGCACTTCCTGTCAATTTACCTTGCCAGATTATTGTGGTTCCTGTTCCCTTCAATAAAGCTTGTTCCTGTTTCATCTACAACTTGCTGAATTGGATATTTGCTGACCTAGGCTGCTGGTCTCCAAAACCTTGTGATTCCTATATCCTTACATAACCTATTAATGTTAGTTTGTTCTCTGATGAGCACCTCTGACTTAGGATATATACAGTATATATTTATATATATAGAAAATAAATAGTACATCTGTGTCCACATTTGAATGTCTGAAACAAGGTCAGAATTCTGAGAAAAACTGTTATTACACTGCATTCTGGGAAGCTGAGCTGGGACATGCAAATGTGCCCACAAATGCCTCACTCTTCAATCCATAGCCATATATATATAGATGCAGACCCACATATATTTTTCTATATAATTAATATATATTTTATATATGTACTGAGTTGGAGGGGGTTTGAGAAGTGCAAAGAAAAAAGTGCCCTCCCCCTCCTGGGGAGGGGGGTCAGACTTTTTTTTTGCACCGGGCACCTGTGCTCTAGCTCCACCACAGCCTGTATTTATAGTCTTTCGTTAGTTATCTAGGATAACCTTGAATACCCTCTATATTCAAAATATTTCTAACTCCTTTTTAAAGTTATCTATCAAATTCACTGTCATCACCTCCTTTGATAGAAAATTCCAGTTTAACCACCCTAAATGTGAAGAACACTTTTCTTTCTTTAAAGTGAAATCTTTTTTTCCTGTAACCTCGAGGGATGTCCTCTTGTCGGTTGAAAACCTCTCGGCACAAAAAGCTCCCTTGACAAATCTTTTTACTGACCCTGGATGTATTTAAATAAGGTAATCATATTCCCTCGTAGACGCCTTTTTTTCTAGGGAAAATACATTTAATTTGGTTAGTCTTTCTTCATAACTTGGCCCCTCCATTCCCCTTATTAGTTTTGCTGCCCTTCTCTGTTCTTTTTGCGGCTCTAAAATTCCCTTTTTATGAAGTGCTGCCCAAAATTGTATTCCATATTCCAAATGAGGCGTAGTAGGGATTTGTACAGTGACATAATTATATCTGCTTCCCTTGCTTCTATACACTTCTTGATACATGCTAATATTGTACTTGCCTTTGCAGCTACTGCTTGGCTTTGAGCACTGCTACCAAGGTGGTTGTCCACACGGACTCCCAAATCCCTTTCTATATAAGATAACCCTAGATTTGTTCCATTAAGATTACAAATTGCATGGCTATTTTCCCTTCCCAAATGCATAACTACATTTATTTGTATTAAATCTCATCTGCCAATTAGCCGCCCATTTCTCTAATTTATGCAAATTCCATTGGAGGGAAAGCAGATCATTATCTGATTTAATTACCATGCACAACTGAGTGTCATCAGCAAAAATGGAGACTATACTTTTGAGTCCTATTTCTACATTCTTCAATAAATATGTTAACAAGGTGAGGGCCTAATACTAAACCTTGAGAACCCCTACTTACTACATTAGTCCAATCGGAGTATGTTCCATTTACAACAACCCTTTGCTTCCAGTCTTTTAGCCAGCTCTCAATCCATGAGCAGATATTTACTGCAACTCCTATATCCCTTAGTCTGCACAATAGTCTTCCATGTGACGCTCTATCAAATGCCTTTGAAAAATCCAAAAATACTACATCCACTGAGTTGCCCTGATCTAAGTTCCTACTCACCTCCTCATAGAAACTGATTAGATTTGTCTGACATGACCTATCTTTCCTAAATCCGTGTTGACTCCTACTTATGATCTTGTAGACATATACTTGTATACTGTCCCTTATTAACCCGTCTAAAAGCTTCCCAGCTACAGATGTGAGGCTTATGGGTCAATAATTCCCTGGATTTGCTCTTGCTCCCTTCTTAAATATTGCTATCATATCTGCTTTTCTCTAGTCATATGATAGAGACCCTGTGGTGAGTGAGTCTTGAAAAATTATATATAATGGTTTGGCTATTACAAAACTCAGTTCCCTCAGGACCCTTAGATGTCTTCCCTCAGGAACTGGGGCTTTATTAACCTTTTATTTTTCAAAACCTCTTTTGGATTTTTTCCTGCGATAACCAATTATTTAGTGATGGTAGTGTAGCCATTGGTACCTCCCAACCATTGGTACCTCCATTGTATATACAGAAGAAAATAACCTATCTAGCTAATCTGCCTTGTCACTAATTATCAAATGGCCTGTGTCACATTGTAATGTTCCTATAGCTTCTTGCCTTGCCTTCTTCCCATTAATATATTTAAAAAACTATTTTAGGGTTAGTCTTACTCTCCTTTGCAACTGACTTTTCATTTTTAGCCAGTCTAATAGCTCATTGTCAAGCCTTGATGATTTCCTTATATTCCCATAAAGCTGCCTCTGCTCCCTCCTTGTATAATTTAAATGCATATTTTTTTTCCTTATCATAATCTTTAAGTCAATGTTAAGCCACATGGGATATGATTTACTCCTATTTATTTTATTTCACATTATACATGCCAATGTGTGTGTACTGTATATTTAGTAATGATTTGAATGTTGTCCATTTATTTTCAGTTATTTTCGCTTTACGTTCTTTATTCTTGTCTATATGTTGTTTTGCTGCCCTTAGCCCATTACAGTTAGCCCTTTGGCCCCTTACAACTCTGTTTTCTGTTTTCAATCTCAAATGAAACTGTGTTGTGATCACTATTCCCAATGGATTCCCCTATTTTAATATTTGATATTATATCAATATTACTTGTGATGACTAAATCCAAGATGGCGTCATTTCTAGTAGGTTCTTGTATAACCTGGGTAAAATAATTATCCCTGAGTTCACTAAAGAACCTGGTCTCATTTATCCAGTTTATTTCAGGGTAGTTAAAATCTCCCATTATTAGAACTTGACCATACTGAATTATCTATCTGTAGCAATACATGCAATTCGTCACCCTGAATTATATTTGTGGTTTACAGCATATTCCTACCAATATTTGTTTAGAATTAGCTCCTCTGCTATTTAACTCAACCAACAAAGATTCAATGTTGTTGCTAGTTCCACTAAATATCTTCTCTGACTACAGGTTTAAAACCAGGCTTAACATACAGACAAATCCCTCCTCCTCTTCTTCCATTACCCCTATCTTTCCTAAATAAGTTATAACCATCCAAATTAATAGTCCAGTCATGGGATTCATCCCACCATGTTTCAGTAATGCCTAGTATGTCCCATTTTTCTTGTACCGCTAATAATTCTAGATCGCCCATTTTCCTAGGGAAACTTCTTGCATTAGCAAGCATACACTTTATATTGCTATGGCTCTGCTGTTGTTATGTGCTTGCCACTGTATTTGAGTCACCTAGTAATACTTCCCTATTGTCTATTGTATCCCTCCCCCTCCTCCTCCCCCATGGGCAGATTACCAATCCCTTTCCCCCTCTATGCTTTCTACCCCACTACTTCTATCTAGTCCCTCCCCCGACCTATTAGTTTAAAAACTCCCCCAGCCATTCTACCATTTTTCCCCTAGCACACACAATCCCCCTTCATTAATGTCCAATAAATCACTGCTATAGAGATTGTACTCAAGTGAGAAGGCAGCCCAGTGCTCTAAAAACCCCAAACCCTCTGTCCTGCACAATGTTTTTAGCCACGCATTAACCTCCCTAAGCTCCTTCTGTCTCCCTGGGCTAGCACCTGGCACTAATAGTATCTCAGAAAATACTACATTGGAGGTTCTTGCCTTAAGTTTGTTTCCTAGTTATTTAAAATCCTTCTTTAGGACACTCCATCTTCCACTTACTTTGCCATTGGTACCAATATGTACCAAGACCGCTGCTTCATTTCCAGCCCCTCCCAATGCACCCGATCCACAACATGTCGAACCTGAGCACCCGAGAGGCAGTAAACTGTTCGATTTCTTGGATCTGGGTGACAAATTACCCTGCCTATTTTCGTAATAATAGAGTCCCCTACCATCATCTGTTCCAACAGTGCATACATGTGGCAGGATGTACGCTCTGTGAGGTTGCCACTGAACTGACTCATTATTACCAGTTACAAAAATACAGTGAGAAAACAAATCAACAAATTTGTATAAAGATTGCTTTTTTTGCACCTTAAGCTCAACAAACAAACAAAAAAAATCTATATATATACAGTATATATATATATTGTGATGGAGTGCCACTAGGGGTCACAAGAGAGCTCTGTAAGAGAATGAAAGGGGTTAATTCCATTCAGTTATCAGTGGCTAAATGGAAGCAGCCTGGCTGTGAACTGCTTTTAAAAGCAGCAGAGAGATGGGTGGAGTTTCTCTCACTTAGGCTTGGGCCTAAGAGCCGTGAGCTGTGTGTGAAAGCCCTGGACAGCTCAGCTGCGGGGATCCTAAGAGCTGGGATTTGTGCTGGAGCGAGACAGTCAGGAAGGCTGCGGAGTTCCAGAGTTTGCGCACAGAGAAGACTTCTGTGGTATTGGAGATATTCCACAGAGATAGGATTATCTGAAGACACCATCCCTAAGAAGCTGGAAGGAATAAGGGATCAAAGGTTGGTGCCAATGCATGTTATTCTCATTGTATCCAGAGAAGGATTACAAAGGTCCCAGGGAGAAGAAGAGTGCATTGAGAGGGAGAGTAAGAGTTCCTCATTACAAGAGGGTGACAAGGGCCCTATGCTTCACAAACAATTGATAGAAGCTGTAGAGGAAAAGGCAAATAAGAGACTGTATGTTTCCTGGCCACAAGGTGGCGATATAACAAAGTTAAGAGACTGTTTGTTTCCTGGCCACAAGGTGGCGATATATCACAGATAAGAGACTGTTTGCATCCTGGCCACAAGGTGGCACTCCCTGTCACAGATAAGCTGCGCAGGATATAGTCAGGGCGTTCCTGAGTATAGTAAGCACGTTTATGTAGGGTTTTATTTTGTTGCTGAATACAAGCACTGTTTTTGTTCTGTTTATGCAAACAAATAAAATAGCAGTAAAACTCAACTTTGGACAAGCCTGCTGTGTCTTCCTCCCTGTATAAAAAAGATAAGAAAGTGCAGGACGCGAACCCCGACAGAAGGGGGCGCCCTGTTACACTGGTGGCAGTGGTGGGATTGTGAAGTGTCTGAGTGCAAGAAGACAGCCCACAGTACAGTACAGTGATGGAGGATATACTGAAGGCCTTGCTGCAACAGCAGCAACAGCAGCACCAGCAGCAACTGCAGCAGCAACAGCAGGAACAGCAGCGACAAGCCGAGGAGGAAACAATCCGCATGAGAGAGGCCACAGCTGCTCATCAAGAGTTCACTAGAAAGTGGGCCATCCAGTTAGCCCAGAATGAAGCTATACTGGACAACTATAGAAAAGATTCGGCCAGAGCTAGAGCCAATGAAATTCTTTGGGAGCTGACAGAGGATGATGATGTTATCATATACCTCACCATTTTTGAGCGAACAGCCATTAGGGAGGCGTGGCACAAACGGTACTGGGCCAGCCTCATTGCCCCGTATTTGACGGGCGAAGCTCATAAAGCTTATCTGAGCTTGAATGAAGAAAAGAAAGAAAATTATGATGACCTCAAAGCTGAGATCCTTGCCAGAGTTGGAGTTACCCGGGATGTCAGAGCACAAAGAATCAGTACCCAGAAATATAAGAACAAAGAGAACCTGAGTTGTAATAGGGAGAAGTTACAGTACCGAGGGGAAGTCTCCCAATTTGGACAGGCCCCTACCTGTCTGTGGGAAAAATCTGATGATAGAAGATGGAATACCAAAGAAGAGCATGCCCATCTCTACCACAGGCCAGTGTACGGGTTCCCTGATGAGAGGATGAGGAAAGACTCCAGAATGAACAGAAGGCGTACTTTACAGCCAGCATAAAGGCGCTGGGGGTACAACAAGCTAGCCGGAGAAGTGCTCCTATACTTCAACCACACGAGAAAGGTGCGACTGGCATGACAAGGAGAGATTTCCATCCAAATATTATGGACACCCCATTGGAGCTTGGCGTTGAGAAGTCATTTAGTGATATATTCAAAGATAGACAAGCAAGGAACTGGCGGGCTGACAGAGGAGCCGCCACAGAGACGGCAGGAGCCGCCACAGAGACGGCAGGAGCCGCCACAGAGACGGCAGGAGCCGCCACAGAGACGGCAGGAGCCGCCACAGAGACGGCAGGAGCCGCCACAGAGACGGCAGGAGCCGCCACAGAGACGGCAGGAGCCGCTGATGAGAATGCAGAGTACACAAAAGAAACTGCAGAGACAGTAACAGATATTGCTGAGAAAGCAAAAGAGCCTGCTAGTGCAGACAGACTGGCCTTAGAGGAGGAGAAACAGCATTCTTTAAGGCTCCAAGGACAATTTAAAGTCCAGATTGAGGAGCTTCAGATGAGAGAGCAGGAGATGAAGAAAGAAATGGAATCTGTTATCCAGTCCCAAAACAGGAAGGTTCAAGAGTTGCACAAGCAGCTACATGAAATGGAAGCAGAGAAAAATGTCGCCATGGATAACTTCTCACGTCAGAAGAGTGAGCTGGAATACAGTCGTGAGAAAGAGGAGAGACTGATTCTGGAACTGGAGACAGCAGCACACACAGTAAAAAGACTGGAAGAAGATATTGAATCGGAAAGAGCAGCCCATCGGGAGTCTAAGGTTAACTCTGAAGTTATCCAGTTGCGGATCCTGGACCTTGAGTCTTCACTTCAAGTGGAAAAGGCCAGCTGCTCGCAAAGTGCATCTGACTTAGAGATGATAAAAAAACAGTTCAGAGAAGTGGAAGCTGCTTATAACAGAGAAAAGAAACGGGCTGACCGCAATGCAGGAAAACTCAAGGAGTACACACTGTCCCAGACAGGACATATGACGCAGAGCATGGAGATGTGTCATACCAAACCAGACCAGCGAGAGGTAAAGATGATGCCAGACTATATTCCTGAATGGCGGAGGATGCCTGCATTTGAGGACTACAGAGTGTCCTACAGGAATGAGAAACTGATGCCAATTTGGGAGCAGAGGAAGAATACTCCCAAGTCTAAGCTGGAAAACATAGGGGACATCCTGAAGATGGAAGGATTGACCCAGGAAGGAGCTGAAATCATTGCTAGGTGTACAGCCCTCCAAGTACAGATCACCAAGCTAGAACAAGAGAAGAGCTCCACCAATGCAGAACTAGAAACCAAGAGAGCCCGGTTTGATTCTGAGAAACTGCAGCTAGAGGGAATAATTACCAATCTGCAAACATCCCTTTCAGAGAATGCTGTACAGAAGGAGAGACAAGACCAAGCGGCTCAAACTCAAGAGGAGCAGCCGATTTGTCAAATAACCACATTGAAACTGGAAATCTCCAAGCTGAAAACAGTATTAACGCAAAAGGACAAGGAGCTTGAGGGACTCCAATATCGGGTGGAAGATGAGAAGAGGCAGAAGGTGCAGGTGATTGAAGACATGCAAAGAAATGAAGAGTCATCAAGATAAAACATAGCTGGACTCAACCACGACGTGGACAATCTAAGCAGTATATTGAAGCAAACTGAGGACAAGCTAGCAAA
The DNA here is from genome assembly GCA_027410445.1 of Discoglossus pictus. Classification (NCBI taxonomy): domain Eukaryota; kingdom Metazoa; phylum Chordata; class Amphibia; order Anura; family Alytidae; genus Discoglossus; species Discoglossus pictus. Next base: position 224,473,382 of record CM050166.1, on the reverse strand, counting down.
GTTCACCAGAAAACTGGAGAGCGAGGCCCAGCAGATGGTTCAGTTAAGGGAAGAGCACAATAAGGTGATTAGCGAGAGAGAGTCAACTCTTAATGTGTTTAATGAATACAAATCCACAAATGAACAAGAATTAAACTCTTTAAACCAAGCTGTTGAGATTCTGGAGAAAGGTCTTCAATCAAGTTTGGCCACATCCGAGGAGCTAAAAAAGGAAAAATCAGAGTTGGCAGTTAAAGTGCAAGAACGGGATGCAACCATCCTTGATCTAATTGCTAAATGCCAGAATCTATACACTGAGAATGAGGCGCAAAGTGAGACTCACGCAGCCACAATGGAGTCTCTAAAGACGCAATTAATTGAAAAGGACAACCAGTTACGGCTTTATGAACAGAGAATCCCTGGGAAGGAGGTAATGACAGAAGAAATCCTTCACCTAAAAGAACAATTGCTTGCTATGGAAGAGACAGAGAAAAAGAAAGACATTATTTCTGTCTCTAATAAAGAGAGAGCGAGTGTAGGCAAAGAAGCATCTAGTAAAGTTGAGAGTGGTGCAAAGCAAAATATGGAGTCAGCTGTGATAGATCAGACAGAAGAAAGCAGGGAAACAAAGGTTTCACCAACCATAGCGGATCAGTGTGATACAGAGCAGCAACCTGAAACATCAACAAAAAAGGAGACAAAATCACTTGATACTGAAAAATCTTCTGAAACTGAGAAGAAAACAAGTACTTCTAAAAATAAAAATAAAGATAAATTACTTCCCAACGAGAGCAAGCAGACTGACCGAGCAAACTCAGTAGTAGAGTCTCAATTGACAGAGGATGGAGCTGCAACTCCAGAAGTAGAGAAGTCTTCAAAATCAGAGAAGCAAGCTCCAGGTTTAAAAAGTAAACCTAGATCTAAGTTAGTGCCTGAAGATGAAAACAGTGGAACAGAAGGGAAGGAAATGACAATCAGGATCTCCAACAAGAGGAAGAGAGGTGACGCATTATTTGTGGTTTCCGCAGTTGCAAAAGCTGAGGAGCCTGAAGCAGAGGAAAGCATAGGCCGGACATTAAGACGGTCACCGAGAACTTCACGTCCCTCTGTCAAGGCCGTTCAAGTCAAAGAACGTAAACCTGAAAAGAAACCCATTGATGAGAAGGACAAACCTACTGCCCAGAAAGCAGAAAAAGAATTGGAAGAATGGAAACATAAGAGTAAGGAACTCAAGGCAAATCGTTATAAAGATTGTGTAAAAGAAACTGGTTGTGAGAGAAATGATACAACCAAATCGCTCTCTGCAGAATTATCTGAACTGCAGGTCCTATTAAAAGAAATTGAAGAAAAACAAAGCAATGAAGAGAAAGTGATGTCGATGACTCCGGTCCAGAAGGATGAGCTTCTGTTGTACCAAGGAAAACCTGTTCTTCTGAAAAGAAAGAAGAGACAGAAAACTGCGTACAAAGGTCGTACAGATGACACTTGCCTAGATGAGAAGATCAGGAGGAATAGAGTTGTGTGTAACAACCTAAAGGTGTGGTTTGGAGATACTGTCAGTATCCAACCAGGTCCAGAGGTGCCATGTGGCGAACAAGACAGTGTGTTCCCCATAGATGATGCGATGGGCGAAACCCATGGTAGTTTATTCGAGGGGTATCTCAAGCCTTACTTCGTCAAAGTTGATGGATCAATTGAAGAAGGGAAAGTTCTTCTGGCGCATGGAAGTACGCGTGCTGTTGAGCTCAAGAGAATAGAGCAAGACCCAAGCCCATACTGCATAGTTGCACCAGAGAATATTATGCCCTATGAAGATGAGCCCCTTAAATGAGAAGACAAGAGGAAGATTAAGTTACGAGTGAACGTTTTCGGCCTCTTGGCTCATGTAGCTCAACTACATGGTGTTGAGCTGAGGGGGAGGATATGTGATGGAGTGCCACTAGGGGTCACAAGAGAGCTCTGTAAGAGAATGAAAGGGGTTAATTCCATTCAGTTATCAGTGGCTAAATGGAAGCAGCCTGGCTGTGAACTGCTTTTAAAAGCAGCAGAGAGATGGGTGGAGTTTCTCTCACTTAGGCTTGGGCCTAAGAGCCGTGAGCTGTGTGTGAAAGCCCTGGACAGCTCAGCTGCGGGGATCCTAAGAGCTGGGATTTGTGCTGGAGCGAGACAGTCAGGAAGGCTGCGGAGTTCCAGAGTTTGCGCACAGAGAAGACTTCTGTGGTATTGGAGATATTCCACAGAGATAGGATTATCTGAAGACACCATCCCTAAGAAGCTGGAAGGAATAAGGGATCAAAGGTTGGTGCCAATGCATGTTATTCTCATTGTATCCAGAGAAGGATTACAAAGGTCCCAGGGAGAAGAAGAGTGCATTGAGAGGGAGAGTAAGAGTTCCTCATTACAAGAGGGTGACAAGGGCCCTATGCTTCACAAACAATTGATAGAAGCTGTAGAGGAAAAGGCAAATAAGAGACTGTATGTTTCCTGGCCACAAGGTGGCGATATAACAAAGTTAAGAGACTGTTTGTTTCCTGGCCACAAGGTGGCGATATATCACAGATAAGAGACTGTTTGCATCCTGGCCACAAGGTGGCACTCCCTGTCACAGATAAGCTGCGCAGGATATAGTCAGGGCGTTCCTGAGTATAGTAAGCACGTTTATGTAGGGTTTTATTTTGTTGCTGAATACAAGCACTGTTTTTGTTCTGTTTATGCAAACAAAAAAATAGCAGTAAAACTCAACTTTGGACAAGCCTGCTGTGTCTTCCTCCCTGTATAAAAAAGATAAGAAAGTGCAGGACGCGAACCCCGACAGAAGGGGGCGCACTGTTACAATATATATATGTTTTTTTTTTCTTTTTTTTATAATACCCCTTTTCTTTGAACTCCCTCATTTTATTTAAACTTGCACACTTACTTTAACAATAACTGCACTTACACTAGAACTTTTTTCAAGTTCTCTCCTTCCCCTATTAAAATAGATCTTGCCTACTCACCTGCACAATGATTACAGCCCACAGGACAGAAAAAACACCCCTTGAATCTGCTCTGTGAATAAGTGCAGGAAGGTAAACAGGACAACACACAAGTGCACACAGATATACCTTTACACAGGTCAAATCACACCCACTCTCACCTGCAGAATGATTACAGTCCACAGGACAGAAAAACACCCTTTAATTCTAGCACTTATCTACAGAGCAGATTCAAAATCATGTTTAATTAGCATTATCCATTTATTTTAATAATGCAGTAATACAAGACAATATGTTATTTGGTATTGATTAAACTGATATTATTGTCTGAATTCAGTTTTCCTAGCATTTTATTATAAACTTTAAATTTTGCCGATAACATTTTTAAAATGCTTTAATGCATCAAACCTATTTTTATTATATTATATGTGAAAGGTCAACTCTAAAATGGCAAAAACACAAAGTACATCATTTTTAAAATCCATAACTGTGCTTTACAAATGTAAAATCTGATCTTTGGTGCTGCATATGCTATACTTTATACTTTAAGTTATATTATGTAAATATTTATTATGCCATTTTCAAAAATTATTTTATATATAATTATGCTGTTTCAAGTGTCAAACTACATAAGGTGGGAACAGATTTTGAATAAACAATTTATTATTATTATTATTATTATTATCCTTTATTTGTAACATGCCAACATAGGCACCTATTTAATTGCAAGCCAATAATTACATTCACACTGACCATTTATCTGCGTGTAACAAATGTTTTACATATATAAATGTATTTAATTGACTCAAGCCCGCAATTACAGACCTGAAGGCTAAACACGTAAACAATTATTGTGGCCGCAAGCTGTTTATGGGCTAGAAAACATAGCGGTCACAATTAAAATCCAATCCTGTAATTACAGTGTGCGCCACAGCCCTTTGGAGCCAATAGTCCAGAGCTGGTGGTTTTGGTCTTGTAGTGTGAGAGTAGGAAATTTTAGAGAGCAGGTTATTGGGATTTTATTGATTTATAATTCCTATAGAATTATTTTACACTTAATAGATACAAACACATAGTAACACATAATATATGTACACATATATGTATGTTCGTTTGCAAACTTGGATTAAAGAAATACTTTACAGATAAGGAAGAAAAGATGTTTAATAACTTGGGCCTTGATAAAAGTGACTCAAAAGTTCTAATGGACCTGGTGGATCTTCTGAATCAAAGCTAACAGGGTTCCAATATTTCTAAATATGGAATTATGGAGAGAAAATGTCAAAGCAAATTCACACCAGAATTTAGAAGCTATAACAATATACAAGTATTCTTGGATTTGGAGGAGAAGGATTTTAAAAAGCTATCGGAAAATAAATCTTAGAACCCTCATGATAAAAAATGCAATCTAAGCATAGTGGATAAACAAGCCCTAAAAGATCTAAGTCAAAGTAACATAATACAACAGCACTCCTCAGTGACAATCTATGGGTCCAAATGTTAACATAATCTAGCCTGGCTACAGAGTATCAGATCATGATCTATGTGATGGTGATATATTATAAGCAGATGGCTACCTCCCATCAAATGGTCCATGATCCTTTTCTCTGTGGACACATAGTTTTATGTTTAACATTTAACATTTCAATAATTGATGGTCACTGAAGAATGCTGTTAAGAAGAGATGCTGCAGTCCCTATATTTTTATATTGATCCCATAATAACCATTTCTCATCACTTTTTTTTTTTATATATTTCTATAACTTTCCAGAAAATCTTTTATTAATTTGTCTATTACGGCCAATCATCCCTTTTATCTCGCTCCAACACAGCAATGATCCATTTAATAATCAACAAGATATTAATAAAAATGACTCTAACTTTAGTTTCAAAATTCTTAAGGAACATATGAAATAGAATTAGTTCAAGGGACAGTTCTCGTTTTTTCAACTAGCGACTTGCCCGTCAAAAATGATGGCAATATTATTTTAAGCCTGGCAATGCTTTTTGCCACACAATGTGAGGCTCTCCCCTCTCTAACTTGCAGAGCTCTCGATGAGCGCCTTTGGCGCACGACTTAGAAAAAGGCTTGCAATGAGCGCAATGGCATTAGGCCGTAGGCCATTGGCGCTCATTGCAAGCCTTTTTATAAGTTGCGCGGGCCTCGCTATTAGCGCCAAAGGTGCTCATCATGAGACCTGCAATGAGCGCCTTCGGCACTCATTGCACATGTAACTTTTACCGACAAACTCTCAATTACGACAACTATTATATGTGATATAGAGGATAGATTGAAAACACAAACTTCCCCAAAACTTTTGACCTTACAATAGAACCACCAAATGTGGGCATGTGAGCTTATTTCCTGATATCCTCTCCAGCACTTGCTTGAAACTTCTTGTGATGTCCATTTGATCATACGTAAAGTGCCACCTATGAACAACCTTGAAATTAATCTCTCTAAGAGTTACAACTTTTGTATTATTATTATTAGTGGTCATGGCTAGTGATTTATCATGACAACTACCTACTGGTTAGTAATGCTTGCAGATGAAGATCAGGTAAGTTGGTATATTGTTACAGTTACAGTATTTAGCACTGTACTGTACATGCAGATTTTAGTTTTAGTTTTTTTATCCTCCTCTGCTTTTTTATTTTTTGGGGGGAACACACTGTATATGTGTAACTGGATTGGATTACATAGCCTAGATGTTTATGCATTTGTTTAATTGAGCAGATGAAGACCAGATGTAGGCGCTATGCACATTATTGGTTATTTCTATTAAATGGAGTGATGTTTGATGATAGTTGTATTAATCAGATTCTGTTTGCAGTGTTGTAGTGACAACATGTGACCCTAGTAGATGCTTTGCATCATAATTATTTAATCTCTTTAATCTTATCTTTCTCCCCCATCTGTTTATATCCTCCCACTGTTTCTCTCTCACTTTCAATATCTGTCTTTACCTCTCTCTCCTGCCTTATCTTTTTCTCTTCCCTCTAGATGTCTCCCCATTTCCCTTCCCCTCTTTCTATTTCATATTTCCCCTCTTGTATTTTTACCACTCTATCTCTCTCTCCCTGCTTCTGTCCACCCCCCCCCAACTCTCCCTTCTGTCACTCCCTCTTTATTTCTCCTTATCTGACTTTCTCCCCATTCTGTTTCTCTAACCTCCTTGCTTAATTCCCCCATCTCCATCCTGTTACTCCAGCCCTCTCCCTTTCTCAATCAAATCCTTGTGTCTCTAAACCTGTCTGTCTCTTTCACTCCTCTCCCCCTTTGCCTGCCTCTCCTGTCCTATGTCTCTCTTCCCCTCTGCTTGTCCCACCCTTCTCTCTCTTCTTCCCGCCTATACCACCTGTTACTTTCTCTATTCTCTCCTTCCTCCAAATCTCTGTCTCCCACGTTTCTTTTTCTAACCAATCAAATCCACATCTCTCCCTTATATTTATCTGTCCCTGTCTGCCTCTCCTCCATTTACCTCTGACCACCCTGTGTCTCCCTCCTAATTATTTCTATTTTCTCTGCCTCTAATCCCCACTGTCTTTCTCTCCCATGTTATTCTCTTTTCTCCCTTCATCTCTCTCTAACTCTTTGTCTCTCCTCCTCTGTCTCATTCCCTGTCACATGTGTCTCTTACTCCTGCATCTCTTTTTCCCACTCTCTATTCTTTTATCTATCTCTCATACCTCTGTCTTTTTTTCTACCCTCTGTCTCTCTCATACCATCTATCTCTAACTCTCTCTTTCCTATGTTTCTACTTCTCTTAGTCTTCTGTTTTCCTCTAATCATCTTTCTGTCCATTCTTCTACCTTTTGTCTCTTTCTCCCTCTTTAACCTGTTTCTTTTTTGCTTCTACCTTCTCTTCTTTGATCTCCCGCTGTCCTCCTTTTCTTAAAATGTTCCACTCTGTTTCTCATGCATTCTGTTCTTTCTTCTCTCCCCAAGTTTTATTATTTCTTCCTATACTGTCTCATTCCCTTCTCTTCCTCTCTCCCTATCTCTTCTTCACTCCCTATCTCATACTTTTCCATTTTCTCTCCGATTTTCTATTTCTCCTGCCTTTCTTCCCTAATCCCTTTTGGCCCTATTTTCTCCATGTATTCTCTCTTACTCTCTTAGCTTCCCCTCTACTCTCACTATCTTTTCTCTCCTATTGTCCTTTTTTCCTTTTTTTTATCCATTTCCTCTTTTCTCTCTCTCTCTCTCTCTCTCTCTCTCTCTCTCTCTCTCTCTCTCTCCATTTCACTTTTTCCTCTCCTATTTTCTTCCCCACTTCTCTTGCTGCCTTTTCTGACTATTATTCATTCACCTTTCTCTCCTTCCATTTTTTTCCATCCCCTTTCTCTCTTTTTCTCCTATTTTCTCTCAATATATTTGATTTCATTCTTCTGTTCTCTAACTCTATCTTCTCCCACTTCTTCTATTCCTGTCTTTGTCTTCTTTTCCATGTATCCTCTCTCCTTTTTTCTCTATTCCTTTCTGTTCTTCCATCTCCTCTCTAACTCTCTTAACTTCTTTAATTATTTTTACCTCTCCTTTTTTCTTCTTTGTGCTTTGACTTGCATTTTCTCAATTTCTTTTCTTGTCTATTTTTACTGTTCTGTGTTCACCGATCTTCCTCTATTCTTGCAAACCTTAGCTTCTCTCACTTCCTCTCCACACTTCTCTTCTCTCTGCTTCTCTTCCCTCTTTTGTTTGCTATGTCTTGTCTTCTCTGTATCTACTATCCTTTTCACTTCATTGTCTTCTCCCTCTCTTAATACTCTGAAATTTAAAGAAGTACCTCTCCTTATGCACATTAGGATACTTAATCCCCGCTCTTTCTATTACAGAAACTTGTAAGAGGTATGCAAACCACATGTCAGACAGGTGAACGTTGCAGAATGAGGAGACTATGGCCTCGATTTAATTGAGCTATTGTTGTTTACAGGAGCAAGTAATGGAGCCTGTAAAGTAATTTGCTGTTCAATTTGTGTCTTTTTGCGACCCGCAAACTATCTACAGGTTACAGGTTGAAAATCTCTGCGGTTGTCAAGATCATAACTTACAGCCTATCTAAGCCTTTGATCATTCAAGCCTGTAAATGTTACAATAGCAAATCGCTATTTAATTGCTACAATTCCTCAAGCCCGCAAACATTTCCACACCTGTAAATGTCAAATGTAGAAGAAAATCCTATGGGTACCAGATACGACTGGCAAGGGGGTTTAACCCCTCATTCGTAGCACTGTAAATGCAAATAAAAAATCACTACTGAGCTTCAAAAGACAGGGAAAGTGATGAAAGACTTAGAATTAATTGCACAACAGTCTCAAGCTAGTAAAACTGCAATCCAATTTTTTCTATGTATCATGTCGGTTTTATCATTCTCTGGAATCACTTAGTTTATTCATATCATGCCAAGCACCTGGACTAGAATATTTCCTTCATTCATTTTTATTATTTTGTACATTGCAGGATTGTGAGTCTGATCGCATATCGGACCCCTAAATGCTAATTGATTGGCATGTAACCTCCATGTTTTACTGATGTAACTGATGGTCTCATTGTCTATTGGCTGTTTCTAAATGGGTAGTTACTTTTGATTGCATGGTTTATGGTTTAGAATTTAGGCACGAAACTTGCAGGCATTTTGAATGTAATTGCTCTGTAATTGTAGCAAATTTCAAGCCCGCAGACATCAGGCAACTAAAATTAACACTATAACTCATAAGGGTCATTACAGACCCCCATAAGCCCTTAATTAACCCTGTTACTCGTGGGAGTCCATACAGACCACCATAAGCCTATAATTAACCCCTTAACTAATGGGTGTAAATACAGACACCCATAAGCCCTTAATTAACACTACAAATCATGGGGGTCAATAAAGACTCCCATAAGCCTTAATTAAATCTATAACTCACGGCGGTCAATACAGACCCCCATAAGCCTTAATTAACTTTGTCAGTCATGGGGGTCAATACAGACCCCCATAAGTCTTAATTAACCCTATAACTCATGGGGGTCAATACAGACCCCCATTAGCCCTTAATTAACCCTATCAATCATGGGGGTCAATACAGACCCCCATAAGCCCTTCATTAACCCTGTCACTCATGGGGGTCAATACAGACCCCCATAAGCCCTTAATTAATCCTGTCACTCATGGGGTCAATACAAACCCCTGTAAGCCCTTAATTAACCCCATAACTCATGGGGGTCAATATAGACCCCCATAATCCCTTAATTAACCCTATAAATCACGGGAATCAATACAGACCCCCACTAGCCCTTAATTAACCCTATCACTCATGGGGGTCAATACAGACCCCCATAAGCCCTTCAATAACCCTGTCACTCATGGGGGTCAATACAGACCACCATAAGCCCTTCATTAACCCTGTCACTCATGGGGTTCAATACAGACCCCCATAAGCCCTTAATAAACCCTGTCACTCATGGGGTCAATACAGACCCCCATAAGCCCTTCATTAACCCTGTCACTCATGGGGGTCAATACAGACCCCCATAAGCCCTAAATTAACCCTGTCACTCATGGGGTCAATACAGACCCCCATAAGCCATAATTAACCCCATAACTAATGGGGGTCAATACAAACCCCCATAAGCCCTTAATTAACCCCATAACTCATGGGGGTCAATATAGTTCCCCATAATCCCTTATTTAACCCTATAAATCATGGGGGTCAATACAGATCCCCATAAGACTTAATTAACTCTAGAACTCATGGGGGTCAATACAGACCCCCATAAGCCCTTAATTAACCCCATAACTCATGGGGGTCAATATAGACCCCATAATCCCTTAATTAACCCTATAACTCATGGCGGTCAATGCAGATCCCCATAAGCCTTAATTAACCCTGTCACTCATGGGGGTCAATATAGACCCCCACTAGCCCTATATTAACCCTATCACTAATGGGGGTCAATACAGACCCCCATAAGCCCTTAATTAACCCTGTCACCCATGGGGTCAATACAGACCCCCATAAGCCCTTCATTAACCCTGTCACTCATGGGAGTCAAAACAGACCCCCATAAGCCCTTAATTAACTCTGTCACTCATGGGTTCAATACAGACCCCCATAAGCCCTTCATTAACCCTGTCACTCATGGAGGTCAATACAGACCCCCATAAGCCCTAAATTAACCCTGTCAATCATGGGGTCAATACAGACCCCCATAAGCCATTCATTAACCCTGTCACTCATGGGGGTCAATACAGACCCCCATAAGCCCTTAATTAACCCTGTCACTCATGGGGTCAATACAGACCCCCATAAGCCCTTCATTAACCCTGTCACTCATGGGGGTCAATACAGACCCCCATAAGCCCTTAATTAATCCTGTCACTCATGGGGTCAATACAAACCCCTGTAAGCCCCTAATTAACCCCATAACTCATGGGGGTCAATATAGACCCCCATAATCCCTTAATTAACCCTATAAATCACGGGAATCAATACAGACCCCCACTAGCCCTTAATTAACCCTATCACTCATGGGGGTCAATACAGACCCCCATAAGCCCTTCAATAACCCTGTCACTCATGGGGGTCAATACAGACCACCATAAGCCCTTCATTAACCCTGTCACTCATGGGGGTCAATACAGACCCCCATAAGCCCTTAATAAACCCTGTCACTCATGGGGTCAATACAGACCCCCATAAGCCCTTCATTAACCCTGTCACTCATGGGGGTCAATACAGACCCCCATAAGCCCTAAATTAACCCTGTCACTCATGGGGTCAATACAGACCCCCATAAGCCATAATTAACCCCATAACTAATGGGGGTCAATACAAACCCCCATAAGCCCTTAATTAACCCCATAACTCATGGGGGTCAATATAGTTCCCCATAATCCCTTATTTAACCCTATAAATCATGGGGGTCAATACAGATCCCCATAAGACTTAATTAACTCTAGAACTCATGGGGGTCAATACAGACCCCCATAAGCCCTTAATTAACCCCATAACTCATGGGGGTCAATATAGACCCCATAATCCCTTAATTAACCCTATAACTCATGGCGGTCAATGCAGATCCCCATAAGCATTAATTAACCCTGTCACTCATGGGAGTCAATATAGACCCCCACTAGCCCTATATTAACCCTATCACTAATGGGGGTCAATACAGACCCCCATAAGCCCTTAATTAACCCTGTCACTCATGGGGTCAATACAGACCCCCATAAGCCCTTCATTAACCCTGTCACTCATGGGAATCAAAACAGACCCCCATAAGCCCTTAATTAACTCTGTCACTCATGGGTTCAATACAGACCCCCATAAGCCCTTCATTAACCCTGTCCCTCATGGAGGTCAATACAGACCCCCATAAGCCCTAAATTAACCCTGTCAATCATGGGGTCAATACAGACCCCCATAAGCCATTCATTAACCCTGTCACTCATGGGGGTCAATACAGACCCCCATAAGCCCTTAATTAACCCTGTCACTCATGGGGTCAATACAGACCCCCATAAGCCCTTCATTAACCCTGTCACTCATGGGGGTCAATACAGACCCCCATAAGCCCTTAATTAATCCTGTCACTCATGGGGTCAATACAAACCCCTGTAAGCCCATAATTAACCCCATAACTCATGGGGGTCAATATAGACCCCCATAATCCCCTTAATTAACCCTATAAATCACGGGAATCAATACAGACCCCCACTAGCCCTTAATTAACCCTATCACTCATGGGGGTCAATACAGACCCCCATAAGCCCTTCAATAACCCTGTCACTCATGGGGGTCAATACAGACCACCATAAGCCCTTCATTAACCCTGTCACTCATGGGGGTCAATACAGACCCCCATAAGCCCTTAATAAACCCTGTCACTCATGGGGTCAATACAGACCCCCATAAGCCCTTCATTAACCCTGTCACTCATGGGGGTCAATACAGACCCCCATAAGCCCTAAATTAACCCTGTCACTCATGGGGTCAATACAGACCCCCATAAGCCATAATTAACCCCATAACTAATGGGGGTCAATACAAAACCCCATAAGCCCTTAATTAACTCCATAACTCATGGGGGTCAATATAGTTCCCCATAATCCCTTATTTAACCCTATAAATCATGGGGGTCAATACAGATCCCCATAAGACTTAATTAACTCTAGAACTCATGGGGGTCAATACAGACCCCCATAATCCCTTAATTAACCCTATAACTCATGGCGGTCAATACAGATCCCCATAAGCCTTAATTAACCCTGTCACTCATGGGGGTCAATATAGACCCCCACTAGCCCTATATTAACCCTATCACTAATGGGGGTCAATACAGACCCCCATAAGCCCTTAATTAACCCTGTCACTCATGGGGTCAATACAGACCCCCATAAGCCCTTCATTAACCCTGTCACTCATGGGAGTCAAAACAGACCCCCATAAGCCCTTAATTAACTCTGTCACTCATGGGTTCAATACAGACCCCCATAAGCCCTTCATTAACCCTGTCACTCATGGAGGTCAATACAGACCCCCATAAGCCCTAAATTAACCCTGTCAATCATGGGGTCAATACAGACCCCCATAAGCCATTCATTAACCCTGTCACTCATGGGGGTCAATACAGACCCCCATAAGCCCTTAATTAACCCTGTCACTCATGGGGTCAATACAGACCCCCATAAGCCCTTCATTAACCCTGTCACTCATGGGGGTCAATACAGACCCCCATAAGCCCTTAATTAATCCTGTCACTCATGGGGTCAATACAAACCCCTGTAAGCCCTTAATTAACCCCATAACTCATGGGGGTCAATATAGACCCCCATAATCCCTTAATTAACCCTATAAATCACGGGAATCAATACAGACCCCCACTAGCCCTTAATTAACCCTATCACTCATGGGGGTCAATACAGACCCCCATAAGCCCTTCAATAACCCTGTCACTCATGGGGGTCAATACAGCCCACCATAAGCCCTTCATTAACCCTGTCACTCATGGGGGTCAATACAGACCCCCATAAGCCCTTAATAAACCCTGTCACTCATGGGGTCAATACATACCCCCATAAGCCCTTCATTAACCCTGTCACTCATGCGGGTCAATACAGACCCCCATAAGCCCTAAATTAACCCTTTCACTCATGGGGTCAATACAGACCCCCATAAGCCATAATTAACCCCATAACTAATGGGGGTCAATACAAAACCCCATAAGCCCTTAATTAACCCCGTAACTCATGGGGGTCAATATAGACCCCTATAATCCCTTAATTAACCCTATAACTCATGGCGGTCAATACAGATCCCCATAAGCCTTAATTAACCCTGTCACTCATGGGGGTCAATATAGACCCCATAAGCATTAATTAACCCTGTCGGTCATCGAGTCAATACAGACCCCCATAAGCCTTAATTAACCCTAAAACTTATGGGGGTCAATACAGACCCCATAAGCCCTTAATTAACCCCATAAATCATGGGGGTCAATATAGACCCCCAAAATCCCATAATTAACCCTATAACTCACGGCGGTCAATACAGAGCCCCATAAGCCTTAATTAACCCTATAACTCATGGGGGTCAATACAGACCTCCATAAGCCCTTAATAAACCCCATAACTCATGGGGGTCAATATAGACCCCCATAATCCCTTAATTAGCCCTATAATTCACAGTTGGTCAATACAGACCCCCATAAGCCTTAATTAACCCTGTCACTCATGGGGGTCAATATAGTTCCCCATAATCCCTTATTTAACCCTATAAATCATGGGGGTCAATACAGACCCCCATAAGCCTTAATTAACTCTAGAACTCATGGGGGTCAATACAGACCCCCATAAGCCCTTAATTAACCCTATAACTCACGGCGGTCAATACAGATCCCCATAAGCCTTAATTAACCCTGTCACTCATGGGGGTCAATATAGACCCCATAAGCATTAATTAACCCTGTCGGTCATCGAGTCAATACAGACCCCCATAAGCCTTAATTAACCCTAAAACTTATGGGGGTCAATACAGACCCCATAAGCCCTTAATTAACCCCATAACTCATGGGGGTCAATATAGACCCGCATAATCCCTTAATTAACCCTATAACTCACGGCGGTCAATACAGATCCCCATAAGCCTTAATTAACCCTGTCACTCATGGGGGTCAATATAGACCCCCACTATCCCTTAATTAACCCTATCACTCATGGGGGTCTATACAGACCCCCACTAGCCCTTAATTAACCCTGTCACTCATGGGGTCGATACAGACCCCCATAAGCCTTTATTTAACAGTATAACTCATGGGGGTCAATACAGACCCCCATAAGCCCTTATTTAACCCCATAACTCATTGCGGTCAATATAGACCCACAAAATCCCATAATTAATCCTATAACTCACGGCGTTCAATACAGACCCCCATAAGCCTTAATTAACTCTATAACTCACGGCGATCAATACAGACCCCCATAAGCCTTAATTAACCCTATAACTCATGGGGGTCAATACAGACCCCCATAAGCATTTAATTAACCCTATAACTCATGGGTGTCAATACAGACCCCATAAGCCTTTCATTAACCCTGTCACTCATGGGGGTCAATACAGACCCCCATAAGCCTTAATTAACCCTATAACTCATGGGGTTCAATACAGACCCCATAAGCCCTTCATTAACCCTGTCACTCATGGGGGTCAATACAGACCCCCATAAGCCCTTCATTAACCCTGTCACTCATGGGGGTCAATACAGACCCCCATAAGCCCTTAATTAACCCTGTCACTCATGGGGTCAATACAGACCCCCATAAGCCCTTCATTAACCCTGTCACTCATGGGGGTCAATACAGACACCCATAAGCCTTAAATTAACCCTGTCACTCATGGGGTCAATACAGACCCCCATAAGCCTTAATTAACCCTAGAACTCATGGGGGTCAATACAAACCCCCATAAGCCCTTAATTAACCCCATAACTCATGGGGGTCAATATATTTCCACTTAAGCCCTTAATTAACCCCATAACTTATGGGGGTCAATACAGACCCCCATAAGCCTTAATTAACTCTATAACTCACGGCGGTCAATACAGATCCCATAAGCCTTAATTAACCCTGTCACTCATGGGGGTCAATATAGACCCCACTAGCCCTAAATTAACTGTATCACTCATGGGGGTCAATACAGACCCCCACTAGCCCTTAATTAACCCTGTCACTCATGGGGTCGATACAGACCCCCATAAGCCTTTAATTAACCCTATAACTCATGGGGGTCAATACAGACCCCCAGAATCCCATAATTAACCCTATAACTCACGGCGCTCAATACAGACCCCATAAGCCTTAATTAACCCTGTCAGTCAAGGGGTCAATACAGACCCCCATAAGCCTTAATTAACCCTGTCACTCATGGGGGTCAATACAGACCCCCATAAGCCTTAATTAACCCTGTCACTCATGGGGGTCAATACAGACCCCCATAAGCCCTTAATTAACCCCATAAATCATGGGGGTCAATATAGACCCCCAAAATCCCATAATTAACCCTATAACTCACGGCGGTCAATACAGAGCCCCATAAGCCTTAATTAACCCTATAACTCATGGGGGTCAATACAGACCCCCATAAGCCCTTAATAAACCCCATAACTCATGGGGGTCAATATAGACCCCCATAATCCCTTAATTAGCCCTATAATTCACAGTTGGTCAATACAGACCCCCATAAGCCTTAATTAACCCTGTCACTCATGGGGGTCAATATAGTTCCCCATAATCCCTTATTTAACCCTATAAATCATGGGGGTCAATACAGACCCCCATAAGCCTTAATTAACTCTAGAACTCATGGGGGTCAATACAGACATCAATAAGCCCTTAATTAACCCCATAACTCATGGGGGTCAATATAGACCCCATAATCCCTTAATTAACCCTATAACTCATGGCGGTCAATGCAGATCCCCATAAGCCTTAATTAACCCTGTCACTCATGGGGGTCAATATAGACCCGCACTAGCCCTATATTAACCCTATCACTAATGGGGGTCAATACAGACCCCCATAAGCCCTTAATTAACCCTGTCACTCATGGGGTCAATACAGACCCCCATAAGCCCTTCATTAACCCTGTCACTCATGGGAGTCAAAACAGACCCCCATAAGCCCTTAATTAACTCTGTCACTCATGGGATCAATACAGACCCCCATAAGCCCTTCATTAACCCTGTCACTCATGGAGGTCAATACAGACCCCCATAAGCCCTAAATTAACCCTGTCAATCATGGGGTCAATACAGACCCCCATAAGCCATAATTAACTCAATAACTAATGGGGGTCAATACAAAACCCCATAAGCCCTTAATTAACCCCGTAACTCATGGGGGTCAATATAGACCCCCATAATCCCTTAATTAACCATATAACTCACGGCGGTCAATACAGATCCCCATAAGCCTTAATTAACCCTTTCACTCATGGGGGTCAATATAGACCCCATAAGCATTAATTAACCCTGTCGGTCATCGAGTCAATACAGACCCTCATAAGCCTTAATTAACCCTAAAACTCATGGGGGTCAATACAGACCCCATAAGCCCTTAATTAACCCCATAACTCATGGGGGTCAATATAGACCACCATAATCCCTTAATTAACCCTATAACTCACGGCGGTCAATACAGATCCCCATAAGCCTTAATTAACCCTGTCACTCATGGGGGTCAATATAGACCCCCACTATCCCTTAATTAACCCTATCACTTATGGGGGTCTATACAGACCCCCACTAGCCCTTTATTAACCCTGTCACTCATGGGGTCGATACAGACCCCCATAAGCCTTTATTTAACCCTATAACTCATGGGGGTCAATACAGACCCCCATAAGCCCTTATTTAACCCCATAACTCATGGGGGTCAATATAGACCCACAAAATCCCATAATTAATCCTATAACTCACGGCGGTCAATACAGACCCCCATAAGCCTTAATTAACTCTATAACTCACGGCGGTCAATACAGACCCCCATAAGCCTTAATTAACCCTGTCAGTGAAGGGGTCAATACAGACCCCCATAAGCCTTAATTAACCCTATAACTCATGGGGTTCAATACAGACCCCATAAGCCCTTCATTAACCCTGTCACTCATGGGGGTCAATACAGACCCCCATAAGCCCTTCATTAACCCTGTCACTCATGGGGGTTAATACAGACCCCCATAAGCCCTTAATTAACCCTGTCACTCATGGGGTCAATACAGACCCCCATAAGCCCTTCATTAACCCTGTCACTCATGGGGGTCAATACAGACACCCATAAGCCCTAAATTAACCCTGTCACCCATGGGGTCAATAAAGACCCCCATAAGCCTTAATTAACCCTAGAACTCATGGGGGTCAATACAGACCCCCATAAGCCCTTAATAAACCCCATAACTCATGGGGGTCAATATAGACCCCCATAATCCCTTAATTAGCCCTATAATTCACAGTTGGTCAATACAGACCCCCATAAGCCTTAATTAACCCTGTCACTCATGGGGGTCAATATAGTTCCCCATAATCCCTTATTTAACCCTATAAATCATGGGGGTCAATACAGACCCCCATAAGCCTTAATTAACTCTAGAACTCATGGGGGTCAATACAGACCCCCATAAGCCCTTAATTAACCCCATAACTCATGGGGGTCAATATAGACCCCATAATCAATTAATTAACCCTATAACTCATGGCGGTCAATGCAGATCCCCATAAGCCTTAATTAACCCTGTCACTCATGGGGGTCAATATAGACCCGCACTAGCCCTATATTAACCCTATCACTAATGGGGGTCAATACAGACCCCCATAAGCCCTTAATTAACCCTGTCACTCATGGGGTCAATACAGACCCCCATAAGCCCTTCATTAACCCTGTCACTCATGGGAGTCGAAACAGACCCCCATAAGCCCTTAATTAACTCTGTCACTCATGGGTTCAATACAGACCCCCATAAGCCCTTCATTAACCCTGTCACTCATGGAGGTCAATACAGACCCCCATAAGCCCTAAATTAACCCTGTCAATCATGGGGTCAATACAGACCCCCATAAGCCATAATTAACCCCATAACTAATGGGGGTCAATACAAAACCCCATAAGCCCTTAATTAACCCCGTAACTCATGGGGGTCAATATAGACCCCCATAATCCCTTAATTAACCCTATAACTCACGGCGGTCAATACAGATCCCCATAAGCCTTAATTAACCCTGTCACTCATGGGGGTCAATATAGACCCCATAAGCATTAATTAACCCTGTCGGTCATCGGGTCAATACAGACCCCCATAAGCCTTAATTAACCCTAAAACTCATGGGGGTCAATACAGACCCCATAAGCCCTTAATTAACCCCATAACTCATGGGGGTCAATATAGACCCCCATAATCCCTTAATTAACCCTATAACTCACGGCGGTCAATACAGATCCCCATAAGCCTTAATTAACCGTGTCACTCATGGGGGTCAATATAGACCCCCACTATCCCTTAATTAACCCTATCACTCATGGGGGTCTATACAGACCCCCACTAGCCCTTAATTAACCCTGTCACTCATGTGGTCGATACAGACCCCCATAAGCCTTTATTTAACCCTATAACTCATGGGGGTCAATACAGACCCCCATAAGCCCTTATGAAACCCCATAACTCATGGGGGTCAATATAGACCCACTAAATCCCATAATTAATCCTATAACTCACGGCGGTCAATACAGACCCCCATAAGCCTTAATTAACTCTATAACTCACGGCGGTCAATACAGACCCCCATAAGCCTTAATTAACCCTGTCAGTGAAGGGGTCAATACAGACCCCCATAAGCCTTAATTAACCCTATAACTCATGGGGTTCAATACAGACCCCATAAGCCCTTCATTAACCCTGTCACTCATGGGGGTCAATACAGACCCCCATTAGCCCTTAATTAACCCTGTCACTCATGGGGTCAATACAGACCCCCATAAGCCCTTAATTAACCCCATAACTCATGGGGTCAATATAGTTCCCCATAATCCCTTAATTAACCCTATAAATCATGGGGGTCAATACAGACCCCCATAAGCCTTAATTAACTTTATAACTCACGGCGGTCAATACAGACCCCATAAGCCTTAATTAACCCTGTCAGTCATGGGGTCAGTACAGACCCCCATAAGCCTTAATTAACCCTAGAACTCATGGGGGTCAATACAGACCCCCATAAGCCCTTAATTAACCCCATAACTCATGGGGGTCAATATAGACCCCCATAATCCCTTAATTAACCCTATAACTCACGGCGGTCAATACAGATCCCCATAAGCCTTAATTAACCCTGTCACTCATGGGGGTCAATATAGACCCCCACTAGCCCTAAATTAACTGTATCACTCATGGGGATCAATACAGACCCCCACTAGCCCTTTATTAACCCTGTCACTCATGGGGTCGATACAGACCCCCATAAGCCTTTATTTAACCCTATAACTCATGGGGGTCAATACAGACCCCCATAAGCCCTTATTTAACCCCATAACTCATGGGGGTCAATATAGACCCAAAAAATCCCATAATTAATCCTATAACTCACGGCGGTCAATACAGACCCCCATAAGCCTTAATTAACTCTATGACTCACGGCGGTCAATACAGACCCCCATAAGCCTTAATTAACCCTGTCAGTGAAGGGGTCAATACAGACCCCCATAAGCCTTAATTAACCCTATAACTCATGGGGTTCAATACAGACCCCATAAGCCCTTCATTAACCCTGTCACTAATGGGGGTCAATACAGACCCCCATAAGCCCTTCATTAACACTGTCACTCATGGGGGTCAATACAGACCCCCATAAGCCCTTAATTAACCCTGTCACTCATGGGGTCAATACAGACCCCCATAAGCCCTTCATTAACCCTGTCACTCATGGGGGTCAATACAGACACCCATAAGCCCTAAATTAACCCTGTCACCCATGGGGTCAATACAGACCCCCATAAGCCTTAATTAACCCTAGAACTCATGGGGGTCAATACAGACCCCCATAAGCCCTTAATAAACCCCATAACTCATGGGGGTCAATATAGACCCCCATAATCCCTTAATTAGCCCTATAATTCACAGTTGGTCAATACAGACCCCCATAAGCCTTAATTAACCCTGTCACTCATGGGGGTCAATATAGTTCCCCATAATCCCTTATTTAACCCTATAAATCATGGGGGTCAATACAGACCCCCATAAGCCTTAATTAACTCTAGAACTCATGGGGGTCAATACAGACCCCCATAAGCCCTTAATTAACCCCATAACTCATGGGGGTCAATATAGACCCCATAATCCCTTAATTAACCCTATAACTCATGGCGGTCAATGCAGATCCCCATAAGCCTTAATTAACCCTGTCACTCATGGGGGTCAATATAGACCCGCACTAGCCCTATATTAACCCTATCACTAATGGGGGTCAATACAGACCCCCATAAGCCCTTAATTAACCCTGTCACTCATGGGGTCAATACAGACCCCCATAAGCCCTTCATTAACCCTGTCACTCATGGGAGTCGAAACAGACCCCCATAAGCCCTTAATTAACTCTGTCACTCATGGGTTCAATACAGACCCCCATAAGCCCTTCATTAACCCTGTCACTCATGGAGGTCAATACAGACCCCCATAAGCCCTAAATTAACCCTGTCAATCATGGGGTCAATACAGACCCCCATAAGCCATAATTAACCCCATAACTAATGGGGGTCAATACAAAACCCCATAAGCCCTTAATTAACCCGGTAACTCATGGGGGTCAATATAGACCCCAATAATCCCTTAATTAACCCTATAACTCACGGCGGTCAATACAGATCCCCATAAGCCTTAATTAACCCTGTCACTCATGGGGGTCAATATAGACCCCATAAGCATTAATTAACCCTGTCGGTCATCGGGTCAATACAGACCCCCATAAGCCTTAATTAACCCTAAAACTCATGGGGGTCAATACAGACCCCATAAGCCCTTAATTAACCCCATAACTCATGGGGGTCAATATAGACCCCCATAATCCCTTAATTAACCCTATAACTCACGGCGGTCAATACAGATCCCCATAAGCCTTAATTAACCCTGTCACTCATGGGGGTCAATATAGACCCCCACTAGCCCTTAATTAACCCTGTCACTCATGTGGTCGATACAGACCCCCATAAGCCTTTATTTAACCCTATAACTCATGGGGGTCAATACAGACCCCCATAAGCCCTTATTTAACCCCATAACTCATGGGGGTCAATATAGACCCACTAAATCCCATAATTAATCCTATAACTCACGGCGGTCAATACAGACCCCCATAAGCCTTAATTAACTCTATAACTCACGGCGCTCAATACAGACCCCCATAAGCCTTAATTAACCCTGTCAGTGAAGGGGTCAATACAGACCCCCATAAGCCTTAATTAACCCTATAACTCATGGGGTTCAATACAGACCCAATAAGCCCTTCATTAACCCTGTCACTCATGGGGGTCAATACAGACCCCCATAAGCCCTTAATTAACCCTGTCACTCATGGGGTCAATACAGACCCCCATAAGCCCTTAATTAACCCCATAACTCATGGGGTCAATATAGACCCCCATAATCCCTTAATTAACCCTATAAATCATGGGGGTCAATACAGACCCCCATAAGCCTTAATTAACTTTATAACTCACGGCGGTCAATACAGACCCCATAAGCCTTAATTAACCCTGTCAGTCATGGGGTCAGTACAGACCCCCATAAGCCTTAATTAACCCTAGAACTCATGGGGGTCAATACAGACCCCCATAATCCCTTAATTAACCCTATAACTCACGGCGGTCAATACAGATCCCCATAAGCCTTAATTAACCCTGTCACTCATGGGGGTCAATATAGACCCCCACTAGCCCTAAATTAACTGTATCACTCATGGGGATCAATACAGACCCCCACTAGCCCTTAATTAACCCTGTCACTCATGGGGTTAATACAGACCCCCATAAGCCTTTAATTAACCCTATAACTCATGGGGGTCAATACAGACCCCCAAAATCCCATAATTAACCCTATAACTCACGGCGCTCAATACAGACCCCATAAGCCTTAATTAACCCTGTCAGTCAAGGGGTCAATACAGACCCCCATAAGCCTTAATTAACCCTGTCACTCATGGGGGTCAATGCAGACCCCCATAAGCCCTTAATTAACCCCATAACTCATGGGGGTCAATATAGATTCCCAAAATCCCATAATTAACCCTATAACTCACGGCGGTCAATACAGACCCCAATAAGCCTTGATTAACCCTATAACTCATGGGGGTCAATACAGACCCCCATAAGCCCTTAATAAACCCCATAACTCATGGGGGTCAATATAGACCCCCATAATCCCTTAATTAGCCCTATAATTCACAGTTGGACAATACAGACCCCCATAAGCCTTAATTAACCCTGTCACTCATGGGGGTCAATACAGTCCCCCATAAGCCTTAATTAACCCTGTCACTCATGGGGGTCAATACAGACCCCCATAAGCCCTTAATTAACCCCATAACTCATGGGGGTCAATATAGACCCCCAAAATCCCATAATTAACCCTATAACTCACGGCGGTCAATACAGACCCCCATAAGCCTTAATTAACTCTATAACTCACGGCGGTCAATACAGACCCCCATAAGCCTTAATTAACCCTATAACTCATGGGGTTCAATACAGACCCCCATAAGCCCTTAATTAAACCCATAACTCAAGGGGGTCAATATAGACCCCCATAATCCCTTAATTAACCCTATAATTCACAGTTGGTCAATACAGACCCCCATAATCCATTCATTAACCCTGTCACTCATGGGGGTCAATACAGACCCCCATAAGCCCTTAATTAACCCTGTCACTCATGGGGTCAATACAGACCCCCATAAGCCCTTCATTAACCCTGTCACTCATGGGGGTCAATACAGACCCCCATAACCCCTTAATTAATCCTGTCACTCATGGGGTCAATACAAACCCCTGTAAGCCCTTAGTTAACCCCATAACTCATGGGGGTCAATAGAGACCCCCATAATCCCTTAATTAACCCTATAAATCACGGCAATCAATACAGACCCCCACTAGCCCTTAATTAACCCTATCACTCATGGGGGTCAATACAGATCCCCATAAGCCCTTCAATAACACTGTCACTCATGGGGGTCAATACAGACCACCATAAGCCCTTCATTAACCCTGTCACTCATGGGGGTCAATACAGACCCCCATAAGCCCTTAATAAACCCTGTCACTCATGGGGTCAATACAGACCCCCATAAGCCTTTCATTAACCATGTCACTCATGGGGGTCAATACAGACCCCCATAAGCCCTAAATTAACCCTGTCACTCATGGGGTCAATACAGACCCCCATAAGCCATAATTAACCCCATAACTAATGGGGGTCAATACAAACCCCCATTAGCCCTTAATTAACCCTATAACTCACGGCGCTCAATACAGACCCCATAAGCCTTAATTAACCCTGTCAGTCAAGGGGTCAATACAGACCCCCATAAGCCTTAATTAACCCTGTCACTCATGGGGGTCAATACAGACCCCCATAAGCCCTTAATTAACCCATAACTCATGGGGGTCAATATAGACCCCCAAAATCCCATAATTAACCCTATAACTCACGGCGGTCAATACAGACCCCAATAAGCCTTGATTAACCCTATAACTCATGGGGGTCAATACAGACCCCCATAAGCCCTTAATAAACCCCATAACTCATGGGGGTCAATATAGACCCCCATAATTCCTTAATTAGCCCTATAATTCACAGTTGGTCAATACAGACCCCCATAAGCCTTAATTAACCCTGTCACTCATGGGGGTCAATACAGTCCCCCATAAGCCTTAATTAACCCTGTCACTCATGGGGGTCAATACAGACCCCCATAAGCCCTTAATTAACCCCATAACTCATGGGGGTCAATATAGACCCCCAAAATCCCATAATTAACCCTATAATTAACGGTGGTCAATACAGACCCCCATAAGCCTTAATTAACTCTATAACTCACGGCGGTCAATACAGACCCCCATAAGCCTTAATTAACCCTATAACTCATGGGGTTCAATACAGACCCCCATAAGCCCTTAATTAAACCCATAACTCAAGGGGGTCAATATAGACCCCCATAATCCCTTAATTAACCCTATAATTCACAGTTGGTCAATACAGACCCCCATAATCCATTCATTAACCCTGTCACTCATGGGGGTCAATACAGACCCCCATAAGCCCTTAATAAACCCTGTCACTCATGGGGTCAATACAGACCCCCATAAGCCTTTCATTAACCATGTCACTCATGGGGGTCAATACAAACCCCCATAAGCCCTAAATTAACCCTGTCACTCATGGGGTCAATACAGACCCCCATAAGCCATAATTAACCCCATAACTAATGGGGGTCAATACAAACCCCCATAAGCCCTTAATTAACCCCATAACTCATGGGGGTCAATATAGTTCCCCATAATCCCTTATTTAACCCTATAAATCATGGGGGTCAATACAGACCCCCATAAGCCTTAATTAACTCTTGAACTCATGGGGGTCAATACAAACCCCCATAAGCCCTTAATTCACCCCATAAGTCATGGGGGTCAATATAGACCCCATAATCCCTTAATTAACCCTATAACTCATGGCGGTCAATACAGATCCCCATAAGCCTTAATTAACCCTGTCACTCATGGGGGTCAATATAGACCCCCACTAGAACTAAATTAACCCTATCACTAATGGTAGTCAATACAGACCCCCATAAGCCCTTAATTAACTCTGTCACTCATGGGTTCAATACAGACCCCCATAAGCCCTTCATTAACCCTGTCACTCATGGGGGTAAATACAGACCCCCATAAGCCCTAAACTAACCCTGTCAATCATGGAGTCAATACAGACCCCCATAATCCCTTAATTAACCCCATAACTAATGGGGGTCAATACAAAACACCATAAGCCCTTAATTATCCCCGTAACTCATGGGGGTCAATATAGTTCCCCATAATCCCTTAATTAACCCTATAAATCATGGGGGTCAATACAGACCCCCATAAGCCTTATTTAACTCTATAACTCACGCGGTCAATACAGACCCCATAAGCATTAATTAACCCTGTCGGTCATCGGGTCAATACAGACCCCCATAAGCCTTAATTAACCCCATAACTAATGGGGGTCAATACAAAACCCCATAAGCCCTTAATTAACCCCGTAACTCATGGGGGTCAATATAGTTCCCCATAATCCCTTAATTAACCCTATAAATCATGGGGGTCAATACAGACCCCTAAAAGCCTTATTTAACTCTATAACTCACGGCGGTCAATACAGACCCCATAAGCATTAATTAACCCTGTCGGTCATCGGGTCAATACAGACCCCCATAAGCCTTAATTAACCCCATAACTAATGGGGGTCAATACAAAACCCCATAAGCCCTTAATTAACCCCGTAACTCATGGGGGTCAATATAGTTCCCCATAATCCCTTAATTAACCCTATAAATCATGGGGGTCAATACAGACCCCCAAAAGCCTTATTTAACTCTATAACTCACGGCGGTCAATACAGACCCCATAAGCATTAATTAACCCTGTCGGTCATCGGGTCAATACAGACCCCCATAAGCCTTAATTAACCCTGTCACTCATGGGGGTCAATACAGACCCCATAAGCCCTTAATTAACCCCATAACTCATGGGGGTCAATATAGACCCCCATAATCCCTTAATTAACCCTATAACTCACGGCGGTCAATACAGATCCCCATAAGCCTTAATTAACCCTGTCACTCATGGGGGTCAATATAGACCCCCACTAGCCCTTAATTAACCCTATCACTCATGGGGGTCTATACAGACCACCACTAGCCCTTAATTAACCCTGTCACTCATGGGGTCGATACAGACCCCCATAAGCCTTTATTTAACCCTATAACTCATGGGGGTCAATACAGACCCCCATAAGCCCTTATTTAACCCCATAACTCATGGGGGTCAATATAGACCCACAAAATCCCATAATTAATCCTATAACTCACGGCGGTCAATACAGACCCCCATAAGCCTTAATTAACTCTATAACTCACGGCGGTCAATACAGACCCTCATAAGCCTTAATTACCTCTATAACTCACGGCGGTCAATACAGACCCCTTAAGCCTTAATTAACCCTGTCAGTCAAGGGGTCAATACAGACCCCCATAAGCCTTAATCAACCCTATAACTCATGGGGTTCAATACAGACCCCATAAGCCCTTCATTAACCCTGTCACTCATGGGGGTCAATACAGACCCCCATAAGCCCTTCATTAACCCTGTCACTCATGGGGTCAATACAGACCCCCATAAGCCCTTCATTTACCCTGTCACTCTTGGGGGTCAATACAGACACCCATAAGCCCTAAATTAACCCTGTCACTCATGGGGTCAATACAGACCCCCATAAACCATAATTAACCCCATAACTAATGGGGGTCAATACAAACCCCCATAAGCCCTTAATTAACCCCATAACTCATGGGGGTCAATATAGTTCCCCATAATCCTTTAATTAACCCTATAAATCATGGGGGTCAATACAGACCCCCATAAGCCTTAACTAACTCTATAACTCACTGCGGTCAATACAGACCCCATAAGCCTTAATTAACCCTGTCAGTCATGGGGTCAATACAGACCCCCATAAGCCTTAATTAACCCTAGAACTCATGGGGGTCAATATAGACCCCCATAATCCCTTAATTAACCTTATAACTCACGGCGGTCAATACAGATCCCCATAAGCCTTAATTAAAACTGTCACTCATGGGGGTCAATATAGACCCCCACCAGCCCTAAATTAACTGTATCACTCATGGGGGTCAATACAGACCCCCACTAGCCCTTAATTAACCCTGTCACTCATGGGGTCGATACAGACCCCCATAAGCCTTTAATTAACCCTATAACTCATGGGGGTCAATACAGACCCCCAAAATCCCATAATTAACCCTATAACTCACAGCGGTCAATACAGACCCCATAAGCCTTAATTAACCCTGTCAGTCAAGGGGTCAATACAGACCCCCATAAGCCTTAATTAACCCTGTCACTAATGGGGGTCAATACAGACCCCCATAAGCCTTAATTAACCCTGTCACTCATGGGGGTCAATACAGACCCCCATAAGCCCTTAATTAACCCCATAACTCATGGGGGTCAATATAGACCCCCAAAATCCCATAATTAACACTATAACTCACGGCGGTCAATACAGACCCCCATAAGACTTAATTAACCCTATAACTCATGGGGGTCAATACAGACGCCCATAAGCCCTTAATAAAACCCATAACTCATGGGGGTCAATATAGACCCCCATAATCCCTTAATTAACCCTATAATTCACAGTTGGTCAATACAGACCCCCATAAGCCTTAATTAACCCTGTCACTCATGGGGGTCAATATAGTCCCCCATAAGCCTTAATTAACCCTGTCACTCATGGGGGTCAATACAGACCCCCATAAGCCCTTAATTAACCCCATAATTCATGGGGGTCAATATAGACCCCCAAAATCCCATAATTAACCCTATAACTCACGGCGGTCAATACAGACCCCCATAAGCCTTAATTAACTCTATAACTCACGGCAGTCAATACAGACCCCCATAAGCCTTAATTAACCCTATAACTCATGGGGTTCAATACAGACCCCATAAGCCTTTAATTAACCCCATAACTCAAGGGGGTCAATATAGACCACCATAATCCCTTAATTAACCCTATAATTCACAGTTGGTCAATACAGACCCCATAAGCCTTAATTAACCCTGTCAGTCATGGGGTCAATACAGACCCCCATAAGCCTTAATTAACCCTAGAACTCATGAGGGTCAATAAAGACCCCCATAAGCCCTTAATTAACCCCATAACTTATGGGGGTCAATATAGACCCCCATAATCCCTTAATTAACCCTATATCTCACGGCGGTCAATACAGATCCCCATAAGCCTTAATTAAAACTGTCACTCATGGGGGTCAATATAGACCCCCACTAGCCCTAAATTAACCGTATCACTCATGGGGGTCAATACAGACCCCCACTAGCCCTTAATTAACCCTGTCACTCATGGGGTCGATACAGACCCCCATAAGCCTTTAATTAACCCTATAACTCATGGGGGTCAATACAGACCCCCAAAATCCCATAATTAACCCTATAACTCACGGCGGTCAATACAGATCCCATAAGCCTTAATTAACCCTGTCAGTCAAGGGGTCAATACAGACCCCCATAAGCCTTAATTAACCCTGTCACTCATGGGGGTCAATACAGACCCCCATAAGCCTTAATTAACCCTGTCACTCATGGGGGTCAATACAGACCCCCATAAGCCCTTAATTAACCCCATAACTCATGGGGGTCAATATAGACCCCCAAAATCCCATAATTAACCCTATAACTCACGGCGGTCAATACAGACCCCCATAAGCCTTAATTAACCCTATAACTTATGGGGGTCAATACAGACGCCCATAAGCCCTTAATAAAACCCATAACTCATGGGGGTCAATATAGACCCCCATAATCCCTTAATTAACCCTATAATTCACAGTTGGTCAATACAGACCCCCTATAAGCCTTAATTAACCCTGTCACTCATGGGGGTCAATACAGTCCCCCATAAGCCTTAATTAACCCTGTCACTCATGGGGGTCAATACAGACCCCCATAAGCCCTTAATTAACCCCATAACTCATGGGGGTCGATATAGACCCCCAAAATCCCATAATTAACCCTATAACTCACGGCGGTCAATACAGACCCCCATAAGCCTTAATTAACCCTATAACTCATGGGGTTCAATACAGACCCCATAAGCCTTTAATTAACCCCATAACTCAAGGGGGTCAATATAGACCCCCATAATCCCTTAATTAACCCTATAATTCACAGTTGGTCAATACAGACCCCCATAAGCCTTAATTAACCCTGTCACTCATGGGGGTCAATACAGACCCCCATAAGCCTTAATTAACCCTGTCACTCATGGGGGTCAATACAGACCCCCATAAGCCCTTAATTAACCCCATAGCTCATGGGGGTCAATATAGACCCCCAAAATCCCATAATTAACCCTATAACTCACGGCAGTCAAAACAGACCCCCATAAGCCTTAACTAACTCTATAACTCACGGCGGTCAATACAGACCCCATAAGCCTTAATTAACTCTGTCAGTCAAGGGGTCAATACAGACCCCCATAAGCCTTAATTAACCCTATAACTCATGGGGGTCAATACAGACCCCCATAAGCCCTAAATTAACCCCATAACTCATGGGGTTCCATATAGACCCCCATAATCCCTTAATTAACCCTATAATTCACAGTTGGTCAATACAGACCCCATATGCCTTAATAAACCCTGTCACTCATGGGGGTCAATACAGACCCCCATTAGCCCTTAATTAACCATGTCACTCATGGGGGTCAATACAGACCCCCATTAGCCCTTAATTAACTCTGTCACTCATGGGGGTCAATACAGATCCCCATAAGCCCTTAATTAATCCTGTCACTCATGCTGGTCAATATAGACCTGCATAAGCCTTAATTAACCCTAGAACTCATGGGGGCCAATACAGACCCCCATAAGCCCTTAATTAACCCTATAACTCATGGGGGTCAATACAGACCCCCATAATCCCTTAATTAACCCTATAACTTATGGGGGTCAATACAGACCCCCATAAGCCCTTAATTAACCTTGTCACTCATGGGTGTCAATACATACCCCCATAAGCCCTTAATTAACCCTATAACTCATGGGAGTCAATATAGACCCCCATAAGGCCTTAATTAACCCAATCAGTCCCAAAAGGGTCTATGAAGACCATCATAGGACAATTAGAAGCCTATTATTAACCCCATAAGCGCCATGAGGTTCCTCCATTACCCTCATGACACTAAATACAAACACTACACTACATTTCCTGCCAATAAACCACTAAATCTAAAATAACCCCTGAGGAAATTGAGAAACGTGCGTCGGGAGAGACGCAGCAACGTGAGACGCGTGTTAGTGACGTCATCACGAGGCGTCCTAGGAGACAAACAGACTATCAGGGACACAGCGATATATCTAAATGCCCAATACCTAAGAAAGGCTCCTGAGCAATCTAGTCACTCCTAACAGGAGTTTAACCTAAAGGGAACTAAAGGAATACAATAGGCGATATACTGCAATCAAATAGTAGGCAGTTTCATACTCCTGCAATATAGCACAATCCAGCACTTTTTAAATACAATCTACCACGATTGTATTCAAGTCAACACAAAAAATATTTATTTAATAAGGCAAAACCAACTTGTTTTGCAAGCACTCTCAGCACTTTATCATAGCACTTTATAACAGCACTTTAGAATCACAGCACCTTCCAGCACCTCAAATTTATAGGAGTATTTGTGCCCATCATAATCTAATAATATATCACCTTATCCTTTCCCATCTCCTGCTTCATATTGCAGCGTCTATGTTTTTAGCTTTCTTAAGCAACCATTTTTAAGTAAATTATTAAAAGCTAAGTTTTAATCAACTGGGTCTCTTACATTATTGAGATTCATAGGTGTGCACTATTAAAAGGGTCCCTTTTCTTTTCTTCCATTGTCAATATATATATTTGACCCTTAGTGGCACCCTAAGTATAAGGTCATTATACCCAATTACATCTAGAGCCACCAAACCAATCCTGTTTCTAACCCCCATCTACCCTAACCTATTAACCCCTACTTACGTAACACGACCTACCTAAGCCCCTATTAAACCCCCGACCCTACTAATTACATAAAATTAAAAAACCTAATGTACATTAAAAAAAAAAAAATCACATTCCCCCCACACTACATAAAATAAAAAAAGCTAATGTACGTAAAATAAAAAAAAGAATCACAAACCCCCCACCCACACTACATAAAATAAAAAAAACCTAAGGTACATAAAATTAAAAAAAAGAATCACAACACCCCCCCACACTACATAAAATAAAAAAAGCTAATGTACGTAAAATAAAAAAAAGAATCACAAACCCCCCACCCACACTACATAAAATAAAAAAAACCTAAGGTACATAAAATAAAAAAAAGAATCACAACACCCCCCAACACTACATAAAATAAAAAAAGCTAATGTACGTAAAATAAAAAAAAGAATCACAAACCCCCCACCCACACTACATAAAATAAAAAAAAACCTAAGGTACATAAAATAAAAAAAAGAATCACAACAATTCCCACACTACGTAAAATAAAAAAATCTAATGTTCATAAAATAAAAAACAAATCACCCCCCCACACACTACATAAAATAAAAAAAGAATTACACACCTGCAAAGGAATACACATAACAATCATGAATACATAATAAATATACACATAACTACATGACATTTCCCCCTATCGACAATAGCCAATCATAAGGCGCAGATGCCTTCAGCCAATCCCCCGGTGGGGGTGTATCCCATTGTGATTGTCTGAAAGCAATAGTGCCTTCTGATTGGTTTAAAAAGATTGATAGCTCCTTCAGCCAATCAGAATGGGAGATAGGGGTGTAGCCCATCCTGATTGGCTCACACATTGGTGCCTTCTGATTGGCTGAAATTTTATAGACCACGTTTTAAGCCAATCAGTAGGCACCATTGCCAATTTCCTTCCAGAAAAGGCTCTAGGAGGCTCATTAGAGTCGGGGAGGTCTGCGAGTGTGGACCTCCGTTAAATTTTTTTTTCTTTCTTAAAATAGAACACAGATTCAGCAAGGGCCCAGCCAGGGCAGAAAAGAAGAAGGCTGGGGACATCGGAGACAGGTAAGTTTTCAATATGTAATCTTTATATTTATTTTCTTTTGAGTTTGATGTTGAGTTTGTGTTATACTAATGTTATCTATCTTTTTTTTCCAGGGGCCGAGCAGGAGAACAGATGAAGATGGACATGGGACATGCTGGAAAGGTAAGTGTAATATTGTATTTGTGATATCTATTTATTATATGCAATGTTTATTGTTGGAATACTCTGATGTTTCTTTTTTTCTAGGGGGTGCCATCAGAAGGGACATCTGCAAAGGTAAGTGGTTTTATTTATTCTATTTTATCTTAGATTTAGGGGGTTAGGTATAGACAGGGGAGTGTTTAGATTGAGGGTTAGGTATAGACAGGGGGTGTTTAGATTGGGGGTTAGCTATAGATAAGGGGGGGTGTTTAGATTGCTGATTAGGTATAGACGGTGGGGTGTTTAGATTGGTGGATAGGTACAGACAGGGGGTGTTTAGATTGGGGGTTAGGTATAGATAGGGAAGTGGTTTAAATTTGGGGTTAGGTATAGCCGGGGGGGGTAGATTTGGGGTTAGGTATAGATGGGGGGGTGTTTAGATTGGGGGTTAGGTAAAGACGGGGGGTGTTTAGATTGGGGGTTAGGTATAGACAGGGGGGGTGTTTAGATTGGGGGTTAGGTATAGACAAGGGGGGTGTTTAGATTGGGGGTTAGGTATAGACAGGGTGGGTGTTAAGATTGGGGGTTAGGTATAGACGGGTGGTGTTTAGATTGGGGGTTAGGTATAGACAGGGTGGGTGTTAAGATTGGGGTTAGGTATAGACGGGTGGTGTTTAGATTGGGGGTTAGGTATAGACAGGGGGGGTGTTTACATTGGGGGTTAGGTATAGATAGGGGGAAATGTATTGTAGTCATGTGTATATTTATAATGTATTCATGATTGTTATGTATATTTGTGTATTCCTTTGCAGGTGTGTAATTCTTTTTCTATTTTATGTTGACTCACAATCTGAAATTAACATGGATTGTTTGAGTATTTGCATCATTTAATTTACAGAACATGCCCACAACTTTGAAGATGTTTTTTTTTATTGTGAAGCAAGCAACAAATAGGACAAAATAACAGAAAAAGTCAATGTGCATAACTATTCATCCGCTTACTTTGTAGAGCCACCTTTTGCGGCAATCACAGCTTCAAGTTGCTTTAAATAATTCTCTATGAGCTTGCCACATCTTACCACCGGGATTTTTGCCCATTCCTCCTGGCAAAACTGGTCCAGCTCCTTCAGGTTGGATGGTTTGCGCATGTGAACAGCAATCTTTAAGTCTGACCACAGATTTTCTATTGGATTGAGGTCTGGGCTTTGACTGGGCCATTCCAACTCATTTGCATGTTTCCCCTTAAACCACTCAAGTGTTGCTTTAGCAGTGTGTTTGGGGTACTTGTCCTGCTGGAAGGTGAACCTCCGTCCTATCCTCAAATCACACACAGAATGGTACAGGTTTTGCTCAAGAATATCCCTGTATTTAGCACCATCCATCTTTCCCTCAACTCTAACCAGTTTCCCTGCCGCGGCTGCTGAAAAACATTCCCACAGCATGATGCTGCCACCACCATGTTTCACTGTGGGGATGCTGTTCTTTAGGTGATGTGATGTGTTGGGTTTGCACCAGACATAGCGTTTTCTTTGATGGACGAAAAGTTAAATTTTAGTCTCATCAGACCAGTGCACCTTCCTCCATACTTTTTGAGAGTCTCCAACATGCCTTTTTGCAAACTCAAAACGTGCCATTTTGTTTTTTGCTGAAAGTAATGGCTTTCTTCTGGCCACTCTGCCATAAAGCCCAACTCTATGTAGCGTACGGCTTATTGTCGTGCTATGTACAGATACTCCAGTCTCTGCTATGGAATTCTGCAGCTCCTCCAGGGTTACCTTAGGTCTCTGTGCTGCCTCTCTGATTAATGCCCTCCTTACCCGGCCGTGAGTTTTGGTGGGCGGCCGTCTCTTGGCAGGTTTGCTGTTGTGAAATGTTCTTTACATTTGGTTATAATAGATTTGATGGTGCTCCTGGGGATCATCAAAGATTTGGATATATTTTTATGATCTAACCCTGACTTGTACTTCTCAACAACATTGTCCCTTACTTGTTTGGAGAGTTCCTTGGTCTTCATGGCAGTGTTTGGTTAGTGATGCCTCTTGCTTAGTTATTGCAGCCTCTGGGGCCTTTCAAAAAATGTGAGTGTATGTAATGACAGATTATGTGACACTTAGATTGCACACAGGTAGACATCATTTCACTAATTATGTGACTTCTGAAGGTAATTGGTTGCACCAGAGCTTTTTATGGGCTAAGAGAATTTTTTCTGAGACCTCCTGCTTAAAACCAAAAAAGTCAGAAGGATCGTAATACATATTCACATGCCAATTGTTTCTATTTCTGAAAAATAGTTTTATGTATATATTTTTCTCATTTGACTTCACCAACATAGACTATTGTGTTCTGCTCCATTACATACAATTCAGATTGACAAAACATTGAACTTTAGGCTGGAATGTAACAAAATAGGTAAAAAGTCAAGGGGGTGAATACTTTTGCAAGGCACTGTATGTACAGAAATCATCTTCCTGTATACCCAAGTGGGGCACCTGTCCATCAATAGATACCAGGCCTGTAATCTACCACTGTGGTGCAGTAACCTAATCATCAGGGGAAGTTATCTTATCTTGGTTTGTTGACCTTACAGTAGTACATCATGTAAGACAAAACTGGAGACAATCTATCCTATTTGCTTACATGACCTGTTTATCTTCATTAGGCCCCTGTCACTCTAATCTGATCTCCTATAGATATATTCATGTCTGGCAACATCTTTCTATGCAGAGTGAACCTCTTATAACCCGTATCTCTCATTCTGGTTCCCCCTGTTCCTGGGACCCCATCCCTATACTTTATTAGCTTTCTTAGGGAAAGACCAGCAGTTTCATAGCAAACATCCACATAAGATTACAACAACCTACATGTAATCACATATATTAGTTGTGGTAAATCACTAATGTTGGTCACGCAGTGTTAAAAGTTAGGCGCTTGTGCAATGAGCGCCAAAGATGCTTATTGTGGGCCTTGTGATGAGCGCCATAGGCACTTGTTGCGAGGCGCGCACGCTTTTGCTGCAATGAGCGCCAAAGGCGCTCATTGAACGCATTGCGATGAGTTCTATAGGTGCTCATCGCAAGGCCCTCACTACTTTGCTGCAATGAGCACTAAAGGCGCTCATTCCATGCCTCGTGATAATTAATTGCCAGGCCCATAAAGTAGAGGGGGGGGGAGAGGCTCGCAATGAGCGCCAAAGGCGCTCATCGCGAGGCCTGCAGGTTAGAGGGGGGAGAGCCTTGCATTGTGTGGCAAACAGCATTGCCAGCCTTCAAATTTTCTTGAAGTAATTTTTGACAGGCAAGTCGCTGGTACATGTAATAATCAGCATACATTGGAACAATGATACATTAATGGAAATGAGCCATGGAACAACATATATGTTCCAATACACAGGGGAGGGAGAGGTTGGAGAGGATGGCAACAGATGAGTGATGGGGAGGCCAACAAGGATAGAGTTGCCGTAGTATAGGCGAGATATGATGAGAGAATAAATTAAAATTTTAGTTACGACTTGTGTAAGATTATGACTTATTTTGGAGATATTTTAGGTGAAAATGATAAGAATTTGTGATTGCTTGTATGTGAATGAAAGAGAGTGCATGAATTAGTATAACCCAAGACAATGGGAGGCATGAGTGATGATGTCATTGTCAATAATGAGAGATATTTGTGGAGTGGATGCTGTGGAAGAGGGAGGAAGATTACAGGCCTTATGTCTGCGGGGCTGCTGCTGGCTCGTGGTCTGCTTCAATTCTGGTGCTATTCAATTGAACAAGCTCGCAAGTTAGGGGCCGAAACCCAAAACCATAAACCATGGACTCATATGTAGCATTTTAGGACAGGGAACAAGATCAGTTTAGCAATGCCTTAACTACCCATTTAGAGACAGCCAATAGAAAAAGAGACCGTCATCATTACGGCAGTAAAATATGGAGATTACATGTCAATCAATTAGCGTTTGGAGGTCCGATATGCGATCAGACTCGTAACACCACAAAACACAAAATAATAAACATGAATGCCAATACTGTTCTAGTCCATATGGCCTTATATGTATTAACTCATTGATTCCCATGATCGATATAACCTCAAAATTAAATATAAAATAAAATTATTTTTGTTGCCGATTTGCGAGCTTGAGACTGTTGTGCAGTTAATTATAATGTCTTGTATCGCTTTTCCCATCATTTACAGTGCAATATGGAGTTTTTATTTGCTGCTACAGTGCTAAGGATATATCTTTAACCCCTTTGCAGGTCTTCTCTAGTACTCGTAGGATTTCCTTCTACATTTGCCATTTACGGGTGTGAAAACATTTGCGGTCTTGAGGGGTTTTCCAATTGAATGGCGATTTGAAATTTTAGCGATCGGAACTCTTGCGGATGTGAAAGATCAAAGGCTTTAAGTTTGGATTTAACAACCGCAAAGTTTTCAAGCCTGTAATACGTTAGCGTTTTTTAACTCGCAAAAAAACAATTGAATAGCAAATTAGCTTACAGGCTCCAGTAACTTACTCAATTGAATTGGGATCAAAATGTTTGACATGTTGAATTTGAGGTGATGGGTGGACAACCAGCAGGTAGATTTGAGTGTCATCTGCATATACGTAGATCATACTGAAACCCAAAATATTTTATTAGGATACCAAGAGATATAGATATATGTAGATATAGATGTAGATATGTAGAAAATGAGGAGCATATGACTGAATCTTGGGGTACACCAATAGTCAGAGGGGGGAGCGAAAAAGAGGAGCCAGAGAAGGAGACACTAAATGTTTGAGCAGTGTCACGGATACCAAGTGAACAAAGAATGTGTATATAAAGAGGGTGGTCAATAAATCAAAGGCAGGAGAGAGGTCCAGGAGAATTAGAAGACAGAAATTACCTTTTGACTTGGAGGTGAGCAAACCATTAGTGACTTTTGTGAGAGCTGTTACTGTGTTGGGGAAGCCGGATCATAAGGGGTCAAAGAGAGAGTTGAAGGAAATAAATTGGGTATGTTTTTGTAAACAATATGCTCAAGCAGTTTAGAAACCAGGGGCAGTAGAGAGATAGGGCAATAGTTGGATCAGATGAGGGTCTCTTAAGGATGGATGTAATTATGGCATGTTTTAAAGATAATGAAAACTTGCCAGTATTTAGGGAAAGGCTGAATAGATGTGTGAAAGTTGGGATAAGTGTGGTAGAGAGGGGATTAACCAGCTATTATGGAATATGATCATGTGGACAAGTTGTAAGACAAGAGGTTGATGGAAGACAAGATAATTCATCCTAAGTGACAGGGTCAATGGTGCTCTTAATAGATATTGGATTGGGGAAGGGTGAAGGCAGGGTGCCTTCAGTTTGTCAAGGGGAGTGTTAGTTAGGGCCATGTTGAGAGAAGAGCAAAGTTTCAGCTGTGAGACAGGATGGGCTGGGAAATGGTGGAGGGCAGAAGTGAGTGTTAAATGGGGAAAACATGTTTTTGGGGTTGAAGGCCAAATTCAATATCAATGAAGATAAGTAGTGCTGATTGGTAAGATTAAGGGTATAGTGATAGGAGCTTAGAAAAAATGTAAAGAGGAGGAAGTCTGCTGAAGTGCAAGATTTCGTCAATAATCGTTCAGCAGTACAATGGGATTGGGACATCTACAATTGCTATTGCATTCATTACCTTTAGTGGAAAGCTCATTAGTATGCAAGGAGACATCCTATTAATACAGAAGCATAGAGAAGCAGATTCAGTAAATAAAATGGAGAACAGTAGAGAACCATGTATGGAAAATAAAAAATGTACAAAAGAGTTCCCAAAACAATTTCAAATGTAAATTATCCCACAAATTTATACCGTCAGCCCAAGAGACATTGAACGTTTCCGTTTAAGATTACTTATTTTATATGTTCAGGGTGCACAAAGTTATGAACATTTATTCACAGTGAAGTGAATGACATAGTTTATGATACTTTCCTATTAGCTGCAAGACATCAAAACTTAATAGCAGATGATACAGAATGAGAGAGGTATCTGGAAAAAGCAGCACTATGTCGAATGCCAAAGCAAATGAGAGAACTATTTGCTTTGTGGGAAACATTTAAATGAAATATGTATGAAGACTTCTTGAAACGTTACAATGAGGCCATTGCACAATTAAAAGCATTAACGGAAATTCAAGAAATATTTCTTGCTCATGGATTAAATTGTGCAAGTTTTAATTTGCCTGATCCAGGATTTATAGATGACATGAACTTTGATGGCTATGACACTGAGCTTCAAAAACAAAAAACACAAGAAAAACTTTCAACTTTAAATACATTACAATTGCAAGCATTCAAAGCCATCACAATGCTACAGATACTGAAATGGTCAAATACCTTTATTTCTATCTAGAAGGCCCTGGTGGATCAGGAAAAACTTATCTTTACAATTGTTTGATGAGTTACATTCGAGCACAGGGTCAAATAGCACTGGCATTTGCAACAACTGGAATTGCCGTACTTTTGTTAGAAGGTGGCAGAACTTTGCATAGTGGATTTAAACTGTCAGTTCCCATTTTAGAAACATCAGTGTCGGATATTCAACTGAATTCTTTACAAGCAAAATTAAAAAAAAAAAGTAAATTAATTATCATTGATGAGGCAACAATGATGTCATGTCATGCCTTGCAATGTATTGATAGATTATTAAAATAAGTGATAGATAATAATTTGACATTTGGTGGAAAGGTGATGTTGTTAGGAAGGGATTTTAGACAAACATTACCTTTTGTGTCACATGAAAATAGGACTGACTTCATTGAAACATGTATCAAAGACAAGTAAACTGTGGAAAATATTTACACACCTCAAATTAGAATTAAATATGAGATCTGAAGGCCAAAGATAATTCACTGATTGGCTAATTCAAATTGGAAAAGGAAAACATCCACATATAAATAATTTACCGGATGATACCGTAGAAATTCCATCCCAAATGGTTTGCAAATAATTTCTCATATCGGCAATCTTTCTCAACACCATCAATAACGACGATTGCTCAGACATTGCAAACAAAGTGATATTAACATGCAAAAATATAGATGCCTTGAAACTAAATATGAAATTTTAAAATTCAGCAATGCACCCCAAAAGAATTATTACAGTGCAGGTTCAGTTCTGGCTGATGATAAAGACAGTGAATCTAACTTTAGTATAGAATTTATCAATTCTTTAACACCATCTGGAATGCCACCACAAGTTTTGCAATTGAAAAAGGGGCAATTGTCATGCTATTGAGAAATATTTATCCCAAAAAAGGACTTTGTAATGGGACCAGATTAATTGTGCAGAATTTAAAAGATAATTTCATACATGCAGAAATGATGAATGGTACCAATAAAGTTTTTTTATACCAATAATTGATTTTGATCTAAGTGAGAGTGGTTTGCCTTTTGTCCTTCAAAGGAGACCATTTACAGTTATTATGGCATTTGCCATGACCATAAATAAATCCCAAGGGCAAACTTTTAAGACTATGGGTATTTTTATACAGGAACCTGTTTTTGCACAAGGACAACTCTATGTGCACAAATCCAGAGGATATTAAAGTTTTAATTGAAGACAACCCAGTTACAGGATGGAAGCATTTTTATCAAAAACATTGTGTACTATTAGGTTTTGTAAACATAGAGAACAGTGGTTTTATTTCGAGGATGAAATTTGATGTCACTCAGGCTCTTTTTAGAGGACCATTATTTCACAGAGAAAACTCTATGTACAATTTTAAAAAAGTACAAAAATAACAACAAAAAATGAAAAGAAAACCCCAACAAGAATAAACAGTGGTTATATCCCATAGACAAAATGTAAAGTCTGCTGGGCTCTTTTTAAGGGAACCACTTGGACATACAAAAAATATATATATTGAAATGTCTTGGAAGTGGCATTTTGCCAGGATTGGCCCTATAAAACAGGTACGTTGCATTTTATTACTTTTACTGTTTACATTTTAATACATTAACTTCATGTTTGTA
Organism: Discoglossus pictus; assembly: GCA_027410445.1. Taxonomy (NCBI): domain Eukaryota; kingdom Metazoa; phylum Chordata; class Amphibia; order Anura; family Alytidae; genus Discoglossus; species Discoglossus pictus. The sequence continues at coordinate 224,433,368 of CM050166.1, read as the reverse complement.
ATGTTAAAATTGTTTTTTCCAAGGTCTGAAAAGTTGTTTCATTGTATGCAATTAAGGGTTCATGTAAATAGGAGGATGAGCATTTATTGTAAAAATTAAATGTATAATAAAAATACAGAATATTGATCAAGGGAGTAATCCGATATGCAGTTAAAGGGGTCAGGAAGGAATTTATTTTTTCCCTCCTTTAATACAATTGGCTAAGTTTTAATGTTTTTTTTTACTGTTTGCTTTCCTCTGGATTCAATACCTATGTGGTTTAACAGTACTTTAAATTAAATTTGCATGCTACAAAGCATTATGTAATGGTTTAATAAACTCATTTATATAACGTTGACGTAATGTTATGTTACTCATCCATACCTCAGACTTAAAAATTTTAGTATTGGTAAAAAAAATGGTTCACTAATGTTTCAAATAGCAATCTTCAAAATTAGCAATCTTCAAAATTAGCATGTTTCAAAGCATTTATGTAATTGTTTACAGCTTTTTTTTCATACAAACTTCATCCATTGTTACAATTGTCCTGCATACATGACGATAAAAAGGTTAATATGGTTAAAAAATGATTGTTTACCAGTTGTTGAAATACACGTTCAATGTTAAAAAAATAAAAAAACGTTACTATAATTGTTGTACTTCTTTCTACATAACAAAAAGGTTAAGAGGGTCGGAGACTCACATTGTGTGTCAAGCAGCATTCCCAGCTGTAAAATTGTATTGACCATCATTCTTTGATGGGCAAGTCACTAGTTACATATAATAAATAAACATAACAAATACAGTATTAAGCTTACCTTTTCAGCATGTCCCCGTCTATCTTCTTTTCTCCTGCTCGGCCCCTGGAAAAAAGATACATAACATTAGTCACACATAAACACAAAACATAAATAAACAATAAACATTATACATTTAAAACTTGCCTGTTTTCGATGTCCACAGACTTCTACTCTTCTGCCCCGGCTGGGCCCTTAAAGAATCTGCAATATAAAAAATAAAATAAAATAAAAACAAAGGAACTCAGCTCTCGGGAGATTGGCTGAAGGCTCCTGTACCTTCTGATTGGCTGCAGTCTGTTTGACAGTGACAACAGCCAATCAGAAAGGTGCAGATACCTTCAGCCAATCACCCCGTGGGGTTGTATCCCATTGTGATTGGCTGAAGTATATAATAATAATAGTGCCTTCTGATTTTAAAAAGATTGACAGGTCAATCAGAATGGGATATAGGGGTGTATACCATTCTGATTGACTTACACCTTGGAGCCTTCTGATTGGCTAAAATTTAATTGACAGCCTTTTCAGCCAATCAGAAGATGCTATTGCCAATTTCCTACCGGAAGAGGCTCTGGAGGCCTCGTTAGCATCTGGAGCTCTTCAAGTACGGAACTCCATTACTTTTAAAAAAATGTTAGAGTACGGATTATTTAAGGGTCAAGCCGGGGCAGAAGATGAGAAGGCCGGGGACATTGTGGACACATACGTTTTACATTTATAATGTTTATGGTTTATTCATGGCACTTATGGCATTTATTCATGGCACTTATGGGGTTAATAATACGCTTCTCATTGTCTTATGAGGGTCTTCATAGACCCTTATGGGACTGATTGGGTTAAATAGAGGCTTAATAAGTGATGGATTAAATAGGGCTAGATGGGGTTAAATAGGCCCAGTTAGGGTTATAAGGTTCAGATAGATTTAAAAGGTCCAATTAGGGTTAGATTGGACCAGTGAAGGTTAGATTGGTGCAGTAAGGGTTAGATAGGGTTTTGTATGGGTTAATGGGGTATGGTTAAGGTTAGGGCGTTAATGGGGTATAGTTAGGGTTAATAGTGTAGTGTAGTGCGTAGACTTTTTCATGGGGGTCCAAGAGGACTATCATGGCACTTGTAGGGTTAACCTAGGGATTAATAGTGTCCTATAGTGGTCTATATAGACCCCTTTTGGATTGAGGGGGTTAATTTTAGTATCATGGGGCTCTGTATAGAGCCCCATTAGTTATAGGGTTAATTAAGTGCTCATGGAGCTCTGTATAGAGCTCCATGAGGGATGGGGTTAATTTTAGGTGCCTGGGGGTTACTTATTTCTTTAGCGCTGGTCCTTTCAGAACCTTTACGGTCCTTTAAGGACCCGTGAGGCGGGACATTTAAATTTTAAAAAATGCAGCAAGGGCCTAATCGATGCCGATCAGGGACCTCACTGCAAGGTGTTAATATGGGGGGCTACGGGAGTCCCTATGGACCCCTGCAGCAAGTGGTTAATGTGGGGGGCTGCGGGGCTCCCAGTGGGGACCTCCAGCATTGAGGGGGTTAATGTTAGGTGCCGCGGTGGTACTTGCAGTACCCCCGCAGCCGGGATTGGTTGATAGTTTGCCGCTCGCCCTTTAATGACCCATAGTGGGAAATTTATAATTTTTAAATGCAGCAGGGGCCTGATCAATGTAGATCGAGGACACCCCCTTCTAGGGAATATTGTGGGGCACTGTGTGTGGTCCCTATGAACCCCTGCAGCAAGGGGTTAATATGGGGTTCTGATGAAGTGTATGACACTGTATAGAGCCCCATGAGTGATGGGGTTAATTTTAGGTGCCTGGGGGGTACTTATAGTACCCCTCATGGCAGGGGTTAATATTTCTTTAGTGCGGGTCCTTTCAGCACCTTTATGATCCTTTACGGACAGGTGAGGCAGGACATTTGATTTTTTTAAATGCAGAGGGGCCTGATCGATCGTGATCGGGGCCCCCCACTGCAAGGGTTTAATGTGGGGGCTGCGGGGCTCCTGATAGGGGTTAATGTTAGTTGCCGCAAGGGGTACTTGCAGAAACCCTGCAGCTGTGATTGGTTGATAGTGTGCCACGGGCCCACTAAGGAGACGCGGCGGGAAGTTTGTATTTTTTAAATGCAGTGGGGGCCTGATCGTTACCATTCGGGGACCCCCACTTCAAGGGGTTAATGCAAAGAGGCTGCAGGAGTCCCGATAGGCACCCCTGCATCATGGGGATGTGTTTAGGGAGCAGGGGGAGCATCAGATAGTGGTGTTGGGCTGTTCTAATGCAGCACGTATAGGCTTTAGGATCCCTTGCAGGTACTTTTTTATGCCCATAGGAATTCTTCCGAGGCGCGAGGTGCACCTCAAAGATTTACAGCTGCGTGTTAATACATAGCTCTTCCGGAGTCTATTCTCTGCCGGGTTTTTTTGGGTGTCATCTCGCAAAGAAGGCTGCGTGGGACATATTGTGAAATCCTCGCAAACAGCAAAAAAAAATATTTTGCGATGACCGAGGGAACTATGAGGGCTAATTGAATAAGGCTGCTAGTATGTAGTTTGTTTAAGGTGTTTTGAATGAATCTAAATAAATAATATATTAAATGTGTATCATGGAGTGTTTAGCCTTTTCAACCTTATATTATGCTTGAAATATATAATATTCAACGACCAGAACAGAACTATATTAAAAGAAATACATTTAAATAAATGCATTAGGTCAAAGGTGATGAATCTAGATTGAGGAAAAACAAATGAAAGATAAAAAAAAGGCAGACATATCATCATCATGATAAACTGAGTGTAGTGTCAATTTACACAGGCATTAATTTTAGTCAGTAATGTTTCAGATCAAGGTGTAATTGAAGCTGACAGCTCAGGAGGATAGTCACTTTATGCACATTAATGATGCTGCTCCACAAAGTAATTTTACTTTATAGATTTCTCCAGCGGTTAATTTAAAGCTTTCCATGAATTTTAAGGCTTAATATCTCTCTTTATCACTTGAATAAATACTTGGATTTCATGTTTCAATAAAAGGAAATTTTCAGTATTTCTGCTGCAATGTTTTTTCTTGCTTCCTTCATGCTGAGATTACAAAAAAAGGAGAAAAAGAAATGTAATGTCAGTGTTCTGTATTATCTGGGTTATACAATATATATATGTACTGGGAAATTAATCAATTACAATACAAGGGGAGGGGTTTTCCCAAGGTCAGAGACTAACCTTGGAACACCCTTATGATCTACACTTAATGTGCACAGTCTGGAAGTTAGTTGCAATCCATCAATCTCTAAGTGCTAGCTTTAACCCTCTTCAAAGAAGGCTTTTACACATTGCGATACATTTTACATATAAAAGGCCAATTATTTTTACTGCTAGGCATAAACCTAGTACCTTTGGGCTTTGCTTTAATGCATACAAAATTTCCCTAAAAATAAAAGACAGGTAATCACATATATAGTTCTCAGCAGTGCAGGCTTGCCAAAAAAACTTTGGTAACGCAACGGCTCGCGGTTGTGGCCAGGTAAGGAGCAACGAAGGCGCTCATTGCGCTGGTGGAGATGAGTGCAGTAGACGCTCATCCCTACGACCCCCTCTGACTTAGCCAGGGATCGCCAAAGGCACTCACTGCGCTGGGGGAGATGAGCGCTATAGGCGCTCATCCCTACGACCCCATACGACTTAGGCAGGGAGCACCAAAGGTGCTTTCTGCGCTTGTGTAGATGAGCACCATAGGCGCTCATCCCTACGACCCCGTACAACATACGCATCATCCGTACGACCCGCAGGACTACACATGAACAGTAACCTCAATTATACACTTTACAATGCCAGCCCCATGGGACTTTGAAAAAATTGTGTTTAAACATTCATCCCTACGAACCCGCACCACATACGCATGATCCCTACGATCCGCAACACTACAGATCAACACGAAGCTCCATTTTACAATTTCCACTCCGATGTGTTTGAAAAAAAAAAAACTTAAAAAAATACGACCCATAACACTTTGCCAAAATACGAACACCGCACAAAGTCCGGACTTCGTCAAAAATACGGAACACGCAAAAATCCACATTTACCGTACAAACAGCCACACTCCAAAAAAAACAAAAAAAAAACACAAATATCACACAAATGTACTTAAAAACTCACACACAGCACAGGGGCACAATCAGGATGCCTATGAGTGAGGTTGTAAGTTAATTCGACCCATATTTAGCCTTTTTGAACAAACGAAAATCGCCTAATGGCGCCCAAAAAAACGAAAACGAGTCCCAAGCATGTAAAAATCAACAACAAACTTTTAACACTTATACAAACCCACTAACACATTGCGAGGCACGTAACACATACAACATTTATGCCAGTTTGTATACACCAAGCACATAACTTCCATGAAATGGAGGATAGAATGCTAATTTCGCATGCGCACTATGTTTTAATGGTTTCTACTTGAGCTGACAGTCTATAAATACTGGAGACTTTCTAGAAATGTCTCCATTTCTCCTCAGGGGATGAACAGTGTGACTGGACATTTCACTGGTGGCGTTACTTTTGAAGGAACTTGCCAATCACTTTAGAAGTTTGAAAACTGCAAATTACACAAAAAGGTAAGCTATAATCAATTATTAATAACTTCATAAATTAATAATCAAAAAAAAAATCATAGAATATTGAGAACAATAACATTATTCATGTACAGAAAAAAATAGAATATATTATTTATATACAGTAAGATGGAAAACATATATAAATGATGTTTATGCAGGGTAAAATGTTGGACATTTACAAAATTAATCTATGCTCTTAGCAAAATAAATTACCATTAATATTTACACTGCATTTCAACATTTTCATGTTTCTATCATTTCCAACAGACTCTCCATCAAGAGTGTCACTGAATAATTTGCAGCACTGCACAGTGTAACAAAGCCTGTAAAGTCTGACAAAATTTACAGAAAAAAACTTACATCAAACAGGTAACGTACAGCAATACATTTGCTTAACAAAAATACTATGCTGTTAGTGAAAAAAAGAAAAAATACTTGAACATTTCCATTTCTGTTTCTCATATTCAACAGACACTGCCTGAAGACTGTCGCAGGAAGATTGGCAGCAGAGGACCCTCTGTCATTTATACACAAGAAATTCAACACAACAGGTCAAGTATAACAAGTACAAAAATAGAAAAATAATCTATCCTGTTTGGTGTATGCCAAAGTCAAAACCAACTGCAATCTAACTAACCCTCTAAGCTTATCCCCATAACCTAAACCCCTAATGCCAACAGTGCTGCACAAAAAGTAGGATAGCAAAGCAAATTGTAGTCAAATAAACAAAATGGAACGATTTATCCTATTTGGTGTGCACCAATGTGGAAAACCACTGCAATATAACTAAACCTCAAGAATAACAACATAATGCAAACAGTGCCACATACCAAACAAGATACCACAACCAATGCTGTTAACACATACAAAATGGACGCATCAATCCTATTTGGTGTGCGCCGATGTCAAAATGCACTGTAGCCTAACTAATCCTATAAGCCTTAACCTATAAACATAAGACCATAATGACAACAGTGCCACCCAACAAACAGGATAAGACAAGAAATGCTTAGTCACACAAAATGGAAGGATATATCCTATTTGGTCTGCGCCAATGTAGAAATGCAGTACAATATAACTAACCCTCTAAGCCTAACAACATAGCTCTAAGTACACAATGGCACACTGGTGCACACAAAACCGAAAACCACAAAAATTTCAAATAACATATGCAACATAGAAAGACGTATCATAATTTCTGTGCACCTTTAATAAAATGCACTGCAACAAAATTAACACTAAACAGGATAGCAGAAGAAATAAGGAAAATCAAGAAAATTACTTTTAAAAATTGCAAACACGAGAATGTGTACAAAGATAGAAAGATCGACAGAAGCCGGAAGAAAAGAAAATTTGATAAGAAAAACAACGTGAGAGAATCGCAAGCAAAAGACAAGTGGCTGAGAAAGTAACATCCAAGCCCAAGAAGGCAACCAAAAAACAAAAACATATAGAAAATGTATCAGAACAATCTAATAAGAATTATAATGTTGATTTAGAGAGTCAGATTGATAGATATTATCACAATTGTCCTTTAGTTAAACCTTTACCAGTAGAGGTTCATAATTGTGGTAATATGAATATTGTCTGTCAGTTTTGTGGGGCTTATAATTTCAAACAGGAAAGACCCAGAGATGGCGAGTTTGTTAGTTGCTGTCAAAAAGGCAAGGTAAGACTTCCACAAAAAAAAGAAAATCCCAACATATTTACAAAGCATTATGACAGAGCCTTCTTTCCCTAACTACAACAATTTAAAAACAAACATAAGATCCTATAATAGTGCCATATCTTGTGCATCTATGGATGCAACCTTAGCTGGTAATGTGCCAGGACATGGCCCTTACTGTTTCAAACTACAAGGACAAATTTACCATTGTAGGTCTCATTTACATCCAGAAGAAGGGGAGCAAAGAAAATGTGCTCAACTATATGCCCTAGATTCAATGGAAGCTGTTGAAGATGAGAGATAAAATTTCCATGCTTGAAAGTGGCTCAAACTGACATTCCAGATGGATTCAATCCCATTTTATGTGGAGGAAAACTGACACAACAATGGATCATTGATTCATATTTGTAAGTTGAGGCAAATAATTTAAACTTCATCAAATATCAACAAGATAAACTACGTGTAGAACAGTATTGTGGACTGATGGATTATGTCACTGAGGTGGCTACAACCAGAGAGCTGCCAGCTGGCAAAGCCATCATTTTACCTTCTTCTTTCCAAGGATCTCCTCGCAATATGTGAGAAAGATACAATGATGCTATGGCTATTGTAACTAAATATGGCAAACCAGATTTATTTATTAAATTTACATGTAATCCACAATGGCCAGAGATTGTACAGAATCTGCTAATTGGACAAACTGCTTCCGATAGACCAGATTTAGTGGCAAGAGTCTTTAGAATCAAATTAACTGAATTAATACGTGACATGACCGTAACTCGGTTATTTGGAAAATGTCTGGCTTATGTTTATACCATAGAATTTTAAAAAAGAAGCCTTCCACATGCACATATTCTTATAATCCTTCAAGAGAAAGATAAATTGAATACTGGTGACAAAGTGGATTCAGTGAATATTGCTGAACTACCAGATCCAGAAATACATGGTAGACTATATGAGGTTGTAACTCATTGTATGAATCATGGACCGTGTGGAGATATTAATCCACAGTGACCATGTATGGAAAATAAGAAATGTACAAAATAATTTCCAAAAGATTATAGAGACAAAACTTATGCTGATTGTGATGTCTATCCATTATATAGAAGAAGAGAAGGCTATGATGCATCTACTGTAGTGGTCAAAAGTGCAGAAAATCCAGAACAAAGTGAGTTATTACATGATGAACTTGCATCTCATGTAGATGCTGCCAATGTAAGTGCACCAGAAGCAATGTGGCGTTCTCTCAAATTTGAAATGCATGATCGCTCACATGCAGTATATCGATTGGCTGTACATTTGCCACAAAGACACTTAATGTATTTCCATGTTGGAAATTAAACAAATGCTTTGGCACAAAGTGAGCATCGGCAAACTACACTAACTGTGTGGTTTCAATTAAATTGTAATGACTTGGAGGCATGGGAATTGTTATATATTGACAGTCCATACCATTATGTTTTCGTTAATGGATTATGGTGAAAACGAAAAATTTGTGAAAATAAAATAATAGAAAGAATTTACACTGTAAGTCCAAGAGACCTTGAATGTTTCTGCTTACATTTACTGCTTCTAAATGTTCCTGGTGCAAAAAGAACTGTTAATGACATAGTTTATGAATCATTTCATTTAGCTGTGTGACACAGAAACTTCCTAGCTGATGATACCGAATGGGAAGGATGTCTAGAAGAAGCAGCACTGTGTCAAATGCCAGGGCAGATGAGGGAACAATTTGCATTCATTTGTATCTTCTCAAATGCTCAAAATGCATTAGCTTTGTGGGACAAATTTAAAACAAATATGTCTGAAGACTTTTTGCAATGATACAATAAGCCTGTTGCATAATTAAAAGCATTAATTGAAATTCAAGAGGTGTTTCTTTCTCATGGATTAAGTTGTGCAAGTTTTAATCTGCCAGATCCAGGACTCAAAGATGACATAAACTTTGAAGACTATGACACTCAGCTTCAAAGACAAAGAACAGAAGAAAGACTTGCAACCTTAAATACATTTCAATTGCAAACATTTAATGCAATCAAAAATGCCCTAGATGATGACATGCTCAAAGAGCGTTATTTCTATCTTGATGGACCTGGTGGATCAGGAAAAACGTATCTGTATAATTTATTGATGAGTTTTGTTTGAGCACAAAGTGAAATAGCACTGCCATTTGCAACCACTGGAATTGCGGCACTTTTGTTAGAAGGTGGAAGAACTGTGCATAGTGGATTTAAACTGCCAGTTCCCATTCTGGAAACATCAGTTTTGGATATTCGAATTACATCATTACAAGCAAAACATTTTTTTTAAAGTAAATTAATTATAATAGATGAAGCTACAATGATGTCATGCCATGCACTACAATGTATTGACCATTTGCTATGTGAAGTCATGGATAATGATTTGCCTTTTGGTGCAAAGGTAATGTTGTTAGATGGAGATTTTAGACAAACATTACCTGTCGTTTTACATGGAAATAGAACCGACATTGTCAAAACATGTATAAAGTCAAGCACACTATGGAAACTATTTATCCATCTTCAATTGCAACAAAATATGAGATCAGAAGAAGAAAATTATTTTGATGATTGGCTCATTAAAATTTGCGAAGAAAAAACAGAGTGAATACAAAATTTACCCGAAGATACCCTTCAAATTCTATCTCATATGATTTGCAAACAATATCAGCTATATTCCAAAATACAATAAATAATGAGGACTATGCAGAGCTTGCCAACAAGATAATACTAACATGCAAAAATAAGGATGCATTACCCCTCAATAATAAAATATTGAAAAAAATTAATGCACTACAAAAAAAAATCACAGTGCTGATTCTGTACTTGGTGATTACAAAGAAAGTCAGACAAACTTTTCAACTGATTTCATTAATTCATTAACTCCCTCTTGAATGCCACCACATATTTTGCGGCTAAAGAAAGGTGCAATTGTCATGTTACTGCGAAATATGAACCCAAAAAAAGGCTTATGTAATGGGACCAGATTAATTGTTCAAGAATTAAAGGACCATTTCATACATGCTGAAATTCTAACTGGTACCCATAAAGAAGAGAGAGTTTCATCATACCAAGAATAGATTTGGCACCAAGTGAAAGTAGCCTCCCTTTTCTACTTCAAAAGCGAACATTTCCAATAATCATGGCATTTGTCATGACCATTAATAAATTTAAAGGACAAACTTTCAAATCTGTTGGTATCTTTTTAGAAGAACCAGTATTTGCACATGGCCAACTGTATGTTGCATTTTCAAGATGCAAGAATACAGAGGCTATTAAAGTTTACATTGAAAACAACCAAAGTCAAGGTGATTTATTAGATAATGGCTGCATTTTTTACAAAAAACATTGTCTACTATGAGGTACTATAACAAATTAAAAAAACTATAACAATACAAGACATATAAAAAAACTAAATTAAAAGGCTTTCATCTCAAGGACAAGTTCACAGGAAAACAAAAAATATTTAGAGCACAATGGTTTTATTTCGAGGATGAACTTTTATGTCATTAAGGCTCTTTTTAGAGGTCCACTATTTAACTAAGAAACTCTATAAAATGTCAAAAAACATAGAGAACAGTGGTTTTACTTCCAGGATAAAATTAGATGTCTCTGTGACTCTTTTAAGAGGACCACTATTTCACATCGGAAACTCTATGTGCCATTTTCCAACAATGCTTTCATCTCAAGAACAAATTAACAAATAAAATAAAAAGATATAGAGAACAGTGGTTTTATTTCGAGGACAAAATTTTATGTAAGTCGGACTCTTTTTAAAGGACCACTATTTCCCTAAGAAACTCTATAAAATGGCAAAAAAACATAGAGAACAGCAGTTATATCCCAAGGATGAACTTTTATGTCTGGCGGTCTCTTTTTAGAGGACCACTATTTCAGATAGGAAACTCTATGTGCCATTTTCAAGAACTACAACAATAACAACAAAAGGTCAACCAACAAATATCAACAAAGACAATGTAACATATTGAAATTTTATGGAAGTGGCCTTTTAGCATGATTAGCACCACAAAATATGTTTAAAAAAAAAGTATGTTACTACTTTAAGTTACTGTTTCTAATGTTACTATATTTTTAAAAAGTGTGCTTTTAAAATGTCATGTAAAGAGGATGCACAATTTAAATGTATAATTCAATGGAGAATATTAATCCAGGGAGTAATACAATCGCCAGTTAATGGAATCAGGAAGGAATCCCCTCCCCTTTAATACAATTGGCTAAGTTTCAATGGGGTTTTTTACTGTTTGCCTTCCTCTGGATTTAATACCTATGTAATTTATCAGTTGTTAATCTACAAGTTGCATGTTACAAAACATTATGTCATGTTTACAATACTCATTAATACAATGTTGACCTGTTCTTACATTAAAAATAAAAAAATCTTAAAAAAAGTAGAGAATATTCTGACTGTAATTATAACTAACCCTTTATGACTTACAGTACATGTGCACAGACAAATAAATACTTAGGAGTTTCTATACAGGTGTGTAGTAAATATATGATTGGAATATAGTTAGAGGTAGAGGCAAGAAGTAACTGGGCCATTGGGGGACACACAAATCTGAAATGTCATAGTGCAGTTTTTTTGTTTTTTGTTTTTAATTATCGTCGATTTGTAATGTGCCAACACATTCCATAGTGCTAGCATACAACCTAAATCCCCTACCCTCTACTTTGTGCTAGGTTACTTGTTAATCCTTACATCTTCTTGCTTCTCATGATGTAGTTGGTGGATCTCACCTTGTATCCTAGGCTTTAAGTTGTGTGTAGATCTGTGCTTGTTTTATGAGGTGTTGTGTTCCTACCATGTGTTCCTACTGGGCTACCATGTCCCCGGTGACATAAATTATGCTGTATTTGTGTATAGGTGTTCTTTACATCTTAAGCTTTTATATAGCCATTTAAATATCACATGGTTCCATTACAAAAGATATATTGTGAGAGCAGTGAATCATGGTAAAAACACATAAAACATCTAAAACAAATAGCAAGAGAGAATTCCTTGCTAAGAGAGTAAGTGGTTCTGTCTAAATAAAAAGAGATGTAACTAGTCTAAAAAAAAGTCAAATTATATGATCTAAAAGCACATTGCATATGCAAGAATAATTACAGTTCTGGCATAAGTTAAAACAGTTATGTGAAGCAACAACTTGGTAAATAAGGATGTTTGAATTACATAGTGCACACCTATGAATCTCAACAGTGTAAGAGACCCAGTTGGTTAAAACTTAGCTTTTAATGATTTACTTAAAAATAGATGCTACAAAAGCTAAAAATTCAGACGCTGCAATTTGGAACAAGAGGTGGGAAAGGATATAGGGATATGATTTGACTGGACTTGATAAATCCCCTAAAGAAAACAACATCATTAGATGTATTGGAACCTATAATGACAAATGGTTCGATGTAAAAAAGATTTTCAATACACACTGGGAGAAATTGAGGAATGATAAAGATCTAAAGCCCTTTTTAGGTGAACATGCTCAGATAACAAGTAGAAGATCTACTAACTTAAAAGATGTATTATCTAAAAGCCATCTGGAGATTCCAAAGAGGACTACATGGCTAGAAAAAATAAAAGGCTGTTTTAAATGTCAATCCTGTAAGGCTTGTCAGTATATAAAACCAGCTAAAACTTTCACTTCAAAAGATGCAACACAGATATACCAAGTGAAGTATCTTATGAGATGCAAAACAGAAAGAGTGATCTATTTGATATCTTGCAAATGTGGAATGAGATACATAGGTAAAACCTATAGAGAATTTCGAAGAAGGATTTTGGAACACATCTATAGTATCAACAGAGAATACGATACACCAGTGGCTATACATGTAAACACCAAACATAATGGGGATGTGAAAGTACTTTCTTTTATGGCCATAGATCAAATTGAACAAACCATTAGAGAAGGTGACATAGACAAAGAGTTACTAAAGATGGAAGCAAGATGGATCTATTTACTAAAGACTAGAAAACCTGATGGCCTAAATGAAGGTTTTACTTTCTCCCCATATATATAAAACAAAATCCAATGTTCTCTAAGTATTGAAGCTGATACTAACTTAATAATATCATGTATTTATATTAAAATTACTTGCTATAATAATAATCCAATAATAATATGACTCTCCATTTATTCTTGGTATTAATATACATATTATATCATATGTATCTCTTAAGACACTGTCCAAAATCAAATAAACCTAATACTAGACTTTATTAATGAAGAATAATTTATTAATAATAAAATGATACGCTAGATGGGGATAAGTTGATTTGTGCTAATTTACAACAATATATTGTCATCTTAAGGTAATCCATGGAAACCTTATTATTATTGAGATCTAATAAGATATTTTAAATAAGATATCAAGAGGAAGGCTAAGATTTAAAATCTCTGTTACAGTAGTAATATATATGTATATATATACCAAATGACTCTCAAGATTCAAACAATAATAATATGGAGAACTATAGCAACAATATAAGATATAGTGTAATGTTATTTAAATATAGCAAGTTTAAAATGTATGGTTTAAAAACCACTAAAATATGCAAGCTAGCAGATTTCAAGGTTTAGAGATCCTTTAAGCCTTTTTAAATATTAAATATACGTTGATTTTAACTCCAAACTGGTCCCCATGACAACAGAGACTATAAATAGGGAAGTCAGAGTGTCATGGCGGTAACCCCTGAAGAAATTGAGAAATGTGCGTCGGGAGAGACGCAGCAACGTGAGACGCGTGTTAGTGACGTCATCGCGAGGCGTCCTAACCGCGATCTCCACGCTATAGGAGAGATAAAGATTGTCAGGGACACAGCGATATACTAAAACCAAGACTAAAACTAGAAAAGGTCCCTGAACCATCTAGTTACTCCTAACAGGAGTTCAATAATAGGGAACCACGAGGAATAGTATATTGGATATACTGCAACATAATATGAGGCAGTTTTATACTCCTGCAATATAGCACAATATAGCACTTTATTAATACAATTTAATACAATTGTATTCAACTTAGCACAAGATATATGCAATATTTATTTAACAGGGCAAAACACAGAACGTTTTGCATGCACAACTAGCACCTTATTATAGCACTTTATTATAGTACTTTTGAGATAAAATCCCAGCACCTTAGAGACAATATTTAAAGGAGTACTAACGCCCATTTTAACAAGTCCAGTCAAATCATATCCCTATATCCTTTCCCACCTCTTGTTCCAAATTGCAGCTTTTGTAGCATCTATTTTTAAGTAAATTATTAAAAGCTAAGTTTTAATCAACTGGGTCTCTTACACTGTCGAGATTCATAGGTGTGCACTATTAAAAGGGTTCCCTTTTTCTCTTCCATTGTTTAATATGTATTTCTGACCCTTAGTGGCAAACTAAGTAAAAGGTCATTATACCCAATTACATCTAGAGCCACCAAACCTATCTTGTTTCTGTTTGAATTACATCCAACAAGAAAAAATACAGTCATGGCTGTCTGAGTGATTTATCATGGTAAACAAACTATTGCCAACATATTTTTACAGGACACACTGTAATGTGGGAGAAACAGCATGTGTTTGTTAAATATTAACATCTATGGAAGCACATTTAGAGAAAGTACTGGATTATGTATTGAACTATGTAAAACTGTCTGCTGGCTTGGAGCTTCAGTGGGTTTGATGTGACTTTTTTTTCTATTCAGTAGTGGATAGGAAGAGATTATAGATCACTGATCAGTTATCAGCTTTTGACATTGCCCCTCCTTCCCTTCACATGCTAAAAAGCAAGAATTCATGCTAAGTGAATATCCTGCTTTCTCTGATCTCATGCATAGATCAGGGCAGCAAACCTCTAAGCCTAAAAGGATTTTCTCTAAAATATATTTTATGGTTAGGGCATACACAGGTGCAATTAAATGCTTAAAATACTTGAACTTGCTTGAAAGCACCAGTCCCTGTTTGAAGTTTTCCTACAATTTGGTGGCCCTTCAGAACTGGCACTGCCATTATTTTCTTAAATGCTGGCTAAAAACTGAAATATTAAGGTTTGCAAATTATGCTCAGGCAATGTGTTGGGTAAGACAAAGTGTGACCTGACACAACTTATTGATAATATTAAGTAATTAGGGTTTAAGAGTGCGATACACAGGCACTCTAGTGAGAGGAAATTCAATAAGGATGCTGTTCAGCAGTGAGTAGCAAACAATACACATAACCAATTTATCAGATTATTTTATATATTATACTAGTAAATTGCCAGTCAAAAATGAAGGTGTAATTTTGTATTGTTTTCTCCCTCACCCTCTCCTTCCCTTGTGTCTCTAACCCCCTTCCCTGTGTCTCTCACCTTCCCTTTCCTGTGTGTCCCCCTCCCCTGTTTCTCTCCCCATTCCCTCCCCTGTGCCCCCTTCCCTCCCCTATGTCTCTTTCTCCCCTCCTCTGTGTCACTTTCTCCCTCTCCCCTCCCCTGTGTCTCTTCCCCCTTCCCTCCTCTGTGTCTCTTCCCCACCCTCCCCAGTGTCTCTTGCCCCCTCTCACCACCCCTGTGTCTCTTCCCCCCCTCTCCCCTGTATCTCTCCTCCCCTCCACTCTCCTCTCCCCTGTGTCGCTTCCCCCATTGGGAATTATAAGTAATTAGGGTTTACAAGTCAGCTACTGGGCACACATAAAAGTAGGCACTCTAGTGAGAGAAAATAAAATAAGGTTGATCCCTCCCGTGTGTCTCTCCCCCCTTCCATCCTGTGTCTCTTTCTGTCTCACACATCCTCTGTGTCTCTTTCTCGCCCTCTCCCCTTCCCTGTGTGTCTACTCCCTACACTGTGTCTCTTCCCCACCCTCTCCTGTGTCTTTTCCCCTCCCCTCTGCCCCATCTCCCCTCCCCTGTGTCTCTTTCCTCCTGTGTCACTTCCCCCCTCTCCCCTCCCCTGTGTCTCCCACACCTCTTCCCTCCCCTGTGTCTCTTCCCCCTCTCCCCTCCCCGTTTCTCTACCTCCCCCTCTGTATCTCTCACCCTCTCCCCTGTGTCTCTTTCTCCAACCTATCCCCTCCACTGTGTCTCTTCCACCACTTCTCCCCTTCCCTGTGTCTCTCCCCCCTCCCCTGTGTCTTATCCCACCTCTCCCCTCCCCTGTGACTTCTCCCCTCTCCCCTCCCCTGTGTCTGCTTCCCCCTCTATCCTATGTCTTCCTTCCCCCTCTCCCCTCCCCTGTGTCTTCCTCCCCCCTCTGCATGTCTTCCCCCCTCCCCTGAGCCTTCCTATCCCTTCTTTTATAGCCCTCCCCTGTGTCTCTTCCACTTCTCCCCTCCCCTGTATCTCTTCCCCCATCCCCTCCTCTGAGTCTCTTCCCCCCTCTCCCACGTGATAAGTGTGTACGTGCCATGGAGCGTTACATACTTGTTTTAAGCTATGATGCAGGCTGCCAAGCATCACTTTACACATTTATATTGTCACTGTTATTAACCATGAAAAACAAAACTCTGTGCAAAATGAAAATAACCTTTATCCTCGGAATTTATTCTACTTTACTCTTAGATGATGCAGCCTAAAATTTCCAGTATTTTAGGTAATGCAAGTCTTCATAGGCTTTGTGCCTCTTGAGGGTAGCAAGAATCATGTGCCTTCAATATTAATACATAACTTTAAAGTTCATTTCATTGGCAAATACAAATATCACAGAATTGCTTGTAACAGAAATGCCACTTTTCTGACATATATCATAGTGAGAGGAAATTATGAAATTAGCCATTAACAGTGCACTGAAATTCCCTTATACTGTATGACATTTATTTTAATTAACTTGCAGTGCCTTGCAAAAGTATTCACCCTTCTTGACGTTTTACCTATTTTGTTACAATACAGCCTTAAGTTCAATGTTTTGTTAATCTGAATTGTATGTGATGGATCAGAACAAAATAGTCTAAGTTGGTGAAGTGAAATGAGAAAAATATATACATAAAACATTCAAAATAGAAAACAGAAAATTGGCATGTATATGTATTCACCCCCTTTGTTATGAAGTCCATAAAAAGCTCTGGTGAAACCAATTACCTTCGAAAGTCACATAATTAGTGAAATGATGTCCACCTGTGTTCAATATAAGTGTCACATGATCTGTCATTACATATACACACCTTTTTTGAAAGGCCAGGAGGCTGCATCACCTAAGCAAGACTCACCACTAACTAAACATTGCCATGAAGACCAAGGAACTCTCCAAACAAGTAAGGGGCAATGTTGTTGAGAAGTCTGGGTTAGGTTATAAAAAAATATTCAAATCTTTGATGATCCCCAGGAGCACCATCAAATCTATCATAAACAAATGAAAGAACATTGCACAACAGCAAACCTACCATGTGACGGACGCCCACCAAAATTCACAGACAGGCCAAGGAGGGCATTAATCAGAGAGGCAGCACAGAGATCTAAGGTAACCCTGGATGAGCTGCAGGGTTCCACAGCAGAGACTGGGGTATCTGTACATAGGACGACAATAAGCCGTACCCTCTATAGAGTTGGGCTTTATGGCAGAGTGGCCAGAGAAAACCATTACTTTCAGCAAGAAACAAAATGGCACATTTTGAGTTTGCAAAAAGGCATGTGGGAGACCCCCAAAATGTATGGAGGAAGGTGTTCTGGTCTGATGAGACCAAAATTTAACTTTTCAGCCATCAAAGAAAATTATATGTCTGGCGCAAACCCAACACATCACAACACCCAAAGAACACCATCCCCACAGTGAAACATGGTTGTGGCAGCATCATGCTGTGGGGATGTTTTTCAGCAGCCAGAACTGGGAAACTGGTCAGAGTTGAGGGAAAGATGGATGGTGCTAAATACAGGGATATTCTTGAGCAAAACCTGTACCACTCTGTGCGTGATTTGAGGCTAGGATGGAGGTTCACCTTCCAGCAGGACAATGACCCCAAACTGCTAAAGAAACACTTGAGTGGCTTAAGGGGAAACGTGTACATGTGTTGGAATGGCCTAGTCAAAGCCAGACCTCAATCCAATAGAAAATCATTGGTCAGACTTAAAGATTGCTGTTCACAAGCGCAAACCATCCAACTTGAAAGAGCTGGAGCAGTTTTGCAAGGAGGAATGGGCAAAAATCCCAGTGGTAAGATGTGACAAGCTTATAGAGACTTATCCAAAGCGACTTGGAGCTGTGATTGCCGCTAAAGGTGGCTCTACAAAGTATTGACTTTAGGGGGGTGAATAGATATTCACATTGACTTTTTCTGTTATTTTGACCTATTTTGTTGTTTGCTTCACAATAAAAAAAAATAAAACATCTTCAAAGTTGTGGGCATATTCTCTAAAATAAATTATGCAAATCATCAAGAAATCCATGTTAATTTCAGGTTGTGAGGCAACAAAACATGAAAAATGCCAATGGGAGGTGGAATACTTTTGAAAGGCACTGTATTTGCCTCAAATAGCTTTCTGAACATTTGAGTGATTTTAAAATTAACAAAATAACAGAATCAGAGATGTCATATAACTATTTCTTCAATGTTTTTATGTATATTTCAGAGCATATAAATGTCCACTAATCAGAAGTTTTCAGAACTTTAAACGTGTAAATGAAGAACATGAACTTGCTTTTATTACATAAATCAACATTTTACATGTAAACATTAAAAAATATCAGAAATATTTTTTATAGTTTTTTTTTTAATTTAATAATATTAGATAGACAAAGAGTCAGAAAAAGAGGGGATATATAGATAGATAGATTGATAGAAGATAGAAAAATGAACAAAGCTTTATAGGGCACTATAAGTATACATTTCACCTAAGACTCCTAGGGCCTCATTCTATTATCGTCCGTAAAACGGCCGCAAGGCTGCGATTCCTTGCGGGGGTTCCGTTATCTTGCAATTCAATTATACGGCCCCGCAAGGATCTCCCCTTACGGCCGGCCATAATTCTTGCAACCGGCTGTAAGCTGAGAAATCTTTAAACGCAAAAATAAATTCAAGACGGCACTGTAAAGCTCTGTAAATGCTAGGGATCATAATGGGGGACATGAGGATTAATAGCAACCCCCTCTCAAGCTTGCACATCAACCCAAATCCGAGATTACATTAACTGTTTATTTTCCGGCCGCAGCGTGGGCGGGTCTGAGGTGCTCCAAACCCTCTGGACTTTTTACATGGATATGTGACATAAATTAAAAAATATATATTTACGGATTTGAGTGTAGGGGAATGTTGTGCTATTAATGCTAACACCTACGATCACTTTATAGTCTAATAAGAGTGCAGGATGGCTTTATTATGGCTTTAAAATGTGCTTAATTGTGTGCCTGCGGGACCTTTTTGGTGCAAGTAAGCTGCGGCTCGGTTTTAGCCTTGCAGAGAGGTTTCCCGGAGCAATTGAATAGCAACCGGGGCTTTCTTGCGGCCGAAACTCTTGCGGCCGTTTAAGATCAAAGGCTTTCCTCTGGCGCGACCGGCCGCAAGGGATAGCAAGGCGCCGGCCGCAAGCCTTCCGGAATCCCCTCCCGGAAGGGAATAGAATAGCCGAATAGCTTGCGGCCGGTCCTTGCGGCCCTGCATCTCCTACGGACGTTAATAGAATGAGGCCCCTAGTAAGGAAAGAAAAGACTGAATAGGTTTACATATCACAAGCAGACCAGAAAACCTCTTTGCCAATAGAACTTCTCAGATAATAGTATTTCCACCGCAGCTAAATATATATATCAGAGTTAGCTAATCAAATGATTAAGTAGTGAAAACTCCCTCTCCTGGGAGAAAAAAACTTTGGAAACTCTGTGATTCACAAAACACTTTGCAGGACTCTTTCACAAATCACCATCCTTAGCTCAACTCCATGGGGTTGAACAACTGGAGCCAAGAGGCAGTGTATTCGGTACATTGCATTTACATTATGTTGACTGCCATCCCTGTGAATTCTCCCTTCCTCCTCTGCAGTGGTGAGACTCTCTTGTAGCTGCTGAAGCTTCTGCTCTTTCTGCTCTTTCTGTTCTTTCGCTACCTTCTTCTTTCATTTTAAAAAGTAGTTCTGGTCAATGAAATTGTGGTAGAGATGTGACTTTAGTTCTAGTTGTAGATATTGCCATTCACTTTCCAGTTACCTTTGCACGCTGTGTAACACACTTTGTAACAGGGTGGTGGGTGACCTGGGCCGCATGGCCCACTCACCCAGGGAAAGTGTATGCACAATACATCACCTCTCCTTTTCCGTTGAAGTAATTGCTGCGTGACCACTGGCTGGCTTGCCTATGAGGAGGTCATTGCATATGGCCTCTCCTACATTACTGTGTCCGTATCAACACCTTCTCATTGGTGCCCCCCCCCCCCCCCGTTTTCACAGAGCTTGCTATGTTATGGCATGACCGAATATCTGGCGGTATAACCAGATGGGTAAGCTAGGCTCATTAGTCTTGGTTGACAACCAGCCTAGGAAAAGGAAAATTCTGATTTAAAACATAGGCAGATGCAGTTCGTTAGCCCTGTAAGGCCATCCATCTAGGAAAAGGACACTCCAATATAACACCTACAATTCAAGGACCTTACTGTCACCGTCCAAGCTTTCTAGGCCATGACAGAGGAACACCGTGTGTAAAGGGTGGGACCAGTACTGCTCACACTGGATCTCACCTAAAAACTCCATTGCTCATGACCAAGGGGGCACGTCTACATCTAGAACAATCAACATTTTAAAGCCCTGCAGCGATGGGAAAGTGTCAAAACGGCTTTTGGAAGATGTCACTGGAAGCTGCAGTCTCAATCTTGCATGCAGGCAGTTTAGGTTTATAGGTCGCCTAATGCTGACCCAGGAGACGACGGCATCATTCAGCAGCACCCTGAATGACCAAGCAGCCTTCCCTAGGGACAGCACTGCTTGCTCCACATGGAGAGGGGCCTACAAAAGTTGGCCTAAGGAAAGCTCATCTCTACTTCACCCAGTTGGCTAGCCGTAGTCAACTGGCATCTCCAAATGCAGTCGAATCTCAGTAAAAATGAAAAGGCTCACATCTGCCTCACAAGGTGTACTTGGACTGAAACTAGCATGTTGGAACATCAGAACTATGCTTGACACAACAGACAGCGGTTGTCCAGAATGACGCACTGCTCTAGTAGCCCATGAACTAGCAAGGCTGGCTATTGACATTGCTGCCCTCAGAGAAATATGCCTCCCAGAGGAAGGGAGCCTTCAGGAACATGAGGCAGGCTATACCCTAATAATGCTCTATGGGAACATCCCAAAACCAGCATCCTGCAGACCTCTGAAGAGGTACTAGGTTTCTCCACAAAGAAAATCAATGACGTGTTTGGCGAAAACAGTCCGGAGATCCAAGAATTACTGTTGGAAAAGAGATCGCCCATCACGCACATCTCGCTTAGCCATCTTGCCCTAACAAGAAAGCAGCTTTCCATCTTGTGTGCAGCAACACCAATGACAGCTTAGAGAAATTGAAAATCAGTGGTGGACCAATCTCTCTGAAAGAACTCAGCGTTGCGCAGATGTTGGTGACTATAGAGGGTTTTATGAAGCCCTGAAGGCTGTGTGTGGCCCTTCACACCTGGGTCAAAGCCCACTGCGCAGTGCAGACAGTCAAACACTCCTTACAGACAAGGCCTTGATTCTGAACCAATGGTCTGACCACTTTCAGACTCTATTCTGTGCAAATCACATAACTTCAGTCTCAGCGCCCCGTCGCATTCCGCAAGAAACAATGAAAACAGAACTGGATAAAATGCCTACTCTCGAAGAGACTGTAAAAGCCATTGAGCAGCTACAAAATTATAAGGCTGCAGGAGTTGATAGGATCCAAGCTGAGATATGGAAACATGGGGGCCCAGCTCTTCATGCTAAACTCCATGATCTCTTTGTTTGCTGCTGGCGCAAGGCAACTGCCACAGGACATTCGTGATGCAATCATTACCCTGTACAAGAAGGGAGAAAAGTCAGACTGCTCCAATTACCGGGGGATAACTCTGCTCTCCATCGCAGGGAAAATCCTTGCAAGAGTGCTCCTCAACAGACTGGTGCCCACTATCGAAGAACTCCTCCCCGAGAGTTAGTGTTTTGAGCCAACAGGAGTACCTCTGACATGGTTTTTGTTCCCAGGCAGTTCCAAGAAAAATGCAGAGAACAGAAAAAGGGACTTTATGTTAGTTTTGTTGACCTTACCAAAGTGTTCAATATTGTGAGCAGGAAGGGTTTATGACAAATCCTGGAGCGTATAGGATGTCCTCCCAAGTTCCTCAACATGATCATCCAGATACACAAAGACCAGTGTGGCCAAGTTAGGCTCAACAATGACATATCTGAGCCCTTCCTAATAAGAAACAGCGTGAAGCAGGGCTGTGTTTTCATTGCACCTACTCTATTCACATTATTCTTATGATTCTGCAAAGGGCCACAACAGACCTTGCTGTTGAGGATGGACTCTACATCTGATTCCACACAGACGGCAGTCTGTTCAACCTGAGGTGACTAAAGGCCGACACCAAGACAGTGGAATGACTCATTCGAGATCTATTCTTCACTGACGATGCTGCCCTTATTTCCATATGGCAACAGCTTTGCAACAAATTAAATCTTGCTTCGCCGAAGCTGCCAAGCTCTTCGGTCTAGAAGTCAGTTTGAAGAAGACTGAAGTTCTCCATCAGTCTGCACCTCAGGAAGATTACTGTCCTCCTCGCATCACTTTTGGTGAGTCTAAGCTGAAAACAGTCCAACAGTCCTACCTGAGTTGCATCATCTCCTCGGATGCAAAGGTTGACAAGGAAACTAACAACAGACTGGCAAAGGCAAGTTATATAAAGGAGTTTGGAAAAACAAACATCTGAACAAGTCCACAAAGATCAACATGTACAGAGTTGTTGTGCTTACCACTCTTCTGTATGGATCGGAGTCTTGGGTTACCTACCACCACCACCTACGACTGCTTGAGTGCTTTTATCAATGCTGGCTCTGCACCATCCTCAACATTCACTGGAATGACCACATCCACAACACTGAAATCCTATAACAGGCAGGAATCACCGGCATTGAGGCCATACTCTTGAAGAAGCAGTTACGCTGGGCAGGACACATCTCTAGGACGAAGGATGATCGACTTCCAAAGATTGTGCTATATGGTGAGCTAACCACTTTCAATTGTGACAGAGGAGAGCCAAAGAAGAGGTACAAGGACTCACTGAAACAGTCCCTTGATTTCTTATTGACCATCATCGATGGTCCGCCTTAGCTTCAGACCAACAGGCATGGAGAAGTACCTTTCGAAACCACATGCAGGGCTTGTCTTGAGGACAAAAGAAAACGTAGAACAAATTGTGGCAATACAGCACCCAACCAAGAACAAACCTTCCCATGTAACCACTGTGATCAAGTCTGCCTGTCCCGCATTAGCCTCCTCAGCCACCTAAGAACCCATATATTTGGACACCCCTCTTAAATCTTTGTTTGCAAAGCCAAGTCTATATAACCTTTGCACACCGTGTAACAGCTTACCCCTCCACTCCTCTTCACCATCATGCAAATTATTCTTATTCTGTGACATTCTGTAGTGACTGGATTGGATCTTGATGATTCTACTTCTCTTTATGTCAGGGGAGAGAAAGGGTGGGAGAGAGACACTGCACGCTATGAGGGAAAGAGAGAGGGGTGAGAGAGAGACAGGGAAGGGTGGGAGAGAGACACAGGGGAAAGAGACACAGGGAGGGCAGTAGGAGAGGAAGGAAGAGAGCCACGGGGAGACATGGGAGGAGCAGTGGGAGAGAGACAGGGAGGGAATGTCTGGAATAGAAATGTAGGTGGGAGAGATATAGGGGGGAGTAGTGGGAGAGGGTGGGAGAGAGACAGGGGAGAGAATGGGTGGGAGAGAGACATTGGGGGAGAGACATGGGAGAGGGTGGGAGAGAGACAGAGGAGGGAAAGAGTGGGAGAGAGACACAGGGGGGAGAGACATGGGAGAGGGTGGGAGAGAGACAGGGGAGGGAAAGAGTGGGAGAGACATGGGGGTAGACACGGGGGGAGAGAGATGGGGTAGAGACACAGGGGGGTAAAAAGAAAGGGAGGGGAGGGGTGGGAGAGAAACATGGGGGATCAGAGATAGGGGGAGGGGGGAGAGATAGGTGAGAGGGTGGGAGAGAAACATGAGGGGAGAGAGATAGGGGAGAGACATTGGGGAGAGGAGAAGGATGGGAAAGAAAGAACAAGGAGGGGATAGAAAAGGATGGATGTAGAGACAGAAGAAGGGAGAGAGAAGGAAGGAGGGAGAGAGCAGGATGGAGGTTCAGAGAAAGACGGAGAGAGAGAAAGATGGGGCACAGAGAGAGAGAGGACTTAAAGACAGAGAGACGGTGCACAGAGAGAGAGGAAGAGAGCACACAGAGAGAGAGGGTGCAAAATGAGAGAGCGAGAGGGGGCTCAGGGTCAGAGGGAGAGAGGGTGCAGAGAGAGAGAGAGAGACAGAGCACATTAAATATTATACCACCATGACTAGTATTTATATAAACCCCCTCTCATGGCAGGGAAGGAATTAAACCATTATTGCAAATGTGAATGCAGGAAATTAGCATATATACCTCACTCCCCCTCCCCCTCACAGAGTGACCATTGTGCTTTTAGGATGATGGCAGAGTAACTCCTCATTAACCCCTAAGGCACCCACTAAAGAAATATGAATAGCCCAATGTATTTCCAATGGACACACATAGTAATAGTACCTATCCTTATGTGGGCATTTATACAGACTCTCTTCTAGATGTGTCATGACATTTGTAGATAAAAAGATCATATATATCATCTACTTTATTTGTTATTTGATATTTATTATTTACCACTGTAAGTACATATATCTATGCTGTCAGGCCATTTGTTACATGAAGAATTAATCATTGTGGTCTCATTCACAAATATTTCAGAGTTAGGCCAAATAATGTCAGATGGCTGAGAAGGCCTTGAAAGGAACGTAGAACTTTCTCAGAAAGATAATGCTCAGACTTACGAACTTGCATTCAATCCTTCATTGTTTTAATAATGCACTACCAAAACAGCTGCAGATAGTGGGACAATGTTTTATTCAAACATAAAAACATATTTTGGCTCAAAGTATAACTACAAGTCAACACTTAAATGCTATGATATTCCATTGTATGGCCATGGAGTGTGTTTGCTCTTTAGCATCACATATATAGTTGTTGTAATTGCGAGTTTTTCGGTAACGCTATGTTAAAAGTTAAGGGCTTGTGAAAGGTGTTCATCGAGAGGCCCAAAAGTTACGGGTTTGATGAGGTCTGCAATGAGCACCAAAGGTGCTGATTGCAAGGCCCATGAAGTAGAGAGGGGGAGAAGCTGGCAATGAGTGCCGAAGGTGCTCATTGTGAGGCCCACGATGAGCACCAAAGGCTCTCATCGCGAGGTCTGCAAGTTAGATGGGGTAGAGGCTCGCAATGAGCGACGAAGGTACTCATTGCTATGCTCGCAAGGTCAAGGGGGGAGACGCTCTGAACGGCTCCCAAGTTATGGGTTTGAAAGAAAAAAGGCCTGTACCTCAGAAACTGTTGGGAGGCCGCCAAAACACACCAATTGAATAGGCAATTAGATTGCAACCTCACTTATGGGCTCCCTGCATCCCCCTAAGGCAGGGAGTCCATAAGTGGGGTTGAAAGCTAATTTGCTATTGAATTGGCGTCTTTTGGTGGCATCCCAAAGGATTCCAAGTTACGAGCTTGAAAAAAAAGTTGGCTGCACTTTGTGGGCTTGGTGACATTGATCAATTTCCCCAAGCCCACAAATGTTTTCACACCCAGAAATGGCAGAAGGAGCACAGGGAAGGGAAAGGGAGAGAAAGACACAGGAGAGGGAGAGGGGGAGAGCGGGGAAAGTGACACTGGGGAGGGAGTGGGGGGTAAAAGAGACACAGGGGTGAGAGAGGGGGGAAAGAGACACACGGGAGGGAGAGTGAAGGCGCTCATTGAGAGGCCCATAATGTAGAGGGGGAGGAGGCTCACAATGAGTGCCAAAGAATTTTTGGAATATAAAGTGGCACAAACTGCTATTCAGGATTCTTTTAATCCTTTTTTATGTTGGGGCAAACTCACACAACAATGGATTATTGATTCCTATCTACAAGTTGAAGCAAATAATCTAAATCTAAATTTCATCAAATTTCAAGAAAACAAGCTTTGCATAGAACAATATTGTGGATTGATGGATTATGTTGCTGAATTGGCTACCAACAGAGACATTCCAGCTGGAAGAGCAATCATTTTGTCATCCACTTTCCAAGGAACTCCTTGCAATATGCGAGAAAGATATAATGATGCCATGGCTATTTTCACTAAATTTGGAAAACCAGATTAATTCAGTACATTCACATGTAATCCACAATGGCCAGAGATCAGGGAACATTTGAATGTTGGACAAAATACTTCTGACCGACCAGATTTAGTGGCAAGAGTAAACTGTAGCACAGTGATTTGGTAAATTTGTGGCTTTTGTTATACCATTGAATTTAAAAAAAGAGGCCTGCCACATGCACACATACCTTTAATCCTGCAGGAAAAAAGATAAATTGAATACTGCAGAGAGAGTGGATTCAGTAATTACTGATGAATTGCCACATCCAGCAAAATATTCAAAACGCTATGAGATTGTAACATACAGAATGATTCATGGCCCATGTGGAGATATCAATCCAAATTCACCATGTATGGAAAATTAAAAATGTACAAAAGAGTTCCCAAAACAATTTCAAATGCAAACGTATGCTAATTGTGATGGATTCCCTTTGTATAAAGAAGAGAAGGAAAAATAGCAATTATCCGTGGCCAAAAGGTTGATAATAGATATGTAGTTCCATACAATCCACATTTGCTGATGAAGTACAATGCACACATAAATATGGAAGCTTGCACTTCTATTAAATCCATCAAATATGTGTATAAATATATATACAAAGGATATGATGCAGCAACGGTTGTTGTGCAAGGTGCACAGAACGAAAAGGAAAATCCAATTTAACATGACAAACTTTCATCTTATTTAGATGCTCGCTATGTAAGTGCTCCAGAAGAAATGTGGCGTCTTCTGTAATTTGAGATGCATGATCAGTCTCATGCTGTGTATCGATTAGCTGTCCATTTGCCCCCAAATCAGTTTGTTTGCTTTACTGCAGGCAATGAAAGAACTGCCTTAACCCAAAGTGAACATCGAGAAACAACACTTAATGCATGGTTTCAATTAAACTGCCAGGACACGCTGGCCAGACAATTTTTATACATTGAGATTCCATCACTATGTATTTGTAACTGGCCAATGGTGACAATGACAAAGAGATACTCATAAAATTATACAACAAATTTATACCGTCAGTCCAAGAGACATTGAACGTTTTAGTTTAAGATTACTTCTTTTACATGTTCCTGGTGCAGAAAGTTATGAACATTTACGCACAGTGAATTACATAGTTTATGATACTTTCCTATTAGCTGCAAAACATCAAAACTTCATAGCAGATGATACAGAATGGCAGAGGTGTCTGGAAGAAGCAGCACTATGTCAAATGCCAAAGCAAAATTTTTAATTTGCCTGATCTAGGACTTATAGATGACATAAACTTTGATAACTATGACACTGAGCTTCAAAAATAAAAAACACAAGACAAATTTGCAACTTTAAATACATTACAATTGCAAGCATTTAATGCCATCACATTTCTATCTAGATGGCCCTGGTGGATCCGGAAAACTTATCTGTTTGATGAGTTACATTTGAGCACAGGGTCAAATAGCAATGCCATTTGCAACAACTGGAATTGCCGCACTTTTGTTAGAAGGTGGCAGAACTGTGCATAGTGTATTTAAACTTCCAGTTCCCATTTTAGAAATATCAGTGTCAGATATTCGACTGAATTCTTTACAAGAAAAAACAATTTTAAAAAGATAAATAATTAGCAAAGATGAGGCAACAAGTATGTCATGTCATGCCTTACAATGTATTGATAGATTATTAAAAGTAGTGATGGATAATAATTTGCCATTTGGTGGAAAGTTGATGTTGTTAGGAGGAGATTTTAGGCAAACATTATCTGTTGTTCCACATGGAAATAGGACTGACATCATTGAAACATGTATCAAGACAAGTAAACTGTGGTAAATATTTGCACACCTCAAACTAGAATAAAATATGAGATCTGAAGGCCAAAATTAATTCAATGATTGGCTCACTCAAATTGGAGAAGGAAACCAACCACAAATAAATGATTTACCCAACGATACCATTGACATTCTATCCCAAATGGTTTGCAAGGAATCACTCATATCAGCAATTTTCTAAACACTCTCAATAATGACGATTACTCAGACATTGCAAACAAAGTGATATTAACATACAGAAATATAGATGCCTTGAATCTAAATAACGAAATTTTAAAATTCATAAACACACCCCAAAATAATTGTTACAGTCCAGATTCAGTTCTGGCTGATGATAAAGACAGTGAATCTAACTTTAGTATAGAATTTATTAACTCTTTAACACCATCTGGAATGCCACCACATGTTTTGCAATTGGAAAAAGGGGCAATTGTCATGCTATTGAGAAATATGAATCCAAAAATGGGATCAGATTAATTATAGACAATTTAAAATATAATTTCATACATGCAGAAATTAGGAATTGATTTGGCTCCAAGTGATAGTGGTTTGCCTTTTGTCCTTCAAAGAACACAATTTCGAGTTATCATGGCATTTGCCATGACCATAAAAAAAATCCCAAGGACAAACTTTTAAGTCTTTTGATATTTTTTTACCAGTTTTTGCACATGGACAACTCTATGTTGCTTTTTCAAGGTGCACAAATCCAGATGATATTAAAGCTTCAATTGAAGACAACCCAAGTCAGGATGATCTATTACATAATGGATGCATTTTTACCAAAAACATTGTGTAGTATGAGGTTTATTAAACATAGAGAATAGTGGTTTCATTTCATGGACAACATTTTATGTCACTAGGAAACTCTATGTACAATCTTATAAAACTACAACAATAACAAAAAAAAACAAGAAACAGTGGTTATATCCCATAGACAAAATTAAAAAATCTGCTGGGCTCTTTTTAAGGGAACCACTTGGACATGCAAAAAAAAAAAGTATTGGAATGTCTTGGAAGTGGCCTTTAGCCAGGATTGGCCCCACAAAAAAGTTACGTTGCATTTTATTACTATTACACTGTTTAAAGTTTAATACATTAACTTTATGTTTGTAATGTTAAAATTGTATTTGCAAAGGTCACAAAAGTTGTTTAATTGTATATAATTAAGAATTCATGTTAGTAGGAGGATGATCATTTGTTGTAAGAAGTAAATGTATAATTAAATACAAAGTATTGATCCAGGGAGTGTTCCAATCTCCAGTTAATGGGGTTAGGAAGGAATTCATTTTTTCCCTTCTTTGATACAACTGGCTAAGTTTTCATGTTTTTTTTACTGTTTGCCTTCCTCTGGATTCAATACCTATGTGGTTTAACAGTACTTTAAATAAATGTTGCATGTTACAAACCAGAATGTAATGGTTTCATATACTTATTTATATGAAGTTGACCTAATGTTATGTTACTCAGATTTAAAAATGTTGGTATTGTTAATAAACATGTTTCACTAATGTTTCAAATTTAAGTTGCGTGTTGCAAAGCATTTACAGTATGTAATAGTTTACAACTATTTATTCATACACACTTCATCCATTGTTACATTATTCCTGCATACATGACGATTACAAATTTTAATATGGCTAAAAAATGATCGTTTACCAGTTGTTGAAAGATAAGTTGACTGTTAACAAAATACAAAGAAAAGTTATTATAATTGTTGTACTACTTTCTACATAACAAAAAGGGTAAGAGTCTCACATTGCGTGGCAAACAGCATTCCCAGTATTAAAATGTTATTGACCGCCATTTTTTGATGGGCAAGTCGCTAGTATATATATATATACTAGCGACTTGCCCGTCAAAAAATGACGGCAATGAGATGTGTATGTTTGGAAAGTTGTTTAGTTATTAATATATATATATGTGACAGTTGTATTGTGATATTAAAACATGTTTAGTTTTGTAAAATGTTCTCTTGGTGAACAATAATTCTTAAAGCATTTTATATTAACATTTGAATGTAAGAATAGTGGAACTTGAAATTAATAATTATTGTAAACTTTAGGCAATGGTTTCTTAACATGCAATTTGTATGTGAAGAATTGTTAACTTCAATATACATGAAATCCCGAAAAAAGCAAACAGTAAAAACCCTTGTTGAAACGTACACAATTTTAACCTGAACTTTGTAATATATGTAAGTAAGAAACTTGAAAGTATATCTTTTGAAACTTTAACTTTATTATTTGTATAACTTTGGAACTTGACAAAACATTTGTATAACTTTGAACATTATAAACAGTAACATAGTGAATAAATTTTTTAACATAATTTTGTATTAAAGGTATTAACATTTGAATGTAAAAACAGTTTAACTTCAAACTAATCAGTATTGTAAACTTGAGGTAATGGTTTTTTAACATGTAATTTATATCTGAAGAATTGTTAACTTAAATATTATACATTTAATCCCGTGGAAAACAAACAGTAAAAACCCTCCTTGAAACGTACCCAATTTTAACATGAACTTTGTAATATATTTAAGTAAGAAACTTGACATAATATTTTTTTCAACTTCAAGTTTCTTATATGTGTAACTTTGGAACTGTAAAAAAAAATTTACAGCTTGAAACATTATAAACAGTAACATAGTGAATGAATATTTTAACATAATTTTGTATTAAAAGTATTAACATTTGAATGTAAAAACAGTTTAACTTTAAAGTAATAAATATTGTAAACTTGAGGCAATGTTTTTTTAAAATGCAATTTCTATCCAAATAATTGTTAACTTCAATATACATTGAATGCAGAGGAAGGCAAACAGTAAAAATTATCTTTAAAATGTACCCAATGAAATAAATTCCTTCCTGACCACATGAACTGTCGATAAACCTTAATACAGGGAGTAATCTTAACATAACACACAATATTAACATTTTGTCTTAAAACGTGGTTGAGCTCTTAACATGAACTTTGTAATATGTTGAAGTAAAGAACTTTAAAATATTGTTTTCCAACTTTTAACATTAGAAACAGTTACATAGTTAATTAACATTTTAACATAATTTGTATAAATAATGCAAGGCAAGTGATTTGTGAGGCGAATCATCCATATAGACTCCTTCCATAAATTATGACTGAAATTGTTTATTGTTTAGTATTTTTTAATGCTTTTAAATTTGTTTTCCTTGTGTTTTATTTCTTTACTGAAAAGTTATAGTACTTCATAGTAGACAATGTTTTTAGTAAAAATACGTCCATCTTCTAATAAATCACCTTGACTTTCATTCTTTTCAATGTAAACTTTAATAGCCTGTGGATTTTTGCACCGTGACAACGCAACGTACAATTGACCATGTGCAAATACTGGTTCTTCCAAGAAAATACCCACAGATTTGAACGTTTGACCTTGTGATTTATTAATGGTCATGGCAAATGCCGGAATAATAGTAAAATTGTCTTCTTTGAAGTATAAAAGGGAGACTACTTTCACTTGGTGCTAAATCTATTCTTGGTATGAAAACTCTCTCTCCTTTATGGGTGCCAGTTAAAATGTCAGCATCTATAAAATGGTCCTTTAATTGTTGAACAATTAATCTTGTCCCATGGCATAGGCCTTTCCAGAAGGAGTTAGTGAGTTTATGAATTCAGTAGAAAAGTTAGCCTGACTTTCATTGTCATCAGCAAGTACAGAATCAGCACTGTGATAATTTATTTGTGGTGCAATAATTTTTTTAAGATTTCATTATTGAGGATTAATGCATCCTTATTTTTACACGTTAGTATGACTTGGTTGGAAAGCTCGGAATATTCCTCGATATTTATGCTCCCTTCAAATATAGCCGATATAGTATCTTGTTGACAAATCATATGAGGTAGGATCTCTACAGTGTCGTTTGGTAAATGTGGTATTTTTTCTGTTCTTCCTTCTCCAATATTTAATAAGCCAATCATTGAAATCAGTTTGGCCCTCTTATCTCATATTTTGTTGCAGTTGAAGATGGGTAAAATGTTTCCATACCGTGCTTGACTTTATACAGGTTTCGATTATGTCAGTTCGATTTCCATGTACAACGACAGGTAATGTTTGTCTAAAATCGCCACCTAACAACAATACCTTTCCACCAAATGGAAAAATATTATCCATGACTTCACGAAGCAAACAGTCAATACATTGGAGGGCATAGCTTGACATCATTGTGGCCTCATCTATTATAATTAATTTACATTTGTTCAATTTCTTTGCTTGTAAAATGTCATGCGAATAT
The DNA here is from genome assembly GCA_027410445.1 of Discoglossus pictus. NCBI lineage: Eukaryota > Metazoa > Chordata > Amphibia > Anura > Alytidae > Discoglossus > Discoglossus pictus. The sequence continues at coordinate 224,400,885 of CM050166.1, read as the reverse complement.
CTGATACAGAAGTTTCTAAAATAGGCAGTGGCAGTTTAAATCCGCTATGAACAGTTCTTCCACCTTCTAACAAAAGTGCAACAATTCCAGTAGTGGCAAACACCATTGCTATTTGACCTTGTGCTCGTACTGAACTCATTAATAAATTATACAGATAGGTTTTTCCTGATCCGCCAGGTCCATCAAGATAGAAATAACGCTCTGTCACCATGTCATCATCTATTGCATTTTTAATGGCATGAAATGCTTGCAATTGTAGTGTATTTAAAGTTGCAAGTCTTTCTTCTGTTCTTTCTGCTTGTAGTTGAATGTCATAGTCTTCAAAGTTTATGTCATCTATAAGACCTGGATCAGGCAAATTAAAACTTGCACAACTTAATCCATGAGTTAAAAATACTTCTTGGATTTCCATTAACGCTTTTAAGTGTGCAATGGGTTCATTGTATCGTCGCATAAAGTCTTCAGCCATATTACTTTTAAAAGTCTCCCACAAAGCTAATGCATTTGGAGCATTTGAGAAGATACAAATAAAAGCAAATTGTTCTCTCATCTGCCGTGGCATTTGACATTGTGCTGCTTCTTCTAAACATCTTTCCCATTCTGTATCATCAGATAGTAAGTTTCTATGTCTTGCAGCTAAATGGAAGGATTCATATACAATGGGCCTCATTCTATTATTGGCCGTAAATCGTCCGTAAGGCTGCGATTCCTTGCGGGGGTTCTGTTAACTCGCGATTCTATTATACGGCCCCGCAAGGATCTCCCCTTACGGCTGGCCGCATATCTTGAAACCGGCCGTAAGCTCTGAAATCTAAAAAGTCAAAAATAAATAAATGTACAGCTCTGTAAATGCTAGGGATCATATTGGGGGACATGAGGATTAAAATTAACTGTTTATTTTCCGGCTGCGGCGTGGGCATGTCTGAGGTGCTCCAAGCCCTATGGACTTTTTACATGTATATTTTACATATATTAAAAAATATATATTTTACGGATTTGAGTATAGGGTAATTATGTGCTATTTTTGCTAACACCGAATATCACTTTATAGACTGTGCAAAGTGCAGGATGGCTTTATTTGAGCTATTTTATGTGCTTAATTGGTGCTAGCGGGACCTGTTTGCTGCAAGTAAGCTGCGGCTCCTTTTTAGCCTTGCAGACAGGGTTCCCGGAGTGATAGAATAGCAACCAGGATTTTCTTGCGTCCGAAACTCTTGCGGCCGTTTTAGATCAAAGGCTTTCCTCCGGCGCGAGGCAAGAGATAGCAAGGCACCGGCCGCAAGCCTGCCGGAAGCCCCAGCCGGAGGGGAATAGAATAGCCGGAAAGCTTGCGGCCGGTCCTTGCTGCCCTGCAGTGGCTGCGGCCGATAATAGAATGAGGCCCAATGTCATTAACAGTTCTTAAGTGTTCAAAACTTTGTGCTCCAGGAACATTTAAAAGTAATATCCGTAAGCAAAAACGTTCAACATCTCTTGGACTGACTGTGTAAATTCTTGGAATTATTTTATTGCCTCTGCTTTTTCTTGGTCTCCATAATCCATTCACAAAAACATAGTGATATTGAATTTCAATATAAAAGTATTGTGTTGCTTCTGAATCAGTGGAATTTAATTCAAACCATGCAGTTAGTGTAGTGTGACGATCTTCACTTTGGGCCAATGCATTCATTTCATTTCCAGCATGGAAATAGACTAAATGTCGTTGTGGCAAATGTACTGCTAACCTATATACTGCATGTGATCTATCATGCATTTCAAATTTTAAAAGCCGCCACATAGCTTCTGGTGCACTGACATAGCGAGCATCTACATGAGATGCAAGTTCATCATGTACTAACTCACTACATTCAGGGTTGTCTGCACTTTTGATGACTACAGTAGCTGCATCGTAGCCTTTGTAAATATATTTGTAGGCATATTTAATGGATTTGATGGAAGTGCAGGCTTCTACGTTGATGTGGGCGTTGTACTTCATGAGTAAATGGGGATTGTAGGGTACTACATATTTATTGTCCACTTTTTTTCCACAAATAATGGCACTATCTCCTTCTCTTCTTTTATAAAGTGGATAGCCATCACAATTTGCATAGGTTTTGTCTCTATGATCTTTTGGAAATTCTTTGGAACATTTATTATTTTCCATACATGGTGATTGTGGATTAAGGTCACCACAGGGTCCATGAATCATGCGATGAGTAACAATCTCATATAGTCTACCATATAGTTCTGGATCTGGTAGTTCAGCAACAATGACTGCATCCACTTTGTCTGAAGTATCTAATTTATCTTTTTCTTGAAGTATTATGAGAAGATGTGCATGTGGAAGGCCTCTGTTTTTAAATTCAATGGTATATACATAAGCAAGACATTTGCCAAATAACTGATTTATAGTGAAGTCACGTATTAATTCATTTAATTTAATCTTAAAAACTCTGGCTACTAAATCTGGTTGATCGGAAGCAGTTTGTCCAAGAAGTAGATTTTGTGTAATTTCTGGCCATTGTGGATTACATGTAAATGTCAGAAATAAATCGGGTTTGCCAAATTTGGTGACAATAGCCATAGCATCATTGTATCTTTCTCTCATATTTCGAGGAGATCCTTGAAAGGAAAATGGTAAAATGATGGCTTTGCCAGCTGTCATGTCTCTGCTTGTAGCCACCTCAGCAACATAGTCCATTAGTCCAGAATATTGTTCTACACGTAGCTTATCTTGTTGATATTTTATAAAGTTTAAATTATTTGCCTCAAGTTGCAAATAGGAATCAATAATCCATTGTTGTGTTTGTTTTCGACCACATAAAATTGGATTAAATGCATTTCGAATGGCAATTTGAGCTACTTTAAATTCAAGCATAGAAACATTATTTCGGATTCTGGCTTTAGCATTTGGGTAACTGGGAAGTGTTAATTTTGGTTGCCAACCTGCTTCTCCGTGTGCGAAAAAGATGGGATATGTCATTGGATCTAAATTTGGACTTAAGATACTCATATTAATGAATGGTTGCTCCTCATTTCTGGGATATATTCTAATGTCTCTTTGAAATGGTGGTTCTCCTTCATCATTTTGAAACACCATTGCAACCTCATTTGATGTTGGCAAGTTATAACGACGTTTATCAGTATGTCTGTCTCTTTTAAGCACCATATTAACCTTTGGCATTGGTAATTGATGTCTTTGTGCATGAAGTAGTTGTTCATTTTCTACTTCTGCCAATTTTTTATAAGCTTTACTGTAGGGATTATTGTCCATAATGTTATTTAGCTCTATAAAAACACTGGCTAAGCATTTTTTATTTTCTTCCATCTGCATACGTTGGTCAACAGCTTCCATTGTATCTAGGACATATAGTTGAGCAAATTTTCTTTGCTCTCCTTCCTCTGGATGTAAATGGGAAGTGCGATGATAAATTTGGCCTTGGACTTTAAAACAGTAAGGACCATGTCCTGGTACATTAGAAGCTAATGTTGCCCCCATAGATGCAAAGGATATGGCATTATTGTAGGATCTTATGTTTGATTTAACATTTTTGTAGTTTGGAAAAGTAGGTTCAGTCATAATGTTTTGTAAATAGATAGGAAATTATTTCCTTTCTGGAAGTTTGAACTTGCTTTTTTGACAGCAACTAATAAATTGGCCATCTCTGGGTCTCTCCTGTTTAAAATAATAAGCCTCACAAAACTGACATTGAGTAGTCATGTCCCCACAACTATGAACCTCTACTGCTAAAGACTTGAGTAAAGGACAATTTGCAAAGCATATAGGAGTTTGACTTTCATATTCATCAGGTGAAATGTCATATAATGTTTCAACAACAGGTTCTAAATGCTTTGTTTTTTTCGTGGCTTTTCTTGGTATATGTTGTATTGGTTGAGGTAAAATGTCATGTAATGTTTCATGAACAGGTTCTAAATGCTTTGTTTTTTTCGTGGCTTTTTTTGGTATGTCTTGTATTTTTTCAGGTAAAATGTCATCTGATGTTTGAGGAACAGGTTCTAAATGCTTTATTTGCTTGGTAGCTTTTTTTGGCATATCTTTAATTTGTGCAGGTGACAGTCTTTTGCTTCCAATTCTTTTGCGTTCTTTTTCTTGTCGAATTTCCTTCTTCTCCGGTGTCTGCTGGCTGTCTGCTCTCTGTCGTCATTCTCTAGCTTGGCATCTTTTCTTTTCTTGTTTACTCTCCTTATCAGCCACGTTAATCTGTAAAAATAAAATAATGTATCATTAGTTTATTTTGAGATGTTAAGTTTGTTTTCTGCAAAAATTGTTATCAACAGTGTGGTTACGTTTTATACTTAATCAATTTCAATTTGGTCAATTGAATAGGGGTCTAAATAAGGCCATAAGATATTTTTTAAAGAAGTTTTTAGTTATTAAACATTTATCCAAAAGCAAGGTTTTCACTAAGTAAAAACATATTTTAAAAAATATGTTATGTTCTTATTTAGAGCACTATTCAATTGGGCAAATGGCAATTCAATGAGGGTCTAGGACTGGAAATTTAGAATGACAAATTGTATAGAGTCTCTGTTTTGAGCCTTTTTTAGACTATTCAAAAAAAATTAATTTCTGGCTACATTGAAGTTTTTTATTTACTGTTAAAGATTATTGGCCCTAAAAGACAAATAAGAGATAGACAATAAATGTGTTAGTTATATTTTTTAAAAAGTTATAGTTAATGTTTTTTATTTTATTTTATTTTCTGTTGACATCAATGCAGAGCAAAGATATTTATTTATTTTTCTGTTTTTTTACTTGTTATACTGTACCTTGGTTGAAGTTTGATTTCAAGCAGAATCTTTGTTGGTCCTGTGTTGAAAGTCTTCGTCCGATGGTCTGGTCCTGTGTTGAAAGTCCTCGTCCGATGGTCTGATCGTCAGTTGAAACTCCTGGTGCGATGATCTTGACGTAGTATCTGTTGTAAAATAAAAAAGAATATGTTATTTGATTTGAATGTATTTGTAGTAACTAAAAAATGACATTTTTTGTGTGTATTGTATGTGTTATGGTGAATTTTTCTGCTATTTATTTTTTTGTGCAACCTTTTCAAAATAATTAAAATGTATTTTTCTATTCCATATATAATTTTTTTATACTGTAATTATATTTTTGAAAATTATTTTGTATATGATTGCAATGGTTTTAGCATTATCCTATTTTGTGTCCAACACTGTAGTTATGCTTATTTCGGCTTGTGTGTAAGGCTTATAGGTTCTTAAACATTATTGAAGAATATTAATGTAGTTTGCTATGTGTTTGTGTGAGTTTTTGTACAATCCTGTTTTGTGTGTACCACTTTTGGTATGCTTATTTAGGCTTCTTTGTAAAACTTATAGGTTCTTAAACATTAAGGAAGAAGATTAATTTAGTTTGCTATGTGTTTGTGTGAGTTTGTTACAATCCTTTTTTGTGTGTACCACTTTTGGTATGCTTATTTAGGCTTCTTTGTAAGGCTTATAGGTTCTTAAACATTAAAGAAGAAGATTAATTTAGTTTGCTATGTGTTTGTGTGATTTTGGTACAATCCTATTTGTGTATACCACTTTTGGTATGGTTATTTAGGCTTGTTTGTAAGGCTTATAGGTTGTTAAACATTAAAGAAGAATATGAATTTAGCTTGCTATTTGTTAGTGTTTTTTTGTACAATGCTTTTTTGTGTGTACCATATGTTGCATACTTGGGGCCTCATTCAATTGTGATGTGGCCAATTGAATAGGACCCTAAAGAAGCACATAGCATATTTTTATTAAATAAGTTTTTAGTTAGTGAAAACCTTTCTTTTGGATGGATGCTTGCTAACTAAAAACTTCTTTAAAAAATATATGTTATGTGCTTCATTAGGGCCCTATTCAATTGGCCAAATTGCAATTGAATGAGGGTCTTGATTTACTTAATTAGACCCTCAGGCCCTCATTCAATTGCAATTTGGCCAATTGAATAGGGCTCTAAATAAGCACATACCATATTTTTTGTAAAGAAGTTTTTAGTTAGTAAGCATCTATCTAAAAGCAAGGTTTTCACTAACTAAAAACTTCTTTAAAAAATATATGCTATGTGCTTATTTAGAGCCCTATTCAATTGGCCAAATTGCAATTGAATGAGGGCCTCATTCAATAACGATTTTGCCAATTGAATAGGGGTGTAAATAAGCACATGATATATGTTTTTTTAAATAGGTTTTTAGTTACTAAGGCCCTCATTCAATTGCAATTTTGCCAATTGAATAGGGCTCTAAATCAGCACATAACATATTTTTTTGACAGAAGTTTTTAGTTAGTGAAGACCTTGCTTTTGGATAGAAGTTCATTAACTAAAAAGTTCTTTAAAAAATATTCTATGGCCTTCTATGTGCTTATATAGAGCCCTATTCAATTGCGCAACTCGCAATTGAATGTGGCTCCAAAAACGTATTTGAAAAACACATGGGCCCTCATTCAATTGTGATTTGGCCAATTGAATAGTGCTCTAAATACGCACATAACATATGTTTTTCAAAGAAGTTTTTAGTTAGTTAAAATCTTGCTTTTGGATAGATGTTTACTAACTAAAAACTTCTTTAAAAAAATATGTTATGTGCTTATTTAGACCCCTATTCAATTGGGCAAATTGCAATTGAATGAGGGCCATGTTATGTGCTTATTTAGAGGCCTATTCAATTGTCCAAAATAACAATTGAATAAGGGCCTTTGCTTGCTGCATTTGTTATATTGGCAGCCATTAAACATATATAGGTCCTCATTCAATTAGAATTTTGGCAATTGAATAGGGCTCTATATAAGCACATAACATATTTTTTGACAGAAGTTTTTAGTTAGTGAAGACCTTACTTTTGGATAGAAGTTCATTAACTAAAAAGTTATTTAAAAAAATATTCTATGTGCTTATATAGAGCCCTATTCAATTGCGCAACTCGCAATTGAATGTGGCTCCAAAAACTTATTTGAAAAACATATGTTATGTGCTTATTTAGAGGCCTATTCAATTGTCCAAAAAAGCAATTGAATAAGGGCCTTTGCTTGCTGCATTTGTTATATTGGCGGCCATTAAACATATATAGGTCCTCATTCAATTAGAATTTTAGCAACTGAATAGGGCTCTATATAAGCACATAACATATTTTTTTGACAGAAGTTTTTAGTTAGTGAAGACCTTGCTTTTGGATAGAAGTTCATTAACTAAAAAGTTCTTTAAAAAATATTCTATGGCCTTCTATGTGCTTATATAGAGCCCTATTCAATTGCGCAACTCGCAATTGAATGTGGCTCCAAAAACGTATTTGAAAAACACATGGGCCCTCATTCAATTGTGATTTGGCCAATTGAATAGTGCTCTAAATACGCACATAACATATGTTTTTCAAAGAAGTTTTTAGTTAGTTAAAATCTTGCTTTTGGATAGATGTTTACTAACTAAAAACTTCTTTAAAAAAATATGTTATGTGCTTATTTAGACCCCTATTCAATTGGGCAAATTGCAATTGAATGAGGGCCATGTTATGTGCTTATTTAGAGGCCTATTCAATTGTCCAAAATAGCAATTGAATAAGGGCCTTTGCTTGCTGCATTTGTTATATTGGCAGCCATTAAACATATATAGGTCCTCATTCAATTAGAATTTTGGCAATTGAATAGGGCTCTATATAAGCACATAACATATTTTTTGACAGAAGTTTTTAGTTAGTGAAGACCTTACTTTTGGATAGAAGTTCATTAACTAAAAAGTTATTTAAAAAAATATTCTATGTGCTTATATAGAGCCCTATTCAATTGCGCAACTCGCAATTGAATGTGGCTCCAAAAACTTATTTGAAAAACATATGTTATGTGCTTATTTAGAGGCCTATTCAATTGTCCAAAAAAGCAATTGAATAAGGGCCTTTGCTTGCTGCATTTGTTATATTGGCGGCCATTAAACATATATAGGTCCTCATTCAATTAGAATTTTAGCAACTGAATAGGGCTCTATATAAGCACATAACATATTTTTTTGACAGAAGTTTTTAGTTAGTGAAGACCTTGCTTTTGGATAGAAGTTCATTAACTAAAAAGTTCTTTAAAAAAATATTCTATGTGCTTATATAGAGCCCTATTCAATTGCGCAACTCGCAATTGAATGTGGCTCCAAAAACTTATTTGAAAAACATATGGGGCATCATTCAATTGCGATTTGGCCAATTGAATAGGGCTCTAAATAAGCACATAGCATATTTTTGTAAAGAAGTTTTCAGTTAGTAAAAACCTTGCTTTTGTATAGAAGTTAACTAACAAAAAATGTCTTTAAAAAAAATATGCCATGTGCTTATTTAGAGCCCTATTCAGTTGGCCAAATAGCAAATGAATGAGGCCCATATTATGTGCTTATTTAGAGGCCTATTCAATTGTCCAAAATAGCAATTGAATAAGGGCCTTTGCTTGCTGCATTTGTTATATTGGCGGCCATTAAACATACATAGGTCCTCATTCAATTAGAATTTTGGCAATTGAATATGGCTCTATATAAGCACATAACATATTTTTTGACAGAAGTTTTTAGTTAGTGAAAACCTTGGTTTTGTATAGAAGTTCAGTAACTTAAAAGTTCAGTCAAATTTTTTTGTATGTGCTTATATAGAGCCCTATTCAATTGGGCAACTCGGAATTGAATGAGGCTCATAGTTGGTTTCTTTTTTGTACTTTATACTTTACCTTGATTGAAGTGTCGTATGACAGAGGGTCCCCTCCTGCCAATCTTAATCCGCCGTTCTTCTTGTAGGGTCTGTTTGAAAAAGAAAGTGAAATGGTTAATTGTATATTTCTTCTTTTTGATTTAGCAAAGCATGGTCTTTTTAAGCATGTAATGTATTTTTCTATCTTACCTCTTCTTCTTTGTTGGTGTTCTTTAAAATGGATTGTGGGTCACAATGCACAGTGCAAATTCTTGAGTGATGCTGTTGATGCAGAGTCTGTTTGAATATTAAAAAAAAGGAGAAAAATTTAGCTTTAGGTTATATATTGAATTGCAATATATTAATGTCATTTAAATATCCTTCTGTAATTATTTTCAATAAACATTATTTTTTGGGGGGGTCTACACACATAAATGTCACATACATGAAGCACATTTTTGAAGTTAAATGTAATTTTTTTTTTGTGAGTGTCACATGTCACTATACATGAATCATATTTTAATTGTTAAATGAACCTTATTTCTTTTTTGGGCCTACACACATAAATGCGTGTGTGACATGTGACTATAGATGATACACATATTTGTGCGTGTTACATATCACTATACATGAATCATATTTTAATATTCCAATTATTTTTTTTGTAATGCCATTTAAATGTAAATATAGTTGTTGAATTAGTTTGGTTGAAGATCCGTTTGTTGCAGGGGCTATACACATAAATGTGCGTGGCACATGTCGCTATACATAAATCACATTTTCATAGTTCAATTTTTTTTTGTCCTGTCTTGATAATAAAATGTAATATATTATAGCTTACCTCTCAGTTGAAATTTGCACAATGTAAAGTAGTAAATTAGGAAAGAATTGTCTTCTCAAGTAACAGCAGCAGTTAACTCTGAAGTCACTCCGTTCATCACCTGAGTAGAAATGTAGAAATTTCTGGAAAGTAGGCAGTATTTATAACCTTGTAGAAACTTCTGGAAAGTAGGCAGTATTTTTTTAAACTTTCAAGTGCCTCAGACCGTTAGAACGCAATACGCATGCGCTATTTGCGTTCCAGCTTACAATTTGCGTTCCATCCGCCATTTTGTGCGTAGTAGTGTTCAAAATGGTGTTTAATATGAGTGTGGTACGTTCCGTATAGTATCTATTTCATTCTTGCGAGTTACTGTAGTGTAGTTACCTCTGAAGCCTCGTTTTCGTTTTGTTCGGCGGTCATTTTTTCTCTCGCTTAGGCGATTTTCAGCAGTTTAAACTCTTTTTTTTGGACTTAAATGGACGTGTAAGTTAACTTTTGGAGATGCCGGATGCCCCCCCCTTGCTGTAAGTAAGCTTTTTATGTGTTTGTTGTGTTTATTTCTTGTGTTTGTGATGTTTTGATGCGCGGCATTTGTAATGGGTCGTTTCGCGGCCATATTTTTTTGCTATGCGGCCGTATTTTTTTGCAAGAGACGCAGTTGTCTTTTACGTGTACGATGCAGTGTATTTGTTTCTAAGTCGTGCGTATGTGTGTTAAGAGCGTATGAGGGGCCTTTTTGGTGTTTTTCTTTTAAGTCTTGCGTGTGTGTGTCTGTGTGTAAGCGGGTGTGAGGCGCCTTTGAGGGTTTTTTTGTTAAAAAGTCGTGTGTGTGTATGTGTGTGTTAACACAGCCAACGTTGGAGCCTCCACCTCCGCAAATGCAGACCCTCGCTTCGCGAGGGACGCAGTTCTTGCGGGCTTGCTGCGCGAGCCCGCAAGCATGAGCAACGGCCCGTACGCTCACAACTATATATGTGACTAGCGACTTGCCCGTCAAAAAATGACGGCAATGTGATTTATATGTTTGTGAAGTTGTTTAGTTATTTAAATATATTTTTGACCATTGTAAGTATTGTGATATGAACATGTATTTTTGTAAAACGTTGATGTAATGGTTTTTTAAAATGGAATTTGTATCTGAAGAATTGTTCACTTTAATATACATAGAACCCAGAGAAAAGTAAAAAGTAAAAAAACTTTTTGAAACGTGCCGAATTTTAACATGAAGTTTAAAATATATGTAAGCAATAACCTTGAAAGTATATATTTTTAAAATTGAACTTTATTTTTTATGTAACTTTGGAATTTTTGCAAAACATTTGTCTAATTTTGAACATTATAAACAGGAACATAGTAAATACATTTTGTAACATAATTTTGAATTAAAAGTATTAACATTTGAATGTAAAAACAGTTTAACTTTAAATTAATCAGTATTAACATGCAATTTGTATCAGAATAATTGTTAAGTTTAATATACATTGAATGTAGAGGAAGGCATACAGAAAAAACTCTCCTTAAACCGTACGTAATTAAAGTAATTCATTACTGAGCACATAAACTGGCGATAAACATTAATGTAGGTAGTAATCTTAAGATAACAGAGAATATTTACATTGTGACTTAAAAGGTGCTTGAGCTCTTAACATGAACTTTGTAATATGTTGAATGAAATAACTTGAAAATATTGTTTTTAAACTTGTAACATTAGAAACATTAACATAGTGACTTAACATTTTAACATAATTTTTCATAGAAATGCAAGGCAAGTATTTTGTGAGGCGAATTATCCATAAACATGACTTCCATTAATTATGACTGAATTAAACAACCAATTGTTTTGTATTTTTGAATGTTTTTCCAAAATGTTTGCATGGCTTTAGTTTGTATCCTGCAAAGTTATAGTACTTCATAGTAGACAATGTTTTTAGTAAAAATACGTCCATCTTCTAATAAATCACCTTGACTTTCATTGTTTTCAATGTAAACTTTAATAGCCTGTGGATTTTTGCAGAGTGACAACGCAACGTACAATTGACCATGTGCAAAAACTGGTTCTTCCAAGTAAATACCCACAGATTTTAAAGTTTGACCTTGTGATTTATTAATGGTCATGGCAAATGCCATAATAATGGGAAATTGTCTTCTTTGAAGTATAGAAGGGAGACTACTTTCACTTGGTGCTAAATCTATTCTTGGTATGAAAACTCTCTCTCCTTTATGGGTCCCAGTTAAAATTTCAGCATCTATAAAATGGTCCTTTAATTGTTGAACAATTAATCTTGTGCCATTGCATAGGCCTTTTTTGGGGTTCATATTTCGCAGTAACATGATAATTGCACCTTTCTTTAGCTGCAAAATATGTGGTGGCATTCCAGAAGGAGTTAAAGAGTTAATGAATTCAGTTAAAAAGTTTGCCTGACTTTCATTGTCATCAGCAAGTACAGAATCAGCACTGTGATAATTTCTTTGTGGTGCATTAATTTTTTTTAAGATTTCATTATTGAGTATTAATGCATCTTTATTTTTACACGTCAGTATAACTTGGTTGGCAAGCTCGGAATATTCTTCGTTATTTATGCTCCCTTCAAATATAGCCGATATAATATCTTGTTGACAAATCATATGAGGTGGGATCTCTACAGTGTCGTCAGGTAAATGTAGTATTTTTTCTGTTCTGCCTTCTCCAATTTTAATAAGCCAATCATTGAAATCAGTTTGGCCTTCTGATCTCATATTTTGTTGCAGTTGAAGATGGGTAAAATGTTTCCATACTGTACTTGACTTTATACATGTTTCAATAATGTCTGTTCGATTTCCATGTACAACGACAGGTAATGTTTGTCTAAAATCGCCACCCAACAACATTACCTTTCCACCAAATGGAAAAATATTATCCATGACTCCACGAAGCAAACGGTCAATACATTGGAGGGCATAGCATGACATCATTGTGGCCTCATCTATTATAATTAATTTACATTTCTTCAATTTCTTTGCTTGTAAGGATGTCATGCGAATATCTGACACAGAATTTTCTAAAATAGGCACTGGCAGTTTAAATCCACTCTGAACAGTTCTTCCACCTTCTAATAAAAGTGCAGCAATTCCAGTAGTGGCAAACGCCATTGCTATTTTTCCTTGTGCTCGTACTGAACTCATTAATAAATTGTACAAATATGTTTTCCCTGATCCGCCAGGTCCATCAAGATAGAAATAACGCTCTGTCACCATGTCATCATCTATAGCATTTTTAATGGCATGAAATGCTTGCAATTGTAGTGTATTTAAAGTTGCAAGTCTTTCTTCTGTTCTTTCTGCTTGTAGTTGAATGTCATAGTCTTCAAAGTTAATGTCATCTATAAGACCTGGATCAGGCAAATTAAAACTTGCACAACTTAATCCATGAGTTAAAAAGACTTCTTGAATTTCCATTAACGCTTTTAAGTGTGCAATGGGTTCATTGTATCGTCGCATAAAGTCTTCAGCCATATTACTTTTAAAAGTCTCCCACAAAGCTAATGCATTTGGAGCATTTGAGAAGATACAAATAAAAGCAAATTGTTCTCTCATCTGTCGTGGCATTTGACATTGTGCTGCTTCTTTTAAACATCTTTCCCACTCTGTATCATCAGCGAGTAAGTTTCTATGTCTTGCAGCTAAATGGAAGGATTCATATACAATGTCATTAACAGTTCTTAATTGTTCAAAACTTTGTGCTCCTGGAACATTTAAAAGTAATATCTGTAAGCAAAAACGTTCAACATCTCTTGGACTGACTGTGTAAATTTGTGGAATTATTTTATTGCCTCTGGTTTTTCTTGCTCTCCATAATCCATTCACAAAAACATAGTGATATGGAATTTCAATATATAAGTATTGTGTTGCTTGAGCATCAGTGGAATTTAATGCAAACCATGCAGTTAGTGTAGTGTGACGATCTTCACTTTGGGCCAATGCATTCATTTCATTTCCAGCATGGAAATAGACTAAATGTCGTTGTGGCAAATGTACTGCTAACCTATATACGTGCATGTGATCTATCATGCATTTCAAATTTTAAAAGCCGCCACATAGCTTCTGGCGCACTGACATAGCGAGCATCTACATGAGATGCAAGTTCATCATGTACTAACTCACTACTTTCAGGGTTGTCTGCACTTTTGACGACTACAGTAGCTGCATCGTAACCTTTGTAAATATATTTGTAGACATATTTAATGGATTTGATGGAAGTGCAGGCTTCTACGTTGATGTGGGCATTGTACTTCATGAGTAAATGTGGATTGTAGGGTACTACATATCTATTGTCCACTTTTTTTCCACGAATAATGGCACTATCTCCTTCTCTTCTTTTATAAAGTGGATATCCATCACAATTTGCATATGTTTTGTCTCTATAATCTTTTGGAAAATCTTTTGAACATTGATTATTTTCCATACATGGTGATTGTGGATTAAGGTCTCCACAGGGTCCATGAATCATGCGATGAGTAACAATCTCATATAGTCGACCATATAGTTCTGGATCTGGTAGTTCAGCAACTATGACTGCATCCACTTTGTCCGAAGTATCTAATTTATCTTTCTCTTGAAGTATTATGAGAAGATGTGCATGTGGAAGGCCTCTTTTTTGAAATTCAATGGTATATACATAAGCAAGACATTTGCCAAATAACTGATTTATAGTGAAGTCACGTATTAATTCATTTAATTTGATCTTAAAAACTCTGGCTACTAAATCTGGTCGATCTGAAGTACTTTGTCCAAGAAGTAGATTTTGATTAATTTCTGGCCATTGTGGATTACATGTAAATGTCACAAATAAATCTGGTTTTCCAAATTTTGTCACAATAGCCATAGCATCATTGTATCTTTCTCTCATATTTCGAGGAGATCCTTGAAAGGAAGATGGTAAAATGATGGCTTTGGCAGCTGTCATGTCTCTGCTTGTAGCCACGTCAGCAACATAGTCCATGAGTCCACAATATTGTTCTACACGTAGTTTATCTTGTTGATATTTTATAAAGTTTAAATTATTTGCCTCAACTTGCAAATATGAATCAATAATCCATTGTTGTGTTAGTTTCCCACCACATAAAATTGGATTCAATTCATCTCTAATGGCAATTTGAGCAACTTTAAATTCAAGCATAGAAACATTATTTCTGATTCTGGCTTTAGCATTTGGGTAACTGGGAAGGGTTAATTTTGGTTGCCAACCTGCTTCTCCATGTGGGAAAAAGATGGGATATGTCATTGGATCTAAATTTGGACTTAAGATATTAATATTAATAAATGGTTGCTCCTCATTTCTGGGATATACTCTAATGTCTCTTTGAAATGGTGGTTCTCCTTCATCATTCTGAAAGACCATTGCAACCTCATTTGATGTTGGCAAGTTATAACGACGTTTATCAGTATGTCTGTCTCTTTTAAGCACCATATTAACCTTTGGCATGGGTAATTGATGTCTTTGTGCATGAAGTAGTTGTTCATTTTCTACTTCTGCCAATTTTTTGTATGCTTTACTGTAGGGATTGTTGTCCATAATGTTATTTAGCTCTATAAAAACACTGGGGGCCTCATTCTATTAGCGGCAGTAAATCGGCCGTAAGGCTGCGATTCCTTGCGGGGGTTCAGTTAACTCGCGATTCTATTATACGGCCCTGCAAGGATCTCCTTTTACGGCCGGCCGCATATCTTGGAACCGGCCGTAAGCTGTGAAATATAAAAACTCAAAAATAAATTCAAGCCTGCACTGTACAGCTCTGTAAATGCTAGGGATCATATTGGGGGACATGAGGATTAAAAGAAACCCACTCTCAAGCTTGCACATCAGCCCAAACCCAAGTTCAAATTAACTGTTTATTTTCCGGCTGCGGCGTGGGCATGTCTGAGGTGCTCCAAGCACTCTGGACTTTTTACATGGATATTTTACGGATATTAAAAATAAAATATTTTACGGATTTGAGTATTGGATAATTATGTGCTATTTTTTCTAACACCTAAAATCCCTTTATAGTCTTCTCAAAGTGCAGGATGGCTTTATTTGAGCTATTTTATGTGCTTAATTGGTGCTAGCGGGACCTCTTTCCTGCAAGTAAGCAGCGGATCGCTTTTAGCCTTGCAGAGAGGGTTCCCGGAGCAATTGAATTGCAAATAGGAATTTCTTACGGCCGAAACTCTTGCGGACGTTTTAGATCAAAGGATTTCCTCTGGCGCGAGCGGCCGCAAGAGATAGCAAGGCACCGGCCGCAAGCCTGCCGGAGCCTCCGGCCGTAAGGGAATAGAATAGCCGAATAGCTTGCGGCCGGTCCTTGCGGCCCCGCAACGGCTGCGGCCGCTAATAGAATGAGGCCCTGGGTAAGCATTTTTTATTTTCTTCCATCTGCATACGTTGGTCAACAGCTTCCATTGTATCTAGGACATATAGTTGAGCGAATTTTCTTTGCTCTCCTTCCTCTGGATGTAAATGTGAAGTCCGATGATAAATTTGTCCTTGGACTTTAAAACAGTAAGGACCATGTCCTGGTACATTAGCAGCCAATGTTGCCCCCATAGATGCAAATGATATGGCACTATTGTAGGATCTTATGTTTGTCTTAGAATTTTTGTAATTTGGAAAAGTAGGTTCAGTCATAATATTTTGTAAATAGGTTGGAAATTGTTTCCTTTCTGGAAGTTTGAACTTTCCTTTTTGACAACAACTAATAAATTGTCCATCTCTGGGTCTCTCCTGTTTAAAATAATAAGCCTCACAAAATTGACATTGAGTACTCATGTCCCCACAACTATGAACCTCTACTGCTAAAGAGTTCAGTAAAGGACAATTTGCAAAGCATATCAGATGTTGACTTTCATATTCATCAGATGAAAAGTCATGAAATGTTTCACCAACAGGTTCTAAATGTTTAGTTTTTTTCGTGGATTTTCTTGGTATATGTTGTCCTTGTTTGGTTGAAATGTCCTGTAAGTTTTTAGTAAGAGTTTGTAAATGCTTTGTTTTTGTAGTTGATTTTTTTGGTCTGTCTTGACTGGTATCTTGTAAAATGTCATCTGATGTTTTAGGAACAGTTTGTAAATGCTTTATTATCTTTTTATTTTTTTTGGTTGTATCTTTCATTTTTGCAGCTGATATTCTTTTATTTGCAAGTCTTTTGCGTTCTGTTTCTCGCCGAATTTCTTTCTCCTCCGGTGTCTGCTGGGCGACCCATCTCTCTTGTTTTTCTCTAGTTTGACGTCTTTTCTTCTCTTCTTTGGTCTCGTTATCAGCCATATTAATCTGTAAAGGAAAAAAAATAAATGTAATTGTGTATATTTTAATTTGTAATTCCTGTTAAAGATTCTTGTGCACAATTGGTGAAATAAAAGGCAAATCATTAATGTATGATTTATATTTAGTTACATTTATAATTCCTGTCCTCACTGGCTTAGAATTTGGCCAATGGAATACTGCTGTAAATAAGCATGTAACATATTTTTTTAAAATAATGGTTTTATTTATTAAAAACGTTGTTTGTGGATAGATATTTACCACTGCAAAACTTCTTTGCTAAAAAAAAAAGTGATGTGGTTTTTGAGCTATGTATTGCATAGTAGCAATTTAAATAGAATAAGGGAGATAGTAAAATAATTTTTTTATTTTTCTGTTGACACGGATGCAACTGAAAGCAGTTTCTTTAGTTTTATACTTTAGTACTTATTATACTGTACCTTGGTTAAAGTGTGATTTAATCCGAATGTTTGTTGGTCCTCGGTTCAAAATTGTTGTCCAATGGTGTGGTCCTCTGTTGGAATTCCTCGTCCGATGTTGTGGTCCTGTGGCGATAGCCCTCGTCCGATGGTGTGGTCCTGTGGCGATAGCCCTCGTCCGATGTTGTGGTCCTTTGGTGAAAGTCCTCGTCCGATGGTCTGGTCCTGTGTTGAAATTCCTCGTCTGCTGGTCTGGTCCTGTGTTGAAAGTCCTCGTCCGATGGTCCGGTCCTGTGGAGAAAGTCCTCGTCCGATTGTCTTCACGCAGTATCTGTTGTAATATAAAACAGAAAATGTTGTTTGAGTGAAATGTCTTTTAAATAAGTAAAAAATTTATGAATTTGGCTGTATTGTATCAGTTATGGTTATTTTTTTCTATATTTTTTTTTTTTTACTTTCTGTACAATCCCATGACTTTTGTTATTCTTATTTAAGGTTCTTAGTAAGGCTTGTGGGTTGTGATATATTAAATAAGAATATAAATTTATTTTGCTATGTGTTTATGTTATTTTTTGTACAATCCTGTTTTGTGCGCACCACTTGTGGTATACTTATTTAACCTTTATTGGGATGGTTATAGTTAGTGAAACATGAAATAATATAATTAATGTAGTTTGCTATGTGTTTGTGTTAGTTTTTGACAATCCTGTTTTGTGCGCACCACTTGTGCAAAAGTTATTTATTCTTGATTGTACTGGTTATAGGTTGTTAAACATTAAAGAATAATGTTAATGTAGTTTCCTATGTGTTTGTGTGATTTGTTGTACAATGCTATTAGGTGCGCAACACTTTTGTTATTCTTATTTTTGCTTCTTTGTAAGGCTTATAGGTTGTTAAACATTGAATAAGAAATTCTGTTTTGTGTGTAGCAGTTTGTGTCTCATTCAATAGCGATTTGGCTAATTGAATTGTGCCCTAAATAAGCACATAGCATATTTTTTGAAAGAAGTTTTTAGTCAGTGAAAAACTTTCTTTTGGATAGATTTTTTGGGCCTCATTCAATTGCGATTTGGCCAATTGAATAGCCCTCTAAATAAGCACACAGCATATTTTTTTTAAAGAAGTTTTTGGTTAGTGAAAATCTTGCTTTTGGATAGATGCTTACTAACTAAAAACTTCTTTTAAAAAAAATGTTATGTTGTTATTTAGAGCCCTATTCAATTGGTCAAATTGCAATTGAATGAGGGCCTTTGTGTGTACCATATGTTGCATAGTTTGCCCCTCATTCAATTGCATTCTTTACAATGTAATAGTACTGTAAGGCCGTCATTGAATTGCAATTTTGAAAATTGAATAGGGTTGTAAATAAGCACATCACATATATGTTTTAAAATTGAATAAGGGCCTAAAAGTGCTTATTTATAGCCATATTTAATTGTCCAAAATAGCAATTGAATGAGGGCCTTTGGTTACTGCATTTGTTATATTGTCATCTCCTCATTCAATTGTGTTTTGGCCAATGGAATAGAGCTCAATATCAGCACAGAGCATATTTTTTTACCGAATTTTGTATTTAGTGAACTTGTATCCAAAAGCAACGTGTTGACTAAATAAAAAGTTCCTTTAAAAAATATGCTCTGTGCTTATATAGAGCCCTATTGAAATGGGCAAATCACATTTGAGTGAGGCCCTTGGCCATTAAAGATATATAGGTCCTCATTGAATTGCAATTTTGGCAATTGAAGAGGGCTCTATATAATCACATAACATATTTATTGAGCAAAGTTTTTAGTTATTGAAAACCTTGATTGTGGTTAGAAGTTCTGTAACTAAAAAGTTCTGTATCAAAAATATGTTATGTGCTTATATAGAGCCCTATTCAATTGAGGAAGTCGCAATTGAATAAGGCTCATGGTTCTTTCTTGTTTATACTTAATACTTTACCTTGATTGAAGTTTGGAATGACAGACGGTCCCCTCCTGCCAATCTTAATCCGCCGGTCTTCTTGTAGTGTCTGTTTGAAAAAGAAAGTGAAATAGTTATTTGTATATTTATAATTTTTCATCTAGCAAAGCATGGCTTTTTGAGCATGTAATGTCTTGTTGTATCTTACCTCTTCTTCTTTGTTGGTGTTCTTTAAAAGGGATTGTGCTTCACAGTGCACGGTGCAAATTGTTGAGAGACGCTGTTGATGCAGAGTCTGTTTGAATATTAAAAGAAATAAAAAGATTCAGCTTTATATGATCTATTGAATTGCAGTAAATGAATGTCATTTAAATATACTTCTGTAATTTTTTTCAATTGACCTTATTTTTTGTTGGGGTCTACACACATATGTCACATACATGAAGCACATTCCATAGTTTAATGTAATTATTTTGTGTACGTGTGACATATCAGTATACATGACTCATATTTAAATGGTTAAATTAACCTTATATTTTTTTTTTCCAACACACATAAATGTGTGTGTGTGAGATATAACTATAGATGATACACATATATGTGCGTGTGACATATCAGTATACATGACATATAATGTCATTTAAATGTAGTTGTTTACTGATTTTGTTTTAAGCTAATTTTGTTGCAGTGGCAATACACATAAATGTGCGTGTGACATGTCACTATACATTATACACATATATGTCCGTGTCACATGTCACTATGAAGGGGCAATACACAGAAATGTGCGTGTCACATATCACTATACATTATACACATATATGTCCATGTCACATGTCACTATGAAGGGGCAGTACACATAAATGTGTGTGTCACATGTCAATATACATGATACACATATATGTCCATGTCACATGTCACTATGCAGTGGCAATACACATAAATGTGCGTGTCACATGTCACTATACATAAACCTCTGTTTAATATTGAATTATGTTTTTTTGTTGTTTTGTTAAATGAACCGTATTTTGTTTTGAGCCTATACACATAAATGTGCCATATATGTCACTACATAAATCCTATTTTTTTTTTTATTTGTTTGACCGGTCCTGATAATAAAATGTAATATATTATAGCTTACCTCTCAGTTGTAATTTGCAATGCAAAGTAGTAAATTAGTAAAGAATTGTCTTCTCAAGTAAAAGCAGCAGTTATCTCAGAAGTCACTCCGTTGATCACCTGAGGAGAAATGTATTTTTTTGTTTGAAATAGGCAGTATTTATAAACTTGTAGAAAGTCCTCGAAAGTGAGACCGTTAGAACGCAATACGCATGCGCTATTTGCGTTCCAGCTTACAATTTGCGTTCCATCCGCCATTTTCTGCGTATTACTGTTCAAAATGGTGTTTAATATGATTGTGATACGTTCCGCATAGTATGTGTTTCATTATTGCGAGTAAGTGTGGTGTAGTTACGTCTGAAGCCTCGTTTTCGTTTTGTTCGTCTGCCATTTTTTCTGTCGCTTAGCGATGGTATTAGTGTCTAAAGTGTTTTATTTTGATTTAAATGTAGGTGTAACTTGTTTTTTTGAGGTGCTGGCTGGTTCCTCTTGCTGTAGGTAAGCTTTTTATGTGTTTGTTTTGTGTCTTTCTGAAGTTTTAAATGTTTGTATGTCGGCGTGTTGCGTCCGATGTTTGCAAAGTCGTAATGTGTGGTAATGTGTCTCGTATGGTGTTTGCGTGTGTTGCCTCGTTTTCGTTTTATTCGTCGGCCATTTTTTGTGTCGCTTAAAAAACTATTTAGTGTCTAAACTCTTTTATTTTGAGTGCAATTAAGTTGTAAGTTGCATTTTTGAGGTCCTGGGTGCTTCCTGTTTGTGTAGGTAAGGTTTTTATGTATGTGCTGTGTGTATGTATTGTGTTTTTAATTTTGTAATGTTCGCGAGTTGCGTCCGAGTGTTGCGAGGCCGTAATGTGTGTGAACGTGTGTCGTATGTTGTTTGCGAGTGTCGTAATGTGTGTGAACGTGTGTCGTATGTTGTTTGCGAGTGTCGTAATGTGTTGCGACGTGAACTTTTTTTGAAATTTTGCAAGGGTCACAGTTGCTGCAACTGAAGACCTCGCTTTGCGAGGTCCTCAGGTGCTGGCATGGAGCGCCTGCGGCGCTCCAAGCCAGCAACTGAGGCCCTTGCTTCACGAGGGTCCTCAGTTGCTGGCAAGGAGCGCCTTCAGCGCTCCATGCCAGCAACTGAGAACCTGGCACAGTGCCCTCGCTTCGCAAGGGCCGCGGGCTCGCTACGCGAGCCCGCAGCGTTAGCAACAACTCGTACGCTCACAACTATATATGTGATATCACATATAATAGTTGTCAAACTTTGAATCGTCGTCAAACAAAACGAGGGGGCGCATTTGCGGAGGTGGAGGCTCTACAGCGCCTCACAAGCACTTCCAAACACACACACAAGCGCCAAAATACGAACCGCGGCTCTTACAACACAAAATTTACAGACTTAGCCAAAATAAATACGAGATGCGGGTCATAGAAAAAAAAGCATTACGAACTCGCAAAATTACGACCTTAACGCCCGAACCACGCACACCTGAGAACATTAAAAACATAATAAATACACACTAAAAACATATAAAATGCTTACCCACAGCGAAGGGGGCACACAGGACCTCTGCAAGTGAAGTTACACCTCCATTTAAGTCCAAACTCCCGAGTTTAGACACACGGCGGCCAAGAGAAAAAATGCCAGCCGAAAAAAACAAAACATTGCTACACGATCCTAAAGCCGCAAAACAACACCAAGCACAGACGGATTTTCCAAAAACCTGTACGAGGTAAAGATACACTTTTACCAAGGTCACTAAATCATACAAACCCGCCTACCACATACACATTCGCCACCATTTTACAACACTAACTTACAGAATGCGGAAGTACACAGCGACCCTAACTGCTTCGGCATTTACACTCCACACTTCACACATTGCTGACACTTACACCTCAACAGTGCAAACCTACATTGTATGCTGCAGGAACATCAAAACAGATTGTCAGCTCTTCAGCTCAATGCTTCCTGCATATATTACTTACAAATAGGTAAAGTATATTAATTTATTAATTTATTCAAAAAAACGATCGCAATAATTACAAAAGACATTTACCGCGTGCCTCACAGCCAATGCCCACACTGCTCATAACACACAAAATGCACCAGGGGACAGCCTTGCAAAAAGTGCAAAAAGCACATCAGCCCCGACATTACAATGACAGCAAAAGCCCCTGTAAAAACAAAACATCCAACCGCCTTGCAATGAGAGCCAAAGGTCCTCACGGTAAAAAACGCTTTACATTATTATCTAAAATAGCATTCCCTGGCTTACAATTTCATGCCTGTCATTTTTGGACGGTCAATTCACTTGTATATATATAGTTAATAAATAGTACATCTGTGTTCACATTTGAATGTCTCAAACAAGTTAAAAAAACTGCTTTCAGCATTCTAGGAGGCTGAGCTGGGACATGCAAATGTGCCCACAAATGCCTCGCTCTTCAATCCATAGCCATTATCAAACATGGCTTCCTTTAAGCTTATGCCTGCTGTATTACACAGCTTTAATGCAAAGCCAAGTTTGGATTTTACACAAGCAGAGAATCCTATCCATGTACAGCTGTTTCAATCTTACTGGCTATCATCAGCATGGAGCGGGATCTCAGCTTGTCTTGTGATCCGGAAATGGAATTAGCGTCTGCGTGAGGCTGATGTCGGGAAAAGTTGGGAGCTTGATGGAAACACTGCAGCAGCTAGCTTGGCAAAGTATATAAAACTGACCCCCCTTTTCAATGTCCCTGGCCTCCCTGAAAGTCTCGCCGGTCTGGGGGTTCGGTGAGAGTGGATCCGCGGTCCAGGTTGTAGTCCCAGCTGTTGGGTGAAGGAGTTGGGTGCACACCCAAATACGGAAGCATATTGGCGTGCCTGCAGCTACGTACCAAGGTCTTGTGAGGGGACACAGAGAGCCTGCAGCAGCTGAAGGGATGCCCGTCCACAGCAAAAAAGTGGGCATGTGTGATGCCTGCAGCGCTTTTATGGGGCTCCAGTTCATAACGGGCAATTCGGCCGTTATGGAGGCAGATGGTTAGAGGTACTCTTTTCTTGCTTATCTATAAGGCTGTGGATGCACAGTAGAGGTCTGCGGGCCAAAATATATGACCCCCTGAGGACTGCAAAATACACTGGAAATCCCACTCACCGAACCCCTTAAAGAAAAAAAAAGGGTTCTTCACAGTAAGGGTGGTTAATCTGTGGAATTCTCTACCAGAGGAGGTGGTGACAGCGGATTCGATAGATAACTTTAAAAGGGGACTGGATTTATTTCTAATTAAAAAGGGAATTCAGAGTTATTATGGATAATTACAGAGGCAGTATTGATCCAGGGAGAAGTCTGGTCGCTGGTGTCTGGGATCAGGAGGGAATTATTATTTTTATTTTTATTTTATACAACTAATTAATTAATAGTTAATCCGCATATTGCAGATCAGAGGAGATCTTAAAAGGTTGAACTTGATGGACTGATAGTCTTTTTTCAACCTTAAATACTCTGGCCCTCATTCAATTGCAATTTGGCTAATTGAATAGGGGTCTCAATAAGCACATAACATATTTTTTTAAAGAAGTTTTTACTTAGTAAACATCTATCAAAAAGCAAGGTTTTTACTAACTAAAAACTTATTTAAAAAAAATATGTTATGTGCTTATTTAGAGCACTATTCAATTGGCCAAATTGCAATTGAATGAAGGCCTATGGTCCTCATTCAATTTGAAATTTGTCAATTGAATAGGGCTCTATATAAGCACATAACATATTTTTTGACAGAAGTTTTTAGTTAGTGAAAACCTTGGTTTTGGATAGAAGTTCAGTAACTAAAAAGTTCGGTGAAATTTTTTTGTATGTGCTTATATAGAGCCCTATTCAATTGGTCAACTCATAATTGAATGAGGCTCTATGTAACTATGGCCATCATTCAATTGCGATTTGGCCAATTGAATAGGGCTCTAAATAAGCACATAACATATTTTTTTTAAATACGTTTTTAGTTAGTGAAAACCTTGTTTTTGGATTGATGTTTACTAACTAAAAACTTCTTTAAAAAAATATGTTATGTGCTTATTTAGAGCCCTATTCAATTAGTTAAATTTCAATTGAATGAGGCCCTATGTAACTATGTATCTATGTAATATATTCTGAGAGCTGCTATTAAACCACCCAAACTGTATGCAGGCTCCCAGACACTCTCAGAATTCTTATTATAAACTGGGTTAACCAGGTATCTAGATAATAATAAGTAGATTATATTGGTCTGACATCAGATGACTGGGGGCTCCGAGACACCTGCAAGATCTGCTGTAAGTCGTCTGCATTTCCCCAGATCCTATATCAAGGACTTACCAGCCTGATGCTAGATGTTTCTAAGGCTCCTAGAAATATATAGGGCCTAGAATTCTGTCTGTTCAGAAAGTGGCTGATACTTAATAGAGGACATTGGTGCTAAAGTCTATGAGACCACACAAGCTGTTATCAGACCGTACAAGTCATACACAGGTTCCTAGACACCTTTAGGAAGCCTATTACAAACGGTGTCAACCGTTGCAAGCATCTAGACAAGAATACAAATAATATACTGGACTGATACTAGATATCTGGGGGCTCCTTGATACCTACAAGAATTGCTGGAAGATGTCCGCAGGTCCCCAGACTCTATATTAAGGACACTTGTTGTTGCTAGATGCTGGGAGGCTCCTAGACATATATAGGAAGCCTATGAGACCACAAGGTATGCTCAGAAAGAGGCTCATGTTTAATAGAGGACATTTGTGCTAAAGCCTATGAGACCACACAAGCTGTTATCAGATTATACATGAGGTATGCAGGTCCCCAGACATCTTCAGGAAGCCTATTACAAATTGTGTTAACCACTGCAAGTATCTAGACAGTAATAAAAATAATATACTTGACTGATATCAGATGTCTGGGGGCTCGTAGACACCCGTAAGAACTGCTGTAAGACGTCCGCAGGTCCTCAGTCTCTACATTAAGGTTATCTTGGCTTGTTGCTAGTCGCCGAAGGGCTCCTTGACATAAATAGGAAGCCTAGAATTTTGTCTGCTCAGAAAGGGGCATAATCTTAATAGAGGACATTGGTGTCAAAGCCAATGACATTCTGGAGAAGGTTAGATATATCCTGAAAGTCAGGTCCTGCCATACACTTGGGTCCTGATATTATAGCGCTAGAGGATGGAAAAGTACTACCAAGGGCCTACAGGGGGCCCAGGCAGGTGAAACCAAATTAAAGGAAGGGGAAGGAAAAGGAAAAAAAAAAGAAAAAGGAAAAAAGAGAAAAGCTCTCTATCTGACGGTATCTGGCGTAAAAAGGCATATATAAAGGCATTAGGGGCTCTAATAGTAGCAGCGTATCGTGGTAAAACATTTTAATTAGTATATACAGATCTTATACATAAAGAACTCTATTATTTAGATAACCAATGCTGCTTATTTCAGAACTGAGTAACTTCTGAATATATCAACAGAGGACCCCAGCTGACTGAAATCGGTATATATAGAGGGGAATTGTTTTTCCAATATATAATTACAGACCTAAAGAAAAGGTGGTAAGAGATAAGAATTAAAAGGAAAGGGAATAGAAAAAGTGGTAGGAAGAAGGGAAGGAAAGAAAAGGGCAAAATATAGAAAGAAAAAAATAACTCCTAAAAAAAAACCGAGGGATAAAAAAAAGTGAAATTTCAAAATACCTCTCTTTGCCATCTCCAAGAAATAGGGCGAATAAGCCTGGTAAGGCTCAGGGAGATACCACTCCAGACCAATCTGTAATCATCTCTCCTGAGAATACTCCTCAAAGCTCAGATGAAAGCAATATATCTCTACAGGGAGAGGAAATACTCACCTGTTCCAAAATGAAAGTTCTCTTAGATTGCTTTCAAGAAAATCTTATAGACGATCTGACTAAAAAAATAGCTGATAATTCCCAAGCTATTAAGGAAGTAAATCAGAAACTAGAGGCTACGGAAAAATTCTGTGAAAAGCTCACTTCCGACAATAATGCCCTATTAAAATATACCTTAAATTTAGAGGATAAAGTAGAAGATTTTACAAAGTATACTGTATGGAAGACCACTCCAGGAAAAAAAAATCTTCGTTTGAGAGGCATACCGGAGACAGTTCAATATAAAGATTTCAAAATCTATGTCAGTGACATGTTTCAGAGGCTCCTATCAGATTCCCCCAAAGAGCACTCACAAATGGACGCGCTTCATAGGTTGCCCTTACCAAAAAAATCTGAATCAGGGACGTGATCTTGAGGACTCAGTATCTTAGATTTAAGGAGGAAAATGTTAAAATGTCTTATGACAAAGAGAACATGTGTCCTCCTTATGATAACATTTCGAACTATCAAGACCTATCACCTTATAGCCTTGCAAGAAAAAGGGAATATCAAGCAATAACGCAGATCTTACGACGAAAGGAGATCAAATATAAGTGGACTTATCCGTGTGGCATTTCAATATACAAGGATCATTCCTGGTACAAGCTGGGTTCAGTCCGACAAGGGACAG
The DNA here is from genome assembly GCA_027410445.1 of Discoglossus pictus. Taxonomy (NCBI): domain Eukaryota; kingdom Metazoa; phylum Chordata; class Amphibia; order Anura; family Alytidae; genus Discoglossus; species Discoglossus pictus. The sequence goes on along the minus strand of CM050166.1, from coordinate 224,374,182 downwards.
ATTTCATGCAGAGGCGGCAAAAAGTTTAATAAGGCGTGGCTAGCATGGTTAGAAGATAAAGAAAGGGCTAAACTTGAACTGGAACTAAAAACACTAGGTATAAGTAAAAATGAAAAAATAGTGGTTAAGGGCGATATTGGTTAATTGGTATATAACTATTGGGCACTGATATAGATTTTTTAAGTGATTTATTTGTGCGTGTTCAGCTATAAGTAAAGACCTGAGAAAAGGCTCTTTTTGTAGACAGATGTTTTTCTTTTTTTTCTTTTTGTAATTTAATATTAAAGTTAGATGAATCACAAGGATAGGTTATTGAAGACAATAATGGAAATAAGTGGAATTTTAATGTATTAATTGAGACTTATTCTATTATTTTTTCTTCTTTTTGTTTTTTGAATGAGTAGACAAGGCAAAAATATACACTCACTTGATATATCTCTTAAACAAAGGGCGACCTCAAGGGCAATGAGAAGCCCTTAGGGGAATAGACTTAGTATATGGATTCCCAACGTTTAACTAGGTCCACTATTATTTGTTACTCTAGGGTATAACTACTTATGGAACTGGTGTAAGATCCCAGGAAATTGTTGTAAGATTTCTTATTTGATATACCGAAAGGATTAGCCCAATCCTCTGAAGGCTCACACTGTAAACAAGATAAGCTATGCTTGGGATAATTTAGTATGAATTTACATCGGCATAATTGCCCTGTTAACCAGTTGGGTCGTTGAACCCGGTGTGGTTCTTTATTCTTTTTCCTTTTCTTTTTTTGTTGAATGTAGTCTCTACAGTATGAAAGAGTTGGTAAGGTACCAATGAACAGTCCATATAGCCAAGCGTTTACTGACAAGAAGGTGGTAATAATAGATCATAAAAAGATTGACCCTTTAATTGCATTATGAATCTAAAAATAATTTAGCATAATGTAAATTGCCTGAACTCACCTACCAAAAGGAAAATTGCCTTTTTAAATTATATTAAAGTTAAGGCGGACATCACCTGTCTCCAGGAGACACATTTAAAAAAAGAAGCTACTCATTTCATGAGTAATACAAATTACAGCATGAGAGTAGACGCCTGCTTTTACAAGAAGGCTAGAAGTGTATCCATACTCTTTAACAATAGGTTAAATGTCCAGGAACAGATGACAATAACTGATCCAAATGGTAGGTTTATCATATGGACGGGGTCAGTGAATAACAGACTGTATACAATAGCAAATGTCTACCTATCCAATACGAACCAGAATAGATTTCTGAAAATCATATTGGGAAAGATTCAGAAAGTCAGGGCGGGTCTTACTATATGTTGTGGAGACTTTAATATGGCCTTGAATGCTACGTTAGATAAGCAGGGAATTTATAAAATAAAAACTGAAGCCCAAAATATTAGGATATCTAAGGAGTTTTCAGAGCAAGTCTAAGCCTTGAATTTATATGACGTCTGGAGGATGGTTCACCCTCTAGATAGAGAAATTATTTTTTTCTGAAATAGGTTTCAATCGTGGTCCAGAATTGATTATATTTTCACAGACTTGGACACTATAAAGTTAGTTAAAAATATCAAAATTGATTTAACGCCCTGCTCAGACCATTCCATCAGTCTTTGTTTGGAAGATAAAAGTCTGCTAATGAAGAAAAAGGGATAGAAAATAGATTTGGCAGTCTTTAAAGACCCAGAATGTGTCACATTTTTGAAGAAAGAATCCTTAGAGGTTTTTTTAAATAAATAGAGAATCAGTAGACTCCCTTATAGCCAAAAATCAGCCAAAAGAGACTCATAGTTAGAACTATGGTATTCTCAATAGTAACATACGGATGTGAAAGCTAGAAGTCTGAGCACCATAGAATTGAGGCCTTTGAATTATGGTGTTGGCAAAAACGTATTAGAATTCCTTGGATTGCAAGAAGATCCCAAAAATCAGTACTTCAAGAAATCAAGGTATTATCATGAGGCTGAAGCTCAAATATTTTGATCATATCATGAGAAGGCAGAATCTGAAAATGCTGGGAAAGATTGAAGGTACATGAAGAAGGGGACGACAGAGGTGAAGATGGATAAATGAGGTAATTAAAACAATGAACATTATCTTGATGAAGCTCACAGAGGCAGTAACTGACAGATATACATGTCGTGCAGCAGTCCATAGGGTCATGGAGAATCAGAAACAATGACTAAACAAAAAAAAAAACATTTGAAAAATGTGGGTCTTACTAAGAGCATAATTAGGCATTGAAAAGGTCACAATTCTAGTTTTTAATTAGAAGCAATTAGTGATGTCCCGAACAGTTCGCCGGAGAACTATTCGCGGTGATTTTCGCATGTTCGCGTCCGCTGCGCTTTTCGGTTGAACCCCTACACTTTATCATTGAGGAAACTTTGAACATCATTTATTTTATTTTATAAAAATTTTTGTGAATTCTATGCCTGCCTGCCAGCGTGTGTGTGTGACAGGCTAACACCTAACAGCTTATATTGTGCTTATTTTCACTACTCATACCTGGTGGTGTAAAATACATTGAAAACAACCATTTTTTTCCTGTAATCTAATTTCAGTTGCCTGCCTGTGTCAGGCTCACAGCTTATATTGTGCTCAGTGACATAAAACAACACTTTTTTAACTGTAATAGATTGAATAGCAATTGCCTGCCTACAGGCGTGTGTGTGAAGCCTATTGCATCTACTCTGCCAACTTTTGCCAGTGCACAGTGACACTCATATCTGGTGGCACCTTAGATTGCACGCGCAGTGCCCCAAATTTGAAGTGGGAGGACCGACCAAGCATCTTTTTCCATCTCCCGCTTCCAAAAATCCATGCCATATACACGTCCCCTGATAGTGGACGTAACAGGGATTAAACCGATAGGAATAGTAATACTTAACAGTACACACCTTATAATAACGCAGACAGAGGCAACGCGTATAATCTTCCATGCTGTGCAGTGGAAGCCCCCAGACTCTGACCTGTGTATAATCTTCCATGCTGGGCAGTAGAAGCCCCCAGACTGACCTGTGTATAATCTTCCATGCTGTGCAGTGGAAGCCCCCAGACTCTAGGAGTCTGAAGAAGAGGAGTCAGAGGAGGAAGGTGGCTTTGAGGAGGTGGAAGACCAAACACAGCAGGCGTCCCAGGGGGCTTGTTGTCACCTTTCGGGGACCCTTGGTGGCTGGGTGGAGGAAGAGACCTTCAATGACATCAGTGAGGACAAGGAACGGGACATGGCTCGCTTGGTATCCAACCTTGTGCAAATGGAGAGTTTGCAGTTGTGCAATGGGACTGTTTGCTGTTGTTTGCGGTGCATTAAACGGGGAGATTGGTCTGTTACTGTGAAGCAGGTGTAACCCTTACACTATCTGATCGATACAACATCATACCTGGTGCTTTAAAGCATGTTATTCCAAACAATTTAGGAATGTGAGGTAATTTATGCCCTTTATGTCTTAAAACCAGACTCTGCGTTAACTATGTAATTTTCCGTGGGAGTTTTGCCATGGATCCCCCTCTGGCATGCCACAGTCCAGGTGTTAGTCCCCTTGAAACAACTTTCCCATCACTATTGTGGCCAGAAAGAGTCCCTGTGGGTTTTGAAATTCGCCTGCCCATTGAAGTCTATGGCGGTTTGCCGGGTTCGCCCGTTCGCAAACATTTGATGGAAGTTCGCGTCCACTGTTCGCGAACCGAAAATTTGATGTTCGCGACATCTCTAGAAGCAATATATGATGATGCCATTTGAGGTATCTATGATGATTGGATATATAACAGGAGCATTTATTTATCTGCAGAAGCAGGGCTTGTAATTATTCCTGTTACTGTCTGCTTCTGAACTTGCTTGGGAGAGGTCTAAAAGTATTTAAGGTATAATTCTCCCCATTTCCCACCCTTTCTCTGACAGATCACCATAGGGCCTCAGGCTCCAAGCTATCAGATATTGTAATCAGATAAGAAGGAACATTTTATACAAATTAATAGACTTTAAACATTAAGATTTTCTCTAAAATAACATTTTCTCTAAAATAAAGCTTCATTTGTTTGTGAAGTATGTAATAAAACGATTTGTTGGTATAAAATGTTTCTTCTTGTCGGATTACAATGTCTGTTACATACTTTACAGACAGATGATGCTTTTTATGAACTACAAAGTTATCTTAACCCTTTTACTGGCATAGGGGCCAGCAATACATTGCAAAGTCATAAACCCACATTACCAACATGATATCTAAAAAACACATAAACTGCAAATTAATTTATGTTTAAAGGACCACTCTAGCTTAGTAAAGATGTATCATGCTTATGAAGTTTGTAACATATTTTTATGCTTATGTGTAACCCAGCAACAACATTTTTTTTATAGGAAATATGAATTTGGCTCTACTTGTGTCATGGTGAATCCATCTTCAATTACTAGTTTGTCTGTTGCTTGAGGGGGGTATGTTATGGGGTTCAGTCTTCTATTGATACTATTGTCAAGTGTGCTATGTGAAGAGGCAGTTTTTCAACAGAAGAAAAGTTATGTGAAACCACTGCTCATAAAACTACAGTAGGTTTCCATACAGTTTAAAAAACAAATATAAAATGCTAGTAATGGTTAACACAAAACAAGTTATTTAATAGAGCATAATATAATTATGTCAGTTTAGTAGTCATTTAATTTTTAGAAATGTTTTAGCAATTTCCTTTGAATGGCAAAAAGTTTTTAAAAAACAACATACGGCATACATCATTTATTTATGTTATCAAAAGCCAGGTGATAAGGATTAAGGTTTCCAAAGATAGGATTTTGTTATAAACATTTGCATCTTACTAAGATTATAGATAGGCACCATAATGCAGTAAACATATGTTCGGATCAAGTAGAAAGATACCTAACTGTGTGAAGATTCAATAAGCAATGCTGGATACAGAAGGCACAGGCCAAACCATTTTAGACATTTCTTTGTAACAAACAAAACATTGGAAATAAAGAAAAATAATTTTAGCATTCTTACTACAATTTAAAACTTTTTTTATTTCACATTCTAGTAATATGTAGAATTGCATTAATTAATGTACAACTACAATTTTTCTTGTAGTTAATGAGAGCAGTTCTTCAGATCAGTTCTGTTAGGGTAGGAAAAACACTGCTTGGGATTAGACATACTGCCATGTTTTAGCATGACCCCAGAGACCTTTACAACCACTCTCACCCTGATTTGAGTGAACTTGGGAGACAATGACTACAACTGAAGGTTTAATCAAAATGTCTCCATTTATTACATGTAAGGTCTGACATTACAAAGGCCATAACCAAACTAATTCATTACATAATGTTTGTGTATGTGCAGAATTTCCCATACTATAGTTGTAGAATAAGCAAAAGGTCAGCAGTTAGTTAATCAAAAACATTTTAACTTGAGGTTCATACACAAAGAGAGTAAATAACAAATACAAGATGTGTGGTCACAAAGTTCAAACTGGAACATTCTTATGCAATAAACATCCCATAATTTTTTGTGTGCAAGGCAGGCAGAATTGAACCCATTATGCAAGATCTTAAGAACAGTTCTTGCATCTATTGAAGCAAGGAGCTTGCTTTTGAGTCTCTTATGTGGAAGTGCAGTGATGTTGATTACAGTCTAACAAATCCTTATCACTTTGTTTTCCATCGCTCCATATTTTCATAGATAAAAAATATCGTCCTAATCCAGTTCTCAGGAAGACATTTAACAAAAAACCAGGGGTATGTTTCTGCTTAGGCCCAAAAGGTCCAGGTAAAGTGTAACACATTTTCAGGGGGCAGCAGGCTGCCTGAAGAGGCGGGGGAAATATGTCTGTATATGCCAGAAATGTCTATGTGCAGTGATATGTATGTATGTAAGTGTATTTGACACTCTGTGACATACCATATATATGCAAAAACACACATAAACTTAGGATTTGAGATCTAGAAAGTGGAAAGGAAGAGCTAAAAATTGGGGCATGGGGGAAAAAATCTGAATGGCAGTATGAAAAAAAATATGTTTTCTCTATAAATGCTTCTATGGTCATGGATTACAAAGCTACTAATGTTATTTTATTATATACATTTTTCTTGAATTACAGGGTGCTTTAACACAGATGGGAGTACAAAGGCATTCACAATTATTAATTACAAAAATGGTATAAGGAATATCTTTAATACCTGAGGAGATAGATTGAAACGTTTTAGGAAACTATTCTTCCATTCTGCTAATATATTTCCCTTGCTAGGGAATATAATGGACACTCATTTTTTGCCATATAATATACAACCAGATGCCAGATTTCATTTCAGAAAAATATATATTCCCTATAAATGGTCATCAAATTTTTAAATGTATACAAAATAACATTTTAAAAAGTTAGGTCATTGTATATACTGTATAATGTTAATTCGATATATTTGTGATTTGGTGGAAAAATAATAATATTAAGTAATCCTACAATTGAGCTGTTCTCTGAAAATCATAAAAACATGGCACAGGACCTAAAATGTTCTTTTTTTTTTTTTTCTTCAGTTTCTACAAATAACAAACAGATATTACAAAATTATACGAAACACAAATATGCAAATACAAGATATATTACAGTCATACAAAAACTAAAGAAAAAAAAAAGAGTTATGTCTTATGAGTTTAAAGAATATTTATCCCAAATCAGCCAACTGTTAAACCTGGATAAAACAATGCCCATGACGTAAAAATTCCTTTCTAATTCTCTGTTCTTTTTCAGAATTGTTAATACTTCATTCAGTGATGGAATAAGTTCTGATTTCCACCGTTTGGCAATAAGCCATTGGACTACTGAGACTACCTGTATAATTAAAGCTTGTTCTTCCATCTTAAACCTATTGTCCATGATGTGAAGAATAGCCATTTCACATGTCGGCTTAATGATTTTACCACAAATTTTAGAAATATATTCAATATCAAACTCCAAAGTTTCTTAATGGGGTCACAGTCCCACCAAATATGTTTGTGCGTCCCCTGCTGATTACAAAGCCTCCAACAAAGCCCCTTATTAGGATTATTGTTAATAATTGCTATCTTTACTGGAACAAAGTACCACCTCTGGATCACTTTAAAATTGACTTCTCTATATGCTTGATATTTAATAATTTTCTGTGAGAACGCAAACGCTCTTGACCAATTTTCCAGGTTAATTAAGTTATTACATTCTTTTTCCCACTTAAGCATACCTGGAGATTTTTCCATCTTATCCTGTTTTCTTAATATTTCATAGCATTTGGAAATTATATGTTTCCTGTCATTATAAAGTACTAACTTTTCAAAATTGGTTTAGGATCTGTTTGAGGTAATTAAATATTTCGAATTAAAAATAACTTTTTTAACTCTCTCATATTCCAACCATTTAGACGATGGAAAACTAAAATCAGCACATAATTTGGAAAAAGACTTAATTTCACCTTTATTTAACAGATCTCCCAATGTCTGTATATTCCAATTACTCCAATTACGAAGACAGGCCAAATTAAGAACATTACTTACACCAGTGACATTTCCGAACACGGAATTGTTGAAAGGTTTAGTTTTTTCTTCCATTTAAACCAAAATTTAAACCCTGATATAATTATTATTGACGTAATATTATTCTTGGGAAATTTATCATACCAAAGCCAATCTCTTAATGATAAGCCCTTAGCTAAATATTGTTCTATAGTTATCCACTTATTTTGTTTTGTTTTAGTGGACCAGGGTATAAAATGAGATAGCATTGCAGCCATATAATATTCTTCAACACAAGGGGACGCAATGCCTCCTTTTATAAAGCTCTTCCTAACAATCCTTGAATTAATTCTAGATTTTTTCCCATTATATATAAATGAATCGATCAAGGTTTGGTATTTTTTAATTATAGTTTCAGGAACGGATAACGACAAACATCTAAATAATTTTTTTTTTTTTTTTTGCGGTAATATGGACATTTTTACGGCTGCTATTCTACCGAACCAGGATAATCTATTTGATTTCCAATTTATTAGTTGGTTTTAAATTTTGGCATATAATTTCGAGAAATTAATTTTAGTTAGATTTTCCAATTTTTCAGAGAATTCTATTCCCAAATAATTGATTTTACTTAACTCCCAATCAATTTCCCAAATATTTTTCAGAGAAGTTATTTCATCTTTGTCTATATTTATCGTTAATACCTCTGACTTTGACCAATTTATTTTATAGTTAGAAATTAAACCAAATTTGATTATTAAATCCTGAATCTGAAGTAAAGACTTTCTAGGTTCGGCTATAGTTAATATCACATCATCAGCATAAAGCATAATTTTATGCTCAGAATCACCAATTCTAATACCATGAATTTTCTTATTCATTCTAATGGCTTCTGCCAAAGGTTCCATCATTAAAACAAAAATTAAAGGAGATAGTGGACAACCCCGACGGGTCCCATTGGTAATAGAGAAAGTGTTTGTTTTTAGGCCATTTCCTACAACACAGGCAGTGGGGTTTGAATATAAAGCCCCTATAGATTTCACTCCAAAATCTTCAAAACCGAATTTTAGTAATACTTGATTCATAAAATCCCAGTTTAGCCTGTCAAAGGCCTTTTCTGCATCTAATGTGATAACTATCGAAGGTTTATGATTATCTTTACAAAAAGAAACTACCTCAATTAATCTCCTTGTATTATCAGCTCCCTGCCTATCTTGTAAAAAACCTGATTGATCCATATTTATTAATTTACCAAGACACAAGCTCAATCTTTTAGCTAACATTTTTGCATATAATTTTATATCCGTTTTCATAAAAAATATCGGTCTATAATTCTTACACCACCTTAAATCTTTATTTTGCTTTGGAATATTAATTATAACTGTCTCTAACATTTCTTTGGGTGCACTCCCCTTTCTTTTAATTTCATTGAACACTTCAGCTAGATGTTTCATAAGTACAGTTTTAAAGGTTTTGTAATAATAATTTACAAAGCCATCTGGACCAGGGGCTGAATTTAACTTTAAGTTATTAATTACTTCTTCAATTTCTAATGTTTTTATTTCACTGTTTAGATAATCTAGTTCCTCCTTAGTGATTTTGGGAAGCGAAAGTCTATCCAAAAATGTAATAATATCTTCTGTTTTGGGTTTTAAACTGCATTGTTACTTTCTAAATTGTAAAGATTTTCATAAAAGTCAAAAAAGGCCTTTTCAATATCACTAGGATTTGTTAATGTAATTAAGTCCTTTTTTATGTTCAATTATTAATTCATCTATTCTATTAATTGGTTTATTATTTTTTAATTTACGAGCTAAGAGTTTGCCAATTTTATTATCCAAAAAATATTTTCTCTGTTGAAGTTTCCACAGGCTGTTATCAATATTTTTTTGGACAATTTTATTTATTCCGTTTTTTACTTTTCTAATCTCTATACTCTTATCAGCTGAAGGGTATAATTTATTTTGTCTTTCAAGGATTGCTAATTGCGCATATAAGTCTCGGAGTGATAGACCACTCTGTTTCCTTCTATGTGCACCCCATGAGAGTAACATTCCTCTTATATATGCTTTATGGGCATTCCAAATCGTTGAGGGCTCAGGAACTGAATTCTGTTCCTGAGCCCTCAACTCTCATTAACTTTGAAAAAGTTTTCTATTTCTTCCCGTAATAATATTTGTTTATCTGAATTATTAAATAATGAAATATGCATTCTATTTCTAGAATACTTCTTTTGAGTCAAATGATCCTTAATCTGGAGTTCTATCTGACCATTTAATTATATTAATCTTGGTAGAGTCTGTAACTGCCAAGGTTTCCGAGTCAGCCAAAAAGTAGTCTATTCTAGAATAAGACTTATGGCGGTGAGAATAAAACGTATAGTCTCTTACATTACCATATCCTAACCGCCAAACATCATATAACTCAAATCTCACTAAGGATTCATAGAACAGATTAGCTTTCTTTTTTGTATGCCCATGTAAATATTCTTGATTATTACTTTTCCTATCTAAAGATACATTAAGTACCATATTAAAATTGCTGCAAACAATTAGTTTGCCTACTTTAATATTTTTAACCGGTTTAAGTAATTTTTTTAAGAACCCATTTTGTCTCTCATTTGGGTGCATAAATATTTACTATAGTGTAGTTTAGATGGTTGATTTTTCCGGCCCATATAACAAATCTCCCTTCCAGGTCTACTTCTCTATATTGCTCACTAATGTTAACATTTTTATTAAACAAGATCGATACTCCACGCGACTTCTTTTTATATGTTGAATCGACCTTAATAGTAAAAAAACTATCGTTCCAGAAAGGGACTTTATCTATTTTCCAATGCGTTTCCTGTACACAAACAACATCAGCTTTAATTTTCCAAAATTGATCTATTAACACTCGCCTCTTAAATACAGAGTTCCATCCTTGTACATTCTGTGAGACTATCTTAAATCCCATCCAAAAAACCAAAGGGACCCCTTAGGGTACGACTCAAAAAAAAGATGCCATTCTATACCACGAAGAATTCGACATAACCTTAAAATTGAATACCTGAACATTAAAAGTTTTACAACTATTCCACATAAATACATACATATTTTCATACAAAACCGAGACATGATGTACCCTACCAAAAGACAGATGACTATAAGTCTAATGGTTAATTGGGCTAGACCAATCTACGTCTAGCAGCCCCACCATGGTAGCCCATCCCAGAACACCATTCGCTCTCTTCTGTATATATTATAAGGAGAAAGCAGAGAAGGAACCTCTTTAACAAGTAGTGGAAACGGAAAGGGAAAAAAACATGGGGAGCCACAGGGGAAGAGAGGAATGGAGGATGCGAGGACGGACATATTTAATGCTTCTCATTCTTCCTTCTACCCTCCCTTCTATAACTTCTTTATCTAATTCCTACTATTTGTAAGCTGGAACAAAAAGTATCCAACTTTTCTATTATCAATCAGTGATTTTTCTGTGAATTTATAGTGTTATTTATAGTGTAAATGTGTACCTTCCTTTACTAACAATATCTTATTTTCTCTATTACCTTACTATGTTCTTGACCACCTCAAATGTGCTGAAGAAGGAGGAATTATGATTCAAGGAACATCATATGTCAGTAGAGTTAGCTTTAAAATAAGGTTACTGAACCATGGGAGCAAGTAAAAATATCCATTTCTTAAACATTAAGGGCAGTTGTTTATTAAAAAGCGCAATGAGGACAAAATTGAGCTCCACAACTTGATTGCCCATTTCTTAAGTAAATGTTGCCTTCCATATGATGCCCCAACATTCATGTAGAAATTGTAATGCTTTGGAAAAGGACAGCAGCGAAACAGTTTTTATTCGCTATATATAGCATCTAGCAGTGTATGTTGTATATTAATGTATGGAAATTGGTTATATTATTTAATTTAAATATAAAATATATTTCTTATTAGGGGGTTGAAACATATGATGCTGAATATTAGCATCAGCGGTAGTAAAAAGCAAAGTAAGTTCTTAGTAACTTTGGAGATGCCCCTAACACATCCTGATCACTACAACTCAGGATGAGTTATGAAAAGCTAGTTATAACACGGGAGAAGGGGCTCTAATAAATCTCCCAATTACATGAGAAGCTGAATTATGGGTTAACATGGGCTGTACTGTGTGTCAACACCCTTGATCCTTGATTAAATTCCCCCTGTAGTAAATTGGTTTGTTAAATTTTTGCACCACCAATATTGTGGCAAACATAGGCCTTTTAAATTCCAGCCTCGTGGATACAAGGTTAAAACCTAAGCCCTACGTGCTTCAAATATGAAAAAGTTGCAATGGTATTAAATTAGACCTGCTGCGAGCATCGTATGAGCTATGCAGCACGGCCATCTGTGCCAAACACGGAGTAACAGGGCAGGAGAAGTGAAAGCCTGTGAGAGGACCTTGCAAGCTCCCCACATCATCATGCGAGGGTCCTGAACATACAAGCCCTGCCGTGGGAAGTACTCCAAGTACCCCCCCAGCACCTAAAATGAATCCCCCTATAATGGGGGACCCCCAAAGTATCCCCATATTAACCCTTGCAACCACCACTGTAAAAAAAAAAATGGAGCTCCTCACTGGAGGAGCTCCTCACTGGAGGAGCTCCCTGACGCTAATGAGGTTTCTAGCACCTCTTCCGGTAGAAGATTGGGGTATATCCAATCATAAGGTGCTATTGCCTTCAGCCAATCAGAATGGGATACACCCCCATGGGGTATATCCCATTGTCATTGGCTGAAGGCATCTGTCAATCAGATTGCAGCCAATCAGAAGGCAGTCAATTAGAAATGATTGACAGGTCCATCAGCCAATCAGATTTGGGTTATATGGGTCTATCTCATTCTGATTGGTTCAAACCTTGTAGCCTTCTAATTGGTTGAAATTTGATTGACAGCCTTTTCAGCCAGTCAGAAGGCGCCACTGAAAATTTTCTACAGGAAGAGGCACTAGAAGCCTCATTAGCGTCGGGAGGGGACGGGTACATCGCGGCAAGGTAAGTTTTAATGTTTAGAAGGTTTGTTTATTATGCTGTGTTTATTTGTGTATTAATGTGATATTTATTTTGTTCCAGGGGCCCAGCTGGAGGAGACAAGAAGAAGGACGGGGACATCCTGAAAAGGTAAGTTTAATATTTAGACTGTTTTGATGTTTGTATTGTACTTAATTTTTGGGGCTTTTACATTTCTGTAATTAGTGGGGTAATAGGGGGTTTATTAGGGTGGTAGGTAGGTAGTTTAGGGTTTAACAGGGTAGAGGGGGGTTAATAGTGTAGGGTAGGATAGGGTTTACTGGGTACATTATGGGTTAAATAGGCCTATTTAAGGTAAAATAGGACTCTATAGGCTTACATAGGACTAGACCGGGTTAAATAGGTCCAGAAGGGGTTAGACAGGACCAGTTAGGGTAAAATAGGCCCAGTTGGGGTTAAATAGGCCTAGATGGGGTTAAATAGTCCCAGAAATTGTTAAATTGTACTAGATAGGCTTACATAGGACTAGATATGGTTAAATAGGTCCAGTGGGTGTTAAATAGGCCAGTTAGGGTTAAATTGGTCTATATGGGGTTATACAGGCCCAGTTAGGGTTAAATACACCCAGTTAGGGTTAAATAGGTCTAGATGGGGTTAGACAGGCCCACTTAAGGTTAAATAGGCCCAGTTAGGGTTAAATAGGTCTAGATGGGGTTAGATAGGCCCAGATAGGGTTAAATAGGTCTAGATAGGCTTAGATAGACCCAGTTAGGATTACATAGGTCTGGATGGGGTTCATAGGGTTTAGTATTGTTTAATGGGGTAGTTATGGGTTAATAGAGTAGTGCTTAGACTTTGAGTCTTGAGGAGGACCCTCATGGGATTTATAGTGTTGTTATAAGGGTTAATGAGTGTCCTATAGTGGTCCATATAGACCCCTATTGATCAGATGGGGTTAAATAGAGGCTTATGGGGGTCTGTATAAACCCCCATAAGTGATACGAGTAAATAGGGAGTCATGGGGCTCGGTATAGTGACCAGTGAGTCATAGAGTTAATTAAGGGCTCATGGGGCTCTGTGTCGAGCCCTATGAGTTATAGGGTTAATAGGGTTAATTTTATAGAGTTCATTTTAGTTGCCTGGGGCGGTACTTATAGTACCCCCGCGGCACGGGATAACATTTTATTTAGCGAGGGTCCTTGCAGGACCTTTATGGTCCTTTAAGGACCCGTGAGGTAGGAATTTTTAATTTTTAAATGCCTATTGCAAGGGTTAATATGGGGACACCTTGGGGGTTCCAATTGGTATCCCCAGCATAGAATGGGGTTATTGTTAGGTGCTAGTGAGAAATCGGTCCTCCCATACACCACTAAGAGGATTTTTGCCAGGACCGAGGGAACTACGAGGTCTATTGTATTATGGACCATAACTTGTAAGAGATTATACTATTTTTTATGTTGTTTGTTTCTTAATTTAAGTGCCAATCGTTTGTTTCCTTTATTTTTTTATTTTGTATTGGGGTTTAGTGATACTCCGTAATTATTTACTGTCCCACTAACATAATTTGCTTGTTTTTGTATTAATTTTTAAAACATTTCATTTTAAATATAAGATATATATAGATATATAAGATATATGTATAAGGTAGAAATGTGGGGCTACTGTGTTACTTTAGCATATTTTTCTTTTGCTATGTTTGCCAAACCATTTCAGATTATCTACGATTAAATTATTATCCAAATCAATAACACAATATTCTCACCATTTTTTATCAAATCATTTCATGATGTTTTTTTTCTTATCCATTTCTTATTTGCCAATCTATCATCATCAACTGTTTTTGTTCTTCCTAAATATTATAATGTATACTTCTGACTTATTTTTCTTGATATGCAACTGAAAGGTATAATTTGTAGCAATTGCAGTAATTGTAAAACCCAGAGTATTATTTTCAATTTGAGATAGCTTTCTATCGTGACCTCAGCATGATCAGCAAAATAAGTCTGAGAAATTTTGTGTATTTAATGCAACATGGATGGTCGAAATATTTCCAATAATACAGAAATAATAAGCATATCTTATATTTATGCAACCAATTATATATATGGATATGGAGAAGTACATACCCATACCCTTGCATTTATTTGTTAATTTTAACCTGTAGCAGAAAATGCTTAATAAAATGTGTGTAAGCTGGATTGCTTCAGTGCTATACGTTACATTCAAAATTTAAATCCAGAAATCAGGATTTAAATCAGGACTAGAGATAGACATATTAGGAAATAAAAAGTCATTTATAAAAAAAAGTAAGTTAATGATATGCAGATCTAATTCACTGAACCATGTCACTCTATACAATAGATAGTATAAAAATCAAATATAACATCTTTAAAGTCTTCCCACCACTAAAGCTCAACAACTTAGAAAGCAAGCTTCTCTACAGTATCTACTCTCTTTCCATAACTCACCCACCTAAAGTATTTCTTATGGATGAATGCCCCATCATCACCCAAACTCATGGACTCACTATGTCATTTTACATTAATTTCCTCTACATATCCTCTTCATCTTGAATTGATTCTGCCACAACATTACATCCTCCAGGTCTACTAACTGCTCCAAGGCCCCAGCAGCCGATATAATGTCCAATAAATAATTTGGATCTGGAAATACATCTCTGATTTCCTTCATCAACCCTCTTCCAGTCACAGGGCCTCATTAAAATGTCAAAATCGCAATTACTGAAGCCCGTAAAAGCATTAGAATTCATTGCACAACAATCCACAAGGAACAAATCTGCCTTACACTGTTTTTGTTTTTATTTTCTAATATGTTTGAATGGTCATGCATATGCCAGTATGAAAAGTGTTGCTGCAAGATGCATAAAGCAATTAAAAACATACTACTTGATTAAATTGCAACATAAAAACATGAAACTGTCTGGCATATTATCCCTTTCTCACTCACAGAGGCTCTAATGTGGACCCTAAACATAAAAATATATTCTTATATACATCTCACTCATCAGATCAAGATTGGGAAAAGAAATAGTGGTCAAATTACACCGCCAAATGACATATATTGGTCACGTTTGCGGCTTTGTCACGCTTTTGCGAGCCTCGCAAAGCAAGGCAAACCATTTGCAGACTCGTGAAGTAAGGCGAGCCATCGACCACGAGCCTCATGAACCGAGGTGAGCCGTGACTTAGCCAAAACTGCGAGCCTTGCAAAGCGAGCTGTTGAGACACGCGGGACTTAGGCTGCAATGAGCAGCGAAGGCGCTCATTGCAGGGCTCGCGATGAGAGCCACAGGCGCTCTTCGCGAGGCATGTGGGACTTAGCCGCAACTGAGAGCCTTGCAAAGAGGTGCGAGCAGTTGAGGCACGTGGGACTTACGACCCGTACATGCACTTTGTGCATCACAAAATTACAACTTTAACAGCCAAACCACGGAACTGGAAACACCAACAAAAAAAATGCCTCAAATTAACTTACACACTCACACACAGCACAGTGGGAGAGCCAGGGAGCCGTGAGTGAGGTTGCAAGTTACTTTGAGGCATATTTGGCGTTTTTCTACAAACAAAAATCGCCTCAGCGAGAAAAAAATGGCTGCTGAAAAACACGCCAAAAACAAGGCCGAAGGACGTAAAACTAGCTCAAAGGACGCAAAACTAGCCTCAAGGAAGTAAAAAGTGCTCAGAGGGCCCATACCCTTGCATTGTGTGGCAAACAAAATGATCAATCTATAATTTTAATGGTAGGTGTATTTCAACAGTGAGAGACAGAATAACAACAAAAGATGGAGACATGTCAATCAACCTTATGGGTAAGAGCAATGTAGAGGCCTCCATAAAAAACCTAAACAGATACAGTTGACTGTCCTTGGTGAAAGCTCCTGAGGTGGAGAGTACTAGAGAAAGAAAGATCTCTCTTACCCAGAGAAAGGAATGATCAAATGGATGAATATAGCCAGTGTTCGTACTAAGGAAGAGTGTCCTGAAAATGATGAAGAAACTGGAAACCTTATCAAAGGGAAAGATAAGGACAAAAAGAGTCTGAAGATTCAGAGGATGAAAGACAAGCCCCCATCCCTGAGAGGACCTGAGAAGCAGTATATGGAGATAGATCCTAAAGGAAATGTAAAGTATCCCGGGAGCACTTTGTCTCAGGTTGCAGTAAAACAAAGTGCTATGGACAAGGAGAGCCTAAGACTAGAAACCTGTAAAGCAAGACGTACAGATGAACCCTATCCCAGGGGGACTGGAAAAGCCTACAATGGAAGGCAGGCAAGTTGCTATGAAAATGAAGGGTATCAGGATGATACCGGATTATATTCCAGAATGGAGAAGGAAGACCGCACTTGAGGACAACAGAGTGTCCTATAGGAAGAAGACCCGGGTGTCTAGTTAGGAGCAGTGGAAGAGTCCTACTATGCATAAACTGAAAGAGGAATATATGCAGAAGCTGTCGCAAAAGGACATAAAGGAGAAGCAACATCTGCTCACTATCCGTGCAGGTCAGAATATGAGTGATCACTCTAATAGGGAGGCAAAAGAGAAGGCGGAGGAGCGTCTCAATTGGGAGCCGAATAAACAAACTTGGCACAGCCAGGTAAAAGATCTATGCTCCCAACTACAAGAGCAGAGGATGAACGATCCGTCTGATAAGGAGATATGGTTGGAACAGGGTGATGCATGTCCAGAAGAGACTAACCCTGATCTTCAGGAACCGTATACACAAGATGCTGTGTTGAACACAGAGCTATATCCAAAGAAAACTCATATGCATGACATAGTGAAGGAACTTGTACTCGAGAGACAGAAGGATGAAGAAAGGGTGGCAGAGCTGTCAAAGACATCCTGGGAGGACCTGAGCAAACAGAGAGAGGAACTTCTTCATTTGCATATACAGTCAGAGATTCAGTGTCAGCAGAGTGAACCGGATTTACAAGCTAATGAAGAGAAAATACAGCTGAAGCGAGTAAAGAATGAGGCAAAGCAAGCAGAAAAAAAGAGAAAAGCTGAAGAGCAACAATTAAAAGCAGATGTATTATGTGTTAAATCTGGGGATTCTGAAACTACCAGCTTTTCTAAAAGCTTCTAAAAAGTGTACTAGCCTATGGGTTGAGTGAAAAGCTGAAGTTGCTGTACGGCTAGAGATGTTCCAGCAAGATCAGAAATTTGAGAGACATGTCCTGGTACAGTTAGAGAGACACAGACCTTATACAATTGGAGGCACCATGATATAGAGGATGCCCGGTTCGAACCATGAGACGGTTGAGATGCAGATCTAAGAGGTAGATGCAACCCTGGGAAGGAATATGCTGGTGGAGTCTAGTAAGGAAACCATACCAGAACAGAAACAAGATGGCGATAGGAAGCTGATCGAGTCTGGTGAGAATTTCCAGGCAGTCAATGGGACCACCTGGAACAGGAAGAGACAGATTATCTCTCCGCCTAAATCCTGGGCACCAGACAGCTTGCCAAACTGCAAAATTAATTGGGAGTAAAAGCTGGAAGCGAAACAGCCTGAACAGTTGCCATCTCCTAACAACTAAAAGAATGAAGATGGGGAACCTAATAAGAGAGAGTTGGAGACTCTACCTAAAATAATGAGGAAAGGAGCCCAACCAGCTCAGAATGTCACAGAGCTTGTCCAAGGGGTACACAGACTGGTACTAGAGAGTCAGTTGTTACCTGAGTCAGACACCAACCCCCATCTAGAGACATTAGAGGAACCACAGAGTAATGTGGAAGTGTTGGAGAGAGAAAAAGAAGTCAAACCCCATACGTCATCCAAACAAAAAGCACAGAACGAGAAAGATGTCCGTAGGCAAGATGAGGCGCAGAAGCTTCACAGTTCTCTAGTGAATAATGAATTCCTGATCCTTAGTGTAAAACAAAACGCTCTAGTCCAAAGCTTTAAAGAGAATCAGAGTGTCTGGAGTTGCCCAGAAGTGGTTTGTCAGATGGACTTGGGACTGGCAGAAGTTGAGAACTCTGAGTTCTTGGGGAGCGCGGAGACACCTGCACGTGATAGGGAGACACCAAAAGAGACCAGTCCAGGCCGGGCCAGGACCTCAGGCTCAGATTCCCAAACAGATGACCTCTCCACAACAA
Organism: Discoglossus pictus; assembly: GCA_027410445.1. Classification (NCBI taxonomy): domain Eukaryota; kingdom Metazoa; phylum Chordata; class Amphibia; order Anura; family Alytidae; genus Discoglossus; species Discoglossus pictus. Next base: position 224,355,603 of record CM050166.1, on the reverse strand, counting down.
TGTTGAAATGGAAGAACCATCCCAATTGGTTAATTGTAGATGACGCTATCAATGAGAATAACAGCATGGTGTTACTGTCTCAGGTCAAGATAGCTAAGCTTCAATTGTTCCAAGCAGACATGGTTCTTCTGAAAGGGAAAAGGAGACAAGAAGCTCTATGTATTGTTCTTTCGGATGACACCTGCTAAGATGAGAAGATCTGGAAGAACAGAGTTGTAGGAAACAACCTGAGAGTGCAGCTTGGAAATATTATTATTATCCAGCTATGCCCTGACGTGAAGGATGGCAAACAAGTCCAGGGGCTACCCATAGAAGACACATTATAAGAAATCACTGGAAATCGATTTGAGGAGTATCTCAAGCCTTGCTTCTTGAAAGCCTACGGTCCAAACAAAACAGGGGACTTCTTCATTGTTCAGGATGAGATGCGTGCCATGGTGTTCCAGGCGGTAGTGACAGACCTTGTGAGCTGCTGTGTAGTAGAATGTGAGGATAGAGAGAAGATGGATTTACAAGTGGCCACTCAATTGCAGCCTCATACCTCAATGCAGACGGCACAGAGGAGGAATGTTTTGCATGGCAAAGAGTTCTTGAGTGGTGAGTGGCTCTGCAGGATGCAGGGGTTACTGGACGAGAGATGGCAATGTGTCGACCTGGAACTACAGTGCCTTCTATGCCATGTGGTTGCCGTGTGCCGAATTTTCAGCCTCTCGGCTTGTCACTCAACACCATATTGTTGTGCTGAGGGGGAGGGTGTGTGACTGTTTGCCCCCTAGAGGATGATGCTAAGTAAAGTAGCGTAAAGAGTTATTGACAGGAGTGACGGAGTTAAACTCCTGAAGAACTCTTAATTGGTCCAGGTGCAGCTTCGCTTTAAAGCCTGGAAAGCAGACATGGGGAGGGGGTGGCTAATTAGGCTCTGGCCCAGGTTATGTGCTGCTGCTAAGCAGCCAGTGCAAGCCACAGAGAGGAGCTTGCTGGCTGGTCCTATGTGGATCTACATTTTGAACTTTGAAAGCAAACCTGAAGGAGATCACCTTGTTTACAGGGGCTGCGAGTTTTGGACAACAGAAAGGAGGGTGTGCTGTTTGCAGTTACTGGCCGAACAGAGCTGACAGAAAGAGCGACTACAGACTCAGGAGGTGAAACTACAAAGGCACCAAGTAAGGGAAGTGAATACTGAGGATTCCCAAGCAGAGATGCCTAAGAAGACAAGGTCTAGGTGTGTGTGGAGCTGTCAGACGCACTGAATGAAGATACCAGACTTATTATACCCCAGAAAAGAGGCTGAGCACTTGACCTGTTAATTTGCAGTAAGTTAATATTGCAATATCAAAGGGTCCCTGGGACATATGGGAGAAACGGGCAGGCCCAATACTTCATCCACTGTTACTTATTTAAAGACGTGGAAAATACTTCTGCTAAAACAGAGACTATTTGGTGCCCTGGCCACAAGGTGGCACTATCCCACATATCAGAGATTGTTGTATCCGATCCACAAGAACTTCTGCTGAAAGTAGCACGACTGGATTCATTGTTTTCTGTATGAATGTTTAAATATCTGCAAAAAAATGTGTTCCTTGTCCATTATTTCTCCGGAGCAGAGAAGCGGCCCGGGTGTAGTCAGGGTGTTCCGGTATGTTTAGTCAGAACGTTTATGTCGATTTTTATTTTCATTTACTACTTCTAGACCCTTGTTTATGAGCCCTAAAAATTAACAAGTCTCCTGCATCATAAATCTATGTGTTGCGGAACCTTTCGTTATAAAAAATTCCTGTGGTAAACGGCCATCCTAGTCACAATATTTTCTGTTTTACTTAATATTTTTTATGCAAAAACTTGTGTAATGTTATGTTGTTCAGTTCTGTCTTACTCTCTGTGACCCTATGGACAGCAGCACACTAGGCTTATACCTAAGATTTTCTTTGCAAAGATACTGGAGTGGGTTGCCAGTTCCTTCTCCAGTGAACTCATTTTCGATAACCTCTCTGCTATGACCTACCCATCTTGGGTAACCCTAAATGTTTTAGCTCACAGCTTCATTGAAGTACACAAGCCCCTTCACCACTGCAAGGTAGCGATCCAGAAGGTAATGAAATTGTTAAATATCTGCAAAAAATGTGTTCCTTGTCCTTTATTTAGACACATACAGCCTGATTAAATTCCCTCAACATGTAAAACCATAGCCCGTAATGTAGCCTGCAAGACTTACGGCTAATTAATTGGCCCCGTAAAACAACCCAATAACGATTTGCGAGTTACAGGCTGAAAAACCCTATGGGACGTCGAAATGTGGCCACAAATCCTTTGATCTGTCAAGCCCGTAACTGTTACGTTCGAAAATCGCTATTAAATTGCTACAAATCCACTGGCGTTAATACCTGTAACCCGCAAATGGACCCAAAAATCCAACGGGTACTAGAGAGGACCCGCAAGAGGGTTAAAATCCTATACGCAGCACTGTAAATGCAAATATACACACCCTACTGTACTTATAATAAAAGGGAAAGTGATGTTAGGTATTAAAATTAATAGCACAACATTCTCAATCTCTCAAATCTGCAATATAAAATACTTTTATTTATTTTCAATTTTCGTTAAATTGATCCAGGCAATCAATGTGTTAATACATATAATGGAACTAGAATATAATATTTACTGATTTATTAATATAGCATTATTTCCGGAATGCTGGTCCGATCAAAACTCGTAATTGAAACCCATAAGGCTTCTAATCTAACCTCCCTTTTTTAGTGACATGATGACGATATCATTTGCCATTGGCTCCGTCTAAACCCGTGACCATGGGTTTGACTAATTAATCATGTTCACACCCAATGTGCGGAAGAATGGTTTACGGGTTTGCGTCTACGGCATGGTTCAATTTAATAGCTCTGTAACGCAGCCAAATTTCAACCCTGCAGCCTTTGCGGGTGTGCCAATGCTGCTACAGGCTTCGAATTTAATGGAGCTGATGGAATATATGGTACTTAAAAAAATTAAGATTATCCTTAAGGACCACTGTATATCAGTAAAATGCTATATGTTTGCATAATATGTGACTAAACTAACAGCATTGGAGGTGTATAAGCAATGAACATAACATAGTTTTTGGTGAAAAAACAAAAATGTAAAATAACTTTGGAGACAACTAACACAATAATACTGCATTTTTGACTCTATGGCAACTGTTAATCACAACAACCATTTAATTCATGAGTCATTTTTAATTAACAACGTCATATCTCCTTTTCAGCACCATCTCCATTTTCTTTTAACAAAATAGCATTTATGTGAATGTACTGAATTATTGCCAGATAAAAGTGACTTTTAGAATTGTCTGAAAAAGATTGCATACATTTTATTTGATGAGGATTCTTTTATGCCATTAACATAAAGAAGCAAAGTTATAAAAAAAGGTAACATTTTAATATTCAAGTTACAAAGTTGTGCTGCTTTAATAAAGGCCAAATGGTACTTCATCATTTACAATGGCATATTTTATTACTTTTGCACTCACCAGTTTCACATACGTGACAGAAGATCAGCACTATACCACTTCACAAAAGCGTTTTATTTTCGATTCAACCAGGATACTTGTGACTTCTGCTCTTTGCCTAATTATTAAATACTTGTGTGTCACTTTAAAGTGCCAGTGTAATGATCCACTTTAAAACAGCGAATTTCACCTAAAATTTAGTTTCTTTTATGGGGAGAATTTACTAAGCATTTTCTCACATGAGAGGAGGTGATGACTGAGAAAAGTTGAGAAGAGTTTTTTTCCCCCTTGTAAATAGTACATAGTAAATCAACAAATGATGCTAGATGCACCTGTGTGGGTCCTATTCAATTGTCCAAATTGCAATTGCATGAGCCCGTAATGGAGCAAGTAAATGTTACTTATACTCAATTGGCTACTTTTAGCTACCCGCATTCCAATTGCAAGTTACAGGCTCAAAATCACTGCAGTTGTCAAAAATGTAACTCATTCCTATCTCCTCCTTTGATGTTTCAAACCCGTACATGTTACCATGCAAAATCCATATTCAACAAACCTGCAATTCTCTTCAATCACGTAAATGGGAAACATATCAAAAAATGATACGAGTCCTAGATAGGACTCACAAATAAATACATACTACAATACTTTAAAATACTGGGAAAACAATGAAAGGCATTAGAATGAATTGCACAACAGTCTCAAGCTTGCAAATCTGCAATAAAAAAAATATTTATTTCAAGTTTTATTTCCATGTTATATTGATCCCGGCAATCAAGGAGTCGATACATATCATGGAACACGCATGGACTAGAACAGTTGATTTATTGATTTTTATTGATTTCTACATTTCTGGATTGTGAGTCCAATAGTAAATAGTAAATAGTAAAAAAATGTTTATTGACCATCATTTTTTGACGGCCAAGTCTCTAGTATATATTTATATATATATATATATATATATATATATATATATATATATATATACATGCAGTGTAATAACTATTTTTCTCAGAACTCTGAGCTGGAAGCAGGTTTTTAACTTGTTTTAGACATTCAAATGTGAACACAGATGTACTATTTATTTACTTTATTACTGTACTGTGGAGGGCTTCTATCGCTCTTTTGCCCACCATATTATAAATGATTGTTGTGGTGAACTACCTACTCAAAAAGTCTACAACACAAGCTGAGATCCTGCTCCATGTTGATGATAGCCAGTAAGCTTGAAACAGCTGTACATGGTTTGGATACTCAGCTTGTGTTTAATCCAACCTTGACTTTGCATTGAAGCTGTGTCATACAGCATGCATCATTGTATCTTTCTCGCATATTGCGAGGAGATCCTTGGAAAGAGAATGGCAAAATCATTGCAGGAATGTCTCTGTTTGCAGCCAATTCAGCAACATAATCCATCAATCCACAATATTGTTCTACTCAAAGCTTGTTTTGTTTAAATTTGAAACACTTTAGATTATTTGCTTCGACTTGTAGATAGGAATCAACAATACATTGTTGTGTGAGTTTACCCCCACATAAAATATGATTTTAATGATCCCGGACAGCAGTTTGTGCCACTTTATTTTCTAGTATGGAAATATTGTTTCTACCACAAACTTTACTATTGGGATAATTTGCAACTGTAATTTTGGTTGCCATCCTGGCTCCCCATTTGGAAAGAAATGGGATATGTCATAGGATCCAAATTACTGTTTAAAATATTTATGTTAATAAAATGTTGTTCTTGATTGAGTGGATATATTCTAATATTCCGCTCAAATGGTGGTTCCCCATCATCATTTTTAAATACCATGGCAACCTAATTTGCTGTTGGTAAATGATACCGTCTTTGATAAGTATGGCAATCTCTTTTGAGAAAATATTTACTCTTGGAATTGGCAATTGATGACTTTGCGCATGTGCCAGTTGTTCTTTTTCAACCTCAGCTAATTTTTTGTTGTTGGCCATAATGTTATCAAGCTGTTCAAAGACTATGGGTAAGCATTGTTTATTTTCAGGAAGCATCATTCGGCTTCCATTTTATTGAGAACATGTAACGGTACAAATTTCCTTTGTTCTCCTGTTTCTGGGTGTAAATTTGAAGTCTGGTGCTATATTTGTCCTTGGACTTTAAAACAATAAGGACCATGTCCTGGAACATTTTCGTCTAATGTTGCACCCATTGAAGCAAATGAAATTGCAATGTTATAAGACCTAATGTTTTTCTTAAAATTGGTGTAATTTGGAAATGTAGGATCACTCATGAGTTTTTTTAAATATTCTGGAAATGTGTGTCTTTCTGGAAGTCTTACCTTTCCTTTTTGACAGCAACTAATAAACTCTCCATCAGTTGGTCGTTCTTTAAGAAAATGATAGGTCCCACAAAACTGACAAACCACATTCATTAATCCACAATAATGAGTGTCTACTGTTAGTGCTCTAAATAAAGGACTATCATGACCTTCCTCAATATAGATCTCAGTTGAACTTTCTATATCTACATTGGTGTCATCTGTATGTACATTGGTGTCATCAGGCAGTGTTTTACACACATGTTTTTGTTTACTTTTTCTTTTCTGTGAAGCTCCAGCACACTCAGTCTGTGCTTTCTTAGTCATTTTTCTTTTATTTACAAGTCTCTGTTGGTCTTCTTCTCTTAAGTCTCAGGGGTCTGTGCATCTCTCCATCTCTGCTTCCATTCCCTTACCATTCTTCTTTTACATTCATTCTTGTCTTCTGCGTTGTCCACCAATTGTAATCTGTAATATTTTTACCTGTCATGAAAACTAAATGAATTAATTATTCAATCAATGGGTTATTTTTTAATTTGCATACATTGCAAGCTAAAGAGCTAAGCATATATATATTGATCAATAATTTAATGGTTTTATATATATATATATATATATATATATATAATGTATTATGAAGTAATTAATAAATGAATATACATTAATGAAATAATCTAAAACTGTCATGACCGCAAAACATAAACAGGTAATAATGTGTTCCTAAAGAAGGGCAAATCCAAAAAGCTATGAGCAAACTATAGATGGCCATGAAAAAGATTTGTAATGTTTTTATTAAATTAATTAATCAATAAATCAATTTATGAGGTGTAATTGTCATTCATGAAAACATAAATGTCTAAGCATATCAGTATTCATAATGTATGTTTTTTTAATTATTGATTAATTAATAAAATAAATATGTTAATTAATTAATCAATAACTGTCATCAATGCAAAAAAAAAGACTTAATTCTGTTTTCTATAGAATGTCATCATTAAATCATATACCTGTCAAGTTGATGTTATAGCTGATCAAATCCTGCATAGCTTACTCTCTGTCTTCAGGCAGGTGCAGAGATGAGGAATCTGTAAAATGATATAAAAAGCATTTTTAAAGTTTTGTTTGAATGAATTCATGAATCATTGAAAGTATCCTTTTTAATTGGCATACATGCAAAATGTAAAGGCCTAATCATCAATATATGCATAAGTAAATGCATTCAAAAATATTAATAAGTGTCATAATATAATAAACTGATTTAAATATTTAAGTGCTTATAAGGTCATATCCCTGTTAAGCAATGCGCAGTAACAGAATTATGAAGTAATTAATAAATGAATATACATTAATGAAATAATCTTAAACTGTCATGAATGCAAAACATAAACAGGTAATCATGTTTTCCTAAAGAATGGCAAACAGAAAGAGTTATGAGCAAACTATAGATTGGCCTGAAAAGGATTTGTAATGTTTTGATTAAATTAATTAATCAATAAATCAAGTTATGAGGTGTAATTGTCATTCATTAAAACATAAATGTCTAAGCATTTAGGTATTTAAAATGATTTTTTTTTTCATTATTGATTAATTTATGCTGTTTCATTGGCATACATGCAAAATGTAAAGGCCTAATCACATATATAGTTGTGAGCAAGCGGGTTGTTGCTAGCGCTGCGGGCTTGCATAGCAAGCCTGGATCCCTCGCGAAGCGAGTGCCGCAGTTGCTGGCATAGAGCGCCAAAGGCGCTTCTTGCCAGCAACTGCGGACCTCGTAACATTTACGGACTTACAACAAACAAATACGAGACGCGAGACTTACAACAAAAACCATTACGACCTCGCAAAAATACGACTTTAACGGCCGACCCTCGCTATCCTGAAAACATTAAAAATACAATAAATACACACAACAAACACATAAAAAGCTTACCCACAGCAAGAGGGGACACCCAGAACCTGTGCAAGTGAAGTTACACCTCCATTTAAGTCCAACTTACAGAGTTTAAACACCCGAAAATCACCTAAGCAAGAGAAAAAATGACCGCCAAAAAAAACAAAAACGAGGCTACAGGACCCTAAAGACGCAAAACACCAGCAAACACAGACGGATTTTCCGAAAAAGACGAACTAGGTCCAAGAACAAGGACGCTAAATTAGCCACAGCCGCGTACCACACATTATGCGCTATATTACAACACTAACTTCCTGAATGCTTAAGTACACAGCTACCCTAACGGATTTCCCTCGCGCACGCACACTATTTACACTACACACTGCACACATTGCTGACAATTACACAGCAGCTCCACAGCAGGGAATACACACATTGTATGTTACAGCAACATGAAAACAGATTGCCAGCTCTTCAGCACAATGCTTCCTGCATATATTACTTCCAAATAGGTAAAGTATATTCCTTTCTTAATGTATTATTTATTTGATTACCATACACTAAACAGCATTAGCTCACTTGCAATTTCATTGCCGTCATTTTTTGACAGGCAATAATCTAGTCATCAATATATTCATAAGTAAATGCCTTAAAAAAAAAATTAAAAGTGTCATAACATAATAAACTGATTTAAATATTTATTTGCTTATAAGGTCCTAGACCTGTTAGGCAATGAGCAGGAACATAGATATATACATTTGAAAATGTACAACATTTTTGGGCAAGTTTTTCTGTAATTATTAATAATTAATAGTTGAGCAATGAATGTACAATAATGATCATTACTTCAGATATATAAATGCAATATTAAATCTATTCATTGTAAAATAGACAATATTTTTTTTTTAATGATTCCTAATTAATAATTAATTCATTAATAGGCGTTAATTAATTAATAATGACCAATGGAAAACAAAAAGCCTTAATCATTTTCTCCTAAAAAAGAGCATCATAAAATGATATACCTGTAAAGGTGATCTTATTGCAGATTAAATGCTGCAAACGTAAAAAAGTAAACCATTAAACTGTAAAATGAAATGAAAAGCATTTGTAATGTTTGAATGCAATGAATTAATTAATCATTCAGGGTATCATGTTTCATTGGCAAACATGCAAATCATAAAGGTGTAAGCATGGATATATTCATATATAAATGCACTATAAAATATTAAATGTAGCAGGTGTCATAATATAATAAACTGATTTCAATATTGAACTGCTTTGAGGATACTATCCCTTTCAGGCAATGAGCAGCAACACAGAAATATAAGTGCACTGTAAAATGTACAGGTAAAATTTGAGGTACAACAGTGTATTTTTGTACCTCAAACGTCCCTGGCAAAGTCATACGTGCCTGGCGGTGTTCTGCGTTGGTCAACTGCTTGCAGCCGATCCTGCATTTACAAAGTGTTTTGTGGCGAAGTCCAGCGTTTTTCAATGTGTGGTCAGTGCTCCTTTGAGTCTAAATGCCACGTGTTTCATTGCGTTCACTACTCACCTCGCTTTGCGAGGCTCTCAGGCTATGAGCGCCTTTGTCGCTAAGCACCTTTGTGCTGCGAGTTTTAGTGCCTTAACGTCTCGCCTCGCTATGCGAGGCTTGCAGATGATGAACGCCTTCAGCGCTCATCACCTAATTGCTCCGAGTTAACATCTCACCTCGCAAGCGATAAGCGTCTTCGGTGCTCATCGCCAAGTCATACGCACCACGCAAAGCGTGATGATGTCTTGTAGTTTGACAACTATTATATGTGATATACATAGCTCGTGTGTTGTGCCATCTACAGTACATATGAACGTTAGATATTTTTTCCTCCATGTGGTTAAAAGTTACCTAAGTTTATGGCTTATATCAATACATACATAGTTGGTGCGGTGTGCCATCTACAGTTCATATGAACTTTAGATATGCAGTGTGTAAGACTGACCAATCTGTGACCAATGCTCAGCAATGGGTCTTAACATGCTTCTGAGACATGGTCCAGGTTAGGCTAGTACATGACACGCACATGCAGTCCCTAATAGTCTCCACATATGCTACACTGTGCACGCCCATACATGTAATCTCTTTTGGATGTAAAATCAATGTTGATCTACAGCTATACGTCGCTGGCTATTGGGTCTAAACAGTAGTACTGTTAAGTGACACAGCTTTAAATGGTACAATGTAACATGGGGAAGGTAGAGATAGTGGAACTCATGACAAAAAACCAACAATTGCAATTGATATTTACGGTGAACGGTTTTGTTTTATATGAACTTTGAACAAACAGCACAAATAACACTAACACAAACTGCATTGGCAACTGCTATTCAGAATCTGTTTTAAATACAAGTAATTATGATAATAATATGATAATAATATCATATATAATAATATTTACATGGTTATTGCTGCTCCATATATCTGTAGTCATAACCAGAAATCTTACAGTGCTATTGTATGTCAGTTATCTATGTGTGTGGGTGTCATATGTGTGCATATGAGGGTGTGATGGTGCATATGATACTCACTTTGCATTGTTTCCTGAAAACCAGTATCCAACTGTTCTGAAAGGCCTACTACTGCTGCTGGCTCTGATGACTCCTTGATAGTACTTTCCCAACCACAGTAGATGATGTTGAGTGGTGGGGCACCACCAGTTCTACGGGCTACTCTGGCCTCCACTGCCATTTTCTCCTTGACCTTCATCCAGAAGTCATCATATCAGTGTTTAACTGACACCCTGGTTTGCAACCTCTAGTGACGCAACAGCTGCAGTTACCTCATTCCAGGCACATGTCTATTCGGCAGGCCTCACAATCCACCCATTCTGGATGTTGCGACGGCGGGCTTGGACTTCCATGAGGAGGGTTTCTGTCTCCTTTGGGCTATAATTGTGGGGCCTCTGCTTTGCCACAACCACTTGCCCTGTCAACTATGCCTGGGGTTCCTGGCCTCCCTGGCCTCCCTGATCTCTCCCTGATCTCTCACTGATTTGTACTCTTAAGTTGTTTAAATAACCTTGCCACACCCATTGGAGAAACAATACTGAGAAAGATTTTGGCAACAGGGGGATCTAAAAGGCCATCTGTGGAAAAAAGTATCATCTCGTTTTAGATGTAGGTGGCCAGAGATATGTAATTCATAATGGGCCATAGATGGGAGTAAAAATCTCAAAAAACAAGGTTCTTGATGGTCCCAATGAATAACTTTTGTGGCCCATTTTCCACAAACCCAATACATACCCACTGGTAGATGTATAACAGGAGGACATTTTGAAGGACCATTAAAAGGAGTAAATATGGTGTCTCTAAATCTGGTTTTGCCATTCAAACAAAAATCTGGCACGGCTTCAAAAACATCAGTTTTAGTGATATTTTGTAAGGCTGGTAAGTTAGAGGTAAACCATTGATATGTCACAGCTAAATCTGAAGGATAATTAGGTGTACAATATTGATATCTAGTAATATTCAGTGTAGAAGAAGGAAACATCAGACCATTCCATAAAGCAGATTTGCCAAATTCGTTAAATATTAAGGACATACGATTGTTGTTCCAGCTATTGGGGACAAATTTTCCATGGGCATTAATAAAGTGATAAAACTATAGACATGACCTTTTAAGTCAAACTAATCAATTCATCACTGTGATGGTTAGTGTTGGGTTCTTTGGTTCAATTTTGCATAGCTGAGTGTCTGATTAGATCAGCAAAGCAGGTAAGCTAAAAGTGACTGGAGTCATAGGAAATCCAATATCCACACTAGGGGGTGACTTTGCACAGATCCAACAAGTCTGATTAGTTGGTTTTATCAGCTTTGCTAATTGATATGCCTGATTACAAGCTTTAAGAAATAAGTTATAATGATGTGCATGCTCAATTACAGTATAATGTGTAGCAAAAACAAGCAAATATATGTTTGTAATTATGAAAGAATGTCCATCTTTGGAGCCCATTTCAGACTGGCGAGAATCCAAGTAGGAGTTCCTTCTGTGAGGACGGCGGTCCTGGTTACGGCAATAACAGTCATCGGAGGTCCGTATGGTGTGTCCAGTGACTTAATCCGTATGATCTTCTTCACCAACACTTTATCTCCAGGGTTGAAAGGGTGTGTCGGTTCACCTGGTGGAAGAGGAAGAGAAAGAGTTATTTTACCATAGATGTTGTTCAATTTATTGATCAATTTATATACATACTCTTCTTGAGTTGTGCCTATCGGGACCTTCACCTGGGGGCCTGACTTACCAACATAGCCATAGGGAAAGGTCTTCCCATTAATACTTCAAAGAGAGAGAGACCAGTAGTAGCATTAGGGGTCATGCAAATTTCAGCCAAAATTGCAGGCAAATATCGTGGCCAATTTTTAAAAGTGCCATTAGTTCCCTTTCTCAACTTCTCCTTAATACCTTTGTGAGAGTGATAAATACCTTTGCCATCTGCTGAAACAAATCCACGTAACTGCCAAATACGGCCAAAATTGTGAACTATGCCAAAAGCGTATATAGAATCTGTGTAAATGGTTACCAGGTAATCCTTAAAGAGGCAGCATGCCTAATACAATGCTACTAGTTCAGCAGCTTGAGCTGATACGTAGGGCAGGAAGTATGCTGCATTAACCAAATCGGGGAGTTGTGCAACTGCAAAACCAGTATGAAATTGAACATCAGAAGGGCGAGAACAAGAGCCATCTACAAAAACAATTTCTCCATCTGGTAAGGGAGTGGACTGGAGATCAGCTCTAGGGGATGTCTCAATGTGTATGTTCTCATTGCAATCATGTGTCTCAGGTGGAAGGACAGAATCTGTATGTATGGATAATAGTTTCCACAACAATTGTGCAGGGCCTTGATGGTCAGGTGAATATTTGATAACGAGGTTGGAAGTGGCAGTGAGAATTGCCTCATAACCAGACCTTCTTGGGGCAGTCATACAGTCAGGTCCATAAATATTGGGACATCGACATAATTCTAATCTTTTTGGCTCTATACACCACCACAATGGATTTGAAATGCAGACTTTCAGCTTTAATTTGAGGGTATTTACATCCAAATCAGGTGAACGGTGTAGGAATTACAACAGTTTGTATATGTGCCTCCCACTTTTTAAGGGACCAAAAGTAATGGGACAGATTAACAGTCATAAAACAAACTTTCACTTTTTAATACTTGGTTGCAAATCCTTTGCAGTCAATTACAGCCTGAAGTCTGGAATGCATAGACATCACCAGACGCTGGGTTTCATCCCTGGTGATGCTCTGCCAGACCTCTATTGCAACTGTCTTCAGTTCCTGCTTGTTCTTGGGGCATTTTCCCTTCAGTTTTGTCTTCAGCAAGTGAAATGCATGCTCAATCGGATTCAGATCAGGTGATTGACCTGGCCATTGCATAACATTCCACGTCTTTCCCTTAAAAAACTCTTTGGTTGCTTTTGCAGTATGCTTCGGGTCATTGTCCATCTGCACTGTGAAGCGCCGTCCAATGAGTTCTGAAGCATTTGGCTGAATATGAGCAGATAATATTGCCCGAAACACTTCGGAATTCATCCTGCTGCTTTTGTCAGCAGTCACATCATCAATAAATACAAGATAACCAGTTCCATTGGCAGCCATACATGCCCACGCCATGACACTACCACCACCATGCTTCACTGATGAGGTGGTATGCTTTGGATCATGAGCAGTTCCTTTCTGTCTCCATACTCTTCTCTTCCCATCACTCTGGTACAAGTTGATCTTAGTCTCATCTGTCCATAGGTTGTTGTTCCAGAACTGTGAAGGCTTTTTTAGGTGTTGTTTGGAAAACTCTAATCTGGCCTTCCTGTTTTTGAGGCTCACCAATGGTTTACATCTTGTGGTGAACCCTCTGTATTTACTCTGGTGAAGTCTTCTCTTGATTGTTGACTTTGACACACATACACCTACCTCCTGGAGAGTGTTCTTGATCTGGCCAACTGTTGTGAAGGGGGTTTTCTTCACCTGGGAAATAATTATTCGGTCATCCACCACAGTTGTTTTTCAGTGGTCTTCCGGGTCTTTTGGTGTTGCTGAGCTCACCGGTGCGTTCCAAACAGTTGATTTGGCCACACCTAATGTTTTTGCTATCTCTCTGATGGGTTTGTTTTGTTTTTTCAGCCTAATGATGGCTTGCTTTACTGTAAATACCCTCAAATTAAAGCTGAAAGTCTGCAGTTAAAGCACATCTTGTTAGTTTCATTTCGAATCCATTGTGGTGGTGTATAGAGCCAAAAAGTTTAGAATTGTGTTGATGTCCCAATATTTATGGACCTGACTATATGTTGTGTGGTGGAATTGTGTAGAAGTGTGAGCACCTGGTGAGAGTGTGAGAGTACAAGAGGTTGGGATGTTTCTACCATTATTGCTGCAGCAGCAACAGCACGTAAGCAAGCAGACATACCTCGAACCACAAGGGGCAGGACTTTAGATTAAAATGCCACAGGTCTATAGCCTGACCTTTGCTCCTGTGCTAGGACCCCTGCTACTGTTTCCTCATCCTATTTAACATAGAGATGAAAAGGCAGTTGGTAGTTTGGAACACCTAATTCAAGTGCTTGGCAAAGAGATGACTTGAGATACTTGTATGCTTTGTCTTTTACAACAGTCCATGACAACAAGTTAGGAGCTTGCTGAAAGGTTGCTTTGCGCAGAATGTGATTATAATAGGAACAGTCTGGAATCCATTGACGGCAATAAGTAAATACACAGGAAGGAGAGTAGTGCGTCCTTAGTCTTAGGTTTGGGTAAACGTGTGAGAGCAGAAACACGTTCAGGAGATAATAATCTTTGTCCATGGGAGAGGAGGAATCCCAAATAGAGGACAGTTGTCTGACAGTATTGCATTTTGCCAGGGGAGACTTTGTGGCCTTCAAGAGCAAGCTGTGTGAGGAGAGAGAAGGAATCTTCCTGAGAGACTTCAAGGCTTAGACTACACAGTAATAGATCATCTACATACTGGAGGAGGACAGAACCTGCAGGGGGGACCAATACTGCAGGGTGGCATGGATTGCAGCAGAATAGGCTGTGGATGAATCACAAAACCCCTGGAGGCGTGTCCATGTAAATTGTTGATGCCCATAATTAAAGGCACACAAGGCCTGGGTACTTGGGTCAACTGGAATACCAAAAAATGCTGAATTAAGATCTAAACAAGTAAAAGACGTGGCATTTGCTGGTATAGTAGTGATAATGTAATTAACATCTGGGACTATGGAAGCTAGAGGCTCAACCAAATCATTAATGGCCCTAAGGTCCTGTGTAAGATGCAATGTCTGTCTAACTGGTTTAGGGACAGGATTAATGGGAGTGTTGTAGGGCGAGATAGTAGGAATAATAATTCCTTTAGCTAACAGTTGCTCAATAATGGGCAAAATACCCTCTTCCTTTTCCTTTGACAATGGGTATTGTTTAGCAATACAGGAGATGCGTCTGAGCGGAGCTTGGCCTTGCAAGGTGTACAATGCACATAACCTGGGTCTGTGGGGGAGGTGGACCACAATGTAGGTGGTAAATCGTGTAAAGTGGGAGGTAACTGATCAAGAAGAGTGGACTGTGTAAAGCTACATGGAACACTGTCTAGTGGAATGTATTTTGACTGTCTACACAGGCCTTCACCCACTAACCAAGTCAACATTTGAAAATTGCTGTCAACTACGTCAGCAATGGTAGGAGTAAGCAAAATGCCTGTGACCACCTCTGGGAAGTCTTCAAAAAAAATTCAATGAGATCATGTGGAGAGCATGGCAAAGGATTTCTCAGAGGAGTGAGAGAGGCAGCATCAGTAAGAGAATGGGAGACAGCATTGCAGCATTGACAGTAGTGTTACAAGCAAGGGGGGAGTAATGGGACACATAACAGATACCCCTTCAACACCAACTGAGGATTCGCCTGCTTCAAATGTTTTCCCACTGTAAAATATTCTGGATAAGGATGAGCGAGTTGCTCCAGTATCAATAAAAAAATCATATTCTTGATTGTCTACTGAAAGTGATATTTATGACAACTCATCCCACCGACTAGACAATTGGGAAAGATAACAGGCGATAGGGTATATCCTCTGGAATCCCTATGGGTGTTGAAAACTATGGGAGGGTTGGTTGTTATTACCACCCCAAGTAATGGGAAACTGCACTGAATGATTATTCTATGTGTCTCTTACACTGGGTGGAGCCCTACACTCCTTTCTCCAGTGTCCTGTCTTACCACAATTAAAACATGGACCTTGTCCATTAGCTCTACCTCCAGAGTTGTGTCTATTTCCCTGAGGGTATCTCAAAACTCCCTGGTTTTTAATCTGTGAGTCATTATAACAGTTTCATTGTTACGATAGCTCTGTCTTCCTCTGTTATTGTTATTATGGTACATAGTAGTAGAGGGTGTTTTCGTTTTCAATGGTGCTGTAAAAACTCCACCTGCATCTTTAACTCTGGCTGCCTCAATCCATTGCTGTGCACCTTTTCTGTGCCAGTTATCAATGCCTTGCCTTATGGTCTGTGACACATTAGGTTGCAGATTAGCCATTGCATGTTGTGCAAATAATGTCCCCATGTATAAACGTAATCCACATTACTCTAACCAACATCTTTTAAATCTGACCAAGAAATCTGACACTTCCTCATTTTCTTTCTGTTTACATACTAACACGGGAGTAACATCCAGCATCTGTCCATGCAAATCGTTTAACTTTTCCATACTTTCCTTCCACATTCCTTTAACCTTTCTCAAATCACTCCATGGATTGCTATCTGTATTAGGGGGATTATCAAATCTTCCATCTAAGAACTGAACATCCTTCCAATCCTGCTCAAAACCTTTGGTACATCCATTCAAAAAAATGTATTATCTGCACCATTCATGCAGAGTCCCTTTGTGGAGCGTTTCAAATATGCTACAGCTGCCGCTATTTTTTTTATCAAGTTTGGACATCCCTCAGCTACAGCATTATACACTGGACATCTGGGATTTTTTTAATCACCTGATTACCCACAGTCATAAATGGCATTGCCAAAGTTTCTGTGGTATCTACGGTGGTACTTTTAGGTGAGGTTAGTATGATATTTCTGGTAGATTTCATTGACCTAGTTCCGAAGGGAGATATTCTTCTGGTGGATGAATGAGAGGATGAGTCTGGAGAGTCTGGTGGGGGTGACATGTTTTTGTGGGTATATTGTGGCTGCAATTTACATTAATTCATCATCAGGGTCATTCTTAATCATGCTAAAGGGGTTGCTTTTTGTTGTGTGTTAATCAAGGGGTTAGTGTTAATAAAGGGATTAACTTTTAGCAGTTTAGGGTACATATGAGAAGTTTTCACATCCTTACATGGTGGGGAAGATGGTATTAATGGAGCCATCAAGAGTTGATATTTTATTTTGGGCCTATTAGGGTTTGGTACTGTTTTTTTCTGCAATCTTTACACATACCTTGGCACATATTTACATATAAGGTAATCCCATTCTGGGTCAGGACCATACCAGTACCATGTAGGGTCATTTAATAGCATTCCCTTTAATTGCCAGATACTGAATGTAGAGAATGATCCTTCTCTGGGGAATGGGGTGGCTTGTGATCCTAGGCTTTCAGTCCAGCCAGCCACATTATCAATGAATGGATCACAATAGAAATCACCACATGTTCTAGCTACATATTGTTTAGGGGTTTCCTCTGGCATAGGGTCAGGTAATTTATTCAGTGACATTTTATCTGATGATAGTTTCATTTTTAATATCCCCTTTTTGCGGGGGGTGTTAGTTTTGAAAGAGATAATGGTCTTAGTAATCTTATTTTTTGGACCCTCATCTGGTCTCTCTCTGTTTGGTTTATCTGTTCTATTACCCAGTCTTAAAAATCTTAAATTAGTTCTTAAATGCGAAAAGAGCAAGTTAGTGGTTATTTTTATGCACAGCCAGTAATAAAAAGCAGAACAATCTCTGTAGTAAATGTATAATACAGTGCAGTAAAAAAATAAATCTTATTATAGCATTAAACAATCTATACATTTATAGCCTTAAAATAGACAATACAGGAAGTTGTAAATCACATACAAGGAATAATGACTTTAACCTGCCTTTTATACTTTCAATAGAACTTTAACCTATTTAAAAAAGTCCCCCCCCCCCCGCAATCAACTTAAATATTAATAATTTGTGCTAGACACTCTGCAGAGACGGTGAGTCATAAACAAAAAATATGTTATATATTTACTCACCGTACTTCTGGAGACTATCCTGGACGAGCCCCCAAGTTGCTAAAGTGGCAGGATATGCTCCACTGCTGGTAGGACACTCACCTTGGTCAACGAGATTTTAACAACCTTCCTCTATGTCTCTCTATTAAATGGCTGCAGAATTCTGAAAAATCTGAGGTTAAATAGTGACAAAACACAAGGAAATATCATTTGAACCAATGAATTCAGAGTTTTTAATCAGAATGGTACCTATATTTATAAGGCAGAAAGCATCATACAGTAGCAGAAAACCATTGCAATATTTCTTTATAACATGATATGATGTTGTTGATCATTTGTTAATTTGTGGTTTCACAGAGGCTAGCAGACGTTTGTATTCGGAACTACGCAAATTTGTTATAGAATAAGAGGAATTAGCATCTCAGTATGGGATATTACAAATGATAATCCCGTTAACACCATTCCATTCTGTCACGTTGCCAGTTTTAAGTGGAAAATAACAAATGAGGAAGAGTTATGTCCATAAGACGAAAATAACATAAATGAGGAAGTTATATGTCTATAAGATGCATATAACATAAATGAGGAAGTTATATGAGTAGTTTTGTTAATATATAAGAAATATAAAAATAATCCATGTAATGCATAATAAGCTTTGAATATAAGAGCACCCCAATATTCCCTAACATCTCTCTAGCACTCTCTGTCTCTTTCTAGCACTCTCTGTCTCTCTCTAACACTCTCTATCTCTTTCTAACACTCTCTATTTCTCTCTCTAGCACTGTCACTCATTCTCTCTAACACTCTCTATTTCTCTCTCTAGCACTCTCACTCACTCTAACATTCTCTAGATCTTTCTCTAACACTTTCTATCTATCTCTAACACTCTCTAACTCTTCCCCAGTCTCTCTCTTGATTTTCTCAGCTACAGCACATTCAAAGACGTATGGTTTTCACAGTCTTTTAAACAGTCTCCTGTGGAGTTGATTGGTGTTCTCTGCTTCCTATGGGTTAATTGAACTGGGACGGGAGGGCAAATTTCGGCCTTGCTTGATTTTGGCACACTTCGTCAGGTTGGATACTCGGAAGAGTTACATGTGAAACCAGGGTTTACAGGCTTGAGGCTTCGGCCCATAACTTAAGGCCTTGCTCAATTGAATAGTCCGGAACCGAAGACGAACGGGAGCCCGCAGCAGGCCCACAGACATACAGCCTCGTGATATGCAGGCTTGCAATTAAATCTGGCTATTTGAGTCTTTCTAAGAACATAATTTAGCAGAAAAAAAGATATGGATTGTTTTAAATCAGAAATAAAAAATAAATAAATATTGATATCTCTGCAGGAGCCAGGAGAGATCCATTGTACATTGACTGAAATTGTGTGTGTATGTGTGTGTGTGAGAGAGAGGGGAGTTTACATTTCTTCAGAGCTTTGGTTGCATCCTATAATACAACTTCCTGCTTGTGGGCTGTGGAGGTGAGGGGTCTGATGTCAATTCAGTCTTATCCAGTTATCTCCTCCCTTCACTTATAGCTATAAACACACAAACACATCATCTAGCTCTCAGGATGAGATGTAACAAACACAAAATGTAATCATGTACTGATAAAGAGTCTTTAAAAATTTAGATTTTCCTAAAAAAAATTATACAGCTGCTAATATTATTAGTTTTGTTCATATTTGACACACAAGTGTTTTTTTGTTTTTTTCTTGAACTGCAGTGGTCCTTTGATGTAAGATAATGAAAAAATAACAGAAAGTCAAATTACATGTTTTACAATCATACGATTTCAATGTGAAAGCTATTTAACAGTAGAGGTGTTATCTCCAAGGGGAATATTGTTGAGCAATGTCATCTTAGAGGACGCATGCAATGTTTTACATTAATCACCTATGATTTAATCATCTTTAACATCCCCCTATATTCATCTTAGTAAAGAGCAGCTTGATAGAACATTTATTAACATTTTTACTCTGTACTATAATTCAATAGTACTTTTATTGCTGCAAGCTTGAAATATTCAGCTAAAGATATAGCTTGGAGACGAGGTATAAGACGTTTGTATCTGGATAATATTTTCCCTGCTGTGCAATTTTTTAAAAAGAATATGTTTGTGTCCCAGGTATTTTTACATTTAGTAATTCTTAAAAAGAGTAGAGCTTGATTTAAAGGTGCAGTACCATTTATTCTGATGAATGGAATCCACAAATAAATGTTACACCAGGACACATATCCCTATAACTTATAATGCCTTACACTTGCCTAAAAATAACTGTAATAATTTAAAATTGTGTTGCACTGCTGTTTTTTTTCAGCTATTCCTAATCTAAAATGATATTAGAAAATAATTTTTCCATAACAAATTTCAAAGTTTATCTAAATGTCTCCTACCATAAATTGGTATTGTGATGCACTATTTTAAGAATAGCATAACAGGTATTTCAGTATCTGTACCATACAGTTGACAGGCCATCTTACAGAAATGTAATATTGAATCAAAATAATGCTCTGTTGTGAATCATTAAGCATGTATGCACTAATAGTTGGCTGTTGTTGTATTATGCTTGTAATAAAATAATAGCCTGCTAAACAGAAACAGAAATTTTACCATACTGATTAAAATACTGTCTGTCTATCTATTGACAGGTTGGCAGCTGATCAAAGTGATATCATATAACACTGTACCTGTAAGGACTAGTACCCTTAGTTTATTGACCTTCCAATGGACAGTGAAGATACTTGTACCCACAAAATGTAGACTTGAATATCTCTTGTACTTCTTATTCCTCTTGGACTTGCAGCAGGATGTGCAGAGTAGGAGCAGATAGCACACTAAGGATTTGAGCAAACTGGCATGGAAAAAGGAGTTGGTCTTAATGGAAGATGGCAAATTAATTTGATCTGTGTCGTTGTTAATATGATTTAGTATTTTATCAGGTTCAATGTAATAAGCACAATTTATTTGAAGCCTGGTGGAGATGTATTTTAAGGAAATATACTTTTTTATTGGCTGAATAGATGGAATGTGGTCCTTTAACAAAGTTCACAATTAAAACCAAAATTACTAATAAATATAAGTTTTATTTCTTCACTTTGTTAAAGGTCAATAATCAAAAACTCCAAAAGGGCGCTCTTTTTTCTTTTTGTTTCCTTCAGGTGTTTGGTTCTGTCAATCAGCCATTAACAATAGACCACTTATTGTACCATTGGTTCATCTAGTTTCCAAACTAAAGGTTTATTTTGTAGCTGGGCTGAGTTGGTAGTCTAAAGCAATCTTAAAAGGTAAGGATTTGGTCATCTCTTAGTAAAGATAATTAGGTGTGAATTTGGCTAGGAAAAGGAGCTGGGCTCAGTTTTTTTTTTTTGCTTAGACATAATAGGTGTTGTTCAAGAGTTTGGTCAGTCTTTATGAAATTAGCCTGCATGGAAAATCGACAGATGTGCTAAACTTAATACTTGATTGTGTTACTGGGAAAAATCCTATTCAATTGTCATTCAGCTCACTGAAAATGATAACAAAAATAGTAAATGAGCTTTACTACATCCATACAAAGCCAAGGTTTTAGTTTTTCCTTTAGCATTTTTCAGGTCAACAAAAAATCCCATAGCCGAATAGGACCAGTGTTTCTCAGGTGCAGAAAGATGTTGAAGAGGAACATAAGGCAAGGTCCAAGCAGTTCTTTAAAGAAGTTCTCTGGTTTGTGTCTACACAGTTTAATATAAATAATTACAGTCTTTTATGTTTATTATATTTCATTTTGCTTTAATGATGACAGACATTGTTCTTTGTCTGTAAAAGAATTAGTAACAAGGGGAAGTGGAAGGAGCATTAGGCACAGATACGATTTCTTCAACTAGCTGCTTGACAATAGCAGACAATAGACCCATTAAGATAACACTCCCACTCAAGTTTCAGACAAAGATTGATTATTACATAAAACAATCAGAGTAATCTAATTATAATTTTTTCTCTACAATGTTTTCAATTTCCTGCCTGTGTCTGCAAATTTTGTGATTTAATTTTTTTTAACCAAACTAAAGTGGACATTTAAAATGTACATTAACTTATCCAGACCACGTTGTACAACATCTAGATAGCCTCTCACCTCTGTCAGCAAGGTTTTTTTAAAGGTGATTTTACTGTCTCTTTTGATTTTGGTAAATCAAAATGTAATACATTTTTAAAAATAATAATAATGGTGGCACAGAGGGAAGATCTCGTCATCACATAGGTGTCTTTGGGTTGCAGCTCCTAACATAGTTACATAGTTACATAGGGCCTCATTCTATTATCGGCCGTAGGAGATGCGGGGCCGCAAGGACCGGCCTCAAGCTATTTGCCTATTCTATTCCCTTCCGGCCGGGGATTCCGGCAGGCTTGCGGCCGGCGCCTTGCTATCCCTTGCGGCCGCAGGCGCCGGAGGAAAGCCTTTGATCTTAAACGGCCGCAAGAGTTTCGGCCGTAAGAAAATCCTGGTTGCTATTCAATTGCTCCGGGAACCCTCTCTGCAAGGCTAAAACCGAGCCGCAGCTTACTTGCAGCAAAAAGGTCCGGCAGGCACACAATTAAGCACATTATAAAGCCATAATAAAGACATCCTGCACTCTGAGGAGACTATAAAGTGATTGTAGGTGTTAGCATTAATAGCACAACATTCCCCTACACTCAAATCCGTAAATAATTTTTATTTTAATTTATATCAAATATCCATGTAAAAAGTCCAGAGGGCTTGCAGCACCTCAGACCCGCCCACACTGCGACCGGAAAATAAACAGTTAATGTAATCTCGGATTTGTGCAAGCTTGAGAGGGGGTTGCTATTAATCCTCATGTCCCCCATTATGATCCCTAGCATTTACAGAGCTTTACAGTGCCGTCTTTAATTTATTTTTGCATTTAAAGATTTCTGAGCTTACGGCCGATTGCAAGATATAAGGGGATAGCCTTGCGGCGCCGTATAATTGAATTGTAAGGTAACGGGAGACCCGCAAGGAATCGCAGCCTTGCGGCCGATTTACGGACGATAATAGAATGAGGCCCATATAGTAATTAAGGTTGAATAAAGACTTTCAGTCCATCAAGTTCAACCTTTTTTTTTTTTTTTATAACATAAATTTTATTGAGAAGTTCTGGAATTGCAATGAAAAAACAAAAAGAATAATGAAAAACATAGTCCACATGTTGTCTTATAACTAACATCATATTGCTAATATATTAAAACCATTCCATTTAAATAAAAACTCCATTCCAACTCTTTTTCTTTTTTTTTTTGTCATTCTGTCCAAAAATATTCACACTAGTTTCTTAATACTCAGCAATATATACAGCTTATAAAGTCACATTGCTCAAATTGCAATAATTCACATTTCCATGGATGAACCTGAGCAGCAGGAGATATGTTGAAAGAAAACAAAATAGAAAAAAACAAACAAAAAAAAACAAGTGACATTATATAACACCTATGGTGGGGTGTCATCCCCCATTAATTCCCCGCTCAGCCAATCTTAAGGTAGCCATCCTCCCCCCCTGTACCTTTGGCGTACTGAAGAAATATCTCTCCGGGACCTCTCACCACTTCTCCCCGTCCGCTCCACACTCCACTCCCCAGTCGCACATCAGGAATGGCTTCTTTATTGTGTTCCCTTAACTTAGTTATTATATATTAATGTCTGTGAATAGAATCCAGGAAGCAGTGATGTGTATCTGATATGATATGGGTCATCCGCTCATTAATGCAAATAAAGTTTATTTTGTTTGTTACATCATGGAAATTAATATCCCTACTCTTCCATCGCCTTGCGATGGTGTTCTTAGCTGCTAGAAATATCAGTTGGGCCAGTTTATTCCCCTCCCTTCCCAATTTTGAGAAGCGTGCTCCCAGGAGACAGACTGCTATTGATGGTTGGAGTGGGGTTTTGAGTATTAGCGAAATTAAATTGGTCGTCTCAGACCAAATTTTAAATACCTTAGGACAACTCCACCAAGTATGAATGAAGTCTCCCCTTCCGTGACACCCCCTGAAACATCTATCTGAGATTGTTTGGGATATCTTATTTAGTCGAACTGGAGTTGTATATGCCCGATGTAAAATCTTAAGGGAGGTTTCTAATAAACTATAATTAAGTGAACCCTTAGATAGGTTCGTTAAGGATTCAGCCCATTTATTCCCATCCCAAATTTGCCCTAGGTCCAACTCCCACCTCGATACAAAGGAAGGCCTCCAAGTGCTTGGTGGACTATTGAAGATTTGGTATATTGACCCCAAGATTCCTTTGGACAGGGCCTCACTCTTACACACCACCGACATCCAAGTTTCCCTCGGGGGTCCATGGGTTCTTTGTATCTCATCAATCCAGCTCCTTATTTTAATGTAATTAAAGTGTTCCCGGTGTGGAACCTCGAAGTTCCTAATCATGGATTCTGAAGTTCTCATAATCCCTCCCTCAAACCAAGCCCCCAGCTTATCCAGACCATGCGAAGTCCAATAATCCTTGGACTCTGCAGTGATGGTGGTTAATAAGGAGGGCGATGTAAAGATCGATGTGAGGGGAGAAACCGGGTAAGTCAGTTTGTATTTCCTCCTAGCCCAGATCCAAACTCTCAGTGTAAACTTAGTTATGGGGTTCTGTATTCTAGAGTAAAAAGCGCTTGCACCTGGAGCCCACAGGATAGTACCCCACGTAAGCGGGGCCAACTGCAACTCCTCTACAAAGACCCAGTTTGGTTGAAGTGGAATGGAGTGAGCTAGTGGGACAGAGGCAAGCTGGGCTGCTCTGAAGTAACTCAGGAAATTAGGGCAAGATAGGCCCCCCTTGGATTTATGTACATACATCGTTTTTCTCGCTATGTTTGGGGGTCTATTTCTCCATATGAACTTAAACACTTGGGTCTGGAAGCGGGCCAATTCTGTATTTTTTATCTGGATTGGCAGCGTCCTGGCAAGATAGAGCAGCCTCGGCAAAATATTCATTTTAACCATGACTACTCTACCCGTCCATGAGATATGTCGGTTTGTCCAATTTTCCAGGTCTCGCCGCAGAGCCCTATAGAGAGGTGGATAGTTAGCTTTATACAAATTAGTTAATGAGTTGGTCTAATTAATCCCTAGATATTTGATGTGTGAGGGGGGCCATAGAAATTTGTGTACTCCCTTCAGGTGATTCAAAATATCCAAAGGGATCCCAACACTCAAAGCTTCTGTCTTGTCCTGGTTTAACCTCAGGCCTGACACATTGCTAAAGACTCCTATCGTGTCCATCAGGGCGCCTACAGAAGAGCTAGGGTTCGAAAGGGTGCAAAGCAGGTCATCAGCAAACAAGGAGCATTTTAGTTGCTGGTGTCCCACCCGCACCCCCTCTATAGAGGAGTTAACTCTGATCGCCTGAGCCAAAGGCTCAATGGCCAGAGCAAAGAGAAGAGGAGACAATGGGCAACCCTGTCTCGTACCTCTCTCGATTTTAATACAGGCCGTATGAGAACCAGGCAATTTTAGTGTGGCCCTGGGGAGTGTATAATAAGTACGCAGCAGGTTTAAGAAGTTTCCTCTGAACCCAAACTTATCCAAAGTGGCAAATAGGAAGGGCCATTCCAGGGTATCGAACGCCTTTTCGATGTCCAATGCGAGTAGGCACACAGGGAGACCCCTAGCCCTGGCCAAATGAATGACATTTAAAGTCCTCCTGATATTATCACTAGTCTGCCTGTTTGGAATAAAGCCTGATTGGTCCTTATGTATTAAGGCGGGTAGGAAGATCGAGATCCTCTGGGAGAAAATTTTGGCCAGCAGTTTGACGTCCCCATTAAGAAGCGAGATTGGTCTATAATTTTTAGCTTCCTTTGGATCCCGGCCCTCCTTGGGGAAGAGCGTCAAGTCCGCATGATTCAGCTCTGGGGGAGTTGTCTCTCCTCTTAGAATTGAATTGAAGAGACTACATAAATGGGGGGCCAGTATTTCCGAGAACTTTTTGTAATAGATGTTAGTGAACTCTGAGTGGAGTAAATATTTTGATAAAAGTCCCTAAAGACCTCCTGGATTTCATTTTGGCTGTAGGTGAGATCGCCTTTCCTATTTTTGATTTGGGATACCCTGGCTTGAGCATATTTAGCTTTTAAGCTCCTTGCTAGTAGCTTGTCAGGTTTATTCGCCTTAGCATAAAACAAATGTTGAGTCCTCCTTAATGCCTTATCCGTTTTTATGGTCAAAATACTATCCAGCTCTAGCCTGGCCTTATCTATCTGTTTCCTTAAAGCTATCGAGGGAGAAAGCTGATGTTGCCGCTCCAATTGAGATAGTTTCCCTGATAGCTCCTTTTCTTTTAGCCTGTTCTGTTTTCTGAATTGGGAGGCTAGCTTGATAAACACCCCCCTTATGTAGGCTTTGTGCACCATCCAGACACAACCCGCCCCTGTCTCCCCACCCGCATTGGACTCAAAAAATTCCACCAACTCCCTCTCAGTTTGCTCCTGGAATCTGGATTGCGAAACTAAGTATTCATTAAGTCTCCAGGTATAGGGCATCCGAAATTGAACTCCCAGGTCTACCTCTAGTGTGACCGCCGCGTGGTCCGACCAGGTGCACGGAACAATAGCCGCTTTGTTTGAGCTGTCTAGAAGCGAATTACATATATATATTGTGTCTATACGGGAATAAGTCCCGTGTGTGGGGGAATAAAAAGTATAGTCCCTTCCTCTGGGGTGCAGACCTCTCCAGGCGTCAACCAGATCTAAGGAGTGCAGAAGTTTTAAGATTTGCCTGTTTTTTTTGGAGAAGCGAACTTCTTGTGAAGTTTTAGATCTATCTGCCACTGGGTCTAATACCAGATTAAAGTCCCCTCCTATAATTAGTTTGCCCCATTCTCCCCCCTCCAGGACCCTTAAGAATCTGATCAGGGTCTTATGTGGTGCTTTCGTGGGGGCATAGAAGGAGGCTAGTGAAACTGGAGAACCCAGAATCGTCCCCTTTAAAATGATGTAATAGCCCTCCTGGTCCACTATCTTGGTTGTCATTTGAAATTGGAGGCTCTTGTGGAGCAAAATCGCCACTCCTTCTTTTTTGGAGACCTGGGTAGAGTAGTAAAAATGAGGATAATTTTTGTTGAGGTAGGTTGGGGCTTTATTCCTGGCGAAATGTGTCTCCTGTAAGAAGATCACCATGGGGTTAAGGGTCTTATAATATAGGAAAGCCTTCCTTCGCTTGAAAGGGGAGTTGAAACCTTTCACATTATGGGTAAGTAGTGTCATTGGTGCGGTCATGGATAGACTTGAGGTGTATGTTTTTGGTGCATTAATGTAGCCTTACCCTTCCGGAGGAGCGCCGAGGAGGGAGTGCAGAGCGGATTTCCCCCTCTGGGGGATAGGAGTGGTTGAGCCCGGCCAAGAAGAGGTCCAGTATGATTAGCTCTGTGGGGGGAAAAGAGGCATGAGTATAAGTAGTGCAGAGGCGGTCCCAAGAAGTCTAAGGGAGGCCGGATTATACCGGACAAGTCTGGCAGTATCTCAGAACTACTAGAACCCAACTCAATAGGCTGAAATGAGATCCGTTCCAATAGTACCAGGGGTCCTCCACTCTCTGAGGCCAGGCAACTTGGCCCACTGTCCAGCAGACAGGCCGCCGCCTCAAGCCCAGCTATGTAGAGCAAACCCTGATTTGGCTCAAAATCCCCTAAACAGCCATAGAGAAAGAGAAAACAAGAACTAGGAGGCACCAAGTGGCCAGTTTCGTTTAGGCAATAGGGGGGAGTACAGGGGCAAGAGAGCCCATGCTGATAGTTGACAAGGAGAAGAGCAGCAATGAAGAAAACACAGAGGGAAGAGAGAACAGTTGCTGCCAAAAGGTCTGACTGTCCCAAGACCACCCGTCTTGTCTTAAACATTCTACCCTCTTGGAACCCTAGAGCCTCTGTTCCAATTCCCGCTGGCAAGGCCAAGCAAAAGTAACCCAGAAAAGTATTAAGAAAACAGAATAAAGACAGAACCATGAATAGCTTATTTAAACGTTTAACAACATAATTTTTTATCTTGACTAAAGCAGAGTAAACCTTTAGACCCGGTCCAGTAAAGAAAGATCCCGACGGATTGGCTATACTATCTGCATTTGTATTAAAACTTATAGCTTTATCAGTCAGCTAACACCTGCTGAAGAGGGGAGGAAAAGCAAAACATGGGTTAGTAACATTCCAAAAGTCTTTGGTAAACATGGCCCCGCTAAGGGCCCCAGGCTCCTTTGAGGACCTAAGTAAAAAAAGTAAGAAAAATAACACGTCCTGGGAAAAGGCCAGGTCAGTTCCAGGTGGCTTCCATGTTAGTCTCTACCAGGGAATTTTGATATGGTGTTTTTAAGCCCTTGTAAATCCTTAGGATGCCGAAATAAGTCTTTGCTAGCCAGTTGTCTTTTCAAGCGGACCAGCCTATTTGAAAGTCACTGGAGTTGGCAGCAGCTGAATTATTGCATTTACGAGTCCATGATCTGGGAGGGTCGTCTATGAGTGGTCTTTGAGGCTTGGTCAGTGGGCCTCTTGTGCCTGGTCACTTCAGACCATTGCCTTTTCGGGAGAGGTAAAGCTGTTGATGCAAGTGATGTCGAGGTCGGGTCCCCCCCAGAGAGATCCAGACTCTTCAGAAGTTCTTGGCAGTCTTCTAGAGAGCGTGTTGTATACTGGGTGCTCCCTACTGCAAAAATAAGGGCAAATGGGAATCCCCAACGGTACCTGATGCCGTGGTGGAGAAGAACTTCCAGGGCTGGCCTCATCAGCCTCCGTTTTTGAAGTGTGGAAGGGGAGAGATCTGCAAAAAATTGAAGTTTGGCCCCGTCTGGGCCTGTGATCACAGCCTTCTTGCGGGTAGTTGCCAGGATTAGATCCCTTGATTGTTGGCGTAGTAGCCTTACAATGATGTCTTTGGGAAGGTCTAGGTTACGACTTCCCCCAAGGGCTCTATGGGCACGCTCCACTTCCCATTCGTGGTCTGGATGACCTGAGAGGATCTCGTCGATCGTGGCCTTAAGGTAGCGAGGAAGGTCGACTATTGCCGTAGGCACGCCTCTGATCCTCAGGTTGAATCACCTGGATCTATTCTCCAAATCCTCCAGTTTATCTTCTATGCCACAAATACGGGAGGTGTTATCCGCAATGGTGGCCCTGTCTCTCTCCTGGGCCTCTACCACTTGGTCAACGGTCTCTTCAAGTTGATGGGTCCTTTGGCCAATCTCATGTATGTCTTTCTGCAAAGATATGACCGCCCTGTCTATGTGAGAGGCCAGGAGAGCCTCAATTCTTGCCATTGAATAGCTGTTGATGGAGACTTCAGGCTGTGGGGCCCCCTCCAGGGGATCCAGGTCAGAGGTGTCAGATTGCTCCGAGACAGGGTCCTTCATCAGTGCCACCTGTGTTTCTGAAGCCTTGAAATGTTCGTCAATTTTTTTGGATGTTAATGACTTTTTGTTTTTCCCCATTTTTATGGAGCTGCTTCTACCCGGGGTAGCCATTGAGTGTCCAGACAACGGATGGATTCCACTGGGGGGGGTCACTCGGTATTAGCTTTTACCTCTCAAGTATTTAGGTCTGTTGTAGTCTGTCTTGTCTGTTCATATCTAGATTCTGTACTGAGATCTTGGCATCTCTCAGGCCCTGCCGGCGGGAACTGTGCTCGGCTCCTTCAGCTACATCTCCTTAGGCTGATATGCCCCGCAGTTCAGTGCCCCCAGCAGATCTGGGTTGTGTACTTATCAGAGTCCCACCAAGTGTCAAGTTCAACCTTTTAAGATCTCCTCTGATCTGCAATATGAGCATTAGTTATTAATTAATTAGTTGTTAATTATTAATTAATTATTAATCAACTATTTTTATTTTTTAATTAATAATTAATCCAGAGGAAGGCAAACAGAAAAAAAACCAAGTGAAACTTAGCCAATCATCTCAAAAGGGGAAAAAAAATTCCTTCCTGACCCCAGATACTGCGATCGGATTTCTCCCTGGATCAATACACTTTCTCTAATTATCCAGGAAAACCCTGAATTCCCTTCTTAATTAGAAGAAAATCCAGTCCCCTTTTAAAGTTATCTATCGAATCCGCTGTCACCACCTCCTGTGGTAGAGAATTCCACAGATTAACCACCCTTACTGTGAAGAACCCTTTTCTTTCTTTAAGGTGGAATCTTTTTACTTCTAATATCAAGGGGTGTCCTCTTGTCAGTTGAAAACCTCTTGGCACAAAAAGCTCCCTTGTAAATTCTTATTTATACTGACCCTGGATGTACTTATAAAATGTAATCATATCTCCTCTTAAATGCCTTTTTTCTAGAGAAAATAAGCTTAATTTGGTTAGTCTTTCTTCATAACTTAGCCCCTCCATTTCCCTAATTAGTTTTGTTGCCCTCCTCTGTACCCTTTCCAGCTCTAAAATGTCCTTTTTATGAAGTGGTGCCCAAAATTGTACTCCATATTCCAAATGAGGACGTACTAGAGATTTGTATAGTGGCAGAATTATATTTGCTTCCCTTGCTTCTATACCCTTCCTAATACATGCTAATATTGTATTTGCATTTGCAGCTGCTGCTTGGCTTTGAGCACTGTTCCCTAGGTGGTTGTCCACAAGTACTCCAAAATCCCTTTCAATATCGGATACCCCTATACTTGCTTCATTAAGATTATAAATTGCATGGCTGTTTTTCCTTCGCAGATGCATAACTTTACATTTATTCATATTAAATATCATCTGCCATTTAGATGCAGATTCCTCAATTTTATGTAAATCCCTTTGGAGGGAAAGCAAGATTTAATTACCTTGCACAACTTTGTGTCATCAGCGAAAATGGAGACACCACACTCCAATCCCACCTCTAAGTCATTAATAAATATGTTAAAAAGGAGAGGACCTAATACTGAACCCTGAGGAACCCCACTTACCACATTAGTCCAATCGGAGTATGTTCCATTTACAACAACCCTTTGCTTCCTGTCTTTTAGCCAGCTCTCAATCCATGAGCAGATATTTACTGCAATTCCTGTATCCCTTAGTTTACTCAATAGTCTCCCATGTGGCACTGTATCAAAAGGCTTTGCAAAATCCAAATAGACTACATCTACTGAGTTGCCTTGATCCAAGTTCCTATTAACCTACACATAGAAACTAATTAGATTTGATTGACATGACCTATCCCTCATAAATCCATATTGACTCCTACTTATAATCCTGTTCAAATAAACATATTCTTGTATATTATCTCTTATTAACAGTTTCACTCAATCTGGCAAATCTGTTGGTGTTTGTCAACTCAGAACTGGCTTGCCTTCTCCTGTTCCCCCTGATTACCCTTCTAACTGTAACCCAGCTACCTCCCTGGACATCCTCACTAGCCCCAGCTCCACCCTCCATGCTAGGCCCAGCTAAACTGGGCTCAGTGAGCGCCAACTCCCTTTCCAGTGGAACAATATTACTAAGTGTTGCAATTCTCCTCTCCAGTTCTCCAATTTCAGATTCCAGAGAGGCAACATTCTCACACCTCTCACAGAGGTATGGACCCTGAATCATCTGTTCCAGTATTGCATGCATATGACAGGATGTACACTGAGTGAGGTTGCCACTGGACTGACTCATAATTATTATTATTGTCTACAAAAATTCAGTGGGAAAAATAAACAAGAATAAAAATAATAATATATTAGTATAAAGTTTTATAATATATATATATATATATATATATATATATATATATATATATATATATATATATATATATATATATTTCCCCCTCCTTTTTTCTTTGAACTCCCTCCTTTTATTTAAACTCCTACACTTTTACTAGAATTGCACTTATACTAAAAATGCTCTTCTCCTGTTTATATTAACTGCTGCCTTCTCACCTGAGCACAATTAGTGCACTCTGCAGATTATCAGCCTTTACTTGTAAAAAGTAAAATCCACTTGCAAACAGCTCCAAACAGCTCACAAACCTTTATAGTAGTTTACCACAGTCAAACCACACCCCACTCACCTGGGCACAATTAGTGCACTCTGCAGATTATCAGCCTTTACTTGTAAAAAGTAAAATCCATTTGCTTAGTAGATTTTTCCACCTGTCATTAATCAAACTATAATAATATAATTTTGTATAGACTTTAGAAGACATTAGAAGTTCTTTCATATATAACTATTTGCTAGGATATTTGGTATAATTTGTAAACAAAAAATCCCTAGATCTCAATAACATGTTATCAAAGAGTATGCTATTTTTTACCCAATCAATTTATGTCATATTTCTTCTAGCATGCAAGGTAATGAACCAATCAAATAAAAGACATTTTCAAAACAATATACGCATTTTCTACATCTACAAATAAACAACAGCACCTTTAAGATTGAATGTACAAAGGAAATAATATAGTATTCTTCAAGTTCATTTAATCAGTTTTTAGTCCCAATATACTAATGAAATACTATTTATCATCACACACTCTTGGTGGGCATATTAAATGATTTTTCTTGAACAGTTTTAGTGGGGAGCACCAAGGCATTACAGAAAAGCCAGTAGGGAGTCTGCTGCTTATTTGCACACCACTGTGCTTTCAAGGTGAGAATTTAAAGCCAATTTAGTCGCTGTCAAGCATGGTATGAGAAATAAGAGGCTATGTCATTCCATGTCCCCAGTTACTTAGGATTGTGAAACACTGGGCAAGATGCTTTTAACCTCTCTAGTACAAACATTAGTGAGCTTATGGGGGGTAAAAGAGTTATAGAAGCCCTTAAACAGTACAGAGTATAGTAAATAAATAGTACATTTTTGTAAACATTTGAATTTCTAAAAATAAGTTACAAAACTTACATTAGAAAAAGGTAGATAAATCACTTCAGATATTATCAAGAAAATTATTTTCTGAGAACCACAGACATTTGTTGTCAGGTGTAAATTTATGAACGTAAAAAAGACTTTGAGCCTTATTCAATTGAGCTTTCGGGAGATCCAGGCTTCTGAAATGTAGGCTCCTATCCAGTTACGGGCTCTGGCCACCGATTCACTGCAATGGTTCACACCAGAAGTTAATGCCCCTCCAAAGCCTTTAATCTCCCACAGCTGCAAGAGTTGCAAATGCTAAAATTGCAAATTGCTATTCAATTGCTCCGATTCCCCCTCGCTAAGCCATCAAGCCCGCAAATGGCAAAAGTCGAACCACAAGTCACGGGTACCAAGGAGGGCTCGCAAAGAGCTTAATGACATGTCCGGAGGACTTTAAATGCACATATAGTCACACTACTGTACTTTTATTAAAAGTGAAAGTTAGGTCTAAGAATTAATAGCACTAGAATCTCAAGCTCACAAAAACTAAAACTATTTAATTTCATGTTTAATTTCCGTGTTATATTGATCTCGGCAATAAATGTGTTAATACATATAATGGAACTCGCATGTAATAGAATATCATATTTATGGCTTTATCAATATTGCATTATTTCTGGAATGTGGGTCTGATCGTAACTCGTAATTGAAACCCGTAAGACTTTGAAATCCAACCTCCATTTTTCTGTGACATAATTATGACAAACTCGTTTGCCATTGGCTCCATCTAAACCCGTAACTACGAGTTTGACTAATTGATCACGTTAATGGCCTCTCATCCAATGGTCGACAAATGGTTTACGGGTTTGGGTCTCAAGCCCGTAACTTGCACCCTGCTTAAATTTAATAGCTCTGTAACACAGCCAGATTTCAAGCCCGCAGCCATTGCGGGTCTCACATTGCACTTACGGGCTTCTAATTTAATAGAGCTGATAGTCCTTAACACTAGTTCCCATCTATCTAATCTAAAATTACAGTACTGTAAAAATAACAATAACTAATTAGAGAAAGATAATATTAAAATACAGACAATTAAAACATAAATTACAAATAAAATAAAAAAAGCATTACAATAAAAAAGTAGGTTGTGTTTATTTGCATTTAGAGTGCTACGGATTGGACTTTACCCTCCTTGCGGGTCCTCTCTAGCACCCGTTGGCTTCTTGGCCCCAGTTGCATGTTGAACTCCAGTGAATTTGTTGCAGTTTAATAGCTAAATTGCAATGTAGCAGTTACAGGTTTGACAGAACAAAGGATTTGGGTCCTGTAGGCTTTTTTTCTCACATAACCCGCAGATCGGCAGAGGCTTGCTTTACAGGGCCATTTTAATAGCTGTAAGTCTTATGTGTTACATTATGGACTACGGTTTTACACGTTGAGCTAATTTAATAGGGCTGTATGTGTGTCCTTGTAGTTCCATGAGGACCCACATAAGTGTGCCATTATATAAGTGTATGTAGCAAGTATGGATATTTCACTGAGCAGTGTCCCCCATGTCATCATTACAATTACAAAGTAGTGCAGAGAGCAGTTCAGTGTGAATGTGAACTCAATCACACTTCATCCTCTCCCCAAAAGGTCAATAAGAGGAGGACCTACAGCTCATCCCCTTACCAAAGTCCAATTTGATTGTACATAGATCCAACTCCTGAATTCCTCCCTCCTTCATCCTTGCTGGAGTTACCTCCCATTTTTATTACATATGTAATATACAGATAGATAGAAGTAGAGAGAGCGTGATAGTGGGAGATATTTTCTTATTATAAAAACAATGCAGACATGGAGGACGCACAATAATAAACCTGAAGTTGTGGGAAGCTGTGTAGTCACACTACATGCACAAAGCCAAGTAATGTGATTAGCTCTGTAAAACATGCTTGTATCATCATGCTGTCTATTCAAATGTAATGATTAAATATTTAATAGTTAGAGACTACCTTCAAAGTTGCAGTGTCCCAGGCAGGTTCCAGATCAATGTTTTGGTTCTGAGTATACTACAGAACGACATGTAACAAATTAAATCCTGGGTGATCCGTGTTTTTTTATAAAGCTGCACAACTGACATCATATGGATAACACTAGGTAGGTCAGCTGCAAAGCGGTAAGAAATACTACAAACAAGCCAACTACATTTAAATCTACATTCATAAATCTACAACCTTTGCACTAGCAACATTTTGCAAGATGCCACATGAACAAGTGACATTCAATGATTTTGTTTTTCTTGCCTTAAATTGACTGCGGGTTATTTCAAACTAATGACATTGCTGCTAGAAATAGTTGGGTCTTGTTAAGACCACCATCTCAACTGATATTTCTACTGAAAATAACTTATGTGTAAAACCAAAATATTATTAATAGAAAGGATCAAAATTAAAAGGTGTCTCCTTTATCCCTTCAAATAAATTACATCATAAATCAAGGACTCTTTGCAATTGTAATTTAAAAACAATGCATTAAACTCCAGCATATTATTTTACACTACAGCAAATATGTTGCAGTGTCCCCTTTGTTATTTAGTTGACAAGTGATGTTTTACTGTGAAACAAAAACATTATGAAACATGAATCATATAAAAAGTTATTTTTTAAACCATAAAGTGTAGAATTATAAAATATTACTCTATATATTACATGTAAATCCTAGTGACATATTTGTTATAGTGCATTTAATAGAACAGGTTACATACATTACAAATATTTTTCTTTGCATGACAAATAAGTACTCAACGATATAGTTTTAGACCCTGGGCAAACTGCTTTTGGGACAATGTTATTATTTCCTTTTGACCCAGCAATCATGGGTGTGTTAGTGAACTGCGCCATCTTATGAAGTTCTTTATACAAGTTTTCTACCACATTGACTGATTCTATTTAACTGATTTACTTCTAAACTTTTCTAGAAGTCTCCTCTTCACTACCTCTCATGAACTATAACTCCAATTCACATGTATTAACATACCTGACTTGTATTTTGATGTTGGGGTCCCTGGTGATCTAATGGTTTGGATTTAGTGCTTTCACCACTGTGACCTGGGTTTCATTCTAGACAGGGAACCAAGAGGTCACACAACCCTGAAGCCATGCCTGGTCAGTACTTGGATGGGAGACCACTTAAGAATACCAGGAGCTGTATGATGGGGTCTACTGGAAAATCAACTGGCAACCCAATCCAGTATATTTGCCATGCATACTAAGTGGATCAGCATAGTGTGTTGCGGTCCATGAGGTCATGGAAACTGAGGCATGACTAAATGACCTAAACAAAACAATGTTGATGTTAACATTTTGGATGATGCAGTTTGCTGATGTAAACTTGATCTGTGCAAAAGATTTTTAAGAATGTTGTTTTTTTTCTTGCAAAGTTCAGGGTGTAAGCAACCACCATTAATGTATACTAGAGAATTGCCCGTCAAAAAATCACGGCAATGAAATTGGTAGCTAATGCTGTTTGGTGTATAATAATGAAATATATAATACATTAATAAATTAATATACTTTACGTATTTTGAAGCATTGTGTTGAAGAGCTGTGAATCTGTTTTGATGTTGCTGCAGCATTAGTGGTGTGGAGCTGCTGTGTAAGCGTGATGAATGTGTGCAGTGTAATAGTGTGCGTGCGCGAGACCAAACCGTTAGCGTAGTTGTGTACTTCCGCATTGTCGTAAAATGGCGGGTAATGTGTGGTATGCGTCTTAGCTGAATATCCGTAGGTCTTTTGTGGTGTTTTGTGAGTTTCTTGTGGTGTTTTCCGTGTTTAGAGTGCTGTAGCCTCGTTTTCGTTTTGTTCTGCGGCCATTTTTTCTCTCGCTTAGAGAATTTTCTAGTGTCTAAACTTTATTTTGAGTTAAATTAAGGTGTAAGTTGCTTTTTTTGAGGTCCTGGATGCTCCCTCTTGCTGTAGGTAAGCTTTTTATTTATGTGCTGTGTGTATTTCTTGTGTTTAGAATTTTTTCATGTTCCTGAGTTGCGGACGATTTTTGCGAGGTCGTAATGAGTGGTAACGTGTCTCGTATGTTGTTTGCGTTGCAACATAAAGTTTGCGAGGGTCGCGGTTGCTGTGTCGTGTTGTTTGCGTTGCGACGTAAAGTTTGCGAGGGTCGAAGTTGCTGTGTCGTGTTGTTTGCGTTCCAACGTAAAGTTTGCGAGGGTCGCAGTTGCTGGCAAGGAGCGCCTTCGGCGCTCCTTGCCAGCAACTGAGGCCCTCACCCGCGGCCCTCACTACGCCAGGGCCACGGCTTACTGCGCGAGGCCGCAAGCGTTAGCAACAACTCGTACGCTCACAACTATATATGTGATCGTTGTTGCCAAAACTTTGATATATATAGTACATGAGAATTTAGTTAATGTGTTTGGTTGTAATGCATCCTAGAAGAACTGCATTGTATGTTTATGCTTACATGAATATCCATTTATCCGTTTATCATTTATATTAAAAGGGAAAGTGATGTTAGGTATTGAAATAAATAGCACAACATTCTGAAGCTCGCAAATCGGCAATATAAAATAATTTTTATTATGTTTGAATTTCGTGTTATATTGATCCCGGCAATCAATGTGTTAATCCTCCTGGTGGTATGATTATGTCAGTATTTAGAATATAAAAGCAGAATAAAAAAATACTGACATAATCATACCGCTTCGCCTACGCTCACAGGGACTGCTTCGCCTACGCTCACAGGGACGGGATAATATATATATATATATATATATATATATATATATATATATATACATACATATGTAAAAAGAATATAGAAAAAGTTTAAGTGTATATATTGTATATATATTTATATATTTTTTTACACATATATATATATATATATACATACACAAATTTACACTTAAACTTTTTCTCTAATCTGGACCATCCCCCACCCTAGCCCCCTCAGAACACCATTACCCCTTCACCCCTCCTCCCTTCCCCCTTATCCTCCTCCCTTTCCCCATTCCCCCTTATTCTAATACTCCTGCCTTTCCTCCTTTCCCCTTATCCTCCTCCTCCTCCCTTCCCCCTTATGCTCCTCCTCCTCCCTTTCCCCCCTTTCCTCCCTTTCCCCTTCCCCTAATCCTCCTCTCTTTCACCCCTTCCTCCTTATCCTTCTCCTCCTCCCTTTTCCCCTTATCCTCATATTCCTCCCTTACCCCTCTTATCCTCCTCCTCCCTTTCCCCCTTGAGTTTGTGTGCATATTTAAATTACTTAATATTACTTATAATTGTTTCCATACCAACCATCTATCATACAATTTCCTTTACTTTTAGGCATTTTAATATCAAACAGCAATTGATAATGGGTTTGTCAAAACATTTTAAAATTTAGTTTTTTTACAAATGAAAGTTTTCTGAAGTATTTAACAATGAGGTGTTCTGATAATCTTATTGATATACCGTAATAACATTCAAAAGACTTCTACATGTTTCCTTTTTTATTGAGAGTAACAACTTAATTCATGCATTTTATGAATGTATAAGCATGAGCAAAGTGAGTAAATCAGGAAACTAATATTCCAGAGCATTTTTAATTCTGCAAAAATAAACTATATAAATGTGAACATTGGACTTGTAGTCAGAAACAATAAATAACATTTGGAATTAACATAAAATAAAATTTATTTAGAAGTGATATAGTTGAAGTATTGTAATAATATAGGTTTAAGAGACACATTTTTTATTGTTATTCATTGTCCTAATGTGTAAAGGCTGTAATACTCCCAGAATAATATCAATATTTAAAATCTAATTCTTAAGAAAAATATATTTTTTACCTTAAATTTCTATACTTCTGATATATAACCAGATTTTCTTTATGTGAAATTTGGTTAGAAGATATCTGAATTTAGACCACTGCATTGATGACTGTCATTAGCACATAAATCTATAGTTTTCAGTAACTGCAGGTAACACAGAAGATAAAAGATAATAGAGAGTATGCATGTTAAATATTGTGAGCGCTATGTTTCCATGGTTTCATCTTGTTCTTACAGGTATTATTTGTTGCACATTTTAAATTTATTATAATGTTGCAATATTTAGAGAAATCTACATCCTCCCCATATCAGTAGCACAAAAGATGAATTGCCTTCCCTTCTGCAGATAATTTACAACTCAACCCTATACAAATATTTAGTGTATTCTATAAAATCCATATTATTATACCTTAAATATATAATATATACTATTCTAATGTATAGAAGACAATGACTGCCAGTGTATAAGTAAAAGGATGCAATATTCTAGAACTTATTTAGTACTTATTTGATACAATCATTCATTTACCTGCTTCAAATGAAAAGTGTAGAGCAGTTGTTGCTGTGGCCAACAATGAGCTTACTACTATGTCTGGTGGATGTGCCAGTAACTGGATAGATATTGACAGTGTCTAGTACCTAGTATTGGAATTTATACTATAGTTGATGTTACATCTGCTTATGTATTCAGTTTCAGGCTGAGCACAGGTGCATTAGAATGAATATAATATATTACACACCTGGGCTCAATCAAAGAGAACACAAATAGATAAGCAGAAACATATAGCAATCATGGACTGTTGACAGCACTCATTTGGCAGACTTGATCACCACTGGTCTAGTGTATGCACGATCACATATTTCAACATAAAGAGAAAGACACAGTGAATCAATTACAAAACTTTACTGAAAATGTATCACTATACAAGATGCAAGATCAGCAATGTAACATGATTGTGCAGAAATTTCTTCAGTGTGGTGCAAACTTATCCCAATGAGCCAAGAGGCTGCTTAAAATAAAATAAAATAAAAAACCTAGCTAAACCCTAAAATAGAACATTAGAGAAGGAATTCTCAAATAAATTAATTTATAAAATGGAACTAATATAAATAGTGTATAGCACCTACATATTTTGTTCATCTGGTCAGTCCACCAGAATGACTATTACCTAGGAGAAGGGAATCCAATTTACTTAGCACAGCAGGTGTCACCAAAAAGTTAAATAGCATAAAACAGTGCTGGAATACTTCCTGTTAAAAAAAATACAAAAAGAATAATTAAAAACAAAAAAAATGTGAGATCAGATCAGTTCACAGATCAGTTATATGCATGGGTGTGTTGGTGGTGCACTGTATATGAATATATATATTCATATATATATATTCCATCAGCCACTGATGCTGCACTCCACTTCCTTGGGTGAGGTGTGGCTGGGGGCCACGTCAGGCCAGGGATCCATGGTAGGGTGGGCACGGGTGATCCTATTCTACACTAGAAAAAAATAAAAATAATTTTAAATAAGTCAGCACTGACTCCCTGTAACCAAGGCAGTAGGATTCTGTAGATTAAAGGGCCACATAATTCAGCACAAGCAGTGCGGCAGCCTGAATAGCTGTTATGGCAAATGAATGCTAGTCTGGAGGAAGTGATCCAGAAGAAAGGAAGCCTGATCATCTGGATGATGAAGCAGTGATCAGGGAATAGTTCTTCTGACTCAGCCTCCCTGAGATTCTGACAGGGCAATGAGTTAGCAGAGTTTCTGGAGAGGTTGGTGTGGGAAGAGATGACCTTGGAAGAAATTCATGATGACCTGATGATGCCAGTTACTGCATAACAAATGGACCTCCTACTTCAGGCTAGAGCTGATAGAAGGGCTTCAGGAAGGATGATCCAGAGTGTGACATCAGAACCACAGGGCTCTGGATGATCCTGTGTGACCGGCGCCATCAAGAACTGAAAGTAGAACCAGGGACAGAAGAGGCAGTGATGATTGTCCTTATGATCAGGAGAGAAGTGCAGCTTTAAAGGGAGTATGCAGATTGGCAGAATGAGGCTATCATGGTTGATTTCAGCGTATACTTCTGGATGAACCCTTGTAGATTGAAGGAGTAGACTAGGAGGTGCCTGAAAGACCGATCGCTATGATCAGAGATACTGCTGGCAGCCAATCATGGTTCAGATACAGCAGGAGTAAAGCATCTCCATGTAGCGGTCAACTAGCTTCAGCCGCTACAGATGGTCACAACACTAGAGACAGATCCTGCTGCTGGAGGACTAGGCTGATCAGCAACAGAATTGAGTGATGCAGCCAGCCCATGAACAACCGCAACAGACAAGATGGCTGCAGAGCAAGTGGATCCCCGCAAGAGCCCAGCAGCTATGGATCTACCCCAGGGCAAAACCAAACTCACTCTGATGACGTGCTAGGTAGATGATTAATCCACAAGCACAAAGCCAGCCCACAGGGCAATTAGGAGGGGGCATAAACCCTGGGTCCCTGATGACAGAGTAAGCACCTTTGAGGCCAGCAGCTGTAGCAATCCCATAGATGAAGACAACTATCCCTATGGCAGAACTAGCACAGTAGCATGGCTGGCAGAGATCAGGGAGGACACATCCACAATGAAACGCAAGGTGGCAACCATCAAGAACAAAGATCCCAATCTGCAGCAGCAATTGCCTGACCCAATGGAGGTGCAGAGAGGCACCTAGTTCCAGTCAAAAGGCAATGGCTGTGGAGAGTCCCAACACCCGATCACCACAACTTGGATACAATCAGAAGGGCTGCCACAGCTGATCCCACCCATGAGCAAAAGGAACCAATCAACCCCCTTATACAGCGAGGCCTTGATCCCAGAGTGATGTGTGATAGACCACAATCAACAGGTGGAGGTCCAACAACCAAGGATGGAAGCTACAGCAAAGGCCAAGCATCAACCAGGGGAGGATATAGGCTCTCATAATCTGGCTCATCACCAGCAAAAGCCGGTGGGCAGTCTGGTCAGCCCTCAAGAGATCACTATGCGGAAGGCAGCAACCTAAGCAGGGGGGCAATTTCTCCAATGCTAGATAGGATGTAAAATCAACTGGACCATCAAGAAAGCAGACCTCCATTCCATGATCAGAATAAAGGGCACAGCCAGGTGCTGAATCGGAAGCAGTGAGAGATTAGGCATCAGAAGCAAGGTCCGTGGAACTGGCAGCAACGTTAGTACTAGAGGTTAGTGATGTCCCGAACAGCTCGCCGGAGAACTATTCGCAGCGATTTTTCGCATGTTCGCGTTCGCAACGAACGGCGAACATATGCGCTTTTCGGTCCGCCCCCTATACTTTATCATTGAGGAAACTTTGACCCTGCACCTTACAGTCAGCAGACACATTGCAGCCAATCAGCAGCATACACTCCCTTCCAGAGCCTTCCATCTGTATGACAGCCTCCATTTTAGAATCATTCTGTAGCTGCATTCGTGCAGAGAGGAGATATATTCTACCTGCTCTTGATTTAATAGGAAAATAGATAGCCAGGCTGTGTATTTAGCTTTAACTACACACCTGAAGGACTCCTTTGATATCTGCTGCAAGGACAGCAACCCAAAAATCCCTTTTTATTTTATCTTATTACTTTTTTCTGTGTAATCTAATTGCATATGCCAGCCTGCTAGCGTGTGTGTGAGGCCTATTGCATCTACTCTGCCAACTTTTGCCAGTGCACAGTGACAGTCATATCTAGTGCCACTGTAGTGTGCAGTGAAATAAAACAACCCTTTTTTTACTGTAACCGATTGAATATCAGTAGCCTGCCTAAAGGCATGTGTGTGAGGCCTATTGCATCTAGTCTGCCAACTTTTGCCAGTGCGCAGTAACACTCATATCTAGTGCCACTGTAGTGTGCAGTGAAATAAAACAACCCTTTTTTTACTGTAATCAATTGAATATCTGTAGCCTGCCTAAAGGCGTGTGTGTGAGGCCTATTGCGTCTAGTCTGACAACTTTTGCCATTGCGCAGTGACACTCATATCTAGTGCAACCGTAGTGTGCAGTGAAATAAAACAACCCTTTTTTTACTGTAATCGATTGAATATCAGTAGCCTGCCGAAAGGCGTGTGTGAGAGGCCTATTGCATCTAGTTTGCCAACTTTTGCCAGTGCGCAGTGACACTCATATCTAGTGAAACCGTAGTGTGCAGTGAAATAAAACAACCCTTTTTTTACTGTAATCGATTGAATATTAGTAGCCTGCCTAAAGGTGTGTGTGTGAGGCCTATTGCATCTAGTCTGCCAACTTTTGCCAGTGCACAGTGACACTAATATCTAGTGCAACCGTTGTGTGCAGTGAAATAAAACAACCCTTTTTTACTGTAATCGATTGAATATCAGCAGCCTGCCTAAAGGCGTGTGTGTGAGGCCTATTGCATCTAGTCTGTTAACTTTTGCCAGTGCGCAGTGACACTCATATCTAGTGCCACCGTAGTGTGCAGTGAAATAAAACAACCCTTTGTTTACTGTAATCGATTGAATATCAGTAGCCTGCATAAAGGCGTGTGTGTGAGGCCTATTGCATCTAGTCTGCCAACTTTTGCCAGTGCACAGAGACACTCATATCTAGTGCCACCGTAGTGTGCCGTGAAATCAAACAACCCTTTGTTTACTGTAATCGATTGAATATCAGTAGCCTGTCTAAAGGCGTGTGTGTAAGGCCTATTGCATCTAGTCTGCCAACTTTTGCCAGTGCACAGTGACACTCATATCTGGTGTCACAGTAGCTTGCACGCATAGTACCACTAATCGTAAAAAAAATGACAGGCAGAGGCAGGCCACCCCGCAGGGGCCGTCATGGTCGTGGTGCTGTGATTCCCTTTGGCCCTAGAATAATGCCCAGTTTTCAGAGGCAACGTACCCTGAACTTGAACAGTTCTGAGGACATGGTTGACTGGCTAACACAGGACACCCAATCTTCTACAGCTTCCGCTCGGAACCTAGACGCACCATCCTCCTCCA
The DNA here is from genome assembly GCA_027410445.1 of Discoglossus pictus. NCBI lineage: Eukaryota > Metazoa > Chordata > Amphibia > Anura > Alytidae > Discoglossus > Discoglossus pictus. Next base: position 224,312,109 of record CM050166.1, on the reverse strand, counting down.
GCTTAGCTTCGGGCACCTCTCCAGTTACCACTCGCCCACCTGCCGCCACCATCAACACTAGCACCACAGCTGCATGCACAAACATTAGTGCCAGAGGATGTAGATAACAGGGATATGTCCCAGTCAGGCAGCATTACACACATTACACCCTCTCAACCATTCGCCACTCCGTGTCTCGCCCTGAGCAGTCCCTGCTCATCTGCCCACAGTCAGGTGTCTGTCAAGGACATGTTTGAGGGTAAGAAGCCAATGTCACCCCCTTGCCCGGCAACTGACAGCTGGCTTGTCTGAACTCTTAGCCCGCCAGCTTTTACCATACAAGCTGGTGGAGTCTGGGGCATTTAAAAAATTTGTAGCTATTGGGACACCGCAGTGGAAGGTACCCGGCCGAAATTTCTTTGCACAAAAGGCAATACCCAACCTGTACTTGATTGTGCAAAAGGAAGTAATGGCATCTCTGGCACACAGTGTTGAGGCAAGGATCCATCTGACCATGGATACCTGGTCTGCAAAGCATGGTCAGGGCAGGTATATCACCTACACTGCGCATTGGGTAAACCTGGTGACGGCTGCCAAGCATGGAATACGTGGCTCTGCAGAGGAGTTGGTGACAACACCACGACTTGCAGGCAGGCCTGCTGCCACCCCCTCTACTCCTCCTACTCCATCCTCTTCCATAACCTCCTCGGCTGAGTCCTCTTCTGCTGCTGCTATGTCTTGCTCCACATCAACGGCACCCCCCCCCCCAGCTCCACAGGTACTATTCCACATCTCTGAAACGGCAGTGTCACGCCGTCTTGGGGTTGACTTGAAAGCAGAGAGTCACACTGCACCAGCACTCCTGTCTGCCCTGAACGCACAGGTGGATCAGTGGCTGACTCCGCACCAACTGGAGATCGGCAAAGTGGTTTGTGACAACGGAAGAAATTTGTTGGCGGCATTGAATTTGGGCAAGTTGACACATGTGCCGTTGTACAACGCTTTGTGCATAAGCCCCCAGGCTTACAGGACGTCCTGAAGCAGGCCAGGAAGGTGTGTGCCCATTTCAGGCATTCCTACACGGCCATGGCGCACTTTACAGATATCCAGCGGTTAAACAACATGCCAGTGAGGCGCTTGATTTTAGACTGCCCCACACGTTGGAATTCAACACATTACTAATGTTCGACCGCCTGCTCCAACAAGAAAAGGCCGTTAACGAGTATTTGTATGACCGGGGTGATAGGACAGCCTCTGCGGAGCTGGTGATTTTTTTGCCACGTTACTGGATGCTCATGAGCAATGCCTGTAGGCTTATGCGTCCTTTTGAGGAGGTGACAAACCTGGTCAGTCGCACCCAGGGCACCATCAGCGACATCATACCATTTGTTTTCTTCCTGGAGCGTGCCCTGCGAAGAGTGCTGGATCAGGCCGTAGATGAGCTTGAAGAGGAAGAGGAAGAGTTGTGGTCACCGTCACTGCCAGAAACATCCTTATCAGCATCGCTTGCTTTACCTGCGGCAACGCTTCAAGAGGATTGTGAGGAAGATTAGTTAGAGGAGGAATGTGGCTTTGAGGAGGAGGAGGAAGACCAACCACAACAGGCATCCCAGGGTGCTCATTGTCACCTATCTGGTACCAGTAGTGTTGTATGTGGCTGGGGGGAAGAACATACCTTCAGTGAGATCACTGAGGACGAGGAACTGGACATGACTAGCTCGGCATCCAACCTTGTGCAAATGGGGTCTTTCATGCTGTCGTGCCTGTTGACGGACCCTCGTATAAAAAGGATGAAGGAGAACGACCTGTACTGGGTGTCCACGCTGCTAGATCCCTGGTATAAGCAGAAAGTGCGTGAAATGTTACCGAATTACCACAAGTCGGAAAGGATGCAGCACTACCAAAATAAATTAAAAATTATGCTTTACACAGCGTTTAAGGGTGATGTCACAGCACAAAGGCAATCTAACAGCGGAAGAGGTGAACATAATCCTCCTCCCCCCACGACCACGCCGGCAAGGAGAGGACGCTTTACAGACGTGTTGTTGATGGAGGACATGCAGAGCTTTTTAAGTCCTATGCATCGCCACAGCCCTTCAGGGTCCACCCTCAGAGAACGACTTGACCGACAGGTAACAGACTACCTCGCAATAACTACAGATATCGACACTATGAGGAGCGATGAACCCCTTGACTACTGGGTGTGCACGCTTGCCCTGTGGCCTGAGCTATCCCAATTTGCCATAGAACTTCTGTCCTGCCCCACTTCAAGTGTCCTGTCAGAAAGGACCTTCAGTGCAGCAGGAGGTTTTGACACTGATAAGAGTAGCCGCCTAGGTCAAAAAAGTCTAGATTACCTCACCTTTATTAAGATGAATGAGGGTTGGACCCCGAAGGGACTGACAGTGAGCGATACATTCGATTAAAAAGGGCCTGATAGATGAGCTGCCTTGAGCTAATAATGGTCCACACGCTGCTGTATTTTATCCCTGAATGTCAGATGACTTGCGTGACTTATCCGCCACCAACTAGGGTTCAAGACGCAATGTTTTATGGCAATTTCTGCCTGGCAAACTAACATCAATTTTTCTGGTCGCTGCAACAATACCTAATTTTTGCATTTAAATTATTTTATTTTAGAAGGCGTACAGCATGTAATGAAAAATAAAGCATTTTTGACCAGTCTTGCATAACAGTTGTACAAAAATACATATTTACAATAGAGACATTTTGTGAAAGTTAGCTGGCTATTCCTTCTTATTTTTACTTTTTAGGTTAATAATTTTTCTTATTTTTTACTGTGATTGCAATTTAAGAGATACCTAAAACATGGTAAAACAGACAATAGTAAAGAGTATATCTGCAGGAAACACCAAAGTCCTATTAGCTATCATCCCTCCAGCAGTATTAGATTATTATTTACAATATCTAACCTGGGCAATCACCCTTGGGTTACCCTAGGGCAGGCTTCAGTAAGCGACCTCACCTTTCCTGGGATGATTTTGCCGCCGGTTGCTTCTGAAGGGTCTCCAGGGCTCCCCCACTCCGATCCTTCCCCCAGTGTCGCTTCAACCAGTAACAAATGTTTTATATTTGTAAAGCGACCCAATGATCCCCCTTGATAGAGGTTTATCTTTACAAATTTTGGAGAACCAATTTAAGACCGGTGTCCCCTGTTTCTGGGTTTAGGGAGTGTGTGAAATGCCTCAGCCTACAGTAATTGTAATGTTCTGACAGCGGTAGCTCATGCTTGTCCCTCAGTTCCTCATAGGTGAGCATCTGGCATTTTACTAACCAGTCTCCCAGTCTATCTAATTTCCTTGACCTCCGCCAGTGTTTTGATGTTGTGCTCATGTGTTTCGGGGCCTGAGGGTGGTCAAGAATTGGGGTCATTTGGGTGGATCCAGGGAACAAACCCGTGTGTTTCTTGGCCCATTTCCAGTATGACAGTGAGTGTCTGATTAGGGGGTTTGGCGAGTTTTCAAGGCTCTGAGGCAATTCTTATAGCCAAGCCACCTTGTCCCAGGTTACGGGCCTTAAAGTGTGGTTCTCTAAATACACACAGGCCGGTTGATGACATATAGAATGTGCTATTAGGAGGAAAGATAGGTGACAGAACAGGTATTAAACTGAAAGGAATGAATAGTCCAAATTAATAGACCATTTCTATCTGGTGGCACCTTAGATTGCACGTGCAGTGCCCCAAATTCAAAGTAGGAGGTCCGACCAAGCATCTTTTTCCATCTCCCTGTTCCAAAAATCCATGCCATATACACATCCCCTGATAGGTAATGTAACAGGTATTAAACTGAAAGGAATGAGTAGTAAAACTTAATACACCTCTCCTATCTGGTGGCACCTTAGATTGCACGTGCAGTGCCCCAAATTCGAAGTAGGAGGTCCGACCAAGCATCTTTTTCCATCTCCCTGTTCCAAAAATCCATGCCATATACACGTCCCCTGATAGGTAACGTAACAGGTGTTAAACTGATAGGAATGAGTAGTACAACTTAATACACCTCTCCTACCTGGTGGCACCTTAGATTGCACGTGCAGTGCCACAAATTCGAAGTAGGGGGTCCGACCAAGCATCTTTTTCCATCTCCCTGTTCCAAAAATACATGCCATATACACGTCCCCTGATAGGTAACGTAACAGGTATTAAACTCATAGGAATTAGTAGTACAACTTAATACACCTCTCCTATCTGGTGGCACCTTAGATTGCACATGCAGTGCCCCAAATTCGAAGTAGGAGGTCCGACCAAGAATCTTTTTCCATCTCCCTGTTCCAAAAATCCATGCCATATACACGTCCCCTGATAGGTAAAGTAACAGGTATTAAACTGATAGGAATGAGTAGTACAACTTAATACACCTCTCCTATCTGGTGGCACCTTTGATTGCACGTGCAGTGCCTCAAATTCAAAGTAGGAGGTCCAACCAAGCATCTTTTTCCATCTCCCTGTTCCAAAAATCCATGCCATATACACGTCCCCTGATAGGTAACATAACAGGTATTAAACTGATAGGAATGAGTAGTACAACTTAATACACCTCTCCTATCTGGTGGCACCTTAGATTGCACGTGCAGTGCCCCAAATTCAAAGTAGGAGGTCCGACCAAGCATCTTTTTCCATCTCCCTGTTCCAAAAATCCATGCCATATACACATCCCCTGATAGGTAATGTAACAGGTATTAAACTGAAAGGAATGAGTAGTAAAACTTAATACACCTCTCCTATCTGGTGGCACCTTAGATTGCACGTGCAGTGCCCCAAATTCGAAGTAGGAGGTCCGACCAAGCATCTTTTTCCATCTCCCTGTTCCAAAAATCCATGCCATATACACGTCCCCTGATAGGTAACGTAACAGGTGTTAAACTGATAGGAATGAGTAGTACAACTTAATACACCTCTCCTATCTGGTGGCACCTTAGATTGCACGTGCAGTGCCACAAATTCGAAGTAGGTGGTCCGACCAAGCATCTTTTTCCATCTCCCTGTTCCAAAAATACATGCCATATACACGTCCCCTGATAGGTAACGTAACAGGTATTAAACTCATAGGAATTAGTAGTACAACTTAATACACCTCTCCTATCTGGTGGCACCTTAGATTGCACATGCAGTGCCCCAAATTCGAAGTAGGAGGTCCGACCAAGAAACTTTTTCCATCTCCCTGTTCCAAAAATCCATGCCATATACACGTCCCCTGATAGGTAAAGTAACAGGTATTAAACTGATAGGAATGAGTAGTACAACTTAATACACCTCTCCTATCTGGTGGCACCTTTGATTGCACGTGCAGTGCCTCAAATTCAAAGTAGGAGGTCCAACCAAGCATCTTTTTCCATCTCCCTGTTCCAAAAATCCATGCCATATACACGTCCCCTGATAGGTAACATAACAGGTATTAAACTGATAGGAATGAGTAGTACAACTTAATACACCTCTCCTATCTGGTGGCACCTTAGATTGCACGTGCAGTGCCCCAAATTCGAAGTAGGAGGTCCGACCAAGCATCTTTTTCCATCTCCCTGTTCCAAAAATCCATGCCATATACACGTCCCCTGATAGGTAACGTAACAGGTATTAAACTGATAGGAATGAGTAGTACAACTTAATACACCTCTCCTACCTGGTGGCACCTTAGATTGCACGTGCAGTGCCACAAATTCGAAGTAGGGGGTCCGACCAAGCATCTTTTTCCATCTCCCTGTTCCAAAAATACATGCCATATACACGTCCCCTGATAGGTAACGTAACAGGTATTAAACTCATAGGAATTAGTAGTACAACTTAATACACCTCTCCTATCTGGTGGCACCGTAGATTGCACGTGCAGTGCCCCAAATTCGAAGTAGGAGGTCCGACCAAGAATCTTTTTCCATCTCCCTGTTCCAAAAATCTATGCCATATACACGTCCCCTGATAGGTAACGTAACAGGTATTAAACTGATAGGAATGAGTAGTACAACTTAATACACCTCTCCTATCTGGTGGCACCTTTGATTGCACGTGCAGTGCCCCAAATTCAAAGTAGGAGGTCCAACCAAGCATCTTTTTCCATCTCCCTGTTCCAAAAATCCATGCCATATACACGTCCCCTGATAGGTAACGTAACAGGTATTAAACTGATAGAAATGAGTAGTACAACTTAATACACCTCTCCTATCTGGTGGCACCTTAGATTGCACGTGCAGTGCCCCAAATTCGAAGTAGGAGGTCCGACCAAGCATCTTTTTCCATCTCCCTGTTCCAAAAATCCATGTCATATACACGTCCCCTGATAGGTAACGTAACAGGTATTAAACTGATAGGAATGAATAGTACAACTTAATACACCTCTCCTATATGGTGGCACCTTAGATTCCACGTGCAGTGCCCCAAATTCGAAGTAGGAGGTCCAACCAAGCATCTTTTTCCATCTCTCTGTTCCAAAAATCCATGCCATATACACGTCCCCTGATAGGTAACATAACAGGTATTAAACTGATAGGAATGAGTAGTACAACTTAATACACCTCTCCTATCTGGTGGCACCTTAGATTGCACGTGCAGTGCCCCAAATTTGAAGTAGGAGGTACGACCAAGCAACTTTTTCCATCTCACTGTTCCAAACATTCCATGCCATATACACGTCCCCTAATAGTGGACGTAACAGGGATTAAACTGATAGGAATAGTACTACTTAACAGTACACACCTTATAATAACGCAGACAGAGGCAACGCGTATAATCTTCCATGCTGTGCAGTGGAAGCCCCCAGACTCTGACCTGTGTATAATATTCCATGCTGGGCAGTGGAAGCCCCCAGACTCTGACCTGTGTATAATATTCAATGCTGTGCAGTGGAAGCCCCCAGACTCTGACCTGTGTATAATATTCCATGCTGGACAGTGGAAGCCCCCAGACTCTGACCTGTGTATAATATTCCATGTTGTGCAGTGGAAGCCCCCACACTCTGACCTTTGTATAATATTCCATGCTTGGCAGTGGAAGCCCCCAGACTCTGACCTGTGTATAATATTCCATGCTGGGCAGTGGAAGCCCCAGACTCTGACCTGTGTATAATCTTCCATGCTGGGCAGTGGAAGCCCCCAGACTCTGACCTGTGTATAATATTCCATGCTGGGCAGTGGAAGCCCCCAGACTCTGGGAGTCTGAAGAAGAGGAGTCAGAGGAGGAAGGTGGCTTTGAGGAGGTGGAAGACCAAACACAGCAGACGTCCAAGGAGGCTTGTTGTCCCCTTTCGGGGACCCTTGGTTGCTGGGTGGAGGAAGAGACCTTCAATGACATCAGTGAGGACAAGGAACGGGACATGGCTAGCTTGGTATCCAACCTTGTGCAAATGGGGAGTTTGCGGTTGTGCAAAGGGACTGTTTGCGGTTGTTTGCGGTGCATTAAACTAGGATATTGGTCTGTTACTGTGAAGCGGGTGTAACCCTTACACTACCCGATCAATACAACATCATACCTGGTGCTTTAAAGCATGTTATTCCAAACAATTTAGGAATGTTAGGTGATTTATGCCCTTTATGGCTTAAAACCAGACTCTGCATCAACTATGTAATTTTCCGTGGGAGTTTTGCCATGGATCCCCCTCCGGCATCCCACAGTCCAGGTGTTAGTCCCGTTGAAACAACTTTCCCATCACTATTGTGGCCAGAAAGAGTCCCTGTGGGTTTTGAAATTCGCCTGCCCATTGAAGTCTATGGCGGTTCGCCGATGTTCGTCCGTTCCTGAACATTTGATGGAATTCGCGTCTGCGGTTCGCGAACCGAAAATTTGATGTTCGCGACATCACTACTAGAGGTCCCTGGGAAGATCTCAAGAGTAGAGCACCCTTGCAGTCCAGCACTTCAAGATAAAGAAGAGGTCGGAAGGCAGTTACCCAGTTGGAATAGCAAGCAGAGCTAAGTACCATCTGGAGGTATCTCTCAATCTGCTGAAGAGAGCCTGATCCAGCTCATAGCAGGAAAGAGTTGATCAGTCAAGAAGATGACTGATCCAGCATCCACAGCCAGCAAATGGCAAACCGACAAGGTGGAGATGGAGAATGAACCACTCAGTCTAGAGGTTGATTGAAGCGGAGAAGCAAGGTCGATCGGAATGGCACATCCTGATATGGTGACTCAAAAACAGAACTGGGCACAGAGCTGCATAGCCCACCAGTACCTGATCCGGTGAGGAGCCCAGCAGTTAAAAATTTACCATCGGCATTGTCTATCCCAGAAGTGGTCTGCTGTCTTCCAGGGACAGTCACCAATAGGGAAGCAGAGACATGTGTACACAGCAGCTTGAGCTAGTGAGGAGCCTATGGATGGATGGTCTTCACAACTAATCCAAGTGGTGGAGCAGAATCGGCCAATCTAAGAATGAATCCAGGGAAGTGATACAATCCCATTTTACAGAGTATGTCCATGGCAGCTGGTGAAGGAAGGCCTGAGAGATGATGGGGGTGCTTGATCAAGGCCAATCCTCAGAGCAGATCTTTATCTGGTCACTGAAAGAGCATAATCCTATTATTCATTCATCTACTACAAAGGAGATTGTTTAAGCAGCTCATCCTCCGTGGTCACCATTGGAGCTGCTCCCTACGAACAGCCCAACAGGACCAACTGGTAACCTTGATGGTGGGGGAAAACTAACCCTTTATGGTCCACGTCTGAGCTGCTCCTACACAGATGGAGGCCTACTGGAATGCTTTCCCCAACAGCCCACTGATGCATTTGATAACGTACCGCTGCTTGGAGATTTGTGTCACAATCGATCCCCATCGGAGCCATGGCAGCATGGTGGCGATCATCTGGTAGAGATCATCTCCTCGATACTGCGTGTGGAAAGGGGGAGTGCTTGTCAAGCTCTAACAGCCTGACTAATGGGATTATCTACAGTGCCTTGCAAGAGTATTCACCACCTTGGCATTTTTCGTGTTTTGTTGTCTCACAACCTGGAATTAACATGGATTGTTTGAGGATTTGCATCATTTAATTTACAGAACATGCCCACAACTTTGAGGATGTTTTTTTTTATTGTAAAGCAAACAACAAATAGGACAAAATAACAGATAAAGTCAATGTGCATAACTATTCACCCCCCTAAAGTCAATACTTTGTAGAGCCACCTTTTGCGGCAATCACAGCTTTGGATAAGTCTCTATGAGCTTGCCACATCTTACCACTGGGATGTTTGCCCATTCCTCCTTGCAAAACTGTTCCAGCTCCTTCAAGTTGGATGGTTTGTGCTTGTGAAAAGCAATCTGACCACAGATTTTCTATTGGATTGAGGTCTGGCCTTTGACTACACCATTCCAACAGATTTACATGTTTCCCTTAAACCACTCAAGTGTTGCTTTAGCAGTGTTTTTGGGGCCATTGTCCTGCTGGAAGGTGAACTTCTGTCCTAGCCTCAAATCACGCACAGAGTGGTACAGGTTTTGCTCAAGAATAACCCTGTATTTAGCACCATCCATCTTTCCCTCAACTCTGACCAGTTTCCCAGTCCCGGCTGCTGAAAAATGATGGTGTTCTTTGGATGATGTGATGTGTTGGGTTGGGTTTGCGCCAGACATAGCCTTTTCTTTGATGGCCGAAAAGTTTAATTTTAGTCTCATCAGACCAGAGCACCTTCCACCATATATTTTGGGAGTCTCCCATATGCCTTTTCGCAAACTCAAAATGTGCCACTTTGTTTTTTGCTAAAAGTAATGGCTTTCTTCTTGCCACTCTGTCATAAAGCCCAACTCTATGGAGCGTACGGCTTATTGTCGTCCTATGTACAGATACTCAAGTCTCTGCTGTGTAAATCTGCAGCTCCTCCAGGGTTACCTTAGGTCACTGTGCTGCCTCTCTGATTAATGCCCTCCTTGCCCGGTCCCTGAGTTTTGGTGGGAGGTCGTCTCTTGGCAGGTTTGCTGTTGTGCCATGTTCTTTCCATTTGGTTATGATAGATTTGATTGTGCTCCTGGGGATCATCAAAGATTTGAATATTTTTTAATAACCTAACCCTGACTTGTACTTCTCAACAACTTTTCCCCCTTACTTGTTTGGAGAGTTCCTTGGTCTTCATGGCAGTGTTTGGTTTGTGGTGCCTGTTACAGGCTCTGGAGCCTTTCAAAAAAGGTGTGTATATGTAATGACAGATCATGTGACACTTAGATTGCACACAGGTGGACATTATTTCACTAATTATGCGACTTCTGAAGGTAATTGTTTGCACCAGAGCTTTTTATGGGCTTCATAACAAAGGGGGTGAATACATACGCACATGCCAATTTTCTGTTTTCTATTTCTAAAAAATAGTTTTATGTATACAGTATATTTTTCTCATTTCACTTAACTAACTTAGACTATTGTGTTCTGATGCATCACATAAAATTCAGATTAACAAAACATTGAACATAAGGCTGTAAAGTAACAAAAGATTGGCCAGAGGAATACTTCAGAGAGCTGATTAAAATAACTGGTTAAGGGCAGATAATGTAATTATGTTAGTGGATTAAACCAAAGTAGTAGTGTGGAGAAAAGATGGAGGCTTAGCAGTGGTGTATCTAGGGCCTGGCAGGACAAGCAATGCCACAGGCAAAAGAGCTGCTAAGGCAAATGAATGCTAGTCTGGAGGAGGTGATCCAGGGTAAAATAAGCCTGATTAGTAGGAGGATTCTGGAACTAAACCAGACCCCCTCCCCTTGTTCTTGACACCCACACATTGTGATTTCTGTGTATTCAGTAGGGGTTATTACAACAAAAAGTAAAGGGGGGGAAATAAAGTGTTACATATAATGTAGTAGCTCTGTTAGGTTCAGGGCTAGATTTATATTTCTGGTGCCCCTAGTGGCTGGACCATTTTTTTGCACGAGACCATGGGACCAGACTAATATACTACAGGATATTTCTCCCTCTGAAGAGCACAATTGAGCTATAAGAGGTTACTCTCAGAGTGGATTATTATCTCCATAGAATGAACCCATTTAGTTTAGTCTGTCTCTATTTTTGTTGTTATGTATGCAAATTAGACATTGACTCCTTGTTCACTGTGGAGCTTGGCTACACCCTACTGATAATGCCTAACTTGGGCTGAAAAGTATGTCTGGGATTTGCTGTTTCACCTGTTCAGGGTAGAACTGCATGGTATTCTGGGATAGGTTCACTCATTTGACTGGGACCCTGTGAAGGGCACAAGTGAGCTAAACGAGGTTGATTTTAGCATGGATTATCATGTCCATAGAACTAACTAGTATGTTCTCTGATTGAGCACCTCTATTTTTGTTGATGTTCCTAATATATACATACTAGTAAATTGCCATAAAAAATGAAAGGGTTAAAATTGTAAGGCTGGCAATGATGTTTGCCACACATTGTTTTGCTTTTGCTCCTCTGGCGCTCATGACGGGGCTCTCGATGAGCACCTTTGGTGCTCATTTCAAGCCTCCTCCACTCGCGGTGCTCATCATGAGCCTTTGGCACTCATTGCTTGGCTCGCAATGAGAGTCTTTGGCGCTCATTGCGACCCTTTCCTCTCACCTACTGTACCTACTGCTTACTGCAGGTTTCGTTAACCTGTAAGTTTTGTGCTTGGGAATGCCATGTGTGTCTTTCCACCATCTCACCCTTGTCCCTTCCCTGTGTCTTTCTCCTCTGTGTGTCTGCTGAATGTTTGCGTGTCACACGCTAAATGCCGTTGGTTTTATTTTCAAAGTCCTGCGTGCCTGGCATTGTTGGTGTAAGTGTTACTGTCTTTGCCGTTGTGTAATTTCTAAGTACCGTGTGCCTGGTTTTGCTAAGCCTCGTTTTCATCCAGTTTAAAAATGTTTACGTTTTTCCTCCACCATTTTTTTCTCTTTTAGCCGATTTTGTAATGCCGAAAAAAAAAAACTAATATGGCTCAAATTCGCTTGCAACATCACTCCCAGGCTTCCTGGCTCCCCCCCCCTCCCCCTCCCCCTGTGCTGTGTAATTTTTTTCCCGTGTTTTTAGAGTTACACACTTGGCTCCCAGTTGAGACCCTCGCAGACGCGTGAAATTGCTCACCGCCTAAGTCACGCGTGCCTCAATTGCTTGCCTCACTTCGTTGCTTGCCACACATTGCAAGACTTTCCCCACTTTACTTCCACTCCCTCCCCTGTGTCTCTTTCCCCCCTCCCCTACCCTGTGTCTCTCCCCCCTCTACCTCCCCTGTGTCTCTCCCCCCTCCCACCCCCTGTGTCTCTCCCTCCTCTTCCTCCACTGTGTCTCCTACCTCCTCTCCCTCCCCTGTGTCTCTTCCCCCTCTCCATCCCCTGTGTCTCTTCCTCCCTACTCCCTCCTCTATGATAGATCCTCCCAGTACTATATACATAAACACAAACACAGTAATGTACAGACACATTAAGATCCTCTTAGTATACTCTCACAGCTCCAGTCACTTCCTTTTGAGTCCTTGGATCACCATGTTGGTTTTAGACCACTCCATAGAGATATCTCAGACAGTGGGTGTAATACACAAATTACAGGGCTGTAATAACCTAACAATTGAAAATTGAGAGAGTAAGACAGATAATAAGCACATCATAACCATAGAAATAAGATTAAATTGGAGAACCGCCACCTACTGTGTTGATTAGCTGTTGCTTGTGCTGCTTTGCATTCTGGAACTTGTAGTTTAATTTAGTGATGTCTGGATCATTGACTGCCTTTTCCTTGTCTGAGATTGCTTCCTGGAGCTCATTCAGTAGTGTTACCAAGGTCTCAGCAGGTAAATAGTGTTCCAATTACTCTTCCTCCTCCTCCCTCCTTCCCCCTTATACTCCTCTCCACTAACCTCCTTATCCCCTCTCTCCTTACTGTGTCTAATGACCTCCTGCTGCTCTTCTCTACCCTGCAGCTTGTCTTCTTGCTCACCGGACCGGCATATGCTAATGACGTGACACGCATTTGATGTCACATCATTAGCATATTCTGGTTCCAGTCACAGCAGGATAGAGACGAGAAGCAGGAGGTCATCAGACACAGTAAGAAAAGAGGTGAAAGGTGACCGGGAGGTTAGTGGAGAGGGGGAATGGGAGGAGAAGGATAAGGGGGAAGGATGAAGGAGGAGGATGAGGGGAAGGGAGGAAGTTATCACAAGCACAAGTTATTGTCCCGCAACTGCGGCCCTCGCAGTTACGGGCCTTGCAATGAGCGGCTTTGTTCTGCTAAGTGTTACTGGCTTTGGCTAAGTATTACTGGCTTTGGCTAAGTGTTACTGGTTTGGGTTAAGTGTTACTGGCTTGGCTTAAGTGTTACCTGCTTAGGTTAAAAGTTACTGGCTTCTGTTAACTGTTACTGGCTTCTGGCTCGCTCTTACTGCCTTCAGCCTCGTTTTCATCCAGTTAAGTTTGTTCAGCCACCATTTTTTTTCTCACTTTAATTTCTGTCAGCTGAAACAAGACAAATATAGCTCAAATTAACTTGCAACCTCACTCACAGGCTCTCTGGCTCTTCCCCTGTGGTATGCATGAGTGTGTAAGTTAATTTGAGGCATATTTGTTTTTTTTTGTTGGTCTTTCCAGTTCTGTGGTTTGGCCATTAAATTTGTAATTTAGTGCAGCCCCGCAACTGCGTGCCTCACTTTGCGAGGCCAGCATTTGCAACTGCGGCCTTCGATCCTAAGTCCTACGGGCCTTCGACGCTCATTGCAGCCTAAGTAAGTTCCACAGGCCTCGTGATGAGCACCTTCGGTGCTTAGTGAGGCCCGCAACATTCCTGAGCGTTACCAATGGTCCGTAGTACTACAATGATATATATATATATATATATATACTGTATATATATATATATATATATATATATATATACACACACACACAAATGTCTGAATGTTAGGAGCTATACCAAGTTTATAGGAGCAAGAATAAATCACAAACATACATACATACATGTCCATATGTGAATATTTGTGTGTTTACATTTCCCTTGGTAAAATGCACTTAAGTGATGTTACATATCCTCTAAGTAATTCCACCTATTTTCAAAACGTCTATTAAACATATAGTTTGGCAGACTTCGCATATTCATTATAATTAAAATATTTTAATATGCATCTGGGACTTAATACATTTTCTGGCTACAGGGGTTGCAATTACGTTCCCTGTGCAGGAACCATATCTGACTAAACGCGAGGTCAATTTAGAATCTTTTGTAGACCCACTCCTGTCTACCTGCTGTAAGGCCTGGTGTAAATAATTATACAGAGGAGGTGTATATTAAAGGGAAGCACCTCTAGGCAGTTACCTAGATTGCCTAATTTGAAATCCAACCCTCGTTAGAATTGAATGAGTAAGCTGCACCAACAGCAAAAGAATAGAGAAGGAAAGAGAAAATATAAAAAAGAACAGACGATTAAGAATGGGAGGAAGAGTAGATCCCTATGGACCCCCATGGTAACCTAAAGTACAGTATAACTATGGGAGTCCCTATGGAGCCCCATGACATTTAATATTAACCCTTATATTATTGTGTACTCAGAGGACCCCCATGGATCCCTAACTTTAACCCCTGTACCATGGAGATCCTCAACAAAAAATTAAATATACTATGGAAAATAGAAACACAATTAAACCTATAGGTGGGGGATACATTACCTATCATTTGATCAGCAAAGCACTTATCCTCACTCTTCAGCCTTGGATAAAAGGGAGCTTCCATGTTGATTGAAACCCTTGGACCTCATCTTCGGCCCGTTGAAATGGGCCTCCTCCTAAAAAACCTGCCTCTCTATACAAAACAAACAACTCCATGAATTATGATTGGTTAGACTTCTAACCAATCAGATATGGGGCGAGAGTAATTCAAATATCCGTTTCTGATTGCCTGAAATATGTGTCAGAATTTGCAAAATGAATACATAAGGCTCAAAAATCTATTAGTGAGGTAGCTGCATTAGAGTTTTTTTATAGAGCAGCAGTTTTTTTAGGGGGAAGCTAATTTCCACAGGCAGAAAATGAGAATCAATGGTTTCAATCAAGGTAGAAGAGAACCATTTCTACGATCATCATGGAAGTGCCCATTGTCCAGGGCTAAAGAGTGAGATCAAAGGATTTGCTGATCGTCACTGGAGGGCATCAAAGGTAGTAAATGTGTAATGTATGTAGAATATTTTTTGCCACCTTACAGGTTTAACTGTGTTCTTATTTTTCTTAGTTTTTTTTTTTTTACTTTTCCCCATTTAGTGTTATGGACTATTGGGGTTATTAGGACTCCCAATGGGGATAGGATCCATAATGGTACAATTTGGATCCCTGTGGAATGGTGCCATGGTGGCTTGTTGAGGACCCCCATGGTATAGAGCTTAATATATTAGGTGCCATTGAAATCTGTTGAGGATCTCCATTTTAATACTTAAGTTGCTATTTCTCTAGTTCATAGGGGCTACCGTGTATGAATGGGGAATCCAGAGGGGATACCGGGCTCAAGGAAGGTAGAAAGCATTAAGGTTGGATCCCAAGAATCACTGTCTCATAGGTGGTAGTGATATTACCAATTAAATTATGTCAGGTTTGAGCAATGAAGCATCAGATCCAACTCAATTAAGGTGTCAGCTTCTTCATAGCAATGACTTCTCTGAGGAATTGTTGTGCCTTACAAGGGATGGAAGTACCTGCGGGCTATTTTAAGATTTGGGGCACTCGGAAAGACTCCTGAGCAAACTTCAGAGAGATCATATATCATTACGGGAGTTACGTGACAAAGATTTGTAAAATAGTTATGGGACAGGCACTCACACAGTATCAGGGATATTTGGAGCAGTTGGATTGAATTTCTCAGAGGTTAGATTTAGGAGTGTGATGTGATAGCTCGGCAGTGATTTAAGAGTGCACATCACTTGGCTCAATTCTTCAGGGGCTAAGGAATGGAGGCTTAAATACATAAAAGAAAAAAAATGAATTTTTTTTGAGAAAGAATGGAGCATTTTGTCAAATTGTTTTTCATCAGTTCCCTCACTCCTTAAAGAGGTAGTTTACCATGAATTAACATAAAAAACATGTGCAACAGCAGCAGTTTACTTCATAACTGCCGTTGCTATACACCTCCTCATCTTTATTAATGTTGAGCCATACCAATGCAGCCTAATCATTATTATCTCATTTTACCAGCCTTATTAAATTGTGATTTGGCCAATTGAATAGGTCTTTATAAAAGCATAGAGCATATTTTATTTACAGAAGTTTTTGGTTTAGTTAGTGAAGACCTTGCTTTTGCATAGAAGTTCACTAACTAAAAACTTCTGTAAATAAAATATGCTCTGTGCTTATATAGAGCCCTATTGAATTGTCTGAATTGCAATTTAATAAGGCTGCAAATATTTTGCTCCTTTTCAGTACTGCTCATCACAGTGAGAGATTTGGGTAGGGTACAGCAGTGGACATTAATGCAGCAAAATGTATTTTTAAATTATATTTTCTGCTTTGCTGCTGCTTGCACTTGTATTTTAATTTTAATTAATTGTGAACTAAAAACAGATTTAACATGAAAAGTGTTTACAATGGTCCTTTAATTCTGGCACTGGATAATTAAAAGTATAAAACAGTAAAACAATATAATATTTTTTTTAATCAAACAGAATTATTGTAGAAATCACTTTAATGATTTATTAAATACTGTGGGATGAATGCATTTGGTATAAAAATGTGCTACTTAATAATAAGTTGTAGCACTGTGGTCTCTTGTGTCTGAGCTTTTATTTCCAAACATTCTTCAACTCTTTCTTCTATATCACACCTTGACTTTTCTCCTATACATGCTCATTTTTTAATGTAGATGAAATTTCCAGGGTTACATTTATTTAATGAAATTCTCTATTCAATCTGTCCTTTACAGGCTTGCAGGCTTTGACGTATGTCTTATTCAGTGTCCTTTTTATAGTCTCTGTTTCGGCAGAGAACTTTACTTAGTAGGGTTATCAAAAACATATTTAATACATTTCTTGCACAAAATGTTATGTTTTAAGGTGATATTTATCATATTATGATCATTACAAGAGCTGATAATTAACCTAACATCAACATTGTTAAGATTTAGAGAGTGGTGTTACCACACAGTAAAAAAGACTAAGGCCCTCATTCAATTGCGATTTGGCCAATTGAATAGTGCTCTAAATAAGCACATAACATATTTTTTTTAAATAAGTTTTTAGTTAGTGAAAACCTTGTTTGTGGATAGATGTTTACTAAGTAAAAACTTCTTTAAAAAAATATGTTATGTGCTTATTTAGACCCCTATTCAATTGGCCAAATCGCAATTGAATGAGGGCCTAAATGTGTTGAAAATGAATGAAATGCTATAAATACAAATCAAAATGTGCATTTTACTACTACTCACATGATTATTGCTTTTAAAGTGTCCATGTTGTATAAAGTCTTATGATGTATTAAGCTAATTTTTGCTTCAATATAATCATTTAGAGTAACAATCTTGTGTAATTTTAGTCACACTTGAGTTGAATTAAATGGAAGTTTTTTCATGAACTAGTTCTAGTATACAACCGAATCTTCATTATAGTATTCTGGTATAATTAAAATCATTCAGGATCTATACAGTAGGCTTTGATAATATTAGGCCTTATTCAATTTGAGATATTTAAATTAAGAAATTACATATTTTCCACTGCAGGATATTTTTCAGTAATGCTGCACAAATATGTAAAGGTATATGCAAGTGAGCTGGGTTATGAATGCATCTGATAGAGGAGAATTAGTGGTTTATGAAAACATGTGTTATATAGAAAAGTTCAGTTTACTTACAAAGTTATTTGCACAAAAGTCAAATCCAGTGGTTCACACCCACAGGATTCTTACATAAGCCAGGTACACATAGGAAATACAGCAGTGTACCCCCTAGAAATACAGCAAGATACACATTTTCATCTCTCTGGTACAGAGCACAGGAAGTAACTGTTGCAGTTCTTGTACTGAGCACATGCCAGAAGCCACTGAGTTGAAGAATGATAAAATGTATTATCCTGATTCAGAATTTGAATGTTATGCTAAATGAGGTGGAGTTTTCTAGGGGTGTACATGATAAAATGCAAATGACAAAAAACATAGGAAATTTTGCAAACTTCAAGGTAAGCTAATTAATGTTTATTTTGAGGTGTTTTCGTGCAATTTTTTTTCATACCAAAATTAAAAAGAATTACATTAAAATAAAAAATAAATTCCATTTAAAATAATTAAAAATTACAATAAAATATAAAATAAATTACTCTTGTAAAATAAATAAAATTAATAATACTTACTGACCTAAATGATCCTCCAGAAAATATCAACGACCCTTAAAGTTCCTCAATCTTCTGCCCTGGACTAATCAGCAATCCATCTTGATTGAAGCCCTTGTCTTTACCCTCTGAGCCAGGAAAGAGCCCTCTAGTAAAGAAAAAAAAAATGCTGCTCTATAAATTAAACTGTAACTAACAAGACTCCTCCTAGGAGGAGTTCCCCCGCCACAAATGGAGAGCTTTCAGCAGCTAAATAGTATTTTTACATATTCTGATTTGCTGAATTAGATGTTGATCATATTTCAGCTAATCACAGTGGTTTTAAAGATGTCACCCTGCTCCTTGTTAATGTAGAATTCATTTGGACCAATCGGATTGTTCAAATAGCTGGACCTAAAATCTGAGCAACCTGATTGTTCCAATTAGATAAAAAAAATTATATTGAGCAGAAAGAAAGGATGAAGAGCTCTGTTAGTTGAAGTATTTTTTTTTTTTGCCCAGAAGAGAGGATCATTGGCTTCAATCAACAAGGAGGGTAAGATCTTCTTTAATCAACAAGGATAGCCAATCTAGTTCAGGCTGAAGAGTGAGAAACAGTGCATTGATGATCATCTCTGGATCATCATTTGGGGTTGGTAAGTATTTATTGATTTCCTTTTTTTATTTACAGCTTTAATTATTTTTATTTTAATGTCACTTTTTCTTATTTTCTATGTACTTTTTTTTATTTTAATTGTAATTATTTTATTATTTTAAGGTGATTTATCTTTGTATTTTAGGCTTTATTATCTTTTGTAATATTATGTATTTTTTATTTTTGATAGTTTAATCTTTTTTATTTCATGTAAGTTATTAAGGGGGGTTGTCATTTTTATTTGTATTTAGTATTACATAGTGGCACTTTAGGGGTTAATATTAGATAGCAGTTAGTGGTTCGTAGTAGTTAGGGGGTAGTTAGGAGTTAATTTAGTCATTAGGGGGTACTTGGGGGTTTATTTAGTCTTTTAAGGACCCCCATGGTAGTAATGCAGTTAATGGTTATATCATGGGTGTCTGTATAGAGCCCCATGGTAATTAGGGGTTAATCACATACAAACCCAATAGTATGTTAAGGGTTTATAGGGATAGCATGGGGGTCTGTATAAACTCCCATGGTATGTGGGGTTCCTTTAAGGACCACCATGATATTTGGTTAATATTTAGATGCCGTGGAGGTAATGGACCTCCGTGGCAGGGGTTAATGTTTAAATGTCATGGGTGTCCTTTTAGGTCACCCGTCGATTCTGTTAGGCACCCCCATAGTGGGGGTTAACATTTATATGCCATGGGGGTCCTTAAAGGGCCCCCGTAACACTGGGTTAATAGTTTAGGTGCCCATGAGGGTCTCAATGGACTTCCATGGTTATGTAGATCAGGGTTCATGGAGGAATGGGGGTATGTAGATTGGGGTTCATGGAGGAATGGGCGTTTCGGGTGTGAGTGAGGAAGGGGGTCAATCCCCGGGGATTCACTTCACTGCATGCATGGATGGAGAGAATCGACAGGGTGGAAGTAGAGAATGAGCAACGTAATTTTGCTCAGTCTCCACATTTTGCATAATCCCATGCCTTATGCTTTACTGACAAGGCATGGGTTTTCGAGTTGTGGATGGGATCAGGAATATTACAGCTGAGGGACATACGGAATACGTGTGCAACATTACTGAAAATATCACTATTAGTCAAAATTGGTATTTTTTTCCAAGTCAAATTGAATGAGACTCGTGATCGGTAATGAGCTGATAAGACTAAAACATTGTATTTATAATATTATATTAGACTACCTTTCCATATTGTTATAATAACCAATAATGTTTACCCAGAAATCATAGCATGTGCGGGGTTAGGTGCTCCTGTATATAATTTAAAAACATTTAAACATAGAAAAAGTATACAGTTTAGAGCACTATTTACTGTTACTTTTCTGTGTAGTGAGACAAATTACCAATTGTTTATTTGTTAAATTATATAAAAAACACATTAAACTGACTCTGTATTAAATGTATGGTGGAGTTAAATATAGGTCCCATGAACATAGCTACACAATTCCATTTGAATCTTGTAACAAAGATACCCAAGCCATAAACATTGCTGATCTTATTTACAGCATACTGTATACTGCAGCAAAATAAATCTTACAAGGTTCATTTAAGTTTAAGTAATTGTAATATTTTGTTATTCTTAATTGAAATGGAACCTGCCTTAAAGCAACAGCTGTTTATTGCAACACAGGCTTCAGAACATTAACTTTATCAGAGGATGTCTTTTAATATGTTATTTCTATATAGCATTAGTAGTAACAAGAAGTAAGGATCAATACGGTTTAAGGTTTAAAAATTAAAAATGGTGATGATATTTTAGTTTATTTAACCTAAGTTCCCATATTACTTAAAAACTCCTCAACATTATAAGGAACCACATATAGAAATAAGAGCAATAAATTGGAGGAACACATATTTACCTTCTCAACTGTCAATACAACAAATAATTGTGATATGAATAAACTGAAAAAACATCTCTCACATAGCCTCTTCCTGAGGTGATTCCACTGTGATTTGTAATAAGCAGTTATGCTAGCATTGCAAATGAGAATTTGAGGCAAACAGCTGTGAAGGGTAAATGTACATGTACATACGTGGCATATGATACTTTTCACAAATTTCAGCAGATCTAGATAATCATCTGTTACTGTAACACAAATGACCAGTTAATTCATAATACCCAATTATATTAACAACGTTTTATCTTCTATTTTAATATACAGTAGATGACATGTGTAATACATTTAGATACATTTGCTGGCCATTTATATTATATTTTTTTGTGAATACTGTATATAAGAAATTAGAATTATGGGAAGAAGACCCTTTTCATTATGATGGTGAAACTGGTGATCAAATTTAGTATTTTCCTTCTGGTGAGATACCTAGTAAGTCATTACAACTAGTGTTTTACACAAAACACACTTCCATAGGAAATTAATAGGTAATGGGCGAGTCGAAACTGCTAACGGTAAAATTATGGGAAATTTGGCTGAACAATACATTTTGATCAGGATTCTGGAGGAATTAACAAAATATTGGTGGAAATATGTTTGTGTTTGAGATGTTTTTACCTTTTTTTTTGGATAGCTGTGGTTGTATCTAGAAAGAGAGAGAAAGAGAGAGAGCGAGAAAACAATAGCAGAAGTAGGCGATGCAGGGAAGCATGGAATGGACAATATGCAGGGGTGCTAAATGATACAAACAAGCTCAGCTCTGCCAAACAGAGAGAAGGATGAAAACATCATAGACATAAGTAGTTGATGCAGAGAATGGACAATCTGGGGTGGTGGTGAATGACAGAAGCGGGCTCAGCTGTGTCAAAAAAGATATAAAGAAAATAAAAATCAGCAGAAGTAGTTGACGCAGGGAATGGACAATCTGCAGGGATGGTAAATGACACAAGTGAGCTCAGCCCTGCCAAATAGAGAGAGGAACGAAAAAACACACCAGCAAAAGTAGTTGATGCATGGAATGGTCAAACTGCAGGGGTGGTAATCAAGTGGGAATATGCTGCACCGATAGACTCTTATTTGAAAATACATAGCACCTTCTAACATGATGCCACAGTACATATCCCAGGCTGCTTTCCAGCACAGAAAGGGACCCCAGATTGTGATACAAATGTTTCAGCCTTTGCTTCCTCCTAATTGACCAAAACAAATTATGCTAATTTAGCCTGGGTTTGGAGGGATGTTTACTCTAGTTTTTAACTGGAAGAAATTAAAAGACATTTTGCTAACCTCAAGGTAAGTGTTTACATGTTTATTTGGGTATTTTCACCACTGATTCTCCTTAATTAGATGCATTAATAATCCAGGAAACTCTTGAACTAAATATGTTAGTATCTTTTGTGTGCTGCTCTTTCCTGTCCATTTTCCTTTCTCCATCATCTACAACCTAGCACTGAAACTGCAAATTTCACTTTAAAATCTCTGTACAAACAACAGTCACCTAATAGCTAGAGGCAAATGTGGAAGTAGTGTTAACATAATTATGATCAATACGAGATTATGTAAGATTTCTATAAAGTATCAACACTATCAGCCTTATTAAATTGCGATTTGGCCAATTGAATGAGGCTCTATATAAGCACATAGCATATGTTTTTTACAGAAGTTTTTAGTTAGTGAACATCTATCCAACAGCAAGGTCTTCACAAACTAAAAACTTCTGTAAAAATAAAAATGCCATGTGGTTATATAGAACCCTATTCAATTGGCCAAATCGCAATTTAATAAGGCTGTATGTTTTTTCCACACAACTCTACAAATCTATAGTTTGTTTTTGGACACATCTTGGAACCAAAAGAAAGCGTTGCAATACATTTAAAGTTAATTAACTATGGAGGTATTTTTTCCCTGAACGCCTCCACAGAAAGCTTTGATGTTCTCTGTTATTCTTTCAAACAAATCAAAAGATAGGGATAATTTCAATTAAAAGTAAATGAAACTAAGAGTTGAAATCAACCTATTGTGAAGTTATACTACTTACGAACAATTTTTTTTTTAAATTAAATAAAAATAATTGATGCAACTGTATTAGGAAAATAGCATTATACTATATTAGACAGCCTTACAGCATTACAATATTCAATGATGTTTGGAGATGAGAGGCCTCCTAACAATGTTTTGCTTAATGCAGACTTTTTATCCTTTTTTATAAATTGATCTATTAGTGCCTGTGAGTGATTTATAATGTATTTGGGGAATACATCTAAATAAATATGTTATATTGCGTAAGATAGACAGCTTAAACACAGAGATCCTTCCTATCCAGGGCAGCCTGATAGCTTTCCACTCCAAGGGCCTCATTCAATTGCAATTTGGCCAATTGAATAGGGCTCTAAATAAACACATAGCATATTTTTTTTAAAGAAGTTTTTAGTTAGTGAAAACCTTGCTTTTGGATAGATGTTTACTAACTAAAAACTTCTTTAAAAAAATATACTGTGTGCTTATTTAGAGCCCTGTTCAATTGGCCAAATCGCAATTGAATCAGGCCCCAAGAGTATATGTGATAATTGGTTATATATTTTATTGACATTAGTATTCATTAAATTATTTATATCTTCAGGCAACTCTACTCCTAAATGTGTAATCAAATTTGCCCCCCAAGCAAAGGGAAGTGGTCTCTTCGGGATATTTATCTGGTCTCTATCCAAATTTAATGATAGCACCTCAGTTTTAAGCGCATTCAATTTATAATAAGAAAGCTTACCAAAATATTCTAAACTGTCCATCAGAAATTTAAGTGAGGATTGTGGATTTGTGATGATAAAGACAACATCATCAGCAAAAAGTAATAATTTATTTTCCTTAGCTCCTGTTGTAATTCCTTCTATACCTTTGTTATTTCTAATCAGCTCTGCTATGGCTCAATAATTAAGATAAACATTGCCAGAGATAGTAGACATCCCTGACAAGTGCCAATATAAATTGAAATCTTGTTTGTAATATAATCTGAGCCAACTAGGTAACTGAAACATAAGTGTACAAGGCTTTAATGGCATGGGAGCCAAATCTTCTTAAACCATATTTCTGTAACACCAGATCCCAAAACTTCCAATTTACTCAAATGTAAATGTAAATGCTTTCTCTCCATCTAATGACAAGGAAAGAGATAGTAACCTTTTTTGTTTAGCAAATAAAAGCAAATTAATCAGTCTACATGTGTTATCTGCTCCTTGTCTATTTTTATAAAGCCAGATTGATCCGTTGCAACCAGGTTATTCAGTAATGGATTTATTCTTGTAGCAAGTATTTTATAGTAGATCTTTATATCATTATTTATTAAAGAAATAGGTCTATAATTTATGCAATTTTTCAAATCCTTACCCACCTTGGGTATCGTTATAATTGAAGTCTCCAACATATCTGAGGAAGCAACTCCCAGCTCTTTTGTTTCCTTAAACGTATTATAAAGGTGACTTTCTTGACTTCTGAGTTAAAAAACTACTAATATGAATAATGACTTTTATAACATTATACGCTGTACCATTAGATAAATAGTGAAAAGCATATAGAAATGTTTTTTTCTTTTTAAAATCAATGTTGAACACTGATAACGAATACTAATTAGAACCAGGCGTAGAGCCATTGAATCAGATAGTGGTTATGTTATATTTAGGTACTTGATTAAGTTTTGGCAACTATATTAAACTGTATAAATAGCAAATAAATTTAAGATGTAGACGATGGAGCAAGGTTTCCTAGCTTAAGTTCCTGTTCAGTTTTCTTTTTGTTGTTTTTAAAAATTAAAAATAAATAATTTATATTATACGATAAAGCTAAAGTTAATAAACTTAATATAAGCTATTTGTTATGCAACCTAAATAACATATATCTGCAAGAATTGAACCAGGGACCTTGAACTTTAAACATCACATATTATAATTGTCTAACTATACGTAGTTACGCTGCGTTGCGTAGTGCGTACGACTTAGCAGCGAGGTGAGCCGTTAAACCGCTCTGTTGCGTAGTGCGTATGACTTAGCGATGAGCGCCGCAGGCGCTCATTGCCTGTTGAGCCTCGCGCAGCGAGGCGAGCTGTTAAACCGTAGCACTTAGAAAAAAAATACGAGATGAAAAAAATTACGAGATAAGCGCCGGAACCAAAACACTAAAAAAAACACTAAATACACCCAAAAAAATAAAATAAAGGTCACTTACAGCAAGGGGAACCAGGTAGGACGTCTGGAAGTGAGTTGGAACTCCAATTTACAGCGATTTAGCCGAGTTACAAAGATCGAAAATCGGCTAAGCGAGAAAAAAATGGCCGCCGAAAAAAATGAAAACGAGGCTATACTACTACGAACTGCGTAAAACACAGCAACAGGCGTATGTGTTTGAAAAACAACGAGATAAAGGATGCGGATTAACCGCGCAATGAGTAAAAAGACAGTAGCGAGAAAATTTTACGAAAACTAATTACAGATTTACGCATTAACACAGATGTAACGCCTTTGTCTCGCGCAACATCGGATTTCCCGCCTAAACCAACGCATTTGATGAAATATAAGTTGCAAGTTACAAAAAATAAATAAAAAAATTAATAATTTGTATTTATTTGAAGAAAAAAAAAGGGACAAATGTAGCGTCATGTTGTGTGGCAAACAAATTTCACAACATTTAACTTTTATTGACCGTCATTTGACCGTTTGACCATATTTACTGTTAAACCGTAGTACTTTAGCGGGCTTAGCGATGAGCGCCGCAGGCGATCATCGCGAGGCGAGCCGTTAAACCGTAGTACTTTGGCAATGAGCGCCGCAGAAAAAAGGCCGGACGAACAAAACGAAAACGAGGCTACAGCACTATAACCACGGAAAACACGTACCGATAATCCGCTAAGACGCATACCACACATTATCTGCAATTTTAGGATAATGCAGAAGTACGTTAACGGTTTCGGCTCGCGCACGCACACTATTACACTGCACACGTTCATCACACTTACACAGCACCTCCAACATCAACACAGATTGCCAGCTCTTCAACACAATGCATAAAAATACGTAAATTAATTTATTAATTTGAATTCTATATTTCAGTAGTACACAGAAAACAGCATTAGCTACCTTACAATTCCATATGTATATTAATAACTAAACAACTTTTAAAACATACACATCTCATTGCCGTCATTTTTTGACGGGCAATACGCTAGTAGAACATATAAATAATAAGGTTGGAGTCTGTAACTGTTCTAGATTTTATTAACTTTTATACACAGATCAAAGATATAGAGCCTCATTCAAATGAGGCATCGGGAGATCCAGGCTTTGGAAATGTTCAATTTGCAACTTTTTGCAGGCTTCGATCAGGTTACGGGCTCTGGCATCCGATTCATTGCGATCGTTAACATCGCACGTTAATGCCCCTCCAAGCCTTTAAACTCTCACGGCTGCAAGATTTCCGAAAATCGATAACCGCTATTCAATTGATCGTAGTCCCCCTCGCTAAGCAAATGGCAAAAGTCGAACTACAAGTTACGGGTTCCAAGGAGGACTGGCAAAGTGCTTAATGACATGTCCGAAGCACTGTAAATGCAAATATAAAATCAATACTGCACAGTAAATGATGGGCGAAGGGATGAAAGACATTAGAATTAATTGCACAATAGTCTCAATCCTGCAAATCGGCAATCAAAATTCCTTTATTTTTATGTTTCACTTCTGGGTTAGATTGATCTTGGGAATCAATTAGTTAATACATATCAGGCCACCAACATGGACTAGAACAGTAGCGGCATTCATTTTTATTATTTTGTACATTGCGGGGTTGCGGGTCCGATTGCAAATTGGACCCCAAATTGCGAGCTGATTGACATGTCAACTCCATGTTGTACGGCCTTCATGATGACAGGCTCCTTTTCTACTGGCTGTTTCAACATCGGGAGTTACAATCTTGCTTAATAGATCATGTTCAAGCTCGCAAATGCTACATACGATAGCATGGTTTACGATGTGCGCTATTGGGCCAGGACTTGCAGGTTTGGCCAATTGAATAGCACCGTAAGTCGCGGACGCTGCGGACCCTCAGCAGGCCAGCAGACTTACACCCTACATCCCGCAACATGCAGGCTTGGAATTGAATGAGGGTCACAATGTCCTATTCTACTGGTGGCTTGCCTCAATAGAATGCGTCTAAACATTAAGACAAAAAAACACCTGCAGTAAAAATTACGGTTTAGAGTCATTTGCTGGCGTCTAATAGAATAGGGCTCACAAACCCCTATTCAATTGTCCAAATTGCAATCACATGTGCCTGAATTGCAGTCCATAAATGTAACTGATATTCAATTGGATACATATAGCTACTTGCATTGCATTTACGATTTACAGGCTCAAAAACGGCGGGTTGTCAAAACCGTAACTCTGTCCTATCCCCTCCTTTCATGTTACAAGCACGCAAATGTTAACAGTGATGAGGAAGGAAAATCAGTATTAATTTACTTTTTAATTTATTTTCATGTAGGCCTCAATTGCATTGTACTTCGTAAATGGAGGATGTATCAAAAAATTATATGAGTACTAGATGGGACACGCAAGTGGGTTAAACCCCTGTTTGTAACACTACAAAAGCAAATAAAAAAACACTACTGTACTTAAAAATACTGGGAAACAAATGAAAGGCATTATAATTAATTGCACAACAGTCTCAAATTATTTATTTTAAGTTTTATTTCCTTGTTATATCGATCCCAGGATAAATGGGTTAATAGATATCATGGAACCGGCATGGACTAGAACAGTTTCTTTATTGATTATTTTTTATTTCTACATTGCTGGATTGCGAGTCCAATTGCAAATTATACTTCTAAACACAAAATAGTTGTAGTTTAAACTCCTTGTTTTACTGATGTCATGATGACGGTCTCATTTACTGTTGGCTCTGTCAAAAAAGTCACTTTTGGGCTTGCTTAAGTATTCACAACTCACTGTGCCTTAGGGAGTAAAGCTGAATCTTACTGACGAGGCTTACAGAGGCCAAAACGCGTCTGTGGGTTTGCTGTTTCTCCTTATTAAGGGTAGAATTGCCTGGTATTTTGTGGCTGGGTCGCACTTTTACGTGAGACCAGACTGATATACTACAGGATATTTCTCCCTGTGAAGGGCACAAGTGAGCTAAAAAAGGTTGCCCTCTTAGTAGGTAACCAGACCTATAAGACAAACCTACTTCAGGTATCCGTTCTCAGATTGAACACCTCTAATTTTGTTGTTGTGCTTGCCTAAGTATTGTCGGTTCATATTAAATGACCCCTGAAAGCTTATGAATAGAGGCATGGGTTGTGTGTGGAGGCTGTAAGCCTGTAACTGTGGGCTTTAGTCATAGTCAGATATTTAGAAAAATGTTAACCTGCAGCCAAAATGTCAGGTTCTATGTAATTACGTGCTTGCAATTGAATAGGGCCCATAGTCTGTTGGTGTAGTGGTAAATGTGTTGTCTTTTAAAAAAAATTCCATTGCTAATCTAATGCCTTCCACTTGTTTTTCTTAATTGTCTAATGTGTTTAATAACACATATATTATACAAATGCACATATTTAATAAAAAAGTAAATAAATACACTAGTTAAACAAGTGGAAGGAATAGGGTTTGAACCAATGATTTATCAATGGAATAAAAATCTTTGATCACATTTACCTTTACACCACCATACCATGCCTTGTATAAAAGTTGAAGCCACCCTATATACTCTGTATCATGAGACAGAGGATGGAGAATCATATGGACACGTTGTTTACATTTGATCAACAACTGATGTAGATAATGCTATGTTTAGCTATAGTTTGCATTTTAAATGTAATTAACATAAGCTGGTATTTACTGAAATATTTTTATGATACTTAGATTACATTTTCTTTCTCCAAAAGGCCAATTAGGGAATAAGAAAGGATTTAATAACGGAAATGTTCTCAATCTATTTTTTTCAACAGTTACACAAATTTGTAAGTCTTTATTTCATTAACATCAATACAGATGACAAGCTATATTGATTTTCTTTTTTACAGGATGCTGTTTGAAGTAAATCAGATCTTTTCCGTGTAAAATATCAGTCAAAGTATCATTAACGTCTCAAGGAAATATCTGATATTTGAACTGCAAATCAGTCATGTTACAAATATTAGAAGCTGTAATGACATCACAAATAGCAGGCCATACTAATGTACTTACACTTGTTAAACACGGTAATCAATTTAATTATATAAAATGTTGTACAACTAAAGGTATTTTTTACTTAAAGGGACTATTACCCTAAAATCAAATTGTTGTTTTACTTTAATCAGCATTGTTTGTGCAGATGAGCACATTCTGAATTCTTAGTTGTTTTTATGTGGTACTTAGTAACACAGGACCCTTTTCTATTAACCAGTTTGTAAATGTATACACACTTAAAACTGCTGTTAAAATTGTCACAATTTCTAGCTTAGAACTCCATTGGTTTTAGCACAGAGCAAACATTACTAGCGCTAATTAGTTAAAGTTACACAAAATCAATATTCTATTAGACTTGT
Organism: Discoglossus pictus; assembly: GCA_027410445.1. Classification (NCBI taxonomy): domain Eukaryota; kingdom Metazoa; phylum Chordata; class Amphibia; order Anura; family Alytidae; genus Discoglossus; species Discoglossus pictus. Next base: position 224,282,797 of record CM050166.1, on the reverse strand, counting down.
AGCTCTAGCTCGCAAATAAAGTCTAACCAGCAAATGAAAAAAGTGTCATGTTTCTGTCAAAAATATTACATGTACTAAATAGGACTGGCAATGGCTTTTTCAAACACTTCTTAAAGCTGTAACAGCAATTAAACATATAATACTATAAAAGCACAGTAATTTAAAAGCACAAGAAGCCATGGGAAGACATTAGAATGAATTGCACAAAAGACTCCAAGGAACAAATATGCCCCCCCAAAAATTGTATAACTGAAATTTTGGACTGGTCATGCATATGGTAATATTAAAAGTGTTGCATAAAACAATTAAAGATACAGCACATGACTAAATAGCAAAGAAAAAACATGGAACTGCCTTAGAAATTATACGTAACATTCACAGAGGTTTGAATGTTACATAGTTACATAGTAATTTAAGTTGAAAAAAGACTCTAGTCCATCAAGTTCAACCTTTTTAGATCTCCTCTGATCTGCAATATGCCGATTTGTTGTTAATTAATCCAGAGGAAGGCAAACAGAAAAAAAAAAACAGTGAAACTTTGCCAATTGTCTCAACAGGAAAAAATATACAATTCCTTCAGATACTGGTGATCAGATTCATCCCTGGATCAATAGTACCTCTCTATTTATCCAGGATAGCCCTTAATGCCCTTTTTATTTAAAAATGTATCCAATCCCTTTTTAAAGTTATCTATTTAATATGCTGTCACCACCTCCATTGGTAGAGAATTCCATAGATTAACCACCCTTACTGTGAAGAAACCTTTTCTTTCTTTAAGGCAAAATCGTTTTACTTCTAATCTCAAAGGATGTCCCCTTGTCAGCTGAAAACCTCTTGGCACAAAAAGTTCCGTTGATAAAGCCTTGTATTGATCCTGGATATATTTATAAGGAAATCATATACCCTCTTAGATGCCTTTTTTCTAGAGTAAATACGTTTAATTTGGTTAGTCTTTCTTCATAACGTAGCCCCTCCATTCCCTTTATTAACTTTGTTGCCCTTTCCTGTACTTTTTCCAGCTGTTAAATGTTCTTTTAATGTAGTGGCGTCCAAAATTGTACTCCATATTTCAAATGAGGTCGTACTAGGGATTTGTATAGTGGGAGAGTGCTGCTTGGCATTGAGCACTGTTATCTAGGCGGTTGTCCAAAAGTACTTTCAAATCCCTTTCAATATCTGATACCCCTAGATTTGCTCCATTAAGATTATAAATTGCATGGCTATTTTTCCTTCCCAGATGTATAACTTTACATTTATTCATATTAAATCTCATCTGCCACTTAGATGCCCATTCCTCTAATTTATGCAAATCCCTTTGGAGGGAAAGTACATTATTTTCTGATTTAATTACCTTGCACAACTTTGTGTCATCAGCAAAAATGGAGACACCAAACTCCAATCCCACTTCCAAGTCATTAATAAATATGTTATAAAGGAGGGGACCTAATACTGAACCCTGAGAAACCCCACTTATCAACGTAGTTCAATCCAAGTATGTTCCATTTACCACAACCCTTTGCTTCCTGTCTTCTAGCCAGCTCTTAATCCATAAGCAAATATTTATGGCAATTTCTGTATCTCTTAGTTTGCTCAATAGTCTCCCATGTGTCATTGTATCAAAAGCCTTTGCAAAATCCAAATAGACTACATCAACTGAGTTGCCTTGATCCAAGTTCCTACTAACCTCTTCATAGAAACTAATTAGGTTTGGTTGACATGACCTATGCTTCATAAATCCATGTTGGCTCCTACTTATACTCCTGTTTGAATAGACATATTCTTGTATATTATCCCTTTCTAACCCTTCTAAAAGTTTTCCCACTACCGAAGTGGAGTATAAAAAAAATAATATATATATATATATATATATATATATATATATAAACAGTATAGCACCATGCAGAGCACCATGCACTGTGAGTATAATGAACAACATCATACCTTCACATGCACACACATGTACACCACACACATGGATAATGCATATCACATATAATAGTTGTCAAACTACGAATCATCGTCACGCAAAGCGAGGGACGCACTTTGGTCCGCAAATGCAGACCCTCGCAAAGCGAGGGTCCGCATTTGCGGAGATGGAGGCTCAAAGGCGCCTCACACGCGGTTACAAACACCAACACAAGCGGCACTTTACCAACAAAACGACCCGACGCACATTTACGGACTTAGCAGACAATAAACCCGATGCACATTTACGGACTTAGCAGACAAAAATATGAGACGCGGGACCATTAAATACCATTACGACCTCGCAAAAATACGAACTTAACGGCCGAACCACGCGCAACGGTAAACAGTCAAAACACAATAAATACACACACAAAACACATAAAAAACTTACCGACAGCAAGGGGGGGCACCATGGACCTCAGCAAGTGAAGTTACACCTCCATTTATGTCCAAATTCACGAGTTTAGACACACGAAAATCCCCTAAGCGAGAGAAAAAATGGCCGCTGAAAAAACGAAAACTAGGCTAGAGGACCGTAAACACGCAAAACAGAGCCCAACACGTAGCACTTTCATGAGGTAGTACAACAGACTGTTACTAAAGACGGAAAATCGCTTACTAAAGACGCAAAATCATTCTGATGCGCGTAACACATACATACAATATAGCCGCCATTTTTACACAATCTACACAATAACGTATCTGAAATGGCGGCTTTCCAGCCTAAACTAACATGCTGCCTATATATATGCTGACACTTTCTCCTCAGGTGATGACAGTCTGACTGGACATTTTCTGCTGCCGGAAAATCCAAAGAGATTGTTAGCTCTTCAGGATATTGATTGCTGGATATTTCTTAGTGATAGGTAAAGTAAATTAATGAATTTATTATTTATTAAATAAAATGTTAAAAAAAGTAAAGAAAAAAAAATACATTACTACATTTTGCAATACCTGTATTTTAGCACGGTATTAATCATTAACCATTTCAAATTGATTAATTAATATTTAATGGACATTCATTTATTAATTACTAATTATTTTTAAAAAAATAGACAATTGTCACTAACTTCACTTTATGATTACATTATTGATTAATTCTTTATAGAACATTTTGCAATTCATTAATTAGTAATGTACATTCATTAAATAATAATTAATTGTTAATAGTAATAACGTTTATAACAACAACAACAAAAAATTCACTGGACTTACATTTTTACCTTCATGCTCAACTATTAATGTTCATTTATTACTTTATTCATCATTATGATTAATAATGTTAATTAATTAATTATTAATTAGTCATGATAACACATTTAGTAAAAGAAAAAAAAATGTATAGTGGTTTTAAATTTTGTGCTTGCTACTCAACTGTTAATGTTCATTAATTACTTCATTGATCATTCATAGAAGACATTTTTAGTCAAAAATGCATAAAAACATATCTCCCTTTTGCACTGAATTTAGATATTACTGTTGCTGATTCATTAGTAGATTGCTCTTATATTTATCTTTTTAGGATTCATTATTAATGCAATTGTTTTTATGTGTTCAGAATTAATTATTAATGTGATTGATTCATTATTTAATTAGTCATTTATAACGCTTTTTCAATGAAATGTGCTAAAATGCATCACTAAATACGTAGATTTTAGAGTCTCACCATATTGATCTCTTTAAGCTCATTGTATTAAAGGTATAGGATCCTCAAACCGTTTACATATTTATATCACTTTCTTACATTTTACAGTGCATTTACTTATATTTTGCAGCTATGCTAATTAAAAACATAGCAAACATTAACAAGCCCTTTTTTCCAATTTATTTTCTCACAGTTTGATCATCTGCCCACCTGACTACACAGAGGGCCGTTTGCAGCATTTCATCTGCAATCGCATCACCTTCACAGGTATATCATTTTAAAATATTTATATTTACTTTACTGCATGCATGTATGAAAAGGACAACAAGTACTTTAAGTACTATCAATGATTCATACATTCATTAAAAATAAATATTACATATGTTTTTTACATCTTTTCAAAGATTTGTGATATCTCCACCTTCCTCAATACAGGAGTCTCATCTGCAAGAATTAACATTACAGAATATTAAATTGACAGGTAAATGATTTTGTGATGACATTTGTTAACACAATATAATATGAACTATTGATTTGCGTTGAGTAATGGTATTTCATACATTCATTCAATAAAAAAATGTATTATGATTTTTACATCCATTCACAGATTTCTCACATCTACACCTGCCTCAAAACAGGAGCATTTTCAATTATAGAACATCGAATTTACAGGTATATGATTTTGTGATGACATCCTTTACAAATATACGATTATCTATTTTTTACAGCCCATGGATGAGAGATATTGCTTCATTCATTTAAGTCATTGATTTTACAAACTATCAAATCATTACAAGGAAAAAAATAAAAAAATAATAAAGATTTTATTTATGTGTATTCCTGTATTCATTCTTTCATCATTATGTTACTGCTCATTGACAGGGATAGCAGCTTAGAAGCAGTTAAATATTTTATTTCATGTATTATATTAGGTCACTTGCTCTTTTGTGTAGCTCTTCTTTAGGAACACATGATAACTGTTTCTGTTTTTCCATTCATGATATAGACACACATAGAGAGAGACAGACACACATACAGACAGACAGAGAGATGCAGCCAGAAACACACACAGACACCCACACAGACACACACACAGACACACATGCAGCCAGACACACGTAGCAAGACACCCAGAGACATAGACACACACCCACAGACATCCTGACACACACCCAGAGAGACACACACCCACAGACATCCAGACACACACCCAGAGAGACGCACACCCACAGACATCCAGGGACAAACCCAGAGAGACACCCACCCACAGATATCCAGACACACACCCAGAGAGACACACACCCACAGACACGTAGAAGATAGACACCTGCAGAAAACCAGAGAGACACAGACAGCCAGAGAGACACAGACAGCCAGAGAGACAGACAGCCAGAGAGACAGATAGAGACAGATTACTATTGCATTTTTAGAAATATATGACAGGGTAAAAAATATGTGTAATAAAATGAATGTCATTCTTAACACTCTATTTCCAATTACAGATTACAATGGTGGACAATGCAGAAGATAAGAAAGAATATAAAAGAAGAATGGCAAGGGAAAGGAACGTTTAAGAGAAGAAGATCGACAGAGACTTCTAAATAAAAGAAAAATGGCTAAAAAACAACAAAATGAGTCTGCTGGAGTCTCAAAGAAAAGAAAAAGTAAACAAAAAAATGTCTGTAAAACTGTCTCAAATTAACCTATTTTGCCTCCTGACATCAATGTTGATAGAGATGACACCAATGTAGATATACAAAGTTCAAATGAGATCTATATTGAGGAAGGTCATGATAGTCCTTTCTTTAGAGCACTAACAGTAGACACTCATTATTGTGGATTAATGAATGTGCTTTGTCAGTTTTGTGGGGCCTATCCTTTTCAGAAAGAACGACCAACTGATGGAGAGTTTATTAGTTGCTGTCAGAAAGGAAAGGTAAGACTTCCAGAAAGACGCACATTTCCAGAATATTTAAAAAGTATCATGAGTGATCCTACATTTCCCAATTACACCAATTTTAAGAAAAATATTCGCTCTTATAACAGTGCAACTTCATTTGCTGCAATGGGTGCAACCTTAGCCGAAAATGTTCCAGGACATGGTCCTTATTGTTTTAAAGTCCAGGGACAAATATACCACTGGACTTCACATTTACACACAGAAACAGGAGGACAAAGGAAATTTGCACAGTTATATGTACTTGATACAATGGAAGCTGTGGAACAACGAATAATGCTTCCTGAAAATAGACAATGCTTACCCATAGTCTTTGAACAGCTTGATAACATTATGGCGAACAACCCTTATAGTAAAGCATACAAAAACTTAGCAGAGGTTGAAAAAGAACAACTGGCACATGCGCAAAGACATCAATTGCCAATGCCAAGAGTAAATATGGTTCTCAAAAGGGATCGCCATACTGATCAAGGAGCTATAATTTACCAACAGCAAATGAGGTTGCCATGGTATTTAAAAATGATGATGGGGAACCACCATTTGAGCGGGATATTAGAATATATCCACGCAATCAAGAACAACCTTTTATAAACATCAATATTTTACACAGTAATTTGGATCCTATGACATATCCCATTTTCTTTCCAAATGGGGAGCCAGGATGGCAACCAAAATTACAGTTGCAAAGTTATCCCAATAGTAAAGTTCATAGTAGAAACAATATTTCCATGCTGGAATATAAAGTGGCACAAACTGCTGTCCGGGATCATTATAATCCTATTTTATGTGGGGGTAAACTGGAAGCAAATAATCTAAATTTTGTCAAATTTCAACAAAACAAGCTTCGAGTTGAACAATATTGTGGATTGATGGATTATGTCGCTGAATTGGCTGGAAACGGAGACATTCCTGCTGGACGAGCAATTATTTTGCCTTCCTCTTTAAAAGGACCTCCTCGCAATATGCGAGAAAGATACAATGATGCCATGGCTATTGTCACTAAATTTGGCAAACCAGATTTTTTCATTACATTTACATGTAATCCACAATGGCCAGAGATCAAAGAAAATGTTATGCTTGGACAAACTACTTCTGACCGACCAGATTTAGTGGCAAGAGTATTCAAAATAAAACTTAATTCCTTAATTTATGATATCACTAAAGCAGACTTATTTGGAAAATGTGTGGCTTTTGTTTATAACATTGAATTTCAAAAAAGAGGCATGCCACATGCACATGTAATTTTAATCTTGCAAGAAAAAGATAAATTGAATATATTAGATAGAGTGGATTCAGTGATTAGTGCTGAACTGCCGCATCCAGAAAAGCATTCAAGACTTTATGAGATTGTAACTCATAGAATGATACATGGCCCATGTGGAGAGAGCAATCCAAAGTCCCCATGTATGGAAAATAAGAAAATCGTAAAAGAGTTTCCAAAACAATTTCAAATGCAGACTTATGTTAATTGTGATGGACACCCTTTGTATAAAAGAAGAGAAGGACAAACAGCTATTATCCGTGGCCACAAGGTCGATAACGGATATGTGGTTCCATACAATCCACATTTGCTGATGAAGGACAATGCACATATCAATGTGGAAGCTTGCACTTCCATCAAATCCATCAAATATGTGTATAAATATATATATAAAGGATATGATGCAGCAACTGTTGTTATGCAAGGTGCTCACAATGAAAAAGACAACCCCATTTTACATGACGGACTTTCTTCTTATTTAGATGCTCGCTATGAAAGTGCTCCTGAAGCAATGTTGCGTCTTCTCAAATTCGAGATGCATGATCGGTCACATGCTGTGTATCGATTAGCTGTCCATTTGCCACAAAGTCAATTTGTTTGCTTCACTGCCGGCAATGAAACAAATGCTTTAGCACAAAGTGAACATAGAGCAACAACGCTTACTGCTTGGTTTCAATTAAATTGTCACGACAGTCAGGCAAGATAAATTTTATACATTGACATTTCAATTCACTATATATTCGTAAATGGTGAATGGAGACAACAAAAGAAACATACCGTATTTATCGGCTTATAACACACACCGGCGTATAACACGCACCTCATTTTTAGAAGGAAATTTCAGGAAAAAAAACTTAAATTTCAAATAAAGAACTTTGAAGCAAAATAAGGGTAGCTCAGAACTTTTTTTTATTAACATTATTAACACTTATAAGGTAAATAATGTAAAATGAATGTAAAAGCAACTGTTTTAACAAAGAAACTTGGATATTATATGTTTCTACAAAAGTTTACTCAGAAATCGCTGCTATCTGGGAAACCAAGAAGTTCCCCCCCATCCTCATCCCCCCTATCCTCAACCCCCTCCTCAACCCCCCTCCCCAACCTCCCTCTTCATCCTCAACCCCCCCATCCTCAACCACCTCCTCAACACCCCTCCTCAACCTCCCTCCTCATCCTCAACCCCCCATCCTCAACCCCCTCCTCAACCCCCCTCCTCATCCTCAACCCCCTCCTCAACCTCCCTCCTCAACCTCCCTCCTCAACCCCCCTCCTCAACCTAAACCCCCCTCCTCAACCTAAATACCCCTAAATACCTCCCCCTCTCCCTTTCCCCTCACTTACCTGCTTCTGGTCCGGCCTCTGCTCCTTCTTTACCCGGCGCGCATGTGACGCCACATGCGTGCCACGCCATTAGCATATACCGGGTACCGGCACCCGGTATTTGCTAATGGCTTGACGTCACATGCGCGCCGGATCAAGAAGGAGCGGAGGCCGGAGCAGAAGCAGGTAAGTGAGGGGAAAGGGAGAGGGGGAGGTATTTAGGGGTGTTTAGAATGAGGAGGGGGGTTTAGAATAAGGAGGGGGGTTAAGAATGAGGAGGGGGGTTTAAAATGAGGAGGGGGGGTTGAGGATGAGGAGGGGGGAGGGAAAGAGACATGGGGGGGTTAGAGAGACACAGAGGGTAGAGAGACACGGAGGGGGGGTAGAGGGACACGGAGGGGGTTAGAGAGACACGGGGGGGTTAGAGAGACACGGGGGGAGAGTGACTCGAATATTAGCCGAGGGGGCCCTTTTAAGCCTTAAAAAAGGGCTGAAAAACTTGGCTTATACTCGAGTATATACGGTATATTATGTGACACATTCCAGTGTAGCAGAGGAAGGCTGCCGGGGACTGCAATGTGCGCCATTCGCGCCGCTATGCGATTTGTACTATGGGTCTTTAACATTATATCGGTGTATAACACGCACACATCATTTCCCCCTATCTTCAGGGAGAAAAAGTGCGTGTTATACGCTGGTAAATACGGTAATTAATAAATGATCCCAATAATATATACCGTCAGTCCATGAGACATTGAAGGTTTCAGTTTAAGATTACTGCTTTTACATGTTCCCGGTGCAAAAGTTATGAACATTTATGTACAGTCAATGGTATAGTTTATGACACTTTCCAGTTAGCTGCAAGACATCAAAACTTTCTAGCAGATGATACAGAATGGGAGAGATGTCTCGAGGAAGCAGCACTATGTCAAATGCCAAAGCAAATGAGAGAACAATTTGCTTTTATTTGTATCTTTTGCAATGTACCAGGTGCCTTAACTTTGTGGGAAACATTTAAATTACATATGTATGAAGATTTCTTGCAACGTTATAATGAAAACATTGCACAATTTAAAGCATTAATTGAAACACAGGAAATCTTACTTTGTCATGCATTAAATTGTGCCAACTTTAATCTGCTTGATCCAGGATTTATACATGAAATTAACTTTGATGATTATGACACTGACATTGAATACAAAACAAAAAAAACAAGAAAAAATTGGAACTTTAAATATATTGCAATTGGAAGCATTTAACGCCATCACAAATGCAATAGAAGATGATATGCTCAAAAAGCGTTATTTCTATCTGGATAGCCCTGGTGGATCAGGAAAAACGTATCTATATAAATTGTTGATGAGTTGCAAATAGCACTGCCATTTGCAACCACTGGAATTGCTGCACTTTTGTTAGAAGGTGGTAGAACTGTGCATAGTGGATTTAACTGCCAGTTCCCATTCTGGAAACATCAGTGTCGGATATTCAAATGAATTCATTACAAGCCAAAAAATTGCACAAGAGTAAATTAATTATAATAGATGAGGCAACTATGATGTCATGTCATGCCCTCCAATGTATTGATCGATTATTAAAATAAGTTATGGCTAATGATTTGCCATTTGGTGGAAAGGTGATGTTGTTAGGCGGAGATTTCAGGCAAACATTATCTGTGGTGCCACATGGCAATTGGACTGACATAGTCGAAATGTGTATAAAAAGAAGTAAGCTGTGGAAAACATTTACACACCTTAAATTAGAAGTAAATATGAGATCTGAAGGCCAAAATTCAATGATTGGCTCATTCACATTGGAGAAGGAAAACAGCAAAAATAAATAATTTACCTGATGATGCAGTACAAATTCCACCAGAAATGATTTCAACATAACCACTAATTTCAACAATCTTCCTCAATACCATCAATAACAAGGATTACTCAGACATTGCAAGCAAAGTAATATTGACATCAAAAATTGTTGATGCCTTGAACTTAAACAAAATATTAAAATTAACCAATGGTCCACAAAAAAACTAATACAGTGCAGAATCTGTTCTGGCTGATGACAAAGAGAGTGAAGCAAATTTTAGTATGGAATTTATTAATTCTTTAATTCCCTCTGGAATGCTACCACGTGTTTTGCAACTTAAAAAAGGGGCAATTATCATGCTATTGAGAAATATGAATCCCAAAAAAGGACTTTGTAATGAGACCGGATTAATTGTGAAGGAATTAAAGGATCATTTTATACATGCAGAAATTATGAGTGGTACCCATAGAACCAGTTCTTATACCGAGAATTGATTTGGGTCCAAGTGAGAGTGGTTTGCCTTTTGTCCTTCAAAGGAAACAATTTCCCATTATCATGGCATTTGCCATGACCATCAATAAATCCCAAGGACAAACTTTTAAGTCTGTGGGTAGTTTTTTGAAGGAAAATGTGTTTGCACATGGCCAACTATATGTTGCATTTTCAAGATGCAATAATCAAGAGGAAATTATAGTACATGTTGAAGAAAACCCAAGTCAGGGTGATTTAATGGAAGATGGACGTGTTTTTACAAAAAACATTGTGTACTATGAGGTGCTGTAAATATACAGGACAGTGCTTTCATTTCGACGAAAACATTTTATGTTACTCAAACTGATTTTACAGTACCAATATTTCAAAAAGAAACTCGATACAATGGCACAAAAACATAGAGAACAGTGGTTTTACTTCCAGGACAAAATTAGAGGTCTCAGGGACTCTTTAAATAGGGGACCACTATTTCCAATAGGAAACTCGATGTGCCATTTGAACAAAGTACAACAAGAAGAAACAAAAAAGTATCAAAAAGAAAAACAACACAAAACAGTGGTTACACAGATTGGAAGGTCTTACAAGTTACCTTTTTACATGATTGGACCCACAAAACAAGTGCCATATACTTTTATTGGAAGCTTACATTTAAATGTTTTAAAGTAGTATTTAACAGTAGTATGTCTTTTAAAAGTTATGGAAAGTTACTTCAAGCTATATTGTATAACATTGTCTTTTCAAAAGTTGTGGAAAGTTACTTCAAGCTATATTGTATATAGTGAAACATTTATGTTACTACAAGTTTAAGCATTTGTTAATACATTCAACTGTATAATTTTAAGATGGAGTATTGATTCAGAGAGCAATCCGATCACCAGTTAATGGGGTCAGGAAGGAATTCATTTTTTCCCCTCTTTGATACTATTGGCAAAGTTTCAATGGGGGTTTTTATTGTTTGCCTTCCTCTGGATTCAATGCCAATTTAGTTTAACATGAGTTTAAAAAAAAAATATGTTACAAAGCATGTAATTGTACAAAATACTTACATAGTCGTCTGTTATTCATAGATAAATATCAATTCAAAGTTTTAGTATTGTTAAAAAAAAAAAAGAAAAGATTGTTTAAAATACAAGTTGCATGTTACAAACTTTGATGTTATGGTTTACAATATCTATTCATGACACATTCACAGATTGTTATATTGTTATTCCATATGTGACAATTAAAACTGTTCATATTTAATATATATATATATATATATATATATATATATATATATATATATATATATATACCTGTTGGTGAAATACAAGTTGAATGTTAAAAAAATAAAAAGTTTTATTCAAAATGTTATATTTATTGGTACATAATAAAAAAAAAGCTTAAGAATGTCAGAGACCAATATTGTGTGATAAACAGTTTTCACAGCATTAAAATTCTATTGACCGTCATTTTTTTATGGGCAATTTGCTAGTATATTCATATTCATTTACATATTTGAGTCATCATATCTATATTAGAACAAAACTACTGACAATATTACACTGCCACATGACATATATCAAGTACCAGGGAGAAATACACCATACTGCGCAAGAGGTTAATACTAATCTGGAAACACACTGGGACCACAACAGCTGCTCTAATGCAATGACTATTAACGTGATAGACATACCTGGGAAAGTTAGGCATCTACACCATAACCAAAGCTCTTAGAAAATTGGGTGGGAGAAATGTCAGCATGGCCAGCCTAGGGCTTTAAAGAGAGGAGCGGGTGACATTTATGTTGGAAACATGGGTATATCACAACATAGCACAGGCTAGGCACGGCATTGTCCCAAGGAGTTGTCACAGACCACTTTTTCTCAGAGTGTTGGGCTATTGAGCCACCAGACTTCTTGGCTCCAGCAATGGATTATCTGTATAAACACCTCTACTGTATTTGTAAATCTGCTTTGTTCCATTGTTTGCCAGATTAAGCTAATCCCACCAGGAAGAGAGGAGGTCAGACATCAGACTGCCAGATTAAGATAATCATGTCTGAAATTTGCTAGAGATGGCATCATGTGTACTGGAGTTAATCCTATTGATCTCAGGATGTGGGGTTATCTCTTGTAATTGTCTGCCACCCCCTTCCATTGTTGTGCTGTGTACACCCCCTCTGTATCTCCTATAAGTACTGTGGTCATTTTAAAAAATAAATCAGTTCACTCAGAGCCATATAGAAATTGTATCGTATCTCTTTATTTTGTTTCTGGTGGCTGCAATACTGAACCTATCTCCACCCTACAAGTAACCTGTCCTGGTCAGGCAGGTGGCTCTGGGCTTGTATAGAGCCTACTCACGGATCATCACACAAGTGTGTAAGGAACATGCTGTTAGAGGAACAGGGACATGGGGATTCAGGGATATATCATGAAAATGGGTATTGCACTAATGTGGTTAAGCTGCTCAGGAAAGCCAACAAACACACACAGAGGCTGTGGAAAGGCACATGGAGCAACAACCAACTCACCTCCATCAAGGACAATCTTGGGTACACCCATCCTGTAAGTTCCCACGCCGTTGCTGTTGGGCCTGTAGCAAGATGTATGACAATAATATTTATGTGAAATTATGGCTAGTGTTCTTGTATTAATTCATTATTAATAATACCTGTAATTTGGTTAACAACCCTTAATGGTAATGGTGACACTGAACAGTGCTACAATGTATACTTTTCCTGAGTATTAATTCACAAAAATCCCCATTAATGTTGTTCAAGCATGGTATCCAAAATCGTGATAATACCAATAATAAATTATATGTAGATGTCAGATCACACCTATAGTGATCAGATCACCTTTATAGAAAGTAATCAACCATCATTATTTTCTGATAAATGAAGATTCCTCCTTTATTGGCAATAGCACCTGCTGCTCTAACAGTAGCTCCGCCACTGAGTACACATGTTCTGATGAATCTGCTGTGCAGTGTGTCCAAGCAATGCTTGTTAACATGTTGATGAGACTATAGTCCAGGATAGTACATGACACTGCACATGCAGTCCTATAGAGTCTGTATCTGCATATGCTGCAATAGGGACATAAAATAGTGCTAGAATGAATTTTGGAAATATTAATGAAAGTGATCAATATTTTTTATATATGCTCTCTGTTGGATGTTAAATCACTCTGAATCTATTTGTTGACTGCTAATCAGATTTAGGGTTAACTGCAGGTATTGGAGACACATTTTATTAAGGACACTTGTGACATTGATATGTTTGCTGCCTGGATTTGCATAGCGACAAAATTGTAAAACAGGGAATGCTGTTTGGGCCAGACATTAATTTTTTTGGTGGTCCGAGGCGCTTTTGCTGTTATTGTTTTGTGGGCGGTGATCTGCTTTTTGAGCTTATTGCAAGGCTTTGTGTGCTATGAGCAGCGTTGGCACTCGTTGTGAGTCGCGCAGTGAATGGGTTTTGTGTTTATTGTGAGAGTGCTGTTTTTGTTGTTGTGTATATTTGTTTCTGTATGCTAATGAAATAATTAATAAATTAATAAATGAATATACTTTACCTATTTGGAAGTAATATATGCAGGAAGCATTGTGTTGAAGAGCTGATAATCTGTTTTGATGTTCCTCCAGCCTATATTGTAGGTTTGTGGAGCTGAGGAGGTGTAAGTGTCAGCAATGTGTGCAGTGTGTAGTGTAAATAGGCTGCGTGCACGAGGGAAAGCCGTTAGGGTAGCTGTGTACTTCCGCATTGTTTAAGTTAGTGTTGTAAAATGGAGGTGAATGTGTATGTGGTACGCGGCTGTGTATGATGTAGTGTCCTTGGTAAGTGTATCTTGTACCTCATACAGCTTTTTTGAAAAGCTGTATGTGCTAGGTGGTGTTTTGCGTCTTTAGGGTCCTGTAGCTTTTTTTTCGTTTTTTCGACGGCCATTTTTTCTCTCGCTTCAGTGATTTTCGTGAGTCTAACCTCAGGAATTTGGACTTAAATTGAGGTGTAACTTCACTTTCAGAGGTCCTGGGTGCCCCCCCCCTTGCTGTGGGTAAGATTGTTATGTGTTTTTTATGTGTATGTAAAATGGCGGCCGAATGTGTATGTGGTATGCGGCTGTGGATTATGTTGCGTCCTTGGTAAGAGTGTATCTTGTACCTCATACAGCTTTTTTGAAAAGCCGTATGTGCTCGGTGGTATTTTGCGTCTTTAGGATCCTGCCTCATTTTCGTTTTTTTTTGCGACTGCCAATTTTTCTCTTGCTTAGGGGATTTTCCTGTGTCTAAACTCGGGAATTTGGACTTAAATTGAGGTGTAACTTCACTTTCAGAGGTCCTGGGTGCCCCCCTTGCTGTGGGTAAGCATTTATGTTTTTTATTGTGGTTGTAATGTTTTCAGGTGCGCGTGGTTCGTACGTTAAGGTCGTAATTTTGCGAGGTCGTAATGTTTTTTTTTCGTGGTGATTGCATCTTAGATCTATTTTGGTAAAGTGCCGCTTGTGTGGGTGTATGTAACCACGTGTTAGGCGCCGTAGAGCCTCCACCTCCACAAATGCAGCCCCTCGCTTCACGAGGGTCCACATTTGCAGCCTGCAATGAGCCTTTTGCTCATTGCAGCCGACGTGGGAGCCTCCACCTCCGCAAATGCGGCCCTTCACTGCTCATTGCAGCCGGCGTTGGAGACTTCACGTTCCGCAAATGTGGCCCCTTGCTTTGCGAGGATCTGCATTTGTGGACCAAATTGCGTCCCTCGATTTGCGAGGGACACAGTTCTTGCGAGCTCGCTTCACAAGCTCGTAAAGCTTGACGATGATTCGTAGTTTGACAACTATTACATGTGATATGCATTATCCATGTGTGTGGTGTACATGTGTGTGCATGTGAAGGTATGATGTTGTTCATTATACTCACAGTGCATGGTGCTCTGCTCATGCCAGCCCAACTGGCCTGGAAGTCCAACAACTGCCACTGGTTCAATACAGTCCCTCAATGTCCCTCAATGTCCTGTTGTTTGGGCTGCTCTGTCCTCCTCCACCATCTTCTGCTTGACTTTGGCCTGGCTGTCATCATACCTGTGCTTGACAGACCTCATATCCCTGCTAGCAAAGCCCAACACAGAGTCAATTGTAGCAACCCCATTTCAAGCCTGTGCCTTCTGGCAAGGCCTCACTAACCTCCCCTTGGTATTATACAGTAGCTAGCACAGATTGCATGAAGGAGGTCTCTCATCTCCTCTGAGGTATAATAAGGGGCCCTGTGCCTTGTCAAAGCATCTCTCCCTGGGGCCTGTCCCTTGCCACCACTACCGCCCCCCTGGGATCAGGCTCCTGACCCTCTCCCCCTGATCTGTGTGTGCCTGCATCTAGGGGCATATCCACCCCCTCTCTTGATCTCCTTTTCTCCTCTCCCTCTCTCTTCACTGCTACCCTTCCCTCCTCTCTTTCTCTCTTCACTACACCCACTCTCCAAACCTCCCTCTTCAACACAGATGTTACTCTCCTCGCCTTTCCACATTTTATCTCCCCCTCTCCCTTTCCAACAACAGTATTCCCCTTACTCTCCTCTTCTCTCCAACAGATATGCAAAATAATATAAAGGTAACTGAATGCCAAATGTATCACATATTATAATTGTCGAACTACGAGATGTCGTCACGCTTTGCGCAGTACTTACGACTTAGCTATGAGCGCCAAAGGTGCTCATCACCGGCGAGCCTCGCATAGCGAGGCGAGCCATTAAACCAATAAAACTTGCAGCACTTAAGCGATGAGCGCCAAAAGCAGTGGAGGTAATGAAACACGCACAACTTAGCCTCCAAACACTTACAAAACGCGTGATCGCCTTAGTCTGCAATCAGTTGACGAATGCAAACTAAATAACTAGAAAAAAACTAAAAATACAGAAACAAATACAACAAAAACATCACACACAGCACGGCAGAACAGCCAGGACTTCTGAACACTTTGGTGGAACGCAAATTTAAGTCGAATTTAAGCAGTTTCGGCACTTGAAAATCGGCAAAGCGAGAAAAAAAATTGAGGCAGAAAAAAATGAAAACGAGGCTACACGACCCCGAACCACACAAAACACAGCCAGCGATGTACGAGGTAGAAAAATACTAATAGGAAGGAAGCAAAATGCTAGGAAAAGGCGTAAAACATAGACTAATGCCGCCATCTTACCACACTAACTTACACATTTACACATTAGGATTCTGAAATGGGGGCTTTCCAGCCTAAACCAACGGTTTTGTCTCACGCACGTAGCCTATATATCGGGCACACTTGCCAGAGAGCTTTCTCCTCAGGTTATGACAGTCTCAGTGGACATTTTCTGCTGCCAGAAAAGCCAAAGAAATTGTTAGCTCTTCAGGACACTGATTGCTAAATATTAAATACAAATAGGAAAAGTATATCAATTTATATTACTAATCATTAATAAATAATTAATAAATTAATTATTCTTAAAAAAAGGTATATATTATTAGTTAAAACATTTGAGCAACAAACTTATAATTTACACTTGCTTTAGTTTATCAATTCTTTCATGCTTAGCTGTTTTTCATATATTAATTAATTAAATAATTAATTAGTAATGTACATTAATTTATTAATTATTAATTAGCAATCATTATCAAAAAAAATTATAAAATTTTAAACTGCCTTACATTTGTTAATACATTAATGCTTACCTCTTTCTAATATATGTAGACATTGATTAATTAATTATTAATGTACATTATTTTATGAATTAATTATTAGTAATCATTATGAACAACAAATACTGTATATACTCGAGTATAAGCCGACCCGAGTATAAGCCGAGGCACCAATTTTACCACAAAATACTGGGTAAAATGAGTGACTCGAGTATAAGCCGAGGGTGGGAAATGTGCTGCCCCCTGTGTCCCCCCTCTCTCTCCCGTGTCTCTTCTCCCCTCTCCCTTCCCTGTGTCTCTTCTCCCTTCCCTTATCACCCTCCTCAACCCCCCTCCTCATTCTCAAACCTCCCTCCTCAACCCCACTCCTCATCCTCAACCTCCCTCCTCATCTTCAACCTCCCTCCTTATCCTCAACCCCCCCATCCTCAACCCCCTCCTCAACCTCAACCCCCCTCCATAACCTCAACCTCCCTCCTCATCCTCAACCTCCCTCCTCATCCTCAACCCCCTCCTCATCCTCAACCCCCCCTCAACCTCACTCCTCAACCCCCCCATCCTCATCCGTCCCCCTCAACCCCCATCCTCATCCTCCCCCCTCAACCCCTTATCCTCATCCTCAACCCCCCATCCTCAACCCCCTCCTCAACCTCAACCCCCCTCCATAACCTAAACCTCCCTCCTCATCCTCCCTCATCATCCTCATCCTCCCTCCTCATCCTCAACCCCCTCCTCAACCTCCCTCCTCATCCTCAGCCTCCCTCCTCATCCTCCCTCCTCAACGCCCCCTCAACCTCACTCCTCAACTCCCCATCCTCATCCTCCCCCCTTAACCCCACATCCTCATCCTCCCCCCTCAACCCCCATCCTCATCCTCAATCCCTCATCCTTAACCCCCTCCTCACCCCCCTCAACCTCATCCCCCCTCCTCAACATCAACCCCCTCCTCAACCCCCATCCTCAATCCCCCATCCTCAAACCCCATACTCAACCCCCTCCTCATCCTCAACCCCCCTCAACCTCTCTTCTCAATCCCCCATCATCATCCTCCCCCTGAACCCCCATCCTCATCCTCCCCCCTTATCCTCATCCTCAACCCCCCATCCTCAACCCCCTCCTCAACCTCAACCCCCTCCATAACCTAAACCTCCCTCCTCATCCTCCCTCATCATCCTCAACCTCCCTCCTCATCCTCAACCCCCTTCTCAACCTCCCTCCTCATCCTCAACCTCCCTCCTCATCCTCCCTCCTCAACCCCCCCTCAACCTCACTCCTCAACCCCCCATCCTCATCCTCCCCCCTCAACCCCACATCCTCATCCTCCCCCCTCATCCCCCCATCTTCATCCTCAACCCCCCCATCCTCAACCCCCTCCTCACCCCCCTCAACCTCAGCCCCCTCCTCAACATCAACCCCCTCCTGAACCCCCCATCCTCAAACCCCATCCTCAAACCCCATCCTCAACCCCCCTCCTCTTCCTCAACCCCTCTCAACCTCACTCCTCAACCCCCAATCTTCATCCTCCCCCTTCAACCCCCCATCCTTATCCTCCACCCTCAACCCCTTATCCTCATCCTCAACCCCCCATCCTCAACCCCCTCCTCAACCTCAACCCCCCACATAACCTCAACCTCCCTCCTCATCCTCCCTCATCATCCTCAACCTCCCTCCTCATCCTCAAACCCCTCCTCAACCTCCCTCCTCATCCTCATCCTCCCTCCTCAACCCCCCCTCAACCTCACTCCTCAACCCCCCATCCTTATCCTCCCCCTCAACCCCCCATCCTCATCCTCCCCCTCAACCCTCCATCCTCATCCTCAACCCCCACCTCACCCCCCTCAACCTCACCCCCCTTTTACACATCAACCCCCTCCTCAACCCCCCATCCTCAAACCCCCATCCTCAAACCCCATCCTCAACCCCCCTCCTCAACCTCCCCATCCTCATCCTCAACCCCCCATACTCATCCTCAACCCCCCATCCTCATCCCCCTCCTCACCCCCCTCAACCTCAACCCCCCTCCTCAACCTCAACCTCCCTCATCCTCATCAACCCCCTCCTCAACCCCCCATCCTCAACACAACACAGCAGACGGCGGGGGTAAGCTCTCCCAATGTGGAGCACAATACCTACATACTCGGCGTAGAACTGATATATTCACTCCCACAAGGTAACACTTTATTCTTTATCATATTGATATTTACCTTACGAGACACCAACGTGAGATGCAGTTCACTAGAATTATGTATTGATCCGTGAGATTGATAGCTGGGATCAAGCTATTTTGATAGCAGCATTGTGCTGTGTATCAAAACACCTGGGTGGTATTATCTCTGTGCTGACCTTAGCTATATCACATCTAAGCTAAACTCTAGTGTGATTAGGTCAAGTTTCCTTATGAAACTCAGAGAGATCTTTTTTGAAAGCAACACTAGCAACTGCAAGCTGTCATCTGTCCTCTAAACTGGACAGGTGGTGACTTAGTTTATTATTTATCGTTTTCTAGTGGGGCTCAACTTGTAACTCCCTAGAGTTTATGTATAGTAACCTCCCCCTACGAGTACTAGCCTGCCATTGATATACTCACAGTATATCTTTTTTATATTCATATTTTGCACAATAGTTCTTTTTTCATTTATTTTTTCCTTAATAAAGTTATTTTATATATTTTTTCATTATTAGTTGCTACACATTTTTGAAATAGAGTCTTGTGTGTCTGTATGGTGTGCTGGGGAAAGGCACTGTAGACCCAGTACACACGAGCACTTATATATCTGCCTTACTGCTCATTTATGTACATTGCTTTTGGAACTATTAATTAATAATATATATATTTTTTTTTGTTGAACATAATAATAGATAAAACAATAATAATTTACAAAGCACTTACATATCTGGAGTGCTTATAATTGCCTGACAGGGATAGGACCTGCAAAGCACTTAAATATTTAAAGCATTTTCTGACACGAGCTACATTTAATATTTTATATTGCTTTTATTTATGAATATATTGATGATTATGTGTTTATGTTTTGCATCTATGCCAATTTAACATCACAGTTTCAATGAGTCACAAATTCATTGAATACAAACATTAAAAAATATTTTCATGTAATTTCACAGATTCCTCATCTCTGAAGACAGAGAGTGAATTCTGCAGGATCTTATCTGCAATAACATCAATTTCACAGGTATTTGATTTCATGATGCCGTTTTTGTTTTGCATTAATGACAGTTAATGATTAATTAATTACCCTATATTCATGTATTGCAAATGAATGAGGCCCTTAGTATTTGATTATTTATTCATAATAACAAAAAAATAGGCATACATATATGCTTACCTAATTAACTTTTAAAGAACAAAAATTAAACCTCATAAGTCAATTGATTTCAACATTAAAAAAATTATAAAATTGCCCATTAGTTTAAGCCAAATCTACACTTTGTTCATAGCTCTTTCTTTTTGCCCTTCTTTAGTAAAACATAATTACCTCTTTAGGTTTACCATTGATACCATTGAGTTATTGATGAATTTATTAATGTATATTTATTTATTAATGACTTAATAATTATTTTAAAAAAAAATCTTATTTATCAATATATATATATATATATATATATATATATATGTACAGTGCTTTGCTTTTTAATGTATGCCAATTAGAGATGTCACGGACAGTTCGCCCGCGGACTAATCGCAGAGATTTTGGCTCTTTCACGCTCGCATCGGACGGCGGTTTTCGGTCCGCACCCTATTCTTTATCATTGAGGAAACTTTGACCCTGCACCTCTCAGTCAGCAGACACATTCCAGCCAATCAGCAGCATACACTCCCTTCCAGAGCCTTCCATCTGAAGGACAGCATACATTTTAGAATCATTCTGAAGCTGCATTCGTTGTGAGAGGACAGATAGTGTAGCTGCTGGAGATTTAATAGGGAAATAGATAGCCAGGCTGTGTATTTAGCTTCCACTACAGACCTGAAGGACTAATCTGATATCTGCTGCAAGGACAGCAACCCAAAAAGCCCTTTTTAGGGCTAGAACATCATTTATTTTATTTTATAATTTGTTTCTGTTTAATCTAATTGCATATGCCTGCCTGCCAGCGTGTGTGTGACAGGCTAACACCTAACAGCTTATATTGTGCTTATTTTCATTACTCATACCTGATGGTGTACCATACATTGAAAACAACCATTTTTTTCCTGTAATCTAATTTCAGTTGCCTGCCTGTATCAGGCTCACAGCTAATATTCTGCTCTGTTTCACCAGTCACAGTTGGTGTACCATACATTGAAAAAAAAAAAAACTTTTTTCCTTTAATCTAATTTCAGTTGCCTGCCTGTGTCAGGCTCACAGCTTATATTGTGCTCAGTGAAATAAAACAACACTTTTTTGACTGTAATAGATTGAATAGCAATTGCCTGCCTACAGGCGTGTGTGGGAAGCCTATTGCATCTACTCTACCAACTTTTGCCAGTGCACAGTGATACATCATATCTGGTGCAACCGTAGTGTACAGTAACATAAAACAACACTTTTTTGACTGTAATCGATTGAATATCAGTTGCCTGCCTACAGACATGTGTGTGAGGCCTACAGCGCCTACTCTGCCAACTTTTGCCAGTGCACAGTGACACTCATATCTGGTGCAACCTAGTGTACAGTGAAATAAAAGAACCTTTTTTTTCTGTAATCGATTGAATATCAGTTGCCTGCCTACAGGCATGTGTGTGAGGCTTACAGCGCCTACTCAGCCAACTTTTGCCAGTGCACAGTGACACTCATATCTGGTGCAACCTAGTGTACAGTGAAATAAAAGAACCCTTTTTTTACTGTAATCGATTAAATATCAGTTGCCTGCCTACAGGCGTGTGTGTGAGGCCTATTGCATCTACTCTGCCAACTTTTGCCAGTGCACAGTGAAACTCATATCTGGTGTCACAGTAGCTTGCATGCATAGTACCACTAATCGAAAAAAAAATGACAGGCAGAGGCAGGCCACCCCGCAGGTGCCGTCGTGGTCGTGGTGCTGTGATTCCCTTTGGCCCTAGAATAATGCCCAGTTTTCAGAGGCAACGTACCCTGAACTTGAAAAGTTCTGAGGACATAGTTGACTGGCTAACACAGGACACCCAATCTTCTACAGCTTCCGCTCGGAACTTAGACGCACCATCCTCCTCCAGCTTAGCTTCGGGCACCTCTCCAGTTAACACTCGCCCGCCTGTCGCCACCACCAACACTAGCAACACAGCCGCTTCACTTGATCCGTCGGCAGAGTTATTTACACATCCGTTGGAAGAAATGAGTGATGCGCAAACATTAGTGCCAGAGGATGCAGATAACAGGGATATGTCCCAGTCAGGCAGCATTACACACATGGACGTACGGTCTGATGATGATGATGATGTTGTACCCGGTGCTGCTTCCTTTGTTGAATTGTCAGATACAAGTGAAGCGGTTGATGATGACGATGCGTCCGTGGATGTCACGTGTGTGCCCGCTATAAGAGAAGAAGAACAGGAGGAAAGTTCAGATGGGGAGACAGAGAGGAGGAGGAGACGAGTTGGAAGCAGGGGGAGGTCGTCGCAAGTAGTTAGTGGCACAGTCAGACAGCATGCATCGGCACCCGGGGTCAGCCAGACAGCACGCCAGTCAACGCATGCTGTTACCGACACCAGAATGCCATCATTGCAGAGTTCAGCAGTGTGGCAATTTTTTGGTGTGTCTGCCTGTGACAACAGCGATGCCATTTGCAACCTGTGCGAAAAGAAACTGTGTCGTGGGAAGTCCAACACCCACCTAGGTACAACTTCTTTGCGAAGGCACATGATGTCACATCACAAACGCCTATGGGATCAACACATCAGTACAAGCAGCACACAAAGTCAAAGCCGCCATCCTCCTCCTGGTCCTGCATCTTCAGCCATGTCAACCACTGCTGCCCTGCTTGCCCCCTCTCAACCATCCGCCACTCCGTGTCTCGCCCTGAGCAGTCCCTGCTCATCTGCCCACAGTCAGGTGTCTGTCAAGGACATGTTTGAGCGTAAGAAGCCAATGTCACAAAGTCACCCCCTTGCCCGGCAACTGACAGCTGGCTTGTCTGAACTCTTAGCCCGCCAGCTTTTACCATACAACTGGTGGAGTCTGAGACGTTCAAAAAATTTGTAGCTATTGGGACACCGCAGTGGAAGATACCCGGCCGAAATTTGTTTGCACAAAAGGCAATCCCCAACTTGTACTCGATTGTGCAAAAAGAAGTAATGGCATCTCTGGCACACAGTGTTGGGGCAAGGGTCCATCTGACCACTGATACCTGGTCTGCAAAGGATGGTCAGGGCAGGTATATCACCTACACTGCGCATTGGGTAAACCTGGTGACAGTTGCCAAGCATGGAATACGTGGCTCTGCAGAGGAGTTGGTGACACCGCCACGACTTGCAGGCAGGCCTGCACCACCTCCTTTCCTCCTCCTACTCCATCCTCTTCCATAACCTGCTTGGCTAAGTCCTCTTCTGCTGCTGCTATGTCTTGCTTCAACGGCACCCCCCCAGCTCCACAGGTACTATTCCACATCCTGGATATGGCAGTGTCACGCCGTCTTGGGGTTGACTTCCCTGAAAGCAGAGAGTCACATCGGACCAGCACTCCTGTCCGCCCTGAACGCACAGGTGGATCAGTGGCTGACTCCGCACCAACTGGAGATCGGCAAAGTGGTTTGTGACAACGGAAGAAATTTGTCGGCGGCATTGAATTAGGGCAAGTTGACACTTGTGCCGTGCATGGCACATGTGTGTAATCTGATTGTACAACGCTTTGTGCATAAGCACCCAGGCTTACAGAACATCCTGAAGCAGGCCAGGAAGGTGTGTGGCCATTTCAGGCGTTCCTACAAGGCCATGGCGCACTTTACAGATATCCAGCGGCGAAAGAACATGCCAGTGAGGCGCTTGATTTTAGACAGCCCAACACGTTGGAATTCAACACTCCTAATGTTCGACCGCCTGCTCCAACAAGAAAAGGCCGTTAATGAGTATTTGTATTACCGGGGTGCTAGGACAGCCTCTGCGGAGCTGGGGATTTTTTTGCCACGTTACTGGATGCTCATGCGCAATGCCTGTAGGCTTATGCGTCCTTTTGAGGAGGTGACAAACCTGGTCAGTCGCACCGAGGGCACCATCAGCGACATCATACCACTTGTTTTCTTCCTGGAGCGCGCCCTGCGAAGAGTGCTGGATCAGGCCGTAGGTGAGCGTGAAGAGGAAGAGTTGTGGTCACCATCACCACCAGAAACAGCCTTATCAGCATCGCTTGCTGGACCTGCGGCAACGCTGGAAGAGGATTGTGAGGAAGAGGAGTCAGAGGAGGAATGTGGCTTTGAGGAGGAGGAGGAAGACCAACCACAATAGGCATCCCAGGGTGCTAGTTGTCACCTATCTGGTACCCGTGGTGTTGGACGTGGCTGGGGGAAGAACATACCTTCAGTGAGGAACGGGACATGACTAGCTCGGCATCCAACCTTGTGCAAATGGGGTCTTTCCTGCTGTCGTGCCTGTTGAGGGACCCTCGCATAAAAAGGATGAAGGAGAACAACCTGTACTGGGTGTCCACTCTACTAGACCCCCGGTATAAGCAGAAAGTGCCTGAAATGTTACCGAATTACCACAAGTCGGAAAGGATGCAGCACTTCCAAAATAATTTTAAAAGTATGCTTTACACAGCGTTTAAGGGTGATGTCACAGCACAACGGCAATCTAACAGCGGTAGAGGTGAACATAATCCTCCTTCTCCCACGACCACGCCGGCAAGGAGAGGACGCTTTACAGACGTGTTGTTGATCTAGGACATGCAGAGCTTTTTAAGTCCTATGCATCACCACAGCCCTTCGGGGTCCACCCTCAGAGAACGACTCGACCGTCAGGTAACAGACTACCTCGCCTTAACTGCAGATATTGACACTATTAGGAGCGATGAACCCCTTGGACTACTGGGTGTGCACGCTTGCCCTGTGGCCTGAGCTATCCCAATTTTCCATAGAACTTCTGTCCTGCCCCGCTTCAAGTGTCCTGTCAGAAAGGACCTTCAGTGCAGCAGGAGGTTTTGTCACTGAGAAGAGAAGTCGCGTAGGTCAAAAAAGTCTAGATTACCTCACCTTTATTAAGATGAATGAGGGATGGATCCCGAAGGGACTGACAGTGGACGATACATTCGATTAAAAAAGGCCTGATAGATGAGCTGCCTTGAGCTAATAATGGTCCACACGCTGCTGTATTTTATCCCTGAATGCCGGATGACTTGCGTGACTTATACGCTACCAACTAGGGTTCAAGATGCAATGTTTAGGGCACTTTCTGCCTGGCAAACTAACATACATTTTTCTGGTCGCCGCAACAATACCTAATTTTTGCATTTAAATTATTTTATTGTCAGAAGGTGTACAGCATGTAATGAAAAATAAAGCATTTTTGAACAGTCTTGCATAACAGTTGTGCAAAAATACATATTTACAATAAAGACATTTTGTGAAAGTTAGCTGGCTAGTCCTTCTTATTTTTACTTTTTAGGTTAATCATTTTTCTTATTTTTTACTGTGATTGCAATTTAAGAGATACCTAAAACATGGTAAAACAGACAATAGTAAAGAGTATATCTGCAGGAAACACCAAAGTCCTATTAGCTGTCATCCCTCCAGCAGTATTAGCTTATTATTTACAATATCTAACCTGGGCAATCACCCTTGGGTTACCCTAGGGCAGGCTTCAGTAAGCGACCTCTCCTTTCCTGGGGTGATTTTGCCGCCAGTTGCTTCTGAAGGGTCTCCAGGGCTCCCCCACTCCGGTCCTTCCCCCAGTGTCGCTTCAACCAGTAACAAATGTTTTATATTTGTAAAACGACCCAATGATCCCCCTTGATAGAGGTTTACTTTTACAAATTTTGGAGAACCAATTTAAGACCGGTGTCCCCTGTTTCTGGGTCAGGGAGTGTGTGAAATGTCTCAGCCTACAGTAATTGTAATGTTCTGACAGCGGTAGCTCATGCTTATCCCTCAGTTCCTCATAGGTGAGCATCTGGCCCTTTACTAACCAGTCTCCCAGTCTATCTAGTTTCCTTGACCTCCACCAGTGTTGTGACGTTGTGCTCATGTGTTTCGGGGCCTGAGGGTGGTCAAGAATTAGGTCATTTGGGTGGATCCAGGGAACAAACCCGTGTGTTTCTTGGCCCATTTCCAGTATGATAGTGAGTGTCTGATTAGGGGGTTTGGTGAGTTTTTAAGGCTCTGAGACAATTCTGATAGCCAAGCCACCTTGTCTCAGGTTAAGGGCCTTAAAGTGTGGTTCTCTAAATACACCCAGGCCGGTTTATGACATATAGAATGTGTTATTGGGAGGAAAGATAACTGAGCTGCCTTGTGGTAATATTTTAAGTTTGGACACGATAGTCTCCCCTCTGACTTATGAAGGTACATAATTTCCTTTGTGATGCGTGAGGGAGAGTGGTTCCAGATAAACTGAAATATTTTCCTTTGAATATTTTCTAATTCTTTTTATTTAATCGGGATCGGGAGTGTTCGAAATATGTAGAGCAACCTAGGAAGGACATTCATTTTTATCGTATTTATTCTCCCTAGCCATGATAACCTATACTTTGTCCATTTACTCAGGTCATTAATTATTGTTATAAAGTTTGGAGTGGTTGGCTTTGTACAAGTCCTCTAGCTTAGGGGTTAGTCGGATTCCCGTGTAGTTTATGTGGTTCTTTTCCCACTTAATATTAAACTTCTCTTGGAGACCATGCTTCTCAACTGCTGTAAAGTCAATCGCTAGTGCTTCTGTCTTCTCTATGTTCAGTTTAAGGCCAAACTCCTCCATAGTTCGAATCAACTCTGGGACCGATTGCTTAGGGTTTGAGAGCATACACAGCAGGTCGTCTGCAAATAGACAAGTTTTGAAATGGTGATGGCCTATTTTTATGCCTGTGATCCCAGCGTTGGCCCTAATTGTCTGAGCCAGGGGTTCTATTGCTATTGCGAATAGAAGGGGAGGAAGGGGGCACTCCTGTCTTGTTCCTCTTTCTATTTTAATTAAGGATCTCTCATCTCCCAGAATCTGTAACCTGGATGATTTGTATAATGAGTGTATGAGATTTATGAAATGGCCTTTAATCCCAAATTTTTTAAGCGTGGCGTATAGGTAAGTCGACTCCAGGGAATCAAACGCCTTTTCAATGTCAAAGGCCAAAAGACAGGCTTGAATTTTAGAGGCTTTGGTGTGGTACAGTAGATTCATGACTTTTCTAATGTTTTCTCCCGCTTGCCTGTGGGAGACAAAGCCTACTTGGTCATTATGTATTAACTTAGGCACGAAGGATGACATTCTATCCGCTATTATTTTTGACAGGATCTTTGTATCACAGTTTAGTAATGATATTGGCCTGTAGTTTTTTGGTTCTAGGGCATCTCGACCCTCCTTAGGGAATAGAGCGATATCTGCCCGGTTCAGCTCTGCTGGTGTTTGCTTGCCTTCTAGAACTCTGTTAGAGTGAACAAGTGCGGGCCTAATATGTATATACATTATTTATAATATAAATTGGTGTACCCGTCTGGGCCTGGAGATTTACCAGGTTTGAGGTTCTGGACTGCTTTTCTCACTTCCTCTAGGGTCACTTTGGCATTTTAAAGTCTCTAAGTCATTTTCTTCTATTAAGGGGAGACCACAGGAATTAAGAAATCCCCTCATTTTGTGTAGATCTATGTGTTTTGTTGCCGTATAAAGGGTATTGTAAAATTTTGTAAAAATCTTCTGGATCTTATTTGGGTTTGTTGTTTTTTCTCCCTTCGAGGTCTTAATTTGAAGTATCCTATTTTGTGTTGTTTTGGTTTGTAGTTTCCTGACTAGTAACGGGCCAGGTGTATTGGCTTTATTGAATCCGATAGGAATAAATAGTATAACTGAACACACCACTCCTATCTGGTGGCACCTTAGATTGCACGCGCAGTGCCTCAAATTTGAAGTGGTAGGACCGACCAAGCATCTTTTTCCATCTCCCGCTTCCAAAAATCCATGCCATATACACGTCCCCTGATAGGTGACGTAACAGGTATCAAACTGATAGAAATAAATAGTACAACTTAATACACCACTCCTATCTGGTGGCACATTACATTGCACGTGCTGTGCCCCAAATTCGAAGTAGGAAGTCTGACCAAGCATCTTTTTCCATCTCCCTGTTCTAAAAATCAATGCCATATACACTTCCCCTAATAGTGGACTTAACAGGGATTAAACCGATAGGAATAGTACTACTTAACAGTACACACCTTATAATAACGCAGACAGAGGCAACGCAGAGAGAGGAGTCTGAAGAAGAGGAGTCAGAGGAGGAAGGTGGCTTTGAGGAGGTGGAAGACCAAACACAACAGGCATTCCAGGGGGCTTGTTGTCACCTTTCGGGGACCCTTGGTGGCTGGGTGGAGGAAGAGACCTTCAATGATATCAGTGAGGACAAGGAACGGGACATGGCTAGCTTGGTATCAAACCTTGTGCAAATGGGTAATTTGCGGTTGTGCAAAGGGACTGTTTGCGGTTGAATGGGGAGATTGGTCTGTTACTGTGAAGCGGGTGTAACCCTTACACTACCTGATCGATACAACATCATACCTGATGTTTTAAAGCATGTTATTCCAAACAATTTAGGAATGTTAGGTGATTTATGCCCTTTATGGCTTAAAACCAGACTCTGCATCAACCATGTAATTTTCCGTGGGAGTTTTGCCATGGATCCCCCTCCGGCATGCCACAGTCCAGGTGTTAGTCACCTTGAAACAACTTTCCCATCACTATTGTGGCCATAAAGAGTCCCTGTGGGTTTCTGAAATTTGCCTGCGCATTGAAGTCTATGGCGGTTTGCCCGTTCGCGAACATTTGATGAAATTTGCGTCCGCGGTTCGCGAACCGAAAATTTTATGTTCGCGACATCACTAATGCCAATAAAAAAAATTGATTAATTTAGTTCTTGGAAAAATTCCAAATGCTTTTCAATTTAGGTTTTGCATTGAGAGCAGCTAAAAACAATATGTAAAACATTACATCTTACACCTGTATTTACAATTACAGATTACAATGGCGGACAACGGAGAAGACAGGATTGAACGCAAAAGAAGAGCGGCAAGGGAAAGGAAGCAAAGGTGGAGAGATGCACAGTGCCCCGAGACTTCCCAACGCTTAAGAGAAGAAGACTGAAAGAGACTTTTAAATAAAAGAAAAATGAGTAAGAAAACACAAAGTGAGTGTGCTGGAGCTTCAAAGAAATGAAAAAGTTAATAAAAACATGTCTGCAATCCAATATTGCTGCATGACACCAATGTTCATGACACATGACACCAATGTAGATATAGAGAGTTGTAGTGATATCTATGTCAAGGAAGCTCAGGATACTGCTTTCATTACAGCACTAACAGTAGACACTCATTATTGTGGATTACTCAATGTTGTTTGCCAGTTTTGTGGGGCCTGTCATTTTCTCAAGGAAAGACCAACTGACGGAGACTTCATTAGTTGCTGTCAGAAAGGAAAGGTAAGACTTCCACAAAGGCACACATTTCCAAACTACTTACAAAGTATAATGAGCGATCCAACATTTCCATATTATACCAATATAAAAAAAAAATATCAGGTCTTATAACAGTGACATTTAATTTGCTTCTATGGGTGCTCAAGCTGTTGAACAACGGATGACGCTTCCAGAAAATAAACAGTGTTTGCGCATAGTCTTTGAAAAGCTGGATAAAATTATGGCCAACAACCCATGCAGTCAAGCATACAAACAATTAGCACAGGTTGAAAAAGAACCACAGCAATATGCTCAAATACATACATTTCCAATGCCAAGAGTAAATATGGTTTTAAAAAGAGATGGCAATACTGATCAAAGGCGGTATAATTTATCAACAGTAAATGAGGTTGCCAGGGTCTTTAAAAATGAGGAAGGTGAACCACCATTTCATTGCGATATTAGAATATATCCACGCAATGAAGACCAACCTTTTATAAACATAAATATATTAAGTTGTAATTTGGATCCAATGAAATATCACATTTTCTTTCCAAATGGTGAACCAGGATGTGAACCAAAATTACAATTGCAATGTTATCATAACAGTAATTTTTGTGTTAGATGCAATATTTCTATGCTGGAATATAAAGTGGCACAAACTGCTATTCAGGATTATTTTAATCCTATTTTATGTGGGGGCAAACTCACACAACAATGAATTATTGATTCCTATCTACAAGTTGAAGCAAATAATTACATTTTATCAAATTTCAACAAAACAAGCTTTGCATAGAACAATTCTGTGGATTGATGGTATTATGTTGCTGAACTGGCTACCAACAGAAACATTCCAGCTGGAAGAGCAATAATTTTGCCAACTACTTACCAAGGATCTCCTTGCAATATGCGAGAAAGATATAATGATGCCACGGCTATTGTCACAAAATTTGGAAAACCAGATTTATTCATTACATTTACATGTAATCCACAATGGCCAGAGATCAAGGAACATTTGAATCTTGGACAAAATACTTCTGACCGACCATATTTAGTGTCAAGAGTATTCAAAATAAAACTAAATTTATTAATACATGATATAACTAAAGCACAGTTATTTGGAAAATGTGTGGCTTTTGTTTATACCATTGAATTTCAAAAAAGAGGTCTGCCACATGCTTTTAATCCTGCAGGAAAAAAATAAATTGAATACTGCAGAGAGAGTGGATTCAGTCATTACTGCTAAATTGCCACATCCAGAAAAATCTTCAAAACTTTATGAGATTGCAACACACATAATGATTCATGGGCCATGTGGAGATATTAATCCAAATTCCCAATGTATGGAAAATAAAAAATGTACACAAGAGTTCCCAAAACAATTTCAAATTCAAACGTATGCTAATTGTGATGGATACTCTTTGTATAAAAGAAGAGAAGGACAAACATCTATTATCCATGGCTAAAAGGTAGATAATAGATATGTAGTTCCATATAATCCATATTTGCTGATGAAGTACAATGCACACATAAATGTGGAAGCTTGCACTTCTATTAAAACCATCAAATATGTGTAAAAAATATATATACAAAGGATATGATACAGCAACTGTTCTTGTGCAAGGTGAACAAAACGAAAAGTAATATCCAATGTGGCATTTTCTGAAATTTGAGATGCATGATCGGTCACATGCTGTATATTGATTAGCTTTAGATTTGCCACACAGTCAGTTTGTTTGCTTTACTGCAGGCAATAAAGGAACTGCCTTAGCCCAAAGTGAACATTGAGAAACAACACTTACTGCTTGGTTTCAATTAAACTGGCAGGACACTGAGGCCAGACAACTTTTATTCATTGAGATTCCATATCAATATGTATTTGTAAATGGCCAATGGCGATAATGAAAAAGAGATACTCATAAAATTATAAAACAAATTTATATCGTCAGTCCAAGAGACATTGAATATTTCAGTTTAAGATTACTTCTTTTATATGTTCCCGGAGCACAAAGTTATGAAGATTTACGCACAGTGAATGACATAGTTTTTGATACTTTCTTATTAGCTGCAAGACATCAAAACTTCCGAGCAGATGATACAGAATGGGAGAGGTGTCTTTAAGAAGAAGCACTATGTCAAATGCCAAAGCAAATGAGAGAACAATTTGCATTAATTTGCATCTTTTGCAATGTACCTGATGCATTTGCTTTGTGGGAAACATTTAAATTAAATATGTGTGAAGACTTCATGAAACATTACAATGAGCCCATTGCACTCTTAAAAGCATTAATGGAAATTCAAGAAATATTTCTTGCTCATGGATGAATTTGTGCAAGTTTTAATTTGCCTGATCCAGGACTTATAGATGACATCAACTTTGATGGCTATGACACTGCGCTTCAACAACAAAAAACACTAAAAAAACTGGCAACTTTAAATACTTTGCAATTGCAAGCATTTAATGCCATCACAAATGCTTCAGATGATGAAATGGTCAAAGACCATTATTTCTATCTACATGGCCCTGGTGGATCAGAAAAAACGTGTCTGTACAATTGTTTGATGAGTTACATTTGAGCACAGGGACAAATAGCAATGTCATTTGCAACAACTGGAATTGCCATACTTTTGTTAGAAGGTGGCAGAACTGTGCATAGTGGATTTAAACTGCCAGTCCCCATTTTAGAAACATCAGTGTCAGATAATCGACTACATTCTTTACAAGCAAAAAAAAATAAAAAAAGTAAATTAATTATCATAGCTTAGGCAACAATGATGTCATGTCATGCCTTGCAATGTATTGATAGATTATTAAAAGAAGTGATGGATAATAATTTGCCATTTGGTGGAAAGGTGATGTTGTTAGGAGGAGATTCTAGGCAAACATTACCTGTTGTGCCACATGGAAATAGGACTGACATAATTGAAACAAGACATGTATCAAGACAAGTAAACTGTGGAAAATATTAAAATTAGAATTAAATTTGAGATATGAAGGTCAAAATTAATTTAATGATTGGCTCATTCAAATTGGAGAAGGAAAACATCCACAAATAAATTATTTACCCAATGATTCCATTGAAATTCCATCACAAATGGTTTGCAAGGAATCACTCATGTCGGCAATCTTTCTAAACACTCTCAATAAGGACGATTACTCAAACATTGCGAACTAAGTGATATTAACATCCAAAAATATAGATGCCTTGAAGGTAAATAACGAAATTTTTAAATTCATCAACGCACCCAAAAATTATTATTACAGTGCAGATTCAGTATAGAATTTATTAATTCTTTAACACCATCTGGAATGCCACCACATGTTTTGCAATTGAAAAAAGGGGAATTGTTATGTTATTGAGAAATATAAATCCAAAAAAAGGACATTGTAATGGGACCAGATTAATTGTCCAACATTTAAAAGATCATTTCATACATGCAGAAATTATGAATGGTACCCATAAAGGTGACCAAGTTTTTATACCAAGAATTGATTTGGCTCCAAGTGAGAGTGGTTTGCCTTTTGTCCTTCAAAAGAGATCATTTCCAGTTATCATGGCATCTGTCATGACCATAAATAAATCCCAGGGACAAACTTTTAAGTCTGTGGGTATTTTTTTACAGGAACCTGTTTTTCCACATGGACAACTCTATGTTGCTTTTTCAAAGTGCACAAATCCAGATGATATTAAAGTTTCAATTGAAGACAACCAAAGTCAGGGTGATCTATTACACAATGGACTCATTTTTACAAATAATGTTGTGTACTATGAGGTTTTGCAGGACGAAATTTGATGTCACTTGGGCTTTTTTTAGAGGTCCACTATTTCACATAGGAAACTCTATGTACAATTTTACAAAACTACAACAGTAACAACAAAAAATGGGGAAAAAAACAACAACAAAAAACAGTGGTTATATCCCATGGACAAAATGAAAAGTCTGCTGGGCTTTTTTTAAGGGAACCACTTGGACATGAAAAACCTAAAAGTATTGAAATTTCTTGGAAGTGGCCTTTTGCCAGGATTAGCTCCAAAAAACAGTTATGTTGTAATTTATTAATTTTAATGTTTACATTTTAATACATTAACTTCATGTTTGTAATGTTAAAATTGTTTTTTACAAGGTCACAAAAGTTATTTCACTGTAGTTAAGGGTTCATGTTAGTAGGAGGATGATAATTTATTCTGAAAATTAAATGTATAATTAAATACAGAGTATTGATCTAGGGAGTAATCCAAT
This sequence comes from Discoglossus pictus, assembly GCA_027410445.1. Lineage (NCBI taxonomy): Eukaryota > Metazoa > Chordata > Amphibia > Anura > Alytidae > Discoglossus > Discoglossus pictus. The sequence goes on along the minus strand of CM050166.1, from coordinate 224,248,900 downwards.
CGCCAATTAATGGGGTCAGGAAGGAATTTATTTCTTCCCTTCTTTTATACAATTGGCTATGTTTTAATGTTTTTTTTTTTTTTACTGTTTGCTTTCATCTGGATTCAATGCCTATGTGGCTTAACAGTACTTTAAATAAAAGTTGCATGTTACAAACCATTATGTAATGGTTTAATTTACTCATTGATATAAAGTTGACCTAATGTTATGTTACTCATCCATACCTCAGATTTAAAAAATGTTAGTATTGTTAATAAAAATGGTTTACTAATGTTTCAAATATAAGTTCCATGTTGCAAAACATTATGTAATCATTTACAACAATTTATTTATAGAAATTTCATCCATTGTTACATTATTCCTGCATACATGATGATTAAAAAGTACGATATGGTTAAAAAATGATCGTTTACCTGTTTTCGAAATACAAGTTTACTGTTAACAAAATAAAAAAAAGTTATAATTGTAGCGCTTTAAAATTTTATTCACCGTCATTTTTGACGGGCAAGTCGCTAGTCTAAATATAATCATGAACCCCACTATATAATAGCCCACAATCATGTAAGCCTTTATGACCCTCATGATATCTAAACCTAACAGCCTACCACGGGGATCCATAGGGCCATACATGGCACACTAACTACTAAAGAATCAGAGAGGACTGAGGGAGACGAAGGAAGGGTTTGGACATTTGCAGAGACAGCTGGGGAATGTGCAGAGGAAGTCTGGGGAGAGAGCAACAGAATGCTGTGGAAGATTCAAGGATTGGTGGGAAGGTGTAGTGGAAATCTGGAGAGGTGTGGTAGAAAATTAATAAAAAAAGGAAATACTTATATATAAAAATAAATATAATATATATATGATATATATAATATATAAACTATATAATATATAAAGTTTTGATAAAGTGATGAAAATACTAGGTCCATATTAAGTCCTGTATTTCTACACACTAAACAAGCAATCATTTGTATGTACTCCTCTGTTGACCACATACCATTCAGTTCTGGAAGAAATACCCATAATATTTAAGAATTTACATCCACTACTAACAGAGGACACAGAATTAAAATATGAATTTATGAAACCTCCCATTCTTGCATTTAGACAGGCACCAAACCTGAAACAAACATTAGTCAGCAAAATATTGGTCAATGAACAGCCTAGCAACGGCCTCAATGTAAATTAGGCGCTATAAATTAGGGTACTGCCGTAAATCGGCTTTGGGGTTTATTTTCTCTCAAAGCTACAACTAAATAATTAGCTCCTCCAAGTTAGGACATTCAGCCTACATCCATAAATCCTTGCCGTGTCCGCAAGAGATTTCATTGTGGGAGGTACCAAACTAAGCTTTACTGATGAGAAACACTTCTAGTAGCCAATAGAAATCTTTAATGTTATGCCCTGGGAATTCCTTCCATTAAAATGCCTGCTGGAGAGAATCCCTGGGCATCCCCTACCCCCGCTCACTGCCCAATCGCCTGCTTCCCCATTCAAAACCCATCTAACTAAACAGTTAACCACTGCAAATGTGAGTTTCAACCCCCCTTGCACCTAAAATTGACCCCCAATGGCCAGGGAGTCCTGACCAGGGCTCCCTGGTTCCTAACATTTACCCCTCATGTCCAGGTTGTACTGATCAAGACTCCCTTGGGCCTAAGATTAACCTCCTCCAGCTGCGCGGGTTTTTAAAGGACCTGCATCATCTAATTAACCCCTGCTATGGATCCATCTAACCACTTAACCCCTTAACCCGCGGCACCTTTAATTAACCCCCCATACTGCGGGGTCCCAATCGGGACCCCTAAAGACACTAAATATGAGCAATCTGATTGGTCCAAAATATTTAAAGTATAGAGTAAGCAGGGTAACTTCCAAATAATCCATTCTGATTAGCTGAAATATAAATGCACAAATTCCTTATTTAAGGTCCAGCATACATGGCAACCGTTATTTTTAGAAGGGAGCTTCTCTTTCAATCAATAAAGAAAAGGACTGGACCTTCTTCAATCAACATGGATAGCCCGCCTAGTCCAGGGCAGAACATTGAGGACATGGGCGTTGTGGATCTTCACTGCAGGATCACTTTTGGGAGGTGTCATGATTCCCCTGGTCACCCTTTGGATTCAGTAGTTGTTAAAGTTAGTAAATATGTTTTATGCTATGTTGATTACCCTGTGTATGTTAATAACTGTATGTTATGTTGCTTCTCTATGTATGTTTAACTTATGATGATAGATTCTGTGTCCATTCTCCCAGATGACAGTTTAAATTCAAACTGAATGTTCCACTGCTAGTTAGTAACTGTTATGCATAGAGTCAGTTAAGTAATCTGAGTTAGTTATTAAAGTTGGATCTGGTGGATGATGCATAAAAAAGGTGAATCTGTCATGAAGTTTCCACGACAATAAAAGAAGTTCCAGCAGCGCCTGTCCAGATGGAGTATCATGTATGCTGATCCTGTGTATTCATATATTTTTAAATGATGCATCCTCAAGGAAGATGATTTTAGAGACATCTGCTACCTTGGTGAAGGAAACAAAAGAACCTGAAACATCTGCTGGGCAGGTTTCGCCAAAACAGTGTTATCAAACCCAACTGAAAAAAGCAGATTGTAAAAGATGATAAGTAGGATCATTAACCTTTTCTTTTACAGGTTCAATGTCATCTTTATTTCAATAGTGTTTATTTTTGGGGTATTTTTTATTTTAATGTAAGTCATATTATTTTTGCTGTAATTCTTTTTTTTTTTTTGTAATGTAGTTGTTTTTTAAAGTAATGTAGATTTCTTTATTTTCTGTAAATTAGGTTTTTCTATTTTTGACAGAGTGTTTTTTTTTTTGTACTTAGTGGGAATTAGTTAATTAGTGGGGTTTTAATAATTATTTAATTACTGGGGTTTAATTTATTTTATTAGTGGGGGGTTTATTTATTTAATTAGTGGGGTATATTTATTTTATTTGTGTTGGGTTTATTTATTTAATAGATATAGACCACCATTGAATGTGTACTTTGTGTCCCATAGGTGTTTACATAGAGCCCTATGGGACTATAGGGTAATGAGGGATAGGGTGTTTATAATAGGTGCTGCATGGGGTATTTATAGTAACCCACAGAAGGGGTGACATTTTTAAAACAGTAAACTGGTTCAAAACAACTACCCCATCCCCGAAAACTGTAACCTCTTCAAGGGGGGTCCATAAAAAAACCTTTGCAACTAAATTAAACCCCCATGCCGCATGGGTCCCTGTGTCATCTAACTTAACCCCTACATCATGGGTTGTTAATTATAGACACCAAAGAGTCCCAATCAGGACTCCCTGGACACTAGGGGTTAACATAGGTGACAGGGGTACCCATGCAGCATGGGGGTTCATTTTAGATGCAAAGTGTTTTTTTAAGGACCCCCTTGAAGAGGTTACAGTTTTCGGGGCTGGGGTAGTTGTTTCAAGGCAGTATACTGTTTCTTTAAGTGCTGCTGTGGCACCCAGCTAAGGCATTTAAAGCTTTAACAAGTGGGACCTGTAATAATTTCTTCATTTTTTTCTAGTTTGGTCACTGCACTAGTTTGCGAGTGAAGGCAACATTTTCATTAGCAGAGGATTTGAGTGTCAAAGTCTAATGGAGAAGCTCATAGTTTATTGACAGTGCAAAAATCAGTGGAGATTTTTGCCTTGATTTTTAGTTTTGCCATGAAATTCACTCATAACACTGACTTGTAGCAGTTTTCTCACAATGCTTTAAGGAAGGTGACTAACATAGCTAGGTAGAATTTTTAGTGCCACTACGGCACTTATAATTGATTTGGTCAGGATTTATAAATATTTCAGCACAATTATACATAGTTACATAGGGCCTCATTCTATTATTGGCCGTAAACCGGCCGTAAGGCTGCGATTCCTTGCGGGGGTCCCGTTACCTCGCAATTCAATTAAACGGCCCCGCAAGGATCTCCTCTTACGGCTGGCCGTAAATCTTGCAACCGGCCGTAAGCTCTGAAATCTAAAAAGTCAAAAATAAATTCAAGACAGCTCTGTAAAGCTCTGTAAATGCTAGGGATCATATTGAGGGACATGAGGATTAAAAGTAACCCACTCTCAAGCTTGCACATCAGCCCAAACCCGAGTCTAAATTAACTGTTTATTTTCCGGCTGCGGCGTGGGCGGGTCTGAGGTGCTCCAAGCCCTATGGACTTTTTACATGGATATTTGACATATATTAAAAAGAAAATATTTTACGGATTTGAATATAGGGGAATTTTGTGCTATTTTTGCTAACACCGAAAATCACTTTATAGTCTTCTCAAAGTGCAGGATGGCTTTATTTTGGCTATATTTCGTGCTTAATTGGTGCTAGCGGGGCCTCTTTCCTGCAAGTAAGCTGCGGCTCGGTTTTAGCCTTGCAGAGAGGGTTCCCGGAGCAATTGAATTGCAAATAGGATTTTCTTACGGCCGATTTCCTTGCGGCCGTTTTAGATCAAAGGATTTCCTCCGGCGCGAGCGGCCGCAAGAGATAGCAAGGCGTCGGCCACAAGCCTGCCGGAATCCCCGGCCGGAGGGGAATAGAATAGCAGAATAGCTTGCGGCCGGTCCTTGCGGCCCCGCAACGGCTGCGGCCGATAATAGAATGAGGCCCATAGTAATTAAGGTTGAAAAAAGGCTTTCAGTAAATCAAGTTCAACCTTTTAGGATCTTCTTTTTTTGCCAATTCTGTGATGGCTGTTGTGTCATTATTAACATTTTGATATTTCTTCCAATTCATTATCATTGTATATCTCATTAAGCCTTTTCTATAACCTTAACCTGTCATCTTTTCTCTGAAGAGACAGCTTTGGACATGAAATGTAACTGCAAGCAAGGGTTCAGTAAGGCCCTAGGCTTATATGCACTGTCTTCCTCAATGGTATAACATGCATCTGACATACAAAGCATCCTATATAATAATAATCCTAATTTTGTATAACCCAATCATAATGTTGGCTAATGATACTATATGTTTCTATTATCCAATGACAAATAATATACAAGATCCTGTATTTCAGTATATGCGATTGTAACCAGAAGAAAGCATTTGAGCCATTCTAGAAACAATCATTATGCACAGAAGGACTTAAGAGTACAAGTAAATGAAGATACCTCCTACTGCATGAGTAGATCAGACTTGTCTCAATCTTGACTGAGTGAAATTCCCCTGTAACAGACACAATTCTACCCAGAATAATCACCCCATTCATAAACTTGAAAATCAAAGCCATCCAAGAAAAAAAAAGACAATCACATTCTTCAATACTAAGATAAAGGAGTTAATATGGACTGAATATAGGATTTATTTATTACATTATCAAAACTGCTTGTGACCCTTCCACATTCCTTCTCATGTTTTTCTTTCTTTGGTATTGTTGTTTTTCTACTCCTTAATATGTGGGGATATTTACAACCATAATTTATATTACTCTAGTTTTCTCTTATCTGAAAGCTTGTGCAGACATACAGTGTCTTGACAAAGTATTCACCCCCATTGGCATTTTTCGTGTTTTGTTGCCTCACAAGCTGGATTTAACATGGATTGTTTGAGGATTTGCATGATTTAATTTACAGAACATGACCACAACTTTGAAGATGTTTTTTTTTTATTGTGAAGCAAACAACAAATAGGACAAAATAACAGAAAAAGTCAATGTGCATAACTATTCACCCCCTAAAGTCAATACTTTCTAGAGCCACCTTTTGCAGCAATCACAGCTCTAAGTCGCTTTGGATAAGTCTCTATGAGTTTGCCACATCTTAGCCCTGGCATTTTTGCCCATTCCTCCTTGCAAAACTGCTCCAGCTCCTTCAAGTTGGATGGTTTGCGCTTGTGAACGGCAATTTTTAAGTCTGACCACAGATTTTCTATTAGATTGAGGTCTGAGTTTTGACTAGGCCATTCCAACACATTTACATGTTTCCCCTTAAACCAATCAAGTGTTGCTTTAGCAGTGTGTTTGGGGTCATTGTCCTGCTGGAAGGTGAACCTCTGTCCTAGCCTCAAATCATGCACAGAGACGTACAGGTTTTGCTCAAGAATATCCTTGTATTTAGCACCATCCATCTTTGCCTCAAATCTGACAAGTTTCCCAGTCCAGGCTGCTAAATGGATGGTGTTCTTTGGGTGAGGTGATGTGTTGGGTTTGCGCCAGACATAGCCTTTTCTTTGATGGTCTAGAAAGTTAAATTTTAGTCTCATCAGACCAGAGCACCTTCCTCCATTCATTTTTGGGTGTCTCCCACCGGCCTTTTCGTGAACTCAAAAGGTACCATTTTGTTTTTTGCTGAAAGTAATGGCTTTCTTCTGGCCACTCTGCCATAAATCCCAACTCTATGGAGCGTACAGCTTATTGTCGTCCTATGTACACATACTCCAGTCTCTGCTGTTGAACTCTGCAGCTCCTCCAGGGTTACCTTAGGTCTCTGTGCTGCCTCTCTGATTAATACCCTTCTTGACCGGTTTGTGAGTTTTGGTGGGTGGACGTCTCTTGGCAGGTTTACTGCTGTGCCATTGTCTTTCCATTTGGTTATGATAGATTTGATTGTGCTCCTGGGGATCAACAAACGTTTAGATATTTTTTTTTAACCTAACCCTGACTTGTACTTCTCAACAACACTGTCCCTTACATGTTCGGAGAGTTCCTTGGTGTTATTGGCAGTGTTTGGTTAGTGGTACCTCTTGCTTAGGTGTTGCAGCCTCTGGGGCCTTTCAAAAAAGGTGTGTATATGTAATGAGAGATCATGTGACACTTAGATTGCACACAGGTGGACATCATTTCACTAATTATTTGACTTCTGAAGGTAAGTGGTTGCACCAGAGCTTTTTATGGGCTTCATAACAAAGGGGGTGAATACATAAGCACATGCCAATTTTCTGTTTTCTATTTCTAAAAAAATAGTTTTATGTATATATTTTTCTCATTTCATTTCTCCAACTTAGACTATTATGTTCTGATCCATCACATAGAATTCAGATTAACAAAACATTGAACGTAAGGCTGTAATGTAACAAAATAGGTAAACAGTCAAGGGTGGTGAATACTTTTGCAAGGCACTGTACTTTTGACCGAACAGAACATTATTCATAATGTCTGTCACTTTGATTGATTCTTTGCCAGTGACATAACACATTAGAAAATCCACCCAAAAAAAAGTAGGCCTAGCTCTTTATGAGTACTACCTATTGTAATTGTATTTTAGTCTCCCACATCCCAGCTTGCATTCAGCTACTCTGAATGTAGCAAAACAGAAGCACATATGTTCCAAAAGTCTCATTATATATTTGTCAGCGGATGGCTTTCAGCTTCCATGCTGCAGACTCCTTGACTCTCTTTTACTTCATGTTCTTTTACTTCAAAAATACTTTATTTTGCTCAGCATACTGGCTATTAGCTTCTACTCAGCGACACTCTCTCTAAACTTTGGGTTGCAAAAAACCCCATGAGTAGTGATATCCCGAACAGTTCGCCGGAGAACTATTTGCAGTGATTTTCGCATGTTCGCGTTCGCAACGAACGGCGAACATATGCCCTTTTCGGTCTGCGCCCTATTCTTTATCATTGAGGAAACTTTGACCCTGCACCTTAAAGTCAGCAGACACATTCCAGCCAATCAGCAGCATACACTCCAATCCAGAGCCTTCCATCTGTATGACAGCCTCCATTTTAGAATCATTCTGTAGCCGCATTCGTTGAGAGAGGAGATATATTCAACCTGCTGTAGATTTAATAGGGAAATAGATAGCCAGGCTGTGTATTCAACTTTAACGACACATCTGAAGGACTCCTTTGATATCTGCTGCAAGGACAGCAACCAAAAAAGCCCTTTTTATGGCTAGAACATCATTTATTTTATTTTATTATTTTTTTCTGCTGATTTAATAGGGAAATAGATAGCCAGGCTGTGTATTTCGCTTTAACTACACACCTGAAGGACACCTTTGATATCTGCTGCAAGGGCAGCAACCCAAAAAGCCTGTTTTAGGGCTAGAACATCATTTATTTATTTTTATTTTTTTCTGCTGATTTAATAGGGAAATAGATAGCCAGGCTGTGTATTTAGCTTTAACGACACACCTAAAGGACTCCTTTGATATATGCTGCAAGGACAGCAAACCAAAAACCCCTTTTTATTTTTATTTTTTTATTTTTTCTGTGTAATCTAATTGCATATGCCTGCCTGCCTGCTAGCGTGTGTGTGAGGCCTACTGAATCTAGTCTGCCAACTTTTGCCAGTTCACAGTGACACTCATTTCTGGTGTCACAGTAGTGTGCAGTGAAATAAAACAACCCTTTTTTTACTGTAATCGATTGAATATCAGTTGCCTGCCTAAAGGCGTGTGTGTGAGGCCTATTGCATCTAGTCTGCCAACTTTGCCAGTGCACAGTGACACTCATATCTAGTGCAACCGTAGTGTGCAGTGAAATAAAACAACCCTTTTTTTTACTGTAATCGATTGAATATCAGTTGCATGCCTAAAGGCGTGTGTGTGAGGCCTATTGCATCTAGTCTGCAAACTTTTGCCAGTGCACAGTGACACTCATATCTAGTGCAACCGTAGTGTGCAGTGAAATAAAACAACCCTTTTTTTACTGTAATCGATTGAATATCAGTTACTTGCCTAAAGGTGTGTGTGTGAGGCCTATTGCATCTAGGCTGCCAACTTTTGCCAGTGCGCAGTGACACTCATATCTAGTGCAACCGTAGTGTGCAGTGAAATAAAACAACCCTTTTTTTACTGTAATCGATTGAATATCAGTTGCCTGCCTAAAGGCGTGTGTGTGAGGCCTATTGCATCTAGTCTGCCAACTTTTGCCAGTGCACAGTGACACTCATATCTAGTGCAACCATAGTGTGCAGTGAAGTTAAACAACCCTTTTTTTACTGTAATCGATTGAATATCAGTTGCCTGCCTAAAGGCGTGTGTGTGAGGCCTATTGCATTTAGTCTGTCGTGAAATAAAACAACCCTTTTTTTACTGTAATCGATTGAATATCAGTTGCCTGCCTAAAGGCGTGTGTGTGAGGCATATTGCATCTAGTCTGCCAACTTTTGCCAGTGCACAGTGACACTCATATCTAGTGCAACCGTAATGTGCAGTGAAATTATACAACCCTTTTTTTTCTGTAATCGATTGAATATCAGTTGCCTGCCTAAAGGCGTGTGTGTGAGGCCTATTGCATCTAGTCTGCCAACTTTTTCCAGTGCGCAGTGACACTCATATCTAGTGCAACCGTAGTGTGCAGTGAAATAAAACAACCCTTTTTTTACTGTAATCGATTGAATATCAGTTGCCTACCTAAAGGCGTGTGTGTGAGGCCTATTGCATCTAGTCTCCCAACTTTTGCCAGTGCGCAGTGACACTCATATCTAGTGCAACCGTAGTGTGCAGTGAAATAAAACAACCCTTTTTTTACTGTAATCGATTGAATATCAGCTGCCTGCCTAAAGGCGTGTGTGTGAGGCCTATTGCATCTAGTCTGCCAACTTTTGCCAGTGCACAGTGACACTCATATCTAGTGCAACCGTAGTGCGCAGTGAAATAAAACAACCCTTTTTTTACTGTAATCGATTGAATATCAGTTTCCTGTCTAAAGGCGTGTGTGTGAGGCCTATTGCATCTAGTCTGCCAACTTTTTCCAGTACGCAGTGACACTCATATCTAGTGCAACCGTAGTGCGCAGTGAAATTAAACAACCCTTTTTTTACATTAATCGATTGAATATCAGTTGCCTGCCTAAAGGCGTGTGTGTGAGGCCTATTGCATCTAGTCTGTGCGCAGTGACAGTGCGCAGTGACACTCATATCTGGTGTCACAGAAGCTTGCACGCATAGTACCACTAATCGTAAAAAAAATGACAGGCAGAGGCAGGCCACCCCGCAGGGGCCGTCGTGGTCGTGGTGCTGTCATTCCCTTTGGCCCTAGAATAATGCCCAGTTTTCAGAGGCAACGTACCCTGAACTTGAACAGTTCTGAGGACATGGTTGACTGGCTAACACAGGACACCCAATCTTCTACAGCTTCCGCTGGGAACCTAGACGCACCATCCTCCTCCAGCTTAGCTTCGGGCACCTCTCCAGTTACCACTCGCACGCCTGCCGCCACCACCAACACTAGCACCACAGCCGCTTTACTTGATCCATCAGCAGAGTTATTTACATAGCTGTTGGAAGAAATGAGTGATGCACAAACATTAGTGCCAGAAGATGTAGGTAACAGGGATATGTCCCAGTCAGGCAGCATTACACACATGGACGTACGGTCTGATGATGATGATGATGTTGTACCCGGTGCTGCTTCCTTTGTTGAATTGTCAGATACAAGTGAAGCGGTTGATGATGACGATGCGTCCGTGGATGTCACGTGTGTGCCCGCTATAAGAGAAGAAGAACAGGAGGAAAGTTCAGATGGGGAGACAGAGAGGAGGAGAAGACAAGTTGGAAGCAGCGGGAGGTCGTCGAAAGTAGCTAGTGGCACAGTCAGACAGCATGCATCGGCACCCGGGGTCAGCCAGACAGCACGCCAGTCAACGCATGCTTTTGCCACCACCAGAATGCCATCATTGCAGAGCTCAGCAGTGTGGCAATTTTTTGGTGTGTCTGCCTGTGAAAACAGTGATGCCATTAGCAACCTGTGCGAAAAGAAACTGAGTCGTGGGAAGTCCAACACCCCCCTAGGTACAACTTCTTAGCGAAGGCACATGATGTCACATCACAAATGCCTATGGGATCAACACATCAGTATAAGCAGCACACAAAGTCAAAGCCGCCATCCTCCTCCTGGTCCAGCATCTTCAGCCACGTCAACCACTGCTGCCCTGCTTGCCCACTCCTAACCATCCGCCACTCCGTGTCTCGCCCTTAGCAGTGCCTGCTTATCTGCCCACAGTCAGGTGTCTGTCAACGACATGTTTGAGCGTAAGAAGCCAATGTCACAAAGTCACCCCCTTGCCCGGCAACTGACAGCTGGCTTGTCTGAACTCTTAGCCCGCCAGCTTTTACCATACAAGCTGGTGGAGTCTGAGCCGTTCAAAAAATTTGTATAAATGGGACACCGCAGTGGAAGGTACCCGGACGAAATTTATTTGCACAAAAGGCAATCCCCAACCTGTACTCGATTGTGCAAAAGGAAGTAATGGCATCTCTGGCACACAGTGTTGGGGCAAGGGTCCATCTGACCACGGATACCTGGTCTGCAAAGCATGGTAAGGGCAAGTATATCACCTACACTGCGCATTGGGTAAACCTGGTGACGGCTGCCAAGCATGGAATACGTGACTCTGCAGGGGAGTTGGTGACACTGCCACGACTTGCAGGCAGGCCTGCTGCTACCTCCTCTACTCCTCTTACTCCCTACTCTTCCATAACCTCCTCGGCTGAGTCCTCTTCTGCTGCTGCTATGTCTTGCTCCACATCAACGGCACCCCCACAGGTACTATTCCACATCCCGGATATGGCAGTGTCACGCCGTCTTGGGGTTGACTTCCCTGAAAGCAGAGAGTCACACCGGACCAGCACTCCTGTCCGCCCTGAACGCACAGGTGGATCAGTGGCTGACTCCGCACCAACTGGAGACCGGCAAAGTGGTTTGTGACAACGGAAGAAATTTGTTGGCAGCATTGATTTTGGGCAAGTTGACACATGTGCCGTGCATGGCACATGTGTGTAATTTAATTGTACAACGCTTTGTGCATAAGCACCCAGGCTTACAGGACGTCCTGAAGCAGGCCAGGAAGGTGTGTGCCCATTTCAGGCGTTCCTACACGGCCATGGCGCACTTTACAGATATCCAGCAGTGAAACAACATGCCAGCGAGGCGCTTGATTTTAGACAGCCCGATAAGTTGGAATACAACACTTCTAATGTTCGACCACCTGCTACAACAAGAAAAGGCCGTTAACGAGTATTTGTATAAGGGGGGTGCTAGGACAGACTCTGCGGGGCAGGGGATTTTTTTGCCACGTTACTGGACGCTCATGCGCAATGCCTGTAGGCTTATGTGTCCTTTTGAGGAGGTGACAAACCTGGTCAGTTGCACACAGGGCACCATCAGCAACATCATACCATTTGCTTTCTTCCTGGAGCGTGCCCTGCGAAGAGTGCTGGATCAGGCCGTAGATGATCGTGAAGAGGAAGAGGAAGAGTTGTGGTCACCATCACCGCCAGAAACAGCCTTATCAGCATCGCTTGCTGGACCTGCGGCAACGCTGGAAGAGGATTGTGAGGAAGAGGAGTCAGAGGAGGAATGTGGCTTTGAGGAGGAGGAGTAAGACCAACCACAACAGGCATCCCAGGGTGCTCGTTGTCACCTATCTGGTACCAGTGGTGTTGTTGGCTGGGGGGAAGAACATACCTTCAGGGAGATCACTGAGGAAGAGGAACGGGACATGACTAGCTCAGCATCCAACCTTGTGCAAATGGGGTCTTTCATGCTGTCGTGCCTGTTGAGGGACCCTCGTATAAAAAGGATGAAGGAGAACGACCTGTACTGGGTGTCCACGCTACTAGACCCCTGGTATAAGCAGAAAGTGCCTAATAAATTATAACCGAATTACCACAAGTCGGAAAGGATGCAGCACTACCAAAATAAATTAAAAAGTATGCTTTACACAGCGTTTAAGGGTGATGTCACAGCACAAAGGCAATCTAACAGCAGAAGAGGTGAACATAATCCTCCTCCTCCCACGACCACGCCGGCAAGGAGAGGACGCTTTACAGACGTGTTGTTGATGAAGGACATGCAGAGCTTTTTAAGTCCTATGCATCACCACAGTAACAGACTACCTCACCATAACTACAGATATCGACACTATGAGGAGCGATGAACCCCTTGACTACTGGGTGTGCATGCTTGCCCTGTGGCCTGAGCTATCCCAAGTGTCCTGTCAGAAAGGACCTTCAGTGCAGCAGGAGGTTTTGTCACTGATAAGAGAAGTCGCCTAGGTCAAAAAAGTCTAGATTACCTCACCTTTATTAAGATGAATGAGGGATGGATCCCGAAGGGACTGACAGTGGGCAATACATTCGATTAAAAAAGGCCTGATAGATGAGCTGCCTTGAGCTAATAATGGTCCACAAACTAACATCAATTTTTCTGGTCGCTGCAACAATACCTCATTTTTGCATTTAAATTATTTTATTGTCAGAAGGCGTACAGCATGTAATGAAAAATAAATCATTTTTGAACAGTCTTGCATAACAGTTGTGCAAAAATACCTATTTACAATAAAGACATTTTGTGAAAGTTAGCTGGTTATTCCTTCTTATTTTTACTTTTTAGGTTAATAATTTTTCTTATTTTTTACTGTGATTGCAATTTAAGAGATACCTAAAACATGGTAAAACAGACAATAGTAAAGAGTATATCTGCAGGGAACACCAAAGTCCTATTAGCTATCATCCCTCCAGCAGTATAAGCTTATTATTTACAATATCTAACCTGGGCAATCACCCTTGGGTTACCCTAGGGCAGGCTTCAGTGAGCGACCTCTCCTTTCCTGGGATGATTTTACCGCCGGATGCTTCTGAAGGGTCTCCAGGGCTCCCCCACTCCGGTCCTTCCCACAGTGTCACTTCAACCAGTAACAAAGGTTTTATATTTGTAAAGTGACCCAATGATCCCCCTTGATAGAGGTTTATCTTTACAAATTTTGGAGAACCAATTTAAGACCGGTGTCCCCTGTTTCTGTGTCAGGGAGTATGTGAAATGCCTCAGCCTACAGTAATTGTAATGTTCTGACAGCGGTAGCTCATGCTTGTCCCTCAGTTCCTCATAGGTGAGCATCTGGCCTTTTACTAACCAGTCTCCCAGTCTATCTAGTTTCCTTGACCTCCACTAGTGTTGTGATGTTGTGCTCATGTGTTTCTGGGGGCTGAGGGTGGTCACGAATTGGGGTCATTTGGGTGGATCCAGGGAACAAACCTGTGTGTTTCTTGGCCCATTTCCAGTATGATAGTGAGTATCTGATTAGGGGGTTTGGCGAGTTTTTAAGGCTCTGAGGCAATTCTGATAGCCAAGCCACCTTGTCCCAGGTTAAGGGCCTTAAAGTGTGGTTCTCTAAATACACACAGGCCGGTTGATGACATATAGAATGTGCTATTGGGAGGAAAGATAGGTGACGGAACAGGTATTAAACTGATAGGAATAAGTAGAACAACTTAATACACCACTCTTATCTGGTGGCACCTTAGATTGCAAGTGCAGTGCCCCAAATACGAAGTAGGAGGTCCGACCAAGCATCTTTTTCCATCTCCCTGTTCCAAAAATACATGCCATATACACGTCCCCTGATAGGTGACGTAACAGGTATTTCACTGATAGGAATGAGTAGTACAACTTAATACACCTCTCCTACCTGGTGGCACCTTAGATTGCACGTGCAGTGCCTCAAATTAGAAGTAGGAGGTCCGACCAAGCATCTTTTTCCATCTCCCTGTTCCAAAAATCCATGCCATATACACGTCCCCTGATAGGTGACGTAACAGGTATTAAACCGATAGGAATAGTACTACTTAACAGTACACACCTTATAATAACGCAGACATAGGCAACGCAGAGAGAGGAGTCTGAAGAAGAGGAGTCATGCCACAGTCCAGGTGTTAGTCCCCTTGAAACAACTTTCCCATCACTATTGTGGCCAGAAAGAGTCCCTATGTGTTCTTAAATTCGCCTGCCTATTGAAGTCTATGGCGGTTCGCCGATGTTCGTCCGTTCGCGAACATTTGATGGAATTCGCGTCCGCGGTTAGCGAACCGAAAATCTGATGTTTGCGACATCACTACCCATGAGCTTCAACACTCTCTCGGGCCCAGCTCTAACACTCCCAATATGGGCTCTGGTAGCAACCAACACTTCAACAGACTGTCAAGGCTTTTTTACAGCTGCAGCCCCATCGTAATGTAAGAGAGTTTTATCACTTGAATACTGGATTGGGAAAATGCCTCTATCCAGCCTCAGGCTCATACACCTATTCTCTAAAACTCTCCCACATTCCTGTACAGCTTTGTTACACCCGCCCCCCGCGTAAATACCAGGGTTTGAGAGACTTCAGTCGAGAGGCCGTGAATGCTAAGCATGGAATCCACATTATGTTGACTGTCTCTTTCCATTTTTCCTTTCACTTTTGCACTGGTTAATTGTTTTTGCAGCTGCTGAAGCTTCTGCTCTTCCAGCACTTTTACTACCATTACAATTCCTTTCAGCAAGTAGTTTTGGTCTCCAACGTCCTCATGGTAGAGATGTGAATGTGTCTGGGAAAGGTGGAAAACCTGCAAATTGAGCTGAGGAAAAGAGCCCGACAAGCTCAAAGTTCCACAGAGTTTGAGCATGAGTTACAAGGATTGGCAGCAGAGAGTGAGTTACTGTCTGAGCCAGAGACCCACTCCTATCTGGTTGTGTTGAAGGAACAATGGAGTGTTATGGAAGTACTAGCAAGGAAGAAAGAAGCCGAACCTCGTGAGATCAAAAATTTCCTCTGCAGGGTGAGTAAGGAGATGATAATGCTGAAAATTGAGAGGGAGTACAAATATACAAAAATACACGGTGCCCTGGTGAATCAGGAAGCCACAATCACTGGTATAACACAGGAGTTGCAGAAGAAACCCTCTGACCAAAACCCTCTACTCCAAAGCTTCACAGATAGTCTAAAAGAGATGAGTGCATGGGTCTCCTTTGGAATAGTCATACAATTTGAGGAGCATATACATAGTCTGAGAGGCTTTACCACTTATTCTACTGACAGTAAATATCAGAAAAGTACCAGAGATAGCTAGATGGACTTGAGACAGCCCAAGTTGAAGAACCCAAAGGTCTTGTGGTACAAGGGGTAGCAGAAGACTAATTCCACAATTGAGAATAGACATTTAGTAAAGTTACATAACACATTAAAGATGGTCCATAAGAAAAGCTGTAAGATTAATGCTCTGTCTGAACACAATGATAACAAGACCTCTTTCAAAGACTATCAGCATCAGCTGGATGTTTGTGATACAGAGAAGCAGAATCTACAAGAGGCCAGCCAGACACTGAATGCCTTACTGCAGGTGACACAGAGGGAGAAGGATGTAAATGATACTACTGTGCCCCCTTCCTACGAGGTCTGTGACTTAATTTGGGGAGTGTATCCAGCTGTTCAGTGGCTTCAGGCTCAAACTTCCCGCCGAGGCTAACTCCCTTCTGAGCATTTTGAGCTTTGGGTTTCTAAAAAATGCTTTTGATTTCAGCCTTCCTCTTTTACCTGCTTCTTTTCATCTATTTTACTACCACAATATAAATGATCTATTCATCATATGGACAGAAGGAGAAATTATACTCAGAGACGTTCACAGTTCATTCAACACATTTTCTGTCTGCTTATAAAGCTTATAATGTATTTCTCTACAAAACAAGCAAACTTTCTGGACACTCCCATATCCATTACCAATGGCACACTACACTAATCTGTATATAGGAATCCCACAGACAGATGCAGCTACTTACACATCTCCAGTTTCAATTTTCCTACACTAAACAAGACATCATCCATAGTCAAGCTATTAGATACCATCACATATGCTCAAACACTGGGGACTGTGACAAGCACTTAAAAACACTGTCTGAATCTTTCAGACAGAAGGGTTACAAACCCCATAATATTACACAGAAAATAACCACTGCCATCAAAATACCACATGAGGGTAGCACAGAAAATAATAAAATATTTATAACCATTACTAAATGAAGATACACAATTAAAACATATATTCCCCAAACCTCCCATCCTTCCATTTAAAAAATGACCAAACCTGAAATAAAACCTTATCAGCAGAAGATTGGGCAATGAACAACTGTCTAGAAAAAATGAAACTAAACCTTGTAACAAAACTGCCTGTAAGTTATGTCAACACATTTCTAATGATGACACAGCCACACATAACAACAAGTCCTATAACATCAAAGGATTGTATACATGCTCCAACATATAACAGAATATACTTTATTTGACACAGGCTGTTACATTGGAGAAACAGCCAAAAAATGCACTTAAGGATGAATTTACACAGACATGCAATAAGAAAGCATAATGAAGACAGTTATTGTAGCCCAGTGGGACACCATTTTAGAACGATCCCTCCAATATTGTCAGTATTGCTTCAGACTTGATAAAAAGAGGTTAAACCTATGTGGAGCAAAACAAACAGTTCAAAAGTTTGTAATATCACTGGCCTATATAGTCTTTCACACTTTCAGGTCTCCACTCTACTCCAAGCAGTCATATGCTGTAGGCTGCTGTCCTACTGTGTGTGAGTGTGTGTCTTTCTTCCATGTCCAACATAACTGCAAACATTTCAGTCCATCAGTAGGGCATACCATACTCCAAGTGCAGCTAATTAACTGAGCAGGTAAGTTATCCACTGTAGACATACTGGGGATAGAGAGCTTTGCAGAGTCTGTGGCTCACATGAACACCTGTCACAATATACATGCATTTATAGTTGGAAACTATTTTATGCAACTTTTATTTTTATCATGGGAAAGTGTATTTTGTATTTTTTTTACATTTAAATTGTTAGTTGCAAATAATAAAGCAAATCAAAGGCTGTATTTTTATTTTCTAAAAATAAAAAATATTGTTTATTATGACATGTAGTTCTACATAACACAATGCTTGTAATAATAATTATGAATTAATATTAATGATTAATATTAATAATAATTGTAAATATTTTATTACAGTAAAAGTATACAGGGGCTTATACCATGGAAAAACTGTCATGAAAAAATTAAGAACTTTGTTCAAAAATCTTGTTAGTGTTATAATTGTTATGATATATTTCCAATATGTAAAACTGTACTATCATATTGTTTTTACCAATAAATTGTGAACCATTTAAAAAACACAGACAATTGTTTTCCATAAATTTAACAAATGCTTATTGCTCTCATTTTGTGTTTTCATTTATAGAATAACATATTTTAATAGCTGATTTCAATGTAAATAGTTCTAAATATAATATGTTGGATAAAGGACAAGCAATTTAATCATTGGTTGATCTTAACAGTACTGTTGTACAGTAAGTACCAAATGGGTTTATCTACTTGGGCGTGAAGCTGAGGATCTGAACAATATAATGGTTATAATGGGAGAGAGTTGTGTGAAGCTATTTGAAGTCTACTCTCCATGAGGAACTGTTCAAACAACATTTGGACAGATTTCAAAATATAGTCATCTAAACATATTTTGGAAGATGACCTATAAATATATCACAAAAACATTAGGATTTATACTTTCATCCCATCTACCATTTCCAGGTAACTGAAAGTATTTTCCATATCTATAATTTACATAACATTGTGCTTTATTTTTAAAAATTGAACAAGCCCACAGCTACATCGCCAAAAGCCTAAACCGTAAGTCTTGTAACCATAAGTAGCGTTTCAGGGCATTATCATGATCAATTAAGCAAACTCGTAACTACCGATTTAGAAACATCCAATAGTAAATGAGACCGTCATCATGAAGTCAGTGAAACATGGAGGTTAAACCACAATCAATTAGCGGTTAGAAATCCGATATGTGATCGGCAATGTACAAAATAATAAAAATGAATGACGATACTGTTCTAGTCCATCTGGGTGGACTGATTTGTATTAACTTCTTGATTATCGAGATTGATATAACATGGAAATAAAACGTAATTTTTTTTTTATTGCAGATTTGCAAGCTTGATAATGTCATGCAATGAATTCTAATGTCTTTCATTGCTTTCCCCATCTTTTAAAGTGCAGTATTGATTTTTTATTTCCATTCACAGTGCGAACCAGTGTTTAACCCCCATGCAAGTCCAATCTGGTACTCGTAGAATTTTCTTCTACATCTGCCATTTACAGGTTTGAAGGCAATTGTGGACTTGAGGAATTGTAGCAATTGAATAGCAATTTGTGATTGTAACATTTACAGGCTTGATCAAAAGATCAATGGCTTAGATGGGTCAGACAACCGCAGGGATTTTAAGCTTCTAACCCGCAAACAGATTGTGGGTTGCTAAGAGACGTCAATAGAATAGCATATCATTTTACGGGTTCCATTACGAGCTCTTGTAACTACAATTTGCTCAATTGAATTGAGACCTTAGTCTTTAACCCATTGGTTGGAGAAGTGTTGGAGAGCCTCTCCATCCCTCTGTTATCCTATGAGGAATATGTATTAATATTTAGAAACATTTGTGGGCACATTTGCATGTTCCGGCTTAGCTTCTCAGAATACAGTGTAATAATAGCTCTTTTGCCCACCATATTATAAATGATTGTTGTGGTGAACTACCTACTCATAAAGTTCACAACACAGGCTGAGATCCCGCTCCATGCTGATGATAGCCAGTAAGCTTGAAACAGCTGTATATGGATAGGATAATCAGCCTGTGTGTAATCCAACCTTGGCTTTGCATTAAAGCTGTGTAATACAGCATGCGTAAGCTTAAAGGAAGCCATGTTTGATAATGGCTATGGATTGAAGAGCGAGGCATTTGTGGGCACATTTGTGTGTCCCAGCTCAGCTTCCCAAAATGCAGTGTAATAATTGATTTTCTCGGGAATTCTGAACTGGAAGCAGGTTTTTTAACTTGTTTTAGACATTCAAGTGTGAACACGGATGTACTATTTATTTACTGTATTAATATTTATAAATGTTCTCCAACAGTTTACCTTTTAGTACATTTGGACCCATTTGCATTGAACGCTGCTCTCAGTAAAGATCAATTGGTGACAATCAATGGTATAATTAAACACAGAAGAATCAATTAGTATGTATTTGATTTGTAATGTAGAGAAAACTTCACTGCTGATCCAATACTCTGTGTGTTTTAAATAATGTTCTGAGTACTCATTAATCAGTGAAAATTGATGAATGAACAATAATGATTCAATAAAAAATAATCTGTGATGAGTTGCCCCCGAGCAGGATATGATGATTACAGTATACAAGCTGGGCAAATCACTTTCTAATTCACTGGGGGTTTACTCATTTACTATTTACAAATATAGGGATACACATTTTAGTCACTTGTTTATGCTTATTAAAATACTCCATTGTCCTCCCTTCTCACATTGTCCTTCTATTGTCCTTATATGTGGCAAGTGTGTGCAAGCGCTATATGTGCATGTTGATGCATGTCTGTATTGTTTGTACATACTGTATATGCATAGTGTATATACTTGTCTGCCTCTAGTTTTTTTACTTCCTGAAAAAACTCTTTTGTGGTGGCATAACACATTATTTAGTCAGTGTACCTTCTAATCTGTGATATTAAAGGGACATGTATGACCTATTTTTAATTTTAAAATAATCTACCTAAGTATTTGCTTGAATGTTTAAATATGATTTTAAAACAAATGCCTTAAAGCTTTCTTTTTCTCACAAATTCCAAATGTCCCTATAAAGGTCTGCTCCATGTAGCTCATGCACACAATGTCTCTATTGTAATAGATGTACCAATCAAAAACAGACTGTGTCTCAGCAACCTTTTGGCAACATGATGCTTAGACTTGGTCTGAGATTGGCTAGTACATCTAGTACTATAGAAACAGTGTGCATGAGCTTTAGGACCAAACCTTTGTAGGGACTATTTGTAAGTTTTCAGAAATTAAAATATAAGCTTTTAGACACTTCCTAATAAATTGTTGTTGTTTTTTTAAATATAAAAATAAATAATATTATTTTAGCATAACAAAATGACCCCTCGTGTATTTTTATCAATTCCACAAATATCTTATGGACTTAAAGGTGAAGAAATTAAGCCTACATTCCAATAATGCATATGCCAGTTTGAGTTACCTTACTCACATATTCATAAATGACTTAATTTCAGTATTAGAAATGTAGGGGCCTGTGATGAGAGCACTTCACTCAGGATTGTCTCCCATCAAAACTGGGTAGGTTGCAGGTTGCCATGGCAATAACGACAGTTGCAAAGAGAACTTTAGCTGTGTTCTAGAGACCTATGAAAATATTTTCCGCAAGAAGTTATGGTGCAAGTTGCACCCTAACAACCTTATTAAATTGCGATTCGGCAAATTGAAAAGAGCTCTATATAAGCACAGAGAATATTTTTTTTACAGAAATTTTTAGTTAGTGAACTCCTATCCAAAAGCAAGGTCTTCACTAACTAAAAACTTCTGTAAAAAAATATGATATGTGCTTAAATAGAGCCCTTTTAATTTTGCAGAATCGCAATTTAATAAGGCTGTAACTTAGTAATCTATTTCTCACAATCACTCAAATTTCCAGCGCTGTGCGAAAGCACCATTGAATAGCCTAAAATGATCAGTCAAGTTACAGCGACCTGTTCCAAATTTCCCTCCAAGCCATTCCATTCGCTTTTAATGTGGCTATATGCAGTTAACATAATATGCATAAGCCCTTTTTTCCAGTACTCCAGAAAATACCTCAGAAAACTATTCAAGCATCAGATCTGATGCTAAAAACACCATAACCTCTAAATTGAGTTGGATATAAGGCATAATTTATTTTATCCAACACAATCAATGGGATAATAAGTGCACCTAACACCATGCATACTTGGAATTCATCCCCCCACTACCTCTACCTCATATGAGCCCAGGGATCCCCAGGATCTCCCCATTTGCAGTACATTAAATTTGCTGAAGAAAAACCGGGGATTCCTTCTTCTGCTAACCCCAATCCCTACTTTTCCCAATAATGATGATGATCTACTGAGACCCCCGTGGCACTTAATTATTAACTCTGTGCCTCGAAAGTTCTTAAAATATATCTGTGGCAACTAAATATTAACTCCTAGACTAGTGGTTCTTAACAGATTCCTGTGGCTCACAAATGTAACCCTTATTCCATGGGGTCCTCCATGGCACCTAAAGTTAACCCCCTATGCCATGAAGGTTCTGACCCCCATGGCTCCTAAAATATATATACAATGCTACTGAGGTCCTTAAAGGATCTCCTTGGCTCATCTAATTAACCCTTACCATGGAAGTTCTTAAAAGCATCTAAATATTAACCCCATACCATGGAGATGCTTAAGGGACCCCCATGGTATACTAAATTATCCTCTAACTACCATGGTCATCTATATAGCCCCCCCCCCCCCCCCGAATGGTATTCTAAATTAAAACCTAAGCACCATGGTGGTCGATAAAGGACTTCCATGGTATTCAAAGTTAACCCTAAGTACTATGGGGGCCCTTAAAGGATCCCTAGGGTAGAATAAAGTTAAAGGGAAACTTAATTCAGCACAAATTACACCACACCACCGTGAAGATCTCGTAAAAGCATGTTAACATAATTTTAGAAATTTTAAATTACGTACATTTTTCACTGAGACAAAAAAATATAAAATAAAATATGCATTTACATGTATAACTGACTGCCCATGGACTCATCCTCATCAGCTTGCAGGAGAGTATGTCCCCCATTCAAGCCAATGGTAAGGCTTAGTCAGATTGCTTATATTTCAAGTGATTTGAGCAATGCAGACCAATGAAGGTGAATCAGTGCATTGTGACCCATGCTGGGTGCAGCTCCTTGCAAAAATGTAACCCTTACCATATCTATCTGTGCAGGCATTGAATACTGGACCCACCTAAACAAGAAAGCTATGGGTTAAATGGTCAGTGCAGTGTAAACTGAGTCCAGGGGAAATTGTCCTATCAGTCATAGCCTTCACCTATACAGACTGCACATACATTCAGTTGGCAATCTTTTATTACTCACACAGCAGCAAGTGGGCAGGATATAGATGTATGTAAAGAGAGATTTAAAAATGTATTAGAAATAGAACATTTTAACATACAGTTTTGTGCTATTTCACACGATGAATAGAACGTACATTGAAGTAGATTCCCCTAAAACCTCTAATGTTAAAATTAAATCACAAAACATAAACAAAACTATATTATGAAGGGGCAGAGCCAGCTGCCAAGCAGAGAAGAAGCATACATCAGAGCTCCTAACAATAAGACATGGAAAAGCCTAAGATTACAAAACAATTTTGATCATTTTCAATCTACAAGACCAAGTTAAAGAGACCATTTCATTACAGATCTGATTTTTTAAGTTTCTTGACTGAAAGTTTACCAGCTGAGTGTTTACACAGGAAAAATCTGAATCAGAACCCAAATGCAACACATATTTGTTTGAGTGTTGAATTGGAGGAAAGAGCTTTGGGGTCAAAAGAAAGGTGTCTTTAAATACATTTGAAGGACACAGTCAAAACAGAGCTACATGCTGGGAGGTGAGTGAATGTTTCGGACTTCCTCTTTATACAATATCTGTCATATAACAGTAATCTTCTTCTCAGCCCCCTATGGATATTTAAGACCCTTCTGAGACAAATCACATTTATAATTTTCATATAAATCTCATTACATGTGCAATAAAGAAGTTACATATTTTTTCTGTTGGTTAAAATAAACAGCATATGTACAGTGCCTTGCAAAAGTATTCACCCCCTTGACCTTTTACCCATTTTGTTACATTACAGACTTAAGTTCAATGTTTTCTTAATCTGAATGTTATGTGATGGATCAGAACACAATAATCTAAGTTGGTGAAGTGAAATGAGAAAAATATATACATAAAACTATTTTTAGAAATAGAAAATTGGCATGTGTGTGTGTATTCACCCCCTTTGTTATGAAGCCCATAAAAAGCTCTGGTGCAACCACTTACCTTCAGAAGTCACATAATTAGTGAAATGATGTCCACCTGTGTGCAATCTAAGTGTCACATGATCTGTCCTTACATATACACACCTTTTTTGAAAGGCCCCAGAGGCTGCAACACCTAAGCAAGAGGCACCACTAACCAAACACTGCCATGAAGACCAAGGAACGCTCCAAACAAGTAAGGGAAAATGTTGTTAAGAAGTACAAGTCAGGGTTAGGTTATAAAAAATATTCAAATCTTAGATGATCCCCAGGAGCACCATCAAATCTATCATAACCAAATGGAAAGAATGTGGCACAACATTAAACCTGCCAAGACACGGCTACCCACCAAAACTCACAGACCGGGCAAGGAGAGGCAGCACAGAGACCTAAGGTAGCCCTGGAGAAGCTGCAGAGTTCCACAGCAGAGACTGGAGTATCTGTACATAGGACGACAATAAGCCATACTGTAACGGAACCATTCACTGTTTTACCCTGTTTTATGGTTATTTAATTCTTGGTTAAAATATGATCACACTGCTATACTGTAGATATGTTGTTTTATGTTCTACAGAATATATTGGCTCAGAATATTACAGCTACTAGGCTAATAGATAATCCTATTACAGAGACTCCTCATAAGATAAGGACGTCTATTGTATAAAGTGTTTTCATTATGAGACATAAGAACAAAGAGACGTATAATCTGATCAATGTCTGATTGTATCAAAGTAGCCAGGTAGACTCAAGGAGGTGTGACCACACCTATTGTTTCTCTATGTGTATTGTGTGGCCAAATATGGGGGATGTGTATTGCCTGTGGAAAGATGTGTATATATATTTCTGCATAACAAAATAAAGACAGTATTCTTTGACTCCCAATTGAGTGTCGTCCAATATGGGTGGTCTGGGCTTCTGAGACTGCGCAGTGCTTCTATATGGATATTTAACGGTATACCAACGGAGATACCAGACTTCGTGTTCCAACTCCGTTACACATACCTTCCATGAAGTTAGGCTTTATGGCAGAGTGGCCAGAAGAAAGCCATTACTTTCAGCAAAAAACAAAATGGCACATTTTGAGTTGCGAAAAGGCATGTGGGAGACTCCCAAAATGTATGGAGGAAGGTGCTCTGGTCTGATGAGACTAAAATTGAACGTTTCGGCTATTAAAGAAAACGCTATGCCTGGCGCAAACCCAACACATCACATCACCCAAAGAACACCATCCCCAGAGAGAAACATGGTGGTGGCAGCATCATGCTGTGGGGATGTTTTTCAGCATCCGGGACTGGGAAACTGGTCAGAGTTGAGGGAAAGATGGATGGTGCTAAATACAAGGATATTCTTGAGCAAAACCTGTACCACTCTGTGCGTGATTTGAGGCTAGGATGGAGGTTCACATTCCAGCAGGACAATGACCCCAAACACATTGCTAAAGCAACACTTGAGTGGTTTAAGGGGGGGAAATATAAATGTGTTGGAATGCCCTAGTCAAAGCCCAGACCTCAATCCAATAAAAAATCTGTGGTCAGACTTAAAGATTGCTGTTCACAAGTGCAAACCATCCAACTTGAAGGAGCTGGAGAAGTTTTGCAAGGAGGAATGGGCAAAAATCCCAGTGGTAAGATGTGGCAAGCTCATAGAGACTTGGAGCTGTGATTGCAGCAGAAGGTGGCTCTTCAAAGTATTGACTTTAGGGGGTGAAAAGTTATGCACATTGACTGTTTCTGTTATTTTGTCCTATTTGTTGTTTGCTTCACATTAAATAAAAAAAATCTTCAAAGTTGTGGGCATGTTCTGTAAAATAAATTATGCAAATCCTCAAACAATTCATGTTAAATCCAGGCTGTGAGTCAACAAAACACGAACAATGCCAATGAGGGGGGGGGACTTGTGAATACTTTTGCAAGGTGCTATATATACTGCCATCTACTGGCTACTCTGGAAAAAACATATTGTAGACAAGACTAGAAGAGACATTGTGGTTTAACATATTCTCTCATATAATCTAAATATGAAGGATTAAATAAAGTAAGCAGAAATGATTGCTGGGACCTTTAAGAGACATTCTTCAAAACAGATTCAAGATTATTGCACAAAACAAACTATCCATTTTTGGTCAACTCCTCTCTACTCAAGATAAACAAACACCCAAAAGTGGAACAGAGAATTCCACACACAGCTCTAAAGCAGATATTCATGACTTGAAAAAAAAAAGTACAAAGAGTATATTTGGAACTAACAGCAAAAATTAAAGTATTGTATACCAAAGTTTTAGAACTAGAGGACTAGTATAACAACCTTCTTAGGTCACACATAGAAATTTAAAAGGATATTTTATGATTAAAGAAGAGCAAAAACAATTTAAAATACAAGATGTTCTAGAAAATAGATCTACGAGGCAAAACCTTTGCATACCTAATTTATCAGAGTCAGTACAAGATCTATGTGCCAAACTTTTATCATATCTACCAAGAGATGTGATAATGAGCTTTCATTATTTTTCTACAAAGTCAAATTCATGAGAGCAGTTAGACACAGTATTCCTGGAATTGAAGGAGGTCAATCAGCTATCTTCTTAAACATATCACCTACTATCTTATACAAAAGGAAACTCCTAAATCCCTTTTTATAGATATATACAGAGCATAAATACAAGTATACTTGGGGTTTTTCTTTTAGCCTGAACATATCAAAATAAGGGAGATATATTTCTATTCATATTCCCGAGGAGGGTGAGGCTCCATTTGTGTAACTTACCAATTCCAAACAACTTAGGACAAAATCAAAATTCCTTAATACTAAGAGGACAAAAAGACCACCCATCCTAAAAAAGCAGAAGAGACACCAAATCAGAAGTAAATGAAAAAGGAAAGTTCCACACCATGTGCCTCCTAGTTAAAACTGTTGAAAATATTATTTTACTCTTAAAAATTTTATATTTTATTTTTGCCCTCCACCAGAGTATCTTCTATGCACTAATTGCTCCATAAGCTAATTGGGTGAACCGCCTCTGTATCCAATTATAGTATACAATCCAGCCCACCATAAAAAAGAGGACAGCGATAGCTCTCCTCTGAACTGCTATTATTTAAATATTTTAAAATTATGCTAAAGTAAATCAGAGAGTTTCATAACTCTCACATAACACAAATATTACCTGTAAATCTGGTAACAGTAAGAGTTAAGAAAAAGGAAAATAAAAAAAGGTTTATGATTAATATATTTTTTACTTAATATATAAAATGTTTACAATATTAGAATTAATGTTTGTATTTGCTATGGAAAATATCTAGTTGACTAGAAAAGCAGAAGAAAAAGATAAATACAGTTCTGAGAAATTGTTTTCATTTACTATATAAAATTTTATAATCATAGATTTGTTATTGTTAGAATTAAGAAAAGATGAAAAAAGAAACAAATAGAAAATAATTACAGTAAAAAGATACATTAATAGAAAAATATTATCTTATTAAGATATGATTATGTTTTCTTTTACTATCACCATTTATACTCAAGTGCATTTACAACACTGGTGTTTTCTATTTGTATTTGATTTTGTCACAATGATAATATTTAAAAAAAGCAAAACTTTAAATTACAAAAATTCAAAATTACCATAAAATAAAAAATCACTACATAAAACAAAAATAATTACATGAAAATAAAAATAATAAAATATATATTAAATAAAATAAAATAATACAATATATACTAACCTACCCTAATGCCCATCCAGTGATGCTCAGAAAGCTAAGATTGACAGACCTTATAAATGTGTGCATTCTGATTGGTTCAATTAAGATTCTCATGTGAAAAAGAGCAGGCTGACATCTGTAAAACTATTCTGAACTTTCAGCCAATCAGAAGACAGAAAAAGTGCAGCAAAAGTCAGAGATGATGCTCGGTTAGTTACATTTTTTTCTAGAGCAACAGTATTTTTAGGCAGAGGGCCATTTCCAAGGTCCAGAAGATGAGGACACACTTGGCTTCAAAGAATAATGAAGAGGACTTGAATCATCTATAACCTCTAAGGAGCCAGAGGCAGCCCAACATTTAGTAAGCCAGAGGCCAAATGGGAAAAGTTAAGGGCCATGGGCAGACTATACTGAATTTAAGCAGGAGATAAAACATAACTCTACTTTAGAGGCTGTTAGGGCTAGAGGACTGACTGGGAAGATAGGATCTGAGAGGGGAAGCTTTATGTTGGAGGGTAAAATGCTGTACAGGGGGACTGATCTACAGAGGGGCAAGCAACCTTTGAGGGCGTTATGACAACTAGTCTTCCCAAAGTGGTATTGGGCAGCTCTGCTAGTCATTGCCCATTACATTCCCTTAGCAGGGCATGGAGGCAATCGCCATACTTACCAACACCTGATTCAGGTTTTTTTTTGGGCAGTAGTAGCCTGAGATGTCATTAGCTTCTGTTCCTTGTGCAGGACTTGTCAGCACTTTCATGGTCATGGGCAAGAGCCCCGGGCTCCCTTGCAGCCCATGCCTATGCCCGTTATAGAAATTCCCTTTCACCAAGTAAATATAGATATCATTGGCCCCCTTGCCAGGCCTAGTAAGTTGGGAAAGGCATACATCTTAAATTTGGTGCATTATGCTACCCAGAATCCGGAGCCTATAGCTCCTGGCCGCATTACAGCAGCAACGGTGGTTAACGCCTTGGTAGCCATTTCCACCCAGGTTGGGTCCCGAATAAAACTTTTGTTAGTTATGCAAAAAGAGACAATGGTAGATACTGAAGAATCATATAAGCCTTTACTTGTTTGGATAAGAAGCAAACATTTATAACATATCAATATACAACGGTGGTTCTGTAGCGGTTAGATCTCCAGGTACCTTCTGGTTT
Organism: Discoglossus pictus; assembly: GCA_027410445.1. Lineage (NCBI taxonomy): Eukaryota > Metazoa > Chordata > Amphibia > Anura > Alytidae > Discoglossus > Discoglossus pictus. Next base: position 224,220,354 of record CM050166.1, on the reverse strand, counting down.
CATTCCTCCACCTTATAGGGGTATAGCCAACAGCCCATTTCGTCTTGCATTGTATCCTCTGCTAGCTCAGCTAGGGAAGCATGGTTTAGCTCCAAGTACTTGAGCCAGGTCCCACCTGGACCTACCTCCTTAAGCAGTTCCTCGCACTCTTTTTCTTCTTCTGTCCCTGGGTCTATTTCCCCATTCTTTTGGCATTTCCCAGAACTCTGAGGTTCCCAGGCCACTCTTTGGATCACCCTGCAGCACATCAGGAAGCCCTTCAGTCCAAGTGTGTAAAAGGAGGGCCATTGTGATACAGGAGTTGGAAGCATTAGGTCCACATACTCACGTTCCAAGTCGAGCTCCAACCACACTAGGTCCTCAAGCCATTCTGCTAGCTTCTCACCCAGCTGGAGCCCAATGGAAACCATCCGCTGATTTAGAATAGCTGTCCACCTATCCTCATCTGTGGCAATCTGTTGCCTTCGCCACTCCAGCATACTGGTGATGAGGCTCCTTTTCTCCCTAATCATCTCTGCTCTGCAGTCCTCCATGTGGTCCCTGATCCCCTCTATTTAGGGCTGGCCTTCCTTGGACTTTCACCTGGTTGTGAAGATATGGCAAAATCGCTGAGTGGTTTCTGCTTCCCCGCAAAGCCGCTGAAAGTACTGGACTTCAAAACTGCATAGATCACCATATCCCATCCTTGCTGCTGGTTCTTGCATCCAGATCCCTCCAATGCCACCAGTTCTGACGATCTGTGAGTAGGGGCTATACAAGCACAGAGCCACCTGCTATAGACTACAGGTTATCTACCCACAAGGGTCATTGGGTTCTTTCAAATCTGCACCCTGATAACTGGCTTCTGTATCAGTCTGTCAGTCTCTCCAACAGCTATCAGCACTTCAAGTAGTCCCCGTAACCTTCCTGTGGTAGTGACCAGGACAGGTTACTTGTAGGGTGGAGGTAGGTTCAGTATCACAGCCACCAGGAACAAAATAAGAGAACATAAAATTTCTATATGTCTCTGAGTGAACTAATTTATTTTTGAAATGACAGCAGTATTTATAGGGGATAGATACAGAGGGGGTGTACACAGCACAACAATGAGAGGGTGTGACAGACAAATACAAGAGATAAACTCCACAGACCGTTTGCACTGTTTTCTTTGATGGCCGAAAAGTTTAATTTTAGTCTCATCAGACCAGAGCACCTTCTTCCATACATTTTGGGAGTCTCCCAGGTGCCTTTTCGCAAACTCAAATATTTTTATGAAAGTAATGGCTTTCTTCTGGCCACTCTGCCATAAAGCCCAACTCCATGGAGTGTAAAGCTTATTGACGTCCTATGTACAGATACTCCAGTCTCTGCTGTGGAACTCTGCAGCTCATCCAGGGTTACCTTAGGTCTCTGTGCTGCCTCTTTGATTAATGCCCTCCCTGCCCGGTCCATGAGTTTTGGTGGGAGGCCGTCTCTTGGCATGTTTACTGTTGTGCCATGTTCTTTCCATTTGGTTATGATAGATTTGATGGTGCTCCTGGGGATCATCAAAGATTTGGATATTTTTTTTAAACCTAACCCTTACTTGTTTGGAGCATTCCTTTGTCTTCATGTCAGTGTTTGGTTAGTGGTGCATCTTGCTTAAGTGTTGCAGCCTCTGGGGCCTTTCAAAAAAGGTGTGTATATGTAATGACAGATCATGTCACACTTAGATTACAAACAGGTAGACATCATTTCACTAATTATGTGACTTTTGAAGGTAATTGGTTGCACCAGAGCTTTTTATCGCCTTCATAACAGGGGGTGAATTTGTTTCCTATTTCTAAAAAATAGTTTTATGTATATATTTTTCTCATTTCACTTCACCAACTTAGACTATTGTGTTCTGATCTATGACATAAAATTCAGATTAACAAAACATTGAACTTAAGGCTGTAATGTAACAAAATAGGTAAAAAGTCAACGGGGGGTGAATACTTTTGCAAGGCACTGTATAAACAGTACTCTAAACTGCACAGCGCCATCTACAGCTCAAGAGCAGAGTGTATACATGCCATGCAGCACATGCTGCTGTATTTCCCAGCAATTCTGTCAGATCAGGATACTGAGTTTATGGATGAGCTGACCTAGCAGTTGTGGCAGAATTGTGGAGTGATCCAGCTGAGGTCAAATCCCTATCGTCCCCAGACCAAAGGTTTGTGTAAGAGGTTAAGTTGCACCTTGAATGTTGTCACCAGAGCATTTTTGGACCAGGGAAAGATTGGGAAAAGATTCTCCCCCTTTGAACTCTTGTAGAGGCTGCATGTGAAGGGGCCTGTTATGACAGTTTTAGAAGGGGTGTACCAGGGGGAAAAATTTCCTGTAGTGTCATAAATGCTGCAGCTGAGAGATAGGCTGGAGGCACTGACTGAGCTAGCCAACAAGCATATGCTTGAGGCCAAAGGCAAGCAGAAGTGCTGGTATGATCAGAAAGCCCATACTAGGGAATTCCAGGTAGGCCAGCAGGTATTAATATTGGTACCCAATCCTTAGAACAAACTCCCTACTTAATTGTTCGGAAAATAGCCAACGCCACCTATGTGGTAGCCATGGATGAGCAACAGCAGTTTCAGAAGACAATCCAAGTGAATATGCTGAAGCCATGCCAGATTCAGAACCCCAAGTAAATGCCATATGCCTAGTAGAAGAAGGAAGATTCTGTGGAGGGGCTACAACCTGACATTGATGCCCTTGCTGACCTGTTCCCTATTTCCCGTATCCTGACCAACTTGTCACCTAAGCAGCGACAGCAGCTTGAACAGGTGCTGAGACACCACCAAGGCATGTTTTTAACCAAACTTGGTAGAAGAGACTTACAGGTCCATGAAGTGCTTCCCCCTAAAACTTCCCCACAGAAGCAGACCCCATATAGAGTGTCCAAGGGAATGATAAGGAGGGAACAGGATGAGATGTTAGAGTGAGGGTTTATCCTTTATAATGGGAGCATTCCTGTCATAATTCATAATCTCTCTTTAATATTTGCACAGAAATCTAATTATGTATCTTAAAAGACTATGAACTCGGATAGGCATGTAGATGTGGGTTACTATGTCTTTATGGACATCAAGTTGCTGGGAAGGGCTATGAAGATTGCATATGTATCTATTTGAACCACTTATGGATGACATTGCCATATTCTGCCATACTTGGAAGGAACATGTGGATTCAGCAAACAGTGTAGACCACTTGCCCTTGACAAGTCCCAGTTTCCAAGAGGGGAGGTGCACAGAGTAGGGAATTGGAGGGTCTAGTCAGAGCTGGCCAAGGTAGCATCAATAGAGCAGTGACCCAACCCAGTAAGTAAGGTGCAGGTGCTGGCATTTCAGGTTACCAACGGTTTATTCCCCATTACAGTTCTCTGGCAAAGCAATGGATAGACTATACCAAAAAGAGCATGACCCGACTGGTACAGTGGACCCCCAAATGTGAGAAACCTTCAGGGTCCTGAAGGCTGCCCTAACTTCTTACCCTGTCCTAGTTGCCCCAGATAACTCTCACCCTTTCTTGGTCCAGACGGATGCCTCCATATATGGCTTTGAGGTTTTTTGAGTTAGGTATATGTTTAGCTGTTGAGAGGTCAGCTATGCAGCTATCATTAAGAAGTGTCTGACAATAATCTGGGCCCTAAAGAAACTACTGCCCTACCATTTTTGGAAAGGTTTGTGGCTGTCACAGTATCTCAGTGATGACTTACTGTATACAAAAGTCTAGTACAATGTATAGCCAGTTTTTATTACAGTTTAATATTAAATAAATGTCATGTTGGTGTGACAGTGTCCTTTTAAACCATTGGTCCTTTTAACCCATATGTATCTATGGTATTGTTCTGTTAAAGACCTGCTGTAGTTCTGAGAAGCTTCTCATAGTTGTGAAGTATTAACAAACTAAGATTAGACACATCCACTATGATAGAACACTTGTAAGTAACTGCCTCCAGAATGGAAATTACACCGAATACTATATGAAAATATCAGAAAAGATAATTAAGGTGAAAAATAGAGTTATATATGGAAGATTTCAGCGACATTTATAAAATATACTACTCGTGGGATCGTTTTCTCCTCGGACAGTTGAAATATAATAAATATATTCTTACTATTAGATGGAAGGGGAATATTTTCACTTCTCAATATCTAATGCGTCTTGTAAAATATCAGCTGACATTTCTTCTTAATTTGCAGCTGGTTTTTAAGACTATTCTGACAGCCTTGTGGGGCTATTTTCTATTATATGTGTTTTTCTTTTTTTTTTTTTTTTTCTTCTTTTCGAGTCATGGAAACAATCAAGGAATACCACACAAACCTTTTTAACAAATTAAAATGCAAATAAAAATAATTTCACATAATGTTAATGGTCTTAACTCTCCAACAAAAAGAAAAACGGCTTTTTTAGAGTATTACAAATTAAATGCTGAAATCCTATGTCTGCAAGAAACACACTTAAAACAGGAAAATCTAAAATATATGAATAATACAAAATTTACAAATAGAATAGACTCTACCTTTAAGAAAAAATCAAAAGGGGTCTCTATCTTATTTAAAAATAGCCTGAAAATATCAGAGGAAGGCAGTAAGATCGACCCAGAGGGTAGATATATAATATGGACTGGACAGATTGATGGGCGCTTAATAACACTGGTTAATGCCTATCTACCAAATAAAGGTCAAATAGGGTTTCTTAAGAAACTTCTTAAAGAGATTAATAGAATTAAAGGAGGTTGGCTAATAATTTGTGGTGACTTTAATATGATATTGGATGATAATTTAGATAAACAAATAGTCGGACCTAAGAAATTAGTATCCCAAACAAACTGCATTTCAAAAGCATTCCGTAAAATTAAAGAAGACAATAATCTGATTGACTCATGGAGGATCTTACATCCAGGTGTACGAGAATATACCCACTTCTCATACAGACATAACTCATTTTCTAGAATAGACTATATATTAACTGACCTTCCAACTTTAAAAGTAATTAAAAAGATAAACATCTGTCCTACCCCATGGTCAGACCACTCTCTAAACGAATTAATTATACAAGACCTAAATACAAATAACCAAAGTAAAAAGAGTAGCTGGAAGATGGACTCTTGGTTCCTGAAGGATAAAGAATTTGTTACATACTTGAAAAAAGAAACCCTGGAATTTCTAAAAATGAACAAGCCATCTGTTAATTCAGATATAACCCTGTGGTGTACGTATAAAGCATACATGAGGGGTATATTTATTGCAAAAGCAGCTGAAGTGAAAAGGTTAAGAGGTAAGTCTTTAAGGACCCTCTATTTGGAACTAAATAAGATGAAAGATATCTTTAGGGAGACACCAAACAATGGGCCTCATTCTATTATCGGCCGCAGCCGTTGCGGGGCCGCAAGGACCGGCCGCAAGCTATTCTGCTATTCTATTCCCTTACGGCCGGAGGCTCCGGCAGGCTTGCGGCCGGTGCCTTGCTATCTCTTGCGGCCGCTCGCGCCGGAGGAAAGCCTTTGATCTAAAACGGCCGCAAGAGATTTGCAATTCAATTGCTCCGGGAAACCTCTCTGCAAGGCTAAAAACGAGCCGCAGCTTACTTGCAGGAAAGAGGTCTCGCTAGCACCAATTAAGCACATAAAATAGCTCAAATAAAGCCCTCCTGCACTTTGAGAAGACTATAAAGGGATTTTAGGTGTTAGAAAAAATAGCACATAATTATCCTGTACTCAAATCCGTAAAATATTTCATTTTTAATATCCGTAAAATATCCATGTAAAAAGTCCAGAGTGCTTGGAGCACCTCAGACACACCCACGCCGCAGCCGGAAAATAAACAGTTAATTTGAACTTGGGTTTGGGCTGATGTGCAAGCTTGAGAGTGGGTTTCTTTTAATCCTCATGTCCCCCAATATGATCCCTAGCATTTACAGAGCTGTACAGTGCAGGCTTGAATTTATTTTTGCGTTTTTATATTTCACAGCTTACGGCCGGTTCCAAGATATGCGGCCGGCCGCAAAAGGAGATCCTTGCGGGGCCGTATAATAGAATCGCGAGTTAACTGAACCCCCGCAAGGAATCGCAGCCTTACGGCCGATTTACGGCCGATAATAGAATGAGGCCCAATGAAAATAGTAAAGCAATAAAAGACATAAATACTCAAATACAAAAGATTCTTCAGCTTCAATCAGATAAAATATTATGGAAATTTCAGCGGACACAATTCTTCGAAGGGGGCAAATCAGGTAAATTCCTAGCTAACAAATTGAAGAAACAGTATATCAAAAACAATATTGAAAAAATTATAGATTTAAATAACATTCCTCAATCCCATCCAGACAAGATAGGATTAGTATTCCAGGATTATTATAGTAATTTATATAATCTAGAGAAAGATCATCAAATAGTTAAGCCAGGAATAGAAGAGATTAAACAATACCTAGACAATATAAAGTTCCCCAAAGTATCGGAAGTACAGCTTAGCTATCTGAATAAACAAATAGAAAGTATAGAGATAATTGAAATTGTGTCCAAAAATAAAAAAAATAAAACACCCGGGGTAGACTGATTTAATAACCTATTTTATCGTTATCTTAGTAAAGAATTGAATAGTACTTTATGCAATCTCTTTAACGAGATAAAACAAGAAGGAGTGATACCATCAGAACTAACGGAAATAAAAATAGTTAATATATTGAAACAAGGAAAAAATCCTGAAGATTATAAAAACTATCGCCCAATCTCCTTAATCAATGTCTATATTAAAATCTATTCTAAAATTTTGGCAAATAGATTAAGCAAGATCATATCTACCTTAATACAACCAGATCAAACAGGATTTATTCCAAATAGACAAGCGTCGGACAATACCAGGCGTTTGCTGGACACCTTGAACTATATTAAAAAAAAGAGGATCTCCTCCCTGACCCTGTCATTAGATGCAGAGAAAGCTTTTGACAGGGTCAGATGGGACTTCTTAGAGGGTGTTTTGGAGAGTTTTGGCTTGAAAAGTTTTGCTTCATCAGCAATAAAACCCCTTTATTTAAATACTATAGCACATATCTCATCTCCACAATTTAGCTCGGGCAAATTTCTAATATCGAATGGTACTCGTCAGGGCTGTCCATTATCCCCATTGCTTTTTGTCCTATTCCTCGAACCTTTACTGATAAATATTAGAGACTCTGCAGAAATTAAAGGGATTGAAATAGGACAAGAGGAATATAAAATAATGGCATATGCAGATGATATTATAATAACAATAACAAACCCTGAACACTCCTGTAGAGCTCTACAGACCGTTCTTGAAGAATTCGGTAAATGTTCCTATTTTAAAATCAACCAACAGAAAACGGAAGTACTGACCTGTAATATATCATTAGAGGAAAAAAACAGGTTAGTGAATTTATATTCTTACTGTTGGAACTCCTCTCATATAGTACACCTGGGGGTAAGATTCCCAGATCATATAAAAAATATCTTTAAAGATAATTATAATGATACACTGAAACAAATTAGAAAACAGTTGAATGATTGGAGATCTCTACAGTTATCATGGTTATCTAGAATAAATGCAGTTAACATGAGTCTAATCCCTAAAATCACATATATAATGAGATGTCTTCCGGGTAAAATACCGGCTTATTATATAAGAATCATTCATGAAACACTAGATGACTTTATATATCAGGGGAAAAAAACAAGAATCAAAAAATCTATAATATGCAAGAAACTTGAGAAAGGGGGATTAAGCTCTTCCTCTATCAAAGAGCTAAATAAAAAAATTATACTTACACAAGCAGCTGGATATAACTACATACAAAATATTCCAAGATGGTTAACAATAGAGGACTCCCTATCGGGAAGATCACCAATAAAAAATATACTATGGATCGCTAAGTATAAACAGAAGGGGAGCTCAGAATTACCTCCTAATATTAAATATATTATTAACACATGGCACAAAAATAAAATAAAACTTTCATTGATACAGTCTCCTTCTTTGGCAGCACCAATAGACTTTCTTAATAATAACTCGAATGGATTATTTTTATCTTTACTAAAATTACATAACATTAGAAACATGGGAGATCTATACGAAAAAGGAAATTTAATGGAACTGAAAAGATTTAAAGAGAAATTTAATCTAGATAAAATAACGTGGTTAGAGTATGAAGGATTACAAAGATATCTTACTCTTTTAGGATATAAAATTACTAACATGAACAAAATTTGGAAAATGGAAGAATATTTAATCAAAGGTGAACCGTCACATATAATTTCCAAATTTAGTAATATAATTGACGAAAACACTCCCTTTGATAAAAGTTTGGGTATATTAGCCTGGGAAGTTGACTTGAAAATTACAATATTAGAGGAAGACTGGACTAAAATTTTCAGTACTATTAAGAACTCATCAAATAACTCCTTTTATAATGAAATGATGGTAAAATTAATCCATAGATGGTACTATGTCCCCAATAAACTAAAAAAAATATAGTAACTTAGATGGTCTATGCTGGAAACAATGCGGACTACCAGGCACAACCATCGATATGTGGTGGGATTGTAAAAAAATTAAAATATTCTGGATGAGAGTAAGCAAAGAACTTTCGGCTCTTACTGGTAAACAAATCTTTTGCAATCCGTTAATATTTATTCTACACTCGCAAATGGAAATGTTCCCATTAGGGGAAAGATATTTAATATCACACATATGCCTAGTTGCCAAATGGTTATTGGTGAAACATTGGAAACAACCTCAAGTACCTTCTTGGAAAGATCTAGAGAACACCATCTCAAAGAATAGAGAAATTATGAGATCAGAAATGCCGGATAATGTCCGAGATAATATCCCCAAGGCCACTCGTCTAATAAAATGGAAGCTCTGGGACCAATACCTGACATTAAGCTAGAAAGTTTATGGCGATGGAATTTTCCTTGATAGTGTGTCCATGACGAACTTTATTTATTTATTTATTTATTTATTTTTTTCTCTCTCTTTCTCTTTTTCCCCTGTTCTTCTTTATTTCTTCCTTTGTTTTTGTTGATCTTAAAAATATATTTAAAACTTGAGAGATATCAAAGATGCTGGGACAATAAAAAAAAAAAAAAGAAGTATTAACAAACTATCAACACTGCTATATATAAGCCCTGAACATAAAATATTTTTTTTATAGAGTTCATTACAGCACCTGACCACAGTCATTTCTCTTATCATGCATACTTAATGTCTTGTACTGGTAGTTTGTTTAGAGACAAATGTGATTGATTATTCTACTGACAATTGTCTCTCTTCAGTCTGATTGTCAAGTGGATAACCATAGAGTATAGATCTGTGCTTCTTGAGAGGAGCTACACATAGAGCCTCATTCACTTCGAAGGCTGCAACTCGTGGTATATAGGTAGTATGTCTGCTGGCATGCTGTGGGCTTGCAGTCTGCAACAATTCCGGGGCTATTCAATTCAAGAAGGGTGCAAGTTATGGGCCCGAAGCCTCAAACCTGTAAACCCCTCCCATGCCCACAAGCTGTTAATGGGCTGGAATATAAGTGGTCCGCAGTTACGATCCAATCACAATATAACGGAGTGCGACGCAGGCCCCTCAGACAATAGAAAGTGGTCTAGCCGAAGATGACTGACAGAGAGAGATTATAAAGTTGCAAGAGTTTCAGAGCAGTATATTGTATTGCTGTTTACAGATTACAGATTACAGATTACAAATAATACCAATAAACATAAATTAAATTACACATATAGATACACATAGAGCTAGGTAACTCCATACACACACACCCATCCCATACCCCACACCCCATTCCCCAACAGTTAATAAATACACATAAAACATATTTTTCCCCCCATCATATATATATACAGTAACACTTATTTGTATTTATTGTTATATTATTTGGGGGTTTGTAACAGAGGGAGGAAAGAGGAGTGTAGAGATGAGGAGGAGGAGAAGAGGAGGAAGTGAGGAGTGGCGGAGAAGAGGAGGAGGAGGTGGGGGAGGTAAGGAGTGGCGAAGGAGAGGAGGAGAGTAGTCTCCAAGAGTGGCGGAGAGGAGATTGACAGAGAGGAGGAAAAGAGAAGAGGCAAAAAGGAGAGAGAGGTGGCCATGGGGAGTGGTGGAGGACAGGAGGAGGAAGTGAGGAGTGGGGGAGGAGAGGAGGAGGAGGTGGGGGAGGTAAGGAGTGGCGAAGGAGAGAAGGAGGAGGTGGAGGAGTTGAGTAGTGTCAGAGAGTGGTGGAGAGGATATTGGCGGAGAGGAGGAGAAGAGGCAAAGAGGAGAGAGAGGTGGCCCTGGGGAGTGGTGGAGGACAGGAGGAGGAAGTGAGGAGAGGAGGAGGAGGTGGGGGAGGTGAATAGTGTCAGAGAGTGGTGGAGAAGAGATTGCCAGGAGCCCGCAGCTGGAGCTATCGGCATGGTGGCCCAGCAGGATACAGCCTCCATTTCAGGTGAATATCACATACACCAACATGCAACCACATGTACATCACACCAGTGGCGGTGGGTGAACTTTCAAGTTGGAGGGGCGCCAGGGTGAAACGTAGCCCCTCCCCTTTTTCAAACCACACCCATTTTTATAATTCCTCCCCCTGATGTCATAATGACCTTTATAAGCCCCGCCCAATGACCTTTTACTTGTAAAGCCCATTGAAATACATGATCAGCAATGCAGCAATGTCAAGAAGTAAAGTAACAATGTGTTAAATTCATTGGTATACAATATAGATTGAAAAAACTCATGTGACAAGACTACAGCAATATCATAATTGCACCTATACGCATTAACAGAAAAATTAAAGCAGTGACACTTACCATTAGTCGGCTCTTCTTCTCAGGGTATTCACGTTCAGTAAGTTGACCAATGAGTACAAACAAATCTGCTGCCACATAGGGTTTGCACCTGGCGTTGAAAGAAAACAAGCAAATCAATCAGACCATTCAAGAACAAAACCATACCTTAAAAACCTTAAAAGACCAAGTGTGACCATATAGGCACCAACTGCACCTTAAAAACCTTAAATAACCAAGTGTGACAAAATAGGCCCCAACCGCACCTTAAAAACATTAAAAGACCAAGTGTGACCATATAGGCCCCAACCGCACCTTAAAAACCTTAAATAACCAAGTGTGACCATATAGGCCCCAACCGCACCTTAAAAACCTAAAATAACCAAGTGTGACCATATAGGCCCCAACCGCACCTCAAAAACATTAAAAGACCAAGTGTGACTATATAGGCCCCAACCGCACCTTAAAAACCTTAAATAACCAAGTGTGACCATATAGGCCCCAACCGCACCTTAAAAACCTTAAATAACCAAGTGTGACCATATAGGCCCCAACCGCACCTTAAAATTATTAAAAGACCAAGTGTGACCATATAGGCCCCAAACGCACCTTAAAAACATTAAATAACCAATCAAAACCATATAGGCCCAAACTGTACATAAAAAAAAAATACTAAAAAAAAAATATATATATATATTGAGATATATATATATATATATATATATATATATATATATTGATTTTATATATATATATATATATATATATATATTTTGTATATATATATATATATATCAATATATATATATATATATATATATATATATATATATCAATCAATATATCCATCAATCAATATATCCATCAATCAATATATCCATTAATCAATATATATATATATATATATCAATCAATATATCCATCAATCAATATATAAATCAATCAATATATATATATATATATATCTCAATATATATATCTCAATATATATATATATATATATCTAGCAATCAATATATCTATCAATTAATATATAAATCAATCAATATATATATATATATATATATATATATATATATATATATATATATATACACATATATATATGTATATATATATACACACACATAAAGCAATATACATAAAACAAAAAAATATATTAATTGATATTTATTAATTGATTAATTGATGTACTTTATTAATTATTTGATTATTGCTCATGTATTTGTATTAGACATTATTTATTATACATATTACAGTGCTATTTATTTGCTATACATGTTACAGGATATTATCCTGTAACATGTATATCACATAAATAGCCCTGTAATATGTATAATACATACAAGTTGACACTAATCTTTTTTGCCCTTACAGGCTTCCATACCTGCTTTGCTAATTTTTTAAAGACTCTGATTGGTTGAAATCAATGTCAGCCAATCAGAGTCCTTCAAAAATAGTATAAAAGACGGAACGTGGGAAAAAATCAATTAGTCGCGGGGGGAGTTCCTTGTAGGAGGAGCTCCGTTAGATTGTTGTGTTTTGTTTTTTTAGAGCGTCGTTTTTTTTTAGGTGGAGGCCTCTTGCAATTAGCCAGAATGGATGGACAATGGCTTCAATCAAGATGAGGACAAGGCTTCTATCAAGATGGAAGGACATGGGCTTCAATCAAAATTGTTTGGAATGCCCGATTATCCAGGGCAGAAGGCCACCGCTGGAGGGGTCAATTTGACAGGTAAGTATGTGCTAATGTTTATTTTATTAATGCTTGTTTTTTTTCCCCTTCCCTTATTTTTATTTTATCTTTAAAAGTGACAGGCAATTTATTATTTTTATTTTAACTGCAATGTTAAAGATACATTGCCTGTTACTTCTAAAAATGGAATAAAAATATGGGGGGGTTATTGTTTGTTTAACTGGTAGCATAGGCAGGTGGGTTGGTAGTTAGGTCAGGGTGGGTTCAGGTGGGGTCACTGCGTCAGGGGGGTAGGTAGGTGGGTTGGTAGTAGGGTCAGGGTGGGGTCAGGTGTGGTCACTGGGTCAGGGGGTAGGTAGGTGGGTTGGTAGTTGGGTCAGGGTGGGGTCCGGTGTGGTCACTGGGTCAGGGGGGTAGGTAGGTGGGTTGGTAGTTGGGTCATGGTGGGGTCAGGTGTGGTCACTGGGTCAGGGGGTAGGTAGGTGGGTTGGTAGTTGGGTCAGGTGTGGTCACTTGGTCAGGGGGGTAGCTAGGTGGGTTGATAGTTGGGTCAGGGTGGGGTCAGGTATGGTCACTGGGTCAGGGGGGTAGGTAGGTGGGTTGGTAGTTGGGTCAGGGTGGGGTCAGGTGTGGTCACTGGGTCAGAGGGGTAGGTAGGTGGGTTGGTAGTTAGGTAGGTTGGGGTGGGGGTTGTCCAGGCCCCGATGGGCCTACAGGGAGGTGATCGGGGTTGGCATAGGCCCCATGGGGGTAATATGGGGTGTCACAGGCCCCATGGGGGTGATCGGGCTAATCGGGCGGTGGCATAGGACACATGGGGTGATCGGTGTGATCGGGGTGGCACAGGCCCCATGGGGGTGATCCGATCACCCCCATGGGGCCTGTGCCACCCCATGATCACCCCGATCACCCCCATGTGGCCTATGCCACCACCCGATTACCCTGATCACCGTGATCGGGGTAATTGGGTGGTGGCATAGGCCACATGGGGGTGTTCGGAGTGATCATGGGGTGGCACAGGCCCCATGGGGGTGATCGGGGGTGGCACAGGTCTTTTTAGGCCTACTGTGGGGGTGATTGGGGGTTGCCCAGGCATTGCGGGCCTAGGTAGGTAAGTTGGCGGGTGGATGGGTGTGTGTGGGTGGCAGGCAGGCATAGTGGGGTAACTGGGGGACCCTTCGTTTTATTATGGTGGTTTTATTAACAGGGAGCTGTCAATCAAAAATTAAACTCGAGGCTCTATTAGCTGATGGGTGCCCTGAGCTAACGGTCTTGGTGGGTTTAGATGGTTCTCCTGACAACTGTACAGCCTTCCATCATTGATTGGTCAATGATGGAAGACTGTGAGTCATTGAAATGGATACATTATCACTGCCCATGCATAGCGTCTTTGTGGTTGGTGGGCGGAATGCATTAACGGTCATGACTCATTCATAGAGTCTAAAGGTTACTAGTGTAGTGTAATATGATCACACAGCGATGCAGGGAAAGCTACAATGGATACACAGCAGTTAATGTATATACACACAAGGGGTTATCTTAAAGTGACAGTGTCCCAGGGAATAGTTTGCTTCATTTATTACTGTAATAACACTTGAATGCTGATGTACACATTATATTTAATTGTTTTTTGTTTATTACTAATAAATTATTGTGTTTTTTTATTGCAGGGTCACGAAAATATTTTTGGGGGGGGCGCTTGCCCCGACGCCCCTATGGAAGGGCCGCCACTGCATCACACACACTACACATGTACAGGATGACCAACAAGTACACTGACATGTCAGCTCTATGGAATTGACAAGAGATAGATGGATGAGTCATTAAATCCATGAAGCTGACAAATCACTGTCATTCCTGGGCACAACAACAATAATCAACCAATAGAGAGTCCACGTATTGGTTTGCCCACTGCAGCCTATGCAGTTACAGACCAAAGCCGGAATCAAGATATCATTAGGAGCCAAGAACAATCAAGATCAAGAACCAAAGAATAGATAACATCTAGCAAATGATAGCTACTCATAGTCGCAATTAAGTGAATCATCCAGGTACAAGCCTAGATGTCAGATAGTTAGGAATAAACACCAAACAATGTATTATTCTTCATACTAAAAACATATACCTTTCTTTTCTCTCTTTCAGCATCAAGGTCTGGATGCAGTGGTGAGCCAGAGGCGGGGAAGTCGAGTGAGCCCCTGACCAGTAGGAACAAGAACAGAGGGAGGAAGAAAGCGGGGGAGCTGAGGGCCCTGTTTTGGAAGAGGAGGATGTCATCTGGCAGTGAGGTCACCAGCAGGACCATCGGCCACACCGGCGTCATTTGACCCCACTGCCTCCCTACTCCAGAGACTCAGCATCTCACCACCAACACCTGCACTGAGTGAGGCTCCAGCCAGGCCCCAGACCCTCCCCACTGGGCAACACCACCACCACCTCCTCACCCAGCAACACCCCACGGACCTCGATCCCCACCACCACCAACTAAGCCAGCCTGCGCAGGAGGAGATGCTGGCCATCATGTGCCAGCAAATGGAATGTCTTCGTGGGATCCCGGCCAACATCTCCGGCAAGTATGCGGAGGTCATGCGCAGCCTGGCCAGGCACAATAGGGAGGAGAGGAGGCTGAATCTTACCTAGCCAGGCTGCTCAGGAAGGGGCAGACTAGAGTGCAATACAGCACCTGACCACAGATGCCTTGCGCAGCGCTCTACCACCTCCTCCACCCCGGAGTCCAACCCTGCACACCCACAGCCCGGCCTCTCCTCGCCTCCCCCTATGCCTTCGCCAAGGCCACCACCACCAGCACCACCACTGCTTGTGCCGCTGCCTCCTGGGGAATGCCTCTTCCTGCCCCACCCACACACCAAGGAAAAGGCGGCCGGCCAAGGGGAATTGGGGCCCTGATGCTAGGCTGAGGAGGATGTAGGGGCTTCACATATGTTTTGTGCCTTCTCAACCACACTCCTCAGTGACAATCTATTGGTCCAAATGTTGACGTAATCTAGCCTGGCTACAGAGTCTTAGATCTTGGCCTATGTGATGGTGATATTTTGGTACACAGATGGCTAGCTCCCATCACCTGGTCCATGATCCTCTTCTCTGTGGACATGTAGGGTTCTGTGTAACATTTCACCAATTGATGGTCACCGAGGAATGTTGCTGAGAAGAGATGCTGCAGTCCCTATATTTTTAAGGCCTTATTTTGCAGGTGTTATGTTTTTGTTTTGTTTTGTTTTAGGTACAATTCAGGTCCATGAAGGCATCTTCAGCATCTGCAGCAATGTGAAGGAAATTAAGTAAAAGATTTTGCCAGTGCCTCTCAGGTAGACATTCCTTCAATGACAGCCCCCCCCCCCCCCCCCCACCTCTTCTGTTAACATGTAGCTCCCACAATATTAAAGCTATCATATAGCCAGATATCTAAGACATGATTGTTGGTAGCTTAAATGTAGACTAATACTGCTATGTCGGTGGACTTACAAAGTCTCACAATGGCCTGTTAATGACAGCCAGCATGCATATATGCACTACTGAAGCATATTAGTCTGAGGACAGATCCTTGGGTCTGATGTAAGTAACATTGAATCTGGGTGCTGACCTTTTTGTCTTCTCCATATTAATGGGTATTTTCCCCTATTGCTGATATCATGAGTATCCTTTAACATGTGCTAACACCTGTATAGCTGATGGATGTGATGTCAATGTTGATGAACAATATCATATGGCAAAGGTGATAGTACACCTTGACCACTGACGCTGGTCACAGCTAAGCATTTATTGTGAGATGACACAGTTATCCTGAGAACTAGCTACTGGTTAGTAATGCTTGCAGATAGGAATCAGGTGAGTTGGTATATTGTTACAATTACAGTATTTAACACTGTACTGTACAGAGTACAGTCCTCTGGAGAAGGAACTGGCATCCCACTCAAGTATTCCATGCAAACCTTGTGGATATGCACAGACAGAGAGATAAGTAGATGTAGATGTGATGAGTGAGATGCATATCAGATGATCTTTGTATTTTTAGGGTCCACATTAGAGCCTTTGAGTGAGAAAGGGTTAATACGGCAGCCATTTTCATGTATTTGTGTTGCAATTTAATCAGGTAGTGTCTCTTTAATTGCTGTCAGCTTCTTGCAGCATGACTTTTCATATTGCCATATGAATGACCATTCCAACATATGAAAATATATATATATATTTTTAAGCTATTTGATAATTGGGAATTGTTGTGCAATTAATTATAATGCCTTCCATTGCTTTGTCCATATTTTAAAGTCCATTGGTGGGTTTTTATTGTCTTTTGCAGTTTTACAAACTAGTCTATAAACCCTTTGTGGGTCCTATTTGGAGCCCATAATATTTTGGACAACATTTACCATTTGAAGTCTTGAGGGATTGAATATCGATTTGCTATTTTAGAGACTATAACTCTTGGGGTCGTGACAGATCAAAGGATTCAATGGCCTGTAAGTTCCGGTTGTAACAACTGCAAGGATTTCAAGCGCAGAACATGTAAGCCGTTTAAGGCTCGCAAAAAAATGCCAATTGAATAGCAAAATAACTTACGGTCTCCATTAGGGGTTACAGTAACTTACAATTGCTGAATTGAATGAGGCTCATAGTCAATATTTGTTCTATTGTATTAAGGCATAAATTTATAGCTTCATATTCCACTGGGTTTTCTAATATAAAGAATATTGTTTTAAATAGAATGAGAAACTTATGAGCAGTTCTGGTCAACCAAAGTTGTTCAAATGGAATAATAATCAAAACTCTGCTTTCAATAGAACTGAATAAAGATGTATGCTGAATACAAGATTCCTTTGATTTGTCTAATCTTGTTAAGAATAAAAGCAAACTTTATTCCACATTAAAGCAAAATTAAATATAATAGCTTCAAATTAAAAAATGGTATTTATTTATTTTAAACATTCTAAAAAAATTTGGCTATTATTGTTTTTACAAAAGCATACTGTGTGAAATTTAAGATGAGATTCCAACAGAGCTCAATACTGTTACTGTATATTGGGATTTCTCTAACATACGTATAGGAAACTCTTTCTCTACAACCTGCTCTCTCAATCAATTGCTCATGCAAACTTAGGCCCTCATTCAATTGCAATTTGGCCAATTGAATAGGGCTCTAAATAAGCACATAACATATTTTTTTAAAGAAGTTTTTAGTTAGTAAGCATCAATCCAAAAGCAAGGTTTTCACTAACTAAAAACTTATTTAAAAAAATATATGCCCTGGGCTTATTTAGACCCCTATTCAACTGGCCAAATCGCAATTGAATGAGGGTCTGAGGGCCTCATTCAATTAACGGCCGTAAAATGGCCGCAATGCTGCGATTCCTTGCGGCCATCTTACGGCTCTGTGTAGCGCTACTGCTACCCTGCTATTCAAATGGACGGCGCCCCAAGGATATTCCCCTTACAGCCAGCCGCAAATCAGGCAATCTGCCGCAAGCGTTTCCCGCTCGCCTGTAAATCGTGTTTTAAGGCAGCAAAGTCGGAAAACTGTAAATGCAAATATAAATTCAAGATAGCACTGTAAAACTCTGTAAATGCTAGGCATCATAATCGGGGACATGAGGATTAATAGCAACACCCTCTCAAGCTTGCACATCGCCCAAATCCAATATTTCATTTTCGGTTTATTTTCCGTCCCAAGTCCCGCGGCTCGTCCTTGTTAAAACCCGTACGGGTTCGGAGGTTGAAGGCCGCAAACTCAAAGCATTGTAGAAGCCAATATATATACAATCCAGCACTGCAAAGCACTGTAAATGATGGGGAACACAATGGGGTCATGAGGATTAATAGCAAAACATTCTCAAGCTTGCACATTGCCAAATTATAAGCTTTGATTTTTAGGTTTAAAATCCGTCCAAGTCCCACGGACTTCAATGACCAAGCCCGTAGCTCGTTATTCAAGCCCGTACGGGCTTGGAGGGTGAGTGTCCTCCAAGCCCGTAGCTCGTTATGCAAGCTGTGCGGGCTTGCATGATAGATAAAACACGAAAATTGAACATGAAATTAAATTTCTTTATTTGCAGATTTGAGAGTAGGGGAATGTTGAGCTATTAATTCTAAGACCAAACATCACTTTCACATTTAATAAAAGTACAGGATGGCTTTTCTATGCTTAATGTGCTACGATTTGTAAGTAAGCCCTTTACGACCTGTGGGTCTATTTTACCCATTTACGGACTTGGCGGAGGCTAATCCCACAGCCTTTGCTGGTCTGATGTGCTCCAAGCCCGTGGGACTCTGGACACAGAAATTTAACATGAATTACAATAAAAATGATTTTCAGATTTGAGTTCAGTGGAATGTTGTGCTATGAATTCTAACACCTCCAATCACTTTCACATCTCATCAAAGTACAGGATGGCTTTTTTATGTGCTTAATTGGTGCTCGGATTTGTAAGTAAGAGCCTTGTGGGGCCTTTTTGGTGTAAGTAAGCTGCGGCTCGGTTTTAGCTAATTACGGCCTTGAAGAAATCGTTCACGTAGCATTTGAATAGCGACCTTGGCTTTTCCAAAACTCTTGCAGCCGTGTCAGATCAAAGGCTTTCCTGCTGCGAGGGCGGCCGCAAGGGATCGAAGGGCGCCGGCCGCAAGCCTGCAAGAGCCCTTGGCCTCAAGGGAATAGAATACGCAAGTAGCCTGCGGCCGGTCCTTGCGGCCACACATCTCCTACGGCCGTTAATTGAATGAGGCCCTTAGTGGGAAAGACCACATTAAGTTCAATGATATGCTAAAATTCATGGGTCAATCAAATAATGGACGATATTTAGTCAACATTACACAGAAATTCTAAATTGTCTTAATACAAATCTTTAAACAACTATTTATCCAATAATACCATATTAAACAAAAAGATAGTTGTAATTGGTCTTGTAATGTTTTTCTTTCTCGATGGCATCAACAAAAAGTAACTAAATCAAGGAAAGAGTGCATTAAAGAAAGAAATATTATAAGTATATATAAGTTGTTTTATATAAATGCCTGTGCCATCTCCTAATTTTTCCTTTACACATACATTTGCTCCCAGAGCCACCATCAGAAATGTTGGGGGCCAGTAAATACAAATAATAACCAGGGTCTCCCATTCCTACTCACACCCATGTTCGATATGCAGCCATTATGTTATCACATATATAGTTGTTGACCAAGAACGATGTTCGAACGTTTGCGCCGTCACACATGCAAGCCTTGTGAAGTACGGCGAAGCAGCCTTGCAGCACTTAGGCTGCAATGAGTGGCGAAGTCGCTCATTGCAGCCAGAGGTGCCGTCACACATGCGAGCCTCGCAAAGCGAAGCGTAGCAGCCGCTCAGTACTTATTCGCCATTGTCAGGGTCACAATTGTGAACCAAGTGCGTAACTCTAAAAATACAAAAAAAAAATAAAAAAAAATTTAACAAATATAAAAACACACTCACAGACATCACAGGGGGAGAACCAGGAAGCCTGGGAGTGATGTTTCAAGCTATTTTGAGCCATATTTGGGGGTTTTCGTCAATCCAAAAACGGCTAAGCAAGGAAAAATATGGCGGCCGAAAAACATAAAAAATTCTGAAACTGCAAGAAAACGTGGCTGAGCAAAGCCAGGAACGGGGGCTTAGAAAATACACAAAGGCAAAGACAGTAACACTTACAACAACAACTCCAGGCACGCAGGACTTTGAAAATAAAACAAACGGCCTTCAGCGCGTAACACATACACATTCATCAGACACACAGAGAACAAACACGCAGGGAAGGGACAGGGGGGAGATGCTGGAAAGAGACACATGGCATTCCAAGCACAACGAAACCTGCAATGAGTGGCCCGTACAGTAGGAGGAAGGAAAGGCTCGCAATGAGTGCCGAAGGCGCTCATTGTGAGTCACAAGATGAAAGATGAAGGCGCTCATCGTGATGATCACCGCGAGCTGGAAAGGGTTGCAATGAGCACCAAAGGTGCTCATTGGGAGCCCCTCGATGAGCGGCGAAGTTGCTCAGGGTGACGCTTGTGATGAGCGCCAAAAGTGATGAGGGCAAAGCAGGAGAATTGAACTATACAAGGGAGAGGCTCGCAATGAGCACCGAAGGTGCTTAGAGGAGCAAAAGCCTTACATTGTGTGGCAAACAGCATTGCCAGCCTTATAATTTTAATCCAGTCATTTTTGATGGGCAAGTTCCTAGTCTGTACATATAGTGATGAAATATGAATACATTTAGGGTGTACAAAAATATTTTACACTAATGAGCCAAACAGGCTGTATTTAGGAAATCTTCCTTCCCTGATGACAGCCATAGTTACATAGTAATTGAGGTTGAAAAAAAGACTTTTACCCATCAAGTTCAACCTTTTAAGATCTCCTCTGATCTGCAATATGCGGATTAATTGTTACTTGATCCAGAAGAAGGCAAACAGAAAAAAAAAAACAAGTGAAACATTGCCAATTGTCTAAAAAGGAAAAAAAATATATTTCCTGACCCCAGATACTGACGATTGGATTATTCCCTGTATCAATACTCTTGCTTTAATTAACCAGTATAACCCTGAATCTGCTGTCACCACGTCTCTTGGTAGATAATTCCACAGATTAACTACCCTTACTGAGGAGAACCCTTTTCTTTCTTTAAGGTGGAATCCTTTTACTTCTAACCTGTCAGTTGAAAACCTCTTGGCACAAAAAGCTCCCTTGACAAATCTTTATACGCCTTTTTTCTATTAGTTTTGTTGCCCTTCTCTGTAGTTTTTCCAGTTCTAAAATGTCCTTTTTATGAAGTAGTGCCCAAAGCTGTACTCCATATTCCAATTGAGGGCATACTAAGGTTTCGTATAGTGGCAGAATTATATTTGCTTCCATGGATTCTATACCCATATTAATACATGCTAATATTTTATTTTCCTTTGCAGATGCTGCTAGCATTGAGCACTGTTACCAAGGTGGTTGTCCACAAGCACTCCCAAATCCCTTTCAATATCTGATTCCCCCAAATTTGCTTCATTAAGTTTATAAATTGCATGGCTATTTTTCCTTCCCAGATGCATAACCTTACATTTATTCGTATTAAATCTCATCTCCCATTTCTCTAATTTATGCAAATCCCTTTGGATGGAAAGTACATCATTTTCTGATTTAATTTCCTTGCACAACTTAGTGTCATCAGCAAAAATTGAAGATTTTCTAAGTCGTTAATATATATGTTAAAAAGGAGAGGGCATAATACTGAACCCTGAGGAACCCCATTTACCACATTAGTCCAAGCTGAGTATATTCAATTTAAAATAACCCTTTGCTTCCTGTCTTTTAGCCAGCTCTCAATCCATGTGCAGATATTTACTGCAATTCCTGTATCCCTTAGTTTGCACAATAGTCTCCAATGTGGCACTGTATCAAAGGTCTTTGCAAAATCTAGACTACACCCACTGAGTTTCCTTGATCCAAGTTCCTACTGACCTCCTCATAGAAACGAATTAGATTTGTTTGACATCACCTATCCTTCATAAATCCATGTTGGCTCCTACTTATAATCATGTTTGAATAGACATATTCTTGTATATTATTCCTTATTAACCTTTCTAAAAGCTTTCCCACTACCGAAGCAAGGCTAACAGGTCTATAATTCTGACTATAAGCTTAAATTCAGGCTTAAAATAAGGACAAATCCCTCCTCCTCTTTTACCATTGCCCCTATCTTTTCTATATAGGTTATAATCATCCAGATTAACAGTCCAGTCATGAGAGTCATCCACCACGTTTCAGTAATGCCTATTAAATCCCATTTCTCATTAACTGCTAATGATTCTAGCTCTCCTATTTTTCATGGCAAGCTTCTGGCATTAGCAAGCATACACTTTATGTTATGAGTCTGTAGTTCTGGAGTGCCTGCCACTATACTTGAGTTACTTAGCAGTACCTCCCTATTGACTTTACTAACCCTCCCCTATCTCCTCCCACATGACTAGTTAATTCATTCCTTATCCCCTCTACACTTACTACCCCATTACTTCTATCTAGTCCCCCCCCCCCCACCTATTAGTTTAAAAACTCCCCCAGCCGTTCTACCATCCTTTCCCTTAGCACAACAGCTCCCTCTTCATTAAGGTGCAATCCACCCCTGCTATAGAGATTGTACCCAAGCGAGAAGTCAGCCCAGTGCTCTAAAAACCCAAACCCCTCCTTAGTGCACAACTTTTTTAGCAAAGCATTAGCCTCCCTAAGCTCCATCTGTCTCCCTGGGCTAGCCTGTGGCACTGGTAGTATCTCAGAACATACTACCTTGGAGGTGCTTGCCTTAAGCTTATTCCCTAATTCTCTAAAATCATTCTTTAGGACACTCTATCTTCCACTAACTTTGTCATTGGTACCAATATGTACCAAGACCGCCGGTTCATGTCCAGCCCCTCCCAATAATTTTTTTACTCCCAATCCACAACATGCTGAACCCGAGCACCCGGGAGACAGCAAACTGTTCGATTGCTGAGATCTGGGTGACAATTCCTACTATCCTAATAATAGAGTGTCCTACCACCAAAACCTGTCTGTTGCTCTGCCTATTCTGCACTCCCACTCCTCTAGTAGAACTGTTCTCCCGGCATTTAGAGGGAACAGCTCTATCTGGCATTGCCATTCCTGAATGGACATCCCCAACTGTTTCACACAATCTGGAAAATCTTTTGGAGCTTGCCAACTCAGTATTGTCCTGCCTCCTCTTGATTTCCCTGCTTCCCCTTGTAACTGTAACCCAGCTACCTCCCTGGACATCCTCACTAGCCCCAGCTCCACTCTCCATGCTAGGCCTATCTAAACGGTGCTCAGTGAGCTCCAGCTCCCTTCACAGTGGAGCAATATCACTAAGTGCTACAATTCTCCTCTCCAGTTCTCCAATATGGGCTTCCAGCGGCAACATGCTCACACCTTTCACAGAGGTATGGACCCTGGATCAGTTGTTACAGTAGCTCATACCTGTGACAGCATGTACAGTGAGTGAGGTTGCCACTGAACTGACTCATAATTACAAATGACAAAAAATACTACAATTTGACCCTTTACTTTGAACTCCTTCCTGCAAACACTCACACACACAAGGCCCAAACTTGTATGAAAGTTTAACCCAGGCCAAAAACACTCCCCTCTCACCTGTATCAAATTACTGCACACCGAAAATAAACACACTTTACTTGTCTGAGTAAATCAGATGCAAACAGTCACAAACAAGGCCCAAACTTACATGCAAGTTTAACCCAGGCCAAAAACACTCCCCTCTCACCTGTACCAAATCACTGCACACAGGAAATAAACATACTTTACTTGTCTGAGTAAATCAGATGCAACACAATATAAATGCCTGTCAGCATGGACCCCCCCTTTCCAAGGTGGGCAAAGCACCTAAGCACATTCTCTCCTCCCATGCTTTCTGTATCCTCTCATTTCCTACTTTTTCTTTACAGTACATTGTAATGTTTCGCCAATTTTCAGTGAAATAAGGAGAAAACACATTCAGGCATGGGACCTGTCATTCAGATGGGATTCTTAGTGTGAATGAGAACTGGCAGGGGATGGAACAACCATGTAGGTTTTTGCTTTAGTTTAATAAAAATATTCTAGTATATTTTACATTAGATTCCTGATTTCATAGCGGTAATTATGGCATCACATAGTATATTTAACTACATTTTATTTTTATGTTTAAACAATATGTACAGTAAAAGAAATTCCAGAATAAAACTGATAATTTACACTAGATAATCTATTGAATTGCTTTCTGAAATGCATTGCCTGCTGGTTACACTACATATTATTTTATTTTTTTATTATTACCTGCACCTGAATAATTAATAGCCAGCTGCACACACATCTTTCTGTAGTTGGGTAGCACTCACATTAGGATTGTGCTATTCAGTTTAAATTAGCATCACTTTATCACTGAATTGCAATGTAACATTTTTATCTGCTTTGAAAAATGACTGGTATTTTCCTCACAGGAAATACAGATTTCATTGAGTTGAAATGTTTTTGTAGTGTCTGTCAGAATGCAGCTATTGTTCTTTTAGAAAAGGCAGTTCTGCTCCAAAGGGTGTAATATTGATGGAAAATGAACTAAATAATACCATGTGTAATTGAACTTTTAAGTATATGACATTTCTAAAGATTATAAATGTCAAAAGTGAAATCACAGAGCAGGTGCTAATCCAGGCTTTATATATTTCTCATGTTGATGTGAGAATATAAATCCATGTCTTGGTATAAGTACTTTCCAATTTTATTTATAAATGCATAGTTAATTTATTTTCAGCATTAAAATGATAGTGTATTGTATATTAGCTATTCTATTCTCGCAGAGTTTAAAATATTAAACAGTCCGGACTACTACAAATCATTCAAGGGCCATTTGAATCACTATAAGTGCTCTTCATGGTGTAAAAGAGCACAAGATTCTATGTTAAAATGATCTATTGCTTTATTTTAATTACGCTAATAATAGCTAAAAGTCAGCAGTCTTAGGTCTGTTTACAAACACACTGCTGACTATTCCATGGTTAATAACACATGCCAACACCAGCCGGTGGAAGCTCAGGTTTATGTTTTTTCTCTGGATTCAGGAATGTAATCAGCCATCAGTTAACCCACAAGTAACATATTTTGGAATTTCCAGCAGTCATTTTGCTGCACGGATTAAATTGTAAAGGGTTAACCCTCTTTATGTTTCTGCTCTCTGCATGCAGCTCTTGCTGTGACTACGCCTGGGGGTACTGCCAGAGTCTCATGTAAACATGCACTTAATTTCTGATTGTTCTGAGAAAAAGGCACCTATTTAAAACATTCAAAAAGTATTTCAACATGTTTTGAGGAGTACTTTACAGTGGTGTGCTCCAAGTTGTGCTGAATTAACTGGCCCTTTAAGTGGTGATTTGGTAAAGCTCACAATTTGTTAATACATGATACGAGCTACTGCTCAGCATACATTCTCATAAATTCACTAAGCTTCATAGAGGCTGAAAAGTGTTTCTCGAAGGTTACAATATAAAATTTGACTTTAAACAATAGCTATCAATGCCTTCTGTTAAATGCTTTGCAGCCACTAGGAAGATTAGTGAATCCAACTCATTCATACTACTCTGCACCATTATGCAGAGCAGTCAAAACCAAGTGGAAAAACTGTGGAAATTATACTTATACAAAACGTAAACTATTTATTCACCTGTAGTTTTTCTGCAATGGATTTTATATTCAGCTTATACAGACAATCTATCAGGTCCTAAAGGGGATGAGCACCCTCTAAATGCATTTATGCTGACAATTTTGTTGCAGAGTGTTTAGGAATTTTATGAAGCTTGTTATTTTTGGTCCTTTCAAAAACCATCAGTTGAGTCAAGGAAGCTCCCAACATCAGTGAGGAAGGATTAACTGGGTTATATGAAAACTCTTATACAACTGTGAAATATGTACACATTTAAAAAATAATTCCACTAAGTTTTCAGTGCTCTGTTTGGTGATGTAGAGCAGCATTTATATATTATACTAGCGACTTACCCGTCAAAAATTAAGGGGCAATAAAAAAATGTTGAAATGTTGTTTGTCACACAATGGGTGCCTTAACTATATAGATCCCTATAGAACATTGATTAACCCATGTAATAATACTATAAGTGCCATGAGGGTAATCCAGGACCCTCATGACACAAAGTGTAAGCACTACACTATTAACTCTAACTATACCCCATTACCCCAACCCTGGGCATATTTAATCATAAAAGTACCTATGTAACCCTAACTGGGCCTATTGAACTCCAACTGGGCCTATTTAACCCTCTGTAAGCCTATTTAACCTGGTCTATTATGGGGGTCTATACAGAAAGTCACAGAAAATAAAAAAGCTGCATTACAGCAAATAAAAAAGCTACATTACAGCAAATAAAAAAAGCTACATTACAAACCCCCCCACTACAGAAAATAAATAAAATATTAATCACCTGAAAAGGAAATACATACAAAATATATACATCTCAATACAATACAATACAAATAAAATACATACCAACCCCCTATCTGAAATACATACCCCCTATCTAAAATTAATTAAATCCTATCTAGATACACAAACCCTAATAATTAAGACCACTTACCTTTGCAGATGTCCCTTAAAATCACCGCCTAGGACAAGAAAAAAAATTTAGTAGAAAACAGTACATAGCAAAAATAAACATTCTAAATATTCTAAATATTGAACTCACCTCTCCAGCATGTCCCCGTCCTTCTTATTTTCTTCTCCGGCGTGGCCCCTGTTAAAAATAAACATTACATTAGTACAACATATACACACACAAAATAAAATATAATAAACATAATATACATTCAACTTACCTCAGCGCAATGTCCCCGTGCTCCTCCTCTTCTGCACCAGCTGGGCCCTGGAAGAATCTGCGCTCTAACCAGAAAAAAATAAAATAAAAAATAACGGAGCTCAGCACTCACGGAGGTCCCCAATGCTAATGAGGCCCCTAGAGCCTTTTCCGCAAGAAAATTGGCAATGGCACCTTCTGATTAGCTGGAAAGACTGTCAATCAAATTCAAGCCAATTAGAAGGCGCCAAGGTGTGAGCCAATCAGAATGGGATAAACTCCCATACCCATTCTGATTGGCTAATGCATCAGAAGGCTCTATTGCCTTCAGCCAATCACAATGGGATACACCCCCACTAGGTGAATGGCTGGAGGCATCTGGGTGTTTTGATTGGCTGCAGTGGCAACAGCCAATAGGAAGGTGCTATTCCCTTCAGTCAATCAAAACGGGATACACCCCCATTAGGTGATTGGCTGAAGGCATATGCACCTTCTGACTGGCTGTAGTCTGATTGACAGTGACAACAGCCAATCAGAAGGCGCAGATGCCTTCAGCCAATCACCCCGTGGTGGTGTATCCCATTGTGATTGGCTGAAGGGAATTGTGCCTTCTGATTGGCTGTTGTCACTGTCAATCATACTGCAGCCAATCCGAAGGCACATATGCCTCCAGCTAATCACCCCTTGCGGGTGTATCCCATTGTGATTGGCTGAAAGCAATATTAGTGTAGGTAGGTAGTGTAAGTGTTAATAGGTTAGGGTAGAGGGGGGTTAGTTTAGATGTAATGGTTTATTGGTGGTATAGTGCAGTGTGGTGTTTGTACTTAGTGTCATGAGGGTCCTTGAGGATATTAGGGTTCTAACTGCCTCATGAGGATCTTAATATCCCCTTATGGGACTGATGGGGTAAAATAGAGGCTTATGCATGTCTGTAAGAGAATTAGTTAAATAGGCTTAGATGGGGTTAAATAGGCCCAGTTAGGGTTAGATAGTTACTGTTAGGGTTAAATGTGTACTGTTAAGATTAAATAGGGCCAGGGTTGGGTTAATGGGGTTTAGTTATGGTTAGTAGTGTAGTGCTTACACTTTGTGTTATGAGGGTCCTGGATGACCTCATGGCACTTATAGTGTAATTACATGGTTTAATTAGTGTCCAATATGGGTCTATATAGACCACTATTGGACTGATGGGGTTAATTAGTGGCTTATGGGGGTCTGTATTGACCCCCATAGGTGACCTGGTTAATTAAAGGATTATGTGGGTCTGTGTATACCCCCATGAGTGACAGGGTTAATTATGGGTTTATGGGGGTCTTCATTGACTCCCATGAGTGACAGGGTAAATTATTGGCTTATGGGGGTCTGTATTGACCCTCATGAGTGACAGGGTTAATTTAGGGATTATGGGGGTCTGTATTGAGCCCCAATAATGACAGGGTTAATTAAGCGATTATGGGGGTCTGTATTGACCCCTATGAGTTACAGGGTTAAATAAGGAATTTTGGGGTTTGTAATACTCCCATGAGTGACAGAGTTAATTAAGGGATTATGGGGGTCTGTATCAACCCCCATGAGTGACAGGGTTAATTAGGGGCTCTGTATTGAGCCCCATGAGTGATAGGATTAATTTTTATTTAGCGCAAGTCTTTTAAGGACCTTAATATTCCTTTAAGGACCCTCAAGGTGGGAAATTGGAATTTTGATTGCAGTGTGGGATTAATGTGGGGACCCCCAGCATTGGGGGGGTTATTTTTAGGTGCCGGTGGGGGTACTTAAAGTACCCCCGCTGCCGGCCTTAACTGTTTGTGTGCCGCAAGCCCTTTAAGGACTGGCTGCAGGGTCTTGACACCTTTTAAATGCAGTGGGAGACACGATCGTGACCCCCACTGCAAGGGTTAAATTCAGGACATTGCGGGTATCCCCCCATGGGTACCCCCAGCATGGTGTTATTGTGGGTACACTTCACGGGTTCCGATCGGACCCCAGCAGCAAGGGGTTAATGCGGGGGTCCCGAGTTTATCTCGGATGTCTTTTGTATGCGGCTGGCCGTGTTTTGCACAGTTCTGGATCCTAATGCTTTGTTATTATTTTTTTCTCGTTTAGCCATTTTTTGAGTGCTGAAACTGTGGCAATTTGGCTTAAATTCACATGTACCCTCACTTCCAGATGTCCTAGCTATTCTCCGTGCTGTTTGTGAGTGTTTTTTTTTTTTGTTTTTTTTTTGTGTTTTGGGGTTTGCGCGGTTTGGGTGGTTACTGTGTTGTTTTGCGACCTCGGGTATTTTTTTCTAAGCTCGTAATTTTGGCTCATATGCAAAGAGGGAGTGGAGGAGGGGAAGAGAGACACAGGTGAGGGAGAGAAGGAGGGGAAGAGAGACACAGGGGAGGGAGAGGAGGGAAAGAGACACAGGGTAAGGAGAGGAGGAGGGGAAGAGACACTGCGTGTTTCATTGGCTTACAGGCGATGAGCGCCGTGGTGCGAGTTAACAGGTCGCCTTGCCCCAGTTTGAATTTTTGGTTTTGTTTTAGGGGTCATCAACCAATTTAAACCATGCAACAATTAGTAGAAATTAAACATTTAAGCTTATAATACTATACATTTTAGAAAATTACACAAAATTACAGTGTTTGAGAAGATTAGACAAGATTAGCAATTGGTTTGTTATGGCACTGATAAGAAGATAAAAAAAATAATCTAAAATCCATTTAAAAAAAGACAAAAAAATAAGAAGAATAAAGAAATAACAAAAAGAACTTTAACTATAAGGACATATACAAATTAGAGATAATATTTCATATAGATAGGATTTTGATTTGTCCACTTAAAATATTTCAGTTTAGTATTTAGAATCTAGCAGCCACATTCAATTTCAGCACCGTAAGTGCAACATGAGACCCACAATGTCTGCGGGCTTGAAATTTGGCAGAGTTACTGTGCTATTAAATTTGAACGGGCTGTGAGTTACGAGCTTGAGACGCAAACCCGCAAACCATTTGTCAGCCATCAGATTTGCGTCAATGTAGGTGATCAATTAAGCAAACCCGTAGCTATAAGTTTAGATGGAGCCAATAGAAACAGAGATCATCATAATTGCGTCACAGAAAAATGGAGGTTGGATTTCAAAGTCTTATGGGGTTCAATTATGATTTACGATCGGACCCACATTCCAGATGTAATGCAATATTAATAAAGCCGATATTCTACTACATGTATTTTAACACATTGATTGCCGGGATTGATATAACCCAATTTATAACAAATTTAAACATGAAATCAAGTATTTTCGTGGGCTGATTTGCTGGCTTGAGAATGTAGTGCTAATTAATTCTAAGATGTAACATCACTTTCCCTTTTCAATAAATATACAGTAGTATGGTGATATTTGCATTTAAAGTGCTACAGATTGGACTTTAACCCCCTTGTGAGTCCTCTCCAGCACTCGTTGGGCCTTGGGCTACATTTGCTCTCGAGTGACTTTATTGCAATTTAATCACATGATTGGAATTGTGGCGGTTATAGGCTTGACAGATCAATGGATTTACGGCTGCGAAGTTCAACGTTCCTCATCCCGTAGGCTTTTTTCGCACCAAACCTGCAGATTGGCAGTGGCCTGCTTTACGGGGCTAATTTAATAGCTGTAGGTCTGACTTTCTACAATACGAGCTACAGTGTTGCAAGTAGTTTCTATCTCACTCACAAACCATGCATAATAATTTTAATGTTAACATGAGTTATGTGATAATGAACAATTGAAGGAATTCTCTTTAAATAATAACATATGGCAAGGAATAAAGTTAAAATAGAGTTAAAGAATACAGGAAATTAAGCAGTAGACTTACATTTCTTAAAGAGTTTACTTTCCAATAATTGAGAATTATCGCTCAAAGCTAATTTAGCTATACTTGTTTAACATATTCTTTTTTTCTTTTCATTGTGGGTCTAGGCGAGATGCCAAATGCAAATGCTAGCTCTATTATTTTACAATAAGTTTTCATTCTGTTTGACTTGTTCGATTAAGCTTGCAGCCAATTTTATTCTGCTTGTGTGAAATTTTGCCCTCCTCATTTTTCAAAAGTAGATCTTTTTAAATATTTTTCGCCATGAGAATCATTCAATATGTTGAAGGCTGCTCTGGTAGCAAACAAGTTAAATATGTAGAGGAAAATATTTAGAAATAATATAGCCTATAGTGCTTGCACGCAAAACCATAGGGAATTCTGTGTAATTATTTCCATATTACAATGCTAAAATGCTGCATACATTTCATTCTAAGAATTGTTTTTTAGAAAAATAAATTTTTTGCATCAATTGAAAATAATCAATTTCCAAAATCTTTCCATATTATAAGGCGCACTTTGGAAAAATCAGTGAATTATATTTACACCAAATATGGTAAACAAGTGTATCCATTATTAAAATTCATTCCATTCAATTTATATTTAACAATAAAACTCTTAAATGAAATCATTTGAAATGTGGTCATATTATCCAATGAAAAAAGAATGAAAACTATTTAGTAAAGCAAGGTCACAAACCTTAATTTTTCTGCAAGGTGATCAAAAATAAATGATTTTTATGAAAAAAAAAGAAATTAAACCTGGTTTTTATTTACTGAGACAAAAACTGTCCAATGTTTAAATTAAATTAGGCCTTCCTTCACCGGAGGATCTAGAACAGTAGGGAGAATTTGCTAAATTATCACAGGTAGCTACAGTGTGTTGTGATGACCCATGATGATCCTACATCCAGCATACAATTTACTATAACCTTCTTCAATTTGGCTGTATTTATGGCTGATGCAAAGAATAATTCATGATGGGAACCTGGGACTTTAGAAATATGAACCAAGGCAAAAGGGATGTAGCAAAATTAAAAATGAATATCCTGGGACTTAGTGAACCAAAATAGACTTGAATGGGGCTATTCATATGAGACAACCACCAGATATGCTACCATAGTAAAGAAACCAACAAAAGACATGGAGTAGCCCTCATAATCAAGCAAATGGTGGCCAAAGCAGTGCGCACCTGATAAAAAGCAGTTACTGTACATCCCAATAAATAACAGAATATTTTCAACCTGAATTCAAGGCAAGATATTTAACATCACAGTCATCCAAGTTTATGCTCCAAACATGAATGTGGAAGAGGCTGAAGTTGTCCAATTCTAGGATGATATTAAACATCTCCTAGATATAACATCAATAAAACATGAGACCGATTCAATTCGAAGACCGGATCTCGTGGTATATAGCCCATATGTCTGCGGGCCTGCTGCGGGCTCACAGTCTGCTACAATTCCGGTGCTATTCACTGTAACCACCAATTTCAAAACAGCCAATAGAAAATGAGACCATCATCATGATGTCAGTCAAACATGGAGGTTACATGTGTGCACAAATATGTAGTATTTCTACTATTGTAGCTTTTACTTATAAAATTAACTTGTGTCTTATGTGTACATTTGACTACTGGGCACCTGAATTACAATGCATATGCAATTTTATTTTTAATATAATCATACAGTGGACTGAGACAATAAGTAGGTCAAAACAAAATGACCACTAGATCACCCTAAGAAATAAATGGCCTATTAATGAGGGTGAAAGAAGAGGGTGCAAAAGCTGACCTGCTGCTCAACATTAAAAAGACGAAGATCATGGCAAACCACAATCTCAGTTACTGCCAAATGAATTGGGAAGAAGTGGAGATATTTATACATTTTATTTTCCTGGGCTACAAGATCTCAGGAAAAGGTGACTGCAGCCATGAAATTAAAATATGTTTGCTTATGTTGAAGAAAGCTATGACATGTCGGGACAAGCTATTAAAAAGCAAATATATTACACTATCCACAAAACCTTTGACAAATGCATAACTCATACCTCCCAATTGTCCCTTTTTTCACAGGAAATCCCCATGTCCCTTTTAACTTCTTGAATGAATCTATTTTAAAGGACCATATTTTTTAAATGTACTATTTTGAAGGATTATTTTGAAAATATATTTATTTTTAGAATGTTAAGAAAATAATAGCGGTTAATGTATTACTTTTTATATTAATTTTTATTGATGTTGAAACTACCAATTTGCTTTCAGTAGAAGGGAGAAGACTTTGAATACACATGAAGTTTGCACAGTGGAAAGTGGCAGTAACTACTGACAGTGCTCTGAGCAGCACTAATGGAAACATGCAGCAGGAGACAAGAACATCAAATGAAAGCCCTCATCAAAGAATAATTACATTCAAACATTGCAAAATATAATGAATGGATTTATTTTAATACTATTTGTTTTTGCTTTCTAATAATATGTTACACTATTATGTTTAGACAAACAAAAGACATATAGAAAAGAAATGGACCGCAGTGATCATACTCAACTTTCTCAGATTCCTCCTGTTTTCTCGCAAACAACAAAAGAATGATAGAAGTGCCAGTTCTACAGAATATATGTATATTTGGAGAACTGTATTTATATATACTTAAAGGACCACTGTAATGCATTTACAAGTAAAGCTAATACTATGCAGTTTAAAATAAATAAAAGTTTATGTTTTGTTACTTTTTAATGTGTCGGTTTTCCCCTCAAGCAGTGCTATGAATCTGTTTCCACCTGTGTCTATCAGGGGCATGGCTAGCTCTGCCTGGAAGTTAGAATAAATAAAGGCTGACCGGTCAGACTCTGGTTCAGACTAAGTATTCTAAGTAAAACGGGTCGAGCTATGAAGGCGCATGCATTGTCACTGGGTGGGGCCTATGAGAGAGTATTTGCAAACAGGTTAGAATACAGCTGTTACCTATGTGTAAGCCATTGGGAGCCAGTGCCATCATAGACCTGCCTGCTTCCAAGCTCCATGATGATCTAGCTGGCCGTGCCTCCAGTAAGGTAGAGAAATGCATGTCTTCTTGAGGAGGATACAAACAAAGTTAAAAGTAAGAAAAATATTTGAAAAGTTACGACTTTTGGATTAGTATTTCTAAATTTTGTTAGCCAAGGTGTAATTTAATATAATAATGAAACTTTGTCAACTGGACTCAAAAAGTGCAGTTTTGAAGAAAAAGATAAAACTAATAAAGACTTGTTAATACTTTTTTTTGTACATGCCACAAAATAAATTAACTATTCTATTAAAATTTATAATTTTTATTATTTCAAGTCATTAAAACTCTTTATTAAAATACGGTTGATTAAAAATAGTTTTTGCTTTTTTGACGCCTCCTTAGCTTTTTTACATTTTAATTATATCTTAGTACTTATATTTTTTCTTTTATAAAGTACATGGCTTTCATATAATGAATATACAAGATATCATAATTTCTAGATGTATTATTATTATTATTGTTTATTTATAAAGTGAAAAAAAAATAACTAAGTCAGAGGTGCTCATCAGAGAACGAACCAACCTTTCGGCCTTTATGGGCCTTGTCAGTGAGGTGCAGCTGAACTCCCTAAGGCACAGTGAGCAAGAGGTCCACGTCTGGAGTCCCCCCCAGGAGACTAAATCCCAAGCTTAATTTGCATAAACAAAATAACTAAGTTTTTTTATTTTTTATTTATAAAGTGCCAACATATTCCATAGTGCTGTACATAAGTTAAGTTCAGACAAAGATAAATACAAATTAACATATAGCAAAGAAAGGAGAGCCCTGTCTTTGATCTCGGAATCCAATGTCCATGGTGCATTCCCAAAGTAGATTGCAGGATTGAAACTTGCAGACTTACAAACAAAAGGTATTGTGAGTGGTAAAGGAGGAAGAGAGAGGTGATGAGCGTGTTAGTGTGGAAGGTGATACGCTTCTTTAAAAAGATGCATTTTAATTGAGGTTTTGAATGTTTTGAGGCAAGAGGATAATCTGGTGTGGTAAGGCAAGGAGTTCCAGAGAGTTCCATTTGGAGATGAGAGCATAGATGTACAGGGGAGCATTATTGTTGAGGGCTTTGTAAGTTAGGGTCTTGATTTAAAATTGTATTCTATCTTGAGGCTAAGGGAAGCCAGTGGAGTGATTGACAGAGAGGTGATGCTGGCACTAAACTTTGTGTATGGAAGATGAGTCTAGCAGAGGCATTCATAATGGATTGATGCGGAGATAGTGATGAGAGAGTGTATTAGGATATTAGTTGTGTCTTGTGTAAGTGGCAAATTCTGGAGATGTTTTTTAGATGGAGAAGACAAGATTTAGTTAGTGATTGTATGTGAGGGATGAAAGACAGAGCGGGCACCAATAGAACTCCAAGACAAAGGGCTTGGGAGGTGGGGATGATGATACCGGGGTGGGGATGAATTGATGCTGTGGTAAAGGGAGGAAAGATTAGGAGTTTAGTCTTAGACATGTTGAGCTTGAGATGGTGGGTGGACATCCAAGAGGATATACTAGAGAAGCACTCAGAGGCGTGTGTTAGAAGAGAGGGGGATAGATCTGGTGCTGAGAGGTCATCTGAGATAAATGATCATAGAGATAATAATGAAGCCCAAAAGAGTTTATTAGGGTACCAAGTGAGGATGTGTAGATGGAGAAGAGAAGGGGGCCTAGGACTGACAGCATAATCGATTTTGGAGGTATGATGAGAACCACGAGAGAGCAGTGTCTTCAATACCAAGGGAGTAGACGTGTATGGTTGACAGTGTCAAATGCAGCAGAGAGATCTAGAAAAAGAAGAATTGAAAAGTGACCCTTTGACTTGGCAGTAAGCACATAATTGGTGACTTTAGTGAGAGCTGTCTCAGTGGAGTGTTGGGGCTGGAAGCCAGACTGGAAGGTGTCAAGAAGGGAGTTAGAGGAAATAAAGCTGGTAAGGCGGTTATAGACGAGCCGCTCCAGTAGTTTGCAAGCCAGGGAAAGTAAAGAGATAAGACAGAAGTTAGATGTAACGTCAGAGTCAGTCGAGGTTTTTTTGAGGGTGGTATAATCATGGCATGTTTTCAAGAAGATGAAAACATGCCAGTATTTTGGGAGAGGTTGGAAATATGTGTGAGAGCTGTGATTAGTGTGGTAGAGAAGGGAGGGATGAGCTGAGATGGAATAGGATCCTGAGGACAGGTAGTGAGGCGAGTGGATGATAGCAGTTTGGAGACTTCATCCTCTGTAGCCAGTTTAAAGCAGTTCAAAGTGGCTGTGGGATTGGAGAAGGGAGAAGACTGTGTGTTATTGGTTATTTGAGAGGGTGGAGTGTGTGATCCACTAAGAGATGAGAGTTAATTGCGGATATTTTGATTTTAATGAATAAAATGGTTGGCGAAGTCTTCAGCTGTAAGAGAGGAATGGATGGGAGGAGTTGATGGTCAGAGGAGCGTATTGAACGTGGCAAACAGATGCTTGGGGTTAGAGGACAGGGTTGATATTAGTGATGTGAAGTAGTGTTGTTTAGCGCGGTCATGGCAGAGGAATAGGAGCGTAGCATAAAATTGTAGAAGTGGAAATCTGCATAAGTGCGTTATTTCCCCAATAATCGTTCGGCAGTGCGGAAGCACCTCTGGATGTATTGTGTTTGTGTAGTTTGCCATCATTATGGATGAGAGCAAGGGCGTCTGCGTGTGGTTATGGGGCAGGGTGTCAAGGGTGGAAGAGAGAGTAGAGTTGTAGTGTGATGTGTCAGTGTCAGGGCAGTTGAGGTTAGCGATGGGGCTGAGAAGGGGTTGGAGAACAGAGGATAGCTATGTAGGGTCAAGTGCTAGCAGATTTCTGTGGGTGATGGTGGCAGGGATTGAAGAATGGTGGTGAGTTGCAGATGTGGTGCGGTTGAAGGTAAGGAAGTGATGGACAGATAGAGGGAGCGGGTGGATGAATGGGTTGGAGGTTGTGCTGAGACTGGTTAAGATTAGATCTAGAGAATGTCCAGCATGATGAGTTGAAGAATCTGTAAGTTGTGAGAGGTCAAGGGAAGAGGTGAGTGCAAGCAATTTGGCTGCTGCTGGGGAGGTGGGAATGTCAACTGCAATGTTAAAATCTCCAAGTATTAGTGGAGGAATGTTAGAGGAGACAAAGTGAGTGAGCCAGGCAGAAAAGTTATCAAGAAATTCAGAGGGAGTGCCTGGGGTGGGGGGGGGGGGGGAGCGTGATAGATCACAGCAGCACGTAGAGAGATAGGTA
The DNA here is from genome assembly GCA_027410445.1 of Discoglossus pictus. Lineage (NCBI taxonomy): Eukaryota > Metazoa > Chordata > Amphibia > Anura > Alytidae > Discoglossus > Discoglossus pictus. The sequence continues at coordinate 224,183,430 of CM050166.1, read as the reverse complement.
AGAAGAGGCGGATAGTATGAACATCAAAAGATGAGAATTGGAGGAATGGGACAGGGGATTAGAGGTGAAATGTACAGTGAGTGGAAAGCAGTACACCCACACCACCTTGTTTGTTATCAGGTCTAGGTATGTGGCTGAGGTGAAAACCACCATAAGAGAGTGTGCACTTGAGTCAGTGTCTGGGGAAGAGAGCCAGGTTTCAGTGAGAGCAAGTAGATTGAGGGAGTTGGTAATAAATAAGTCGTAACTGAAAGTGAGTTTATTGCAGATAGAGCGTGCGTTCCAGAGGGCGCAGAAGAAAGGTAGAGTAGAAGGTTTGTGACAAGTGATGGATTTCAGATTCTGGGTGTTATGGGTGTTTGCTGGCCTTGAACCAGAGCATGGCTGACAGCAAGTGGAGATGAGTGAAGGGCCTGGGTTAGGGGATATATTTCCTGCAGCCAGGATAAGAAGGAGCGCAAGGGATGGGGCTGGGACTGGGACTTACAGTGCTGTTTCTGCTAGTGAATGTTAGGGAAGGGATGAGATTGAGACTGGAAGAGGGAGAGAAGCTCATGGGAGCAGAGAAGAGGAGAGGAGAGCAAGGAAGGTGAGATAGTAATATTATTGAGGATGTGATATGGAGAGGTTGCAAAGGAAAGCCTGAGAGAGAGGCAGTAGGTTATAACAAAGAGGAAAGAGGGAGAAAGCATTGTGACTGTGTGTAAACTCAGGAAAAAGGTTGGATAAAAATGGGGGAAGAATTATTATCCTAAGATATGATAGTTGTAGAAATATAGATTAAGGAGCAGGGGAAAAGAGTGTGATAAGGTTTATTAGAATGTTTGTGGTGGGTGAATAGCTAAGATTTTTTATGACTTTATCAATTTGTTTTTAGCAGATGATGTTGACTGAGCAGGTGCAAGTCATGTGAGTTTCTATAAATTAAGAGAATGCAAGGGTGGGTGGGTGAGTGTGGAACAGAGAGGGAGGGCAGATGAAGCAGTTATAGTTTGAAAGTCCACAGGTGAGAAATGGTATCTTTCCAGATGGAGGTTATTGCTTCTGAGCAGTTGTAGTTTGAAAGTCCATAGGTGAGAAATGGTATCTTTCAAGATGGAGATTATTGCTTTGGAGCAGTTGTCATTTGAAAGTCCATAGGTGAGAAATAGTATCTTTCAAGATGGTGGTTACCTCTGTGCAGTTGTAGTGTGAGAAATGGTATAAGTTACCAGCTGCTCACTGTAATTGATATGTTGATAGTTTGTTTCTTAATTGTAACTTTTTCTAAGGGTTGTTATACTTTATGTTGTTGCTGGTTATAAGCAAATACAGATACAGTATATCTTAATATTTCTTAATATTTCTTAATGTCACCTCCATAAAATAGATCTCGCAAATGTTTGATTCTTTCTCCTATCATAATTCGACTATATTTTTGAGCAAAATTGTCATAATTAAATTCAAAGGGGGTTATAGGTGAAGTGAATGATATCAAACCATATTTTTTATTCATTTTATTCCAGATCTTAATTTTAGATTTGACAGTATTAAGAGAATTAATAGGTACCTTATATTTGTTTGTATACCATATTAAATGTTTAATATTCATTTCAGTCATAGTTGCTTTTTCTATATACCACCATTTTGCTGGGGGTGCTGCAAAAGTCCATGCAAGTATTTGTGATAGCCTGATGGCTTCGTAGTAATCAAGTATTGATATTCCAGATAGTCCTCATTTCTGAAGGTCTCTTTTATCTATTTTAAAATTTATATGTGTTTTTTTATTTTTATATATAAATTTATCCAACGTAATTTATAAGTTTCTCAGTAGAGATGTAGATATATCTAATGGTATAGCTCTAATCAAGTATGCAATTTTCAGCAATATGGCCATTTTAAACACCGATCTTCTACCTAACCAGGACAACAATAAATCTTTCCATTTTGCTTGTAGTGTTTTGATATGTTGATGTAATATCTGAAGATTATTCCAAACCAGTTTTTTAAAATTTGTGACAAATATACTACCTAAATAAGTGATCTTATTTTCTTGCCAGTCATAAGATAATTGTTTATTTAATAAGTCTATGATTTCTTTATCTAAATTTAACCATAAAGTTTCTGTTTTTTCCATATTGACCTTATGGTAAGAACCTTTAAAGAACACATCTAGTTCTTAATGTAATGCTATTAAAGATTTTTTTGGGTTGGTTATCGTAATCAAAACATTGTCCACAACCAAATTGATTTTATTTATATGGTCAGATATTTCTATACCTTCTATTTGTTGATTTAGCCTAATACTTTCTGCCAATGTTTCTATTAGCAAGACAAATATCAGTGGAAATGGGGGCAACCTTGTCCGGTGTAATTTTGTATCTCGAACTTCTTTGTTTCAAAGCCCATACCAGTTACATATGCTGAGGGTTTACCATAAAGTGCTCCTATGGAAGATGTTCAAAATTTATAGAAACCATATTTCCGTAGGACCAAGTTCATGAACTCCCAGTTGACCCTGCCAAAGGCTTTCTCTGCGTCCAATGACAGGGCTAACAATGGGACTTTCATGGACTTGGCATATTACAATATATCTATAAACCTTTTGGTGTTGTCAGTTGTTTCTCTGTTTCTTACAAATCCAGTTTGGTCTAAGTTAATTAGATCAGGTAGAATCTAATTCAACCTGGTAGCCCAAATCTTTGAGTAGAGTTTTGTATCTGTGTTCATTAACGAAATAGGTCTGTTGTTTTTGCATTCGGAAACATCTTTGTTTTTTGGGGGGTTGTGACTATAGATGCTAAAAGCATCTCTGATGGAATTGTTCCCTTCAATTTTATTTCATTAAACACTTTCCCAGGTACTTAGTCAATATGGAGGCAAATAATTTATAATATTGATTAGGGATCCCATCTGGGCCAGGTGATTTGTTTATTTTAAGGTTTGTTATGGCGGTTTGTATTTCTGGCGCTGATATTTCCTTGTTCAAATCTCCTAACTGTTGTTCAGATATGGTAAGCAATTGTAATTTCTCCAGGAAGTTGCTGATACCTTGTTTAGTTGGTTTAACAAATTCTCCTTGTTCTTCAAGGTTATAAAGGGACTTATAATAGTCATAAGATATCAGCAATTTCTTCTGGTTTCCTACATTCTTTACCCTCTTTATTTTTAAGCATTGTAATTTTTTGGTGATTCTTTTTTATTCAATTTATTTGATAATATTTGATCCGGCTTATTTCCAAGGAAATAGTGTTTTTGTTGAGCTAGCAATATAACTTTATCAACTCTAAACTGCTCTATTTTCTTTATCTGTAATTTAATCTGATTTAATTCATTTATATTAGTCTGATTCTGTAAAGTTGTATTGTTTCTTTCTGTTTTAACTAATTCCATATATAATATTCCTAAGGTAAGCTGTCTTTGTTTCCTCCAAAGTTTATCCCATTTTATCATAAGTCGTCTAACGTATGCTTTAAGTGCATTCCAGACTGTAATGTCTGAAGTAACAGATTCTTGGTTTCTTTTAAAGAACTAAAGAACTCAATGAGTTCTTCCATTTTGGCTTTCCTTTCAGGATCTTTTTAACAAGAACAAATTCATTTTCTTCTATTGTTTTTTATAAATTGGGGATCTATCTCCTATCTGCATTATTAGCTTTGAATGATCAGACCAGTTAACGGTTTTAATTTCACTTTCTTGGATAGTTTCTAAAATTCTTGCATTCACTAGGAAGTAATCCAATCTTGAATAGACTTTATGCCATGTGAAAAGTGTAGTCTTTTTGATTCCTGTGCCCTCCATCCATCATATATATCAAATTTAATTAATGTTTGAAAGAAATTATTTGATATCCTCCTTGCTTGTACATTTGGTTCAGGCTTAATTAAAGATTTTCTATCTAAATCAGGTTTGAGATACATGTGTAAGTCTCCGCAGACTATTAGCTTTCCATATTTAATTTTATTAACATGTTTCAGTATTGTATTCAATAAAGCATTCTGTCCCTTGTTTGGAGAATATACATTGATATACTGTAGATTCTTTGTCTATTTCTCTATATTCCTCAGTTACATTTATATCTTTACCACATAGAATTGCAACCCCTTGTGATTTATTTCTATAGCTGGAATTAATCATAAAAGGGAATTTACTGGAGTACAGTCCAGGTTCTTTTTTAACCTTCCAGTGAGTCTCTTGGAGGCAAATAAATTCCGGAGTTTCTATAACAGTTTTTCTTTTATACAGTGTATTTAATCCTTTAACATTTTGCGAAATCAGTCTAAGACTCATATTTCTTAACCCTTTATTTTCTTATTTTGCATACCCCACTCAGAAAAACATCAACATGCCACAAAAATTGGAACAAATACATATAGTATAGAGAGAGTTACTTTCTATTAATTCCCTTAACAGGAGTAAGATTTTAATTCCTGTCTTTTCCCATATTAACCGATCAGATGGAGAGAATAACCTGGTCGGCATGGCTCCTATTGTCCTGTAGGGAGACTGTTATATGACTTATAAAATACAGATTTTTCCCTCTCTTTTCTTTTTGTACTCCTCTATTTCCTTATCGTATCTATTTCCTTTCATATTTGACTGTTACCTATCACTTCTCCTGTTTCTTTTTCTTGCTAAGTTATACCAGTGTTCAAAATTCATTCTACCAATATATGAACAAAAACATTAAGCAATAATTTGAGTGACATACAATGCTTAATTATGCATACAATATACAAAGTGCATTAGTGAAATTCATATTACATTTTATTTTGCAAAAGAATAATTTGGTATTTTCTCACAGAACCAAATTTTTCAAATTTGTGATATTAAACCACCTTGAGTAAATAAGATACTTTAGTGCCATAAAATATTTACTAAAATGTATGGGTGTACTTAGGCAACTACTATATCCATCTAATGGTGGGATTTATATTATATTTATTTTTAATAAATGAATACTAATAGTAAACCTTATAGTTCTGCAAAAAATTTCAATATAGAAGTGTATAGTAGCGCCTTGTTTGAAGTGCTTTAGTGTATTCTATACCTTATATGTTAGTGAGATTATTAGTTTATTCAAGTCTAATACAAAATATAAATCCTCTACATGATATATGAGTTACCCAGATCTATTTTAAACTATATTTGAGATATATCCAGGAAGCGTTGCTACATTCCATTCCTTCTCTTTATCTTCCTTTTAAAAATCTCAGAGTATTCTTGTGTATTAATTGTAAAGATGAACCTGTATTCATAGTCCTTATCAATTTTAATTTGAGAAAATTAAAACTATATAAAGTGCCTTAGTGTTATATAGTAAATACAATTTTATAGAATGCTTTAAACATCTGTTTTGTGCTTCCAATTAGTATAAAGTGTAGAAATTAAAGTTCTATTGCACTAGAAGATTAGTGAATCTTTAGGAAAAACCTATTAACTGAACAAAGTTATTTAGTGTAAAGATCTATATTAATCCTTACGCAAAGTGCTACATTGCTTTTTGTGCTATATGTGGTAAGGATATTGTGTAGGATACATCCACAAACTTTAAACTATATTTAAGGTATAGCTAGTAGTCATTGATATCTTCAAATCCTTCTCTACATCTTTCTTTTTTAAGGAACCCCAAATGTTTTATATAAAGAGGAAGTATTACTCATAAAAACAAGTATATGAGACAAGAAGGAATTAACTATTATTGGACTAAGGTGCATTCTTTCATTTTACATTTTTGATCTTTATCAAGCGAGGGCTTGAAAGGAATTTGCCATTCTCTAAAATATTTCTCTGATTTGGCCACAGAATTAAAAATAAATCTTTGATTGTCTTTATTTACAAATATGTTTATTGGGAAACCCCATCTGTATGGAATATTTACATCTCTCAATACCTTTGTCATTTTACAAAATTCTCTCTAGCATTCAAAGTGTTGCTTGAAATACCAGAACAAATTAATAATTTATTATATGGGTTTTGAAAACGTTCTATTGATCCTGAGGTTCTCAGAGTTGTCTCTTTTTAAGAAAAGGAGTGTAACCTCACTATTGTATCTCTTGGAGTAGTCCTTTAATAAACCTGCCGGTAATGGTAGTCTATGGGCTCTGTCAATTCTTTCTTCAACAGGAAATTCCGGTTTAACCAAACACAGAAAGAAACCTCTGTCAGTTCTTCCTTCTGGGATAATCTTTATTGTGTGTTTGTTTGTTTCTAAGAAATTTCAATTATTTTTCCATTTCAACTAAATAGTTTGTTATTTGTTTTTGATCATCAATTAATTTCTTATTTTTTATCTCTAGTTCTTCTGTTCTTTCCTCTAGTTTCTCTATGTCTTTGTTATTTTTCGAAATCTCCTGGGATAATTAAAATTTAATAGAATTCTGTAATTACAAGAATAATGACCTCATGACTGATAGTGCAATTAGTTCTTCTGTTCTTTCTATTGTTAGATTTGTAGGTTCTAGTAATCCTTTTTCGCCAAGATCCAATCCTTCCAAAGAAAGATCTGTTTGTAGTGGAATACTAGGTTGAGAAATATTAGTCTTGGATTTGGCTGAAAATAATTCACTAGAATTTCTTACATTCACTTTTTTATCTCTCCCTTTATTTTTTACTGAGTTTTGTCTCATTTTGTTAGATTCTATAAACCTTTATGGTTAGTCAATAGTTAATTTTTAAATGAGAACCTTTGTTAAATTTACTTAAACTTATTCTTTAAATGATCTTTCATTGATATCTAGAAAAGAGATTAGTTTTATTATAGTGTTAACTTGATCTTTTCACACACACTGCCTTTTGTTGTATAATACAATAGACAATTTAGTCAATCCCCAATAATAATCAATTAATAACCAAGAAGAGATAAAGGTTTAAACAAAAAAGCCCAAGAAAAAGTTTCTGACTGTTCATGAAAGACAATATGAATCAGCAAGGTTATTGCTCTATTTCCAAATGTTGGAATTAAGAAAGTTCTTCCCTTGAGAGTAGAATATTTATACACAGTCTTAAAACATCTCTTAAAGTGTCTCTGTGGGGTTATAATTAAAGTTTCCTCTAGTGGTTTTGTGTCTGCTTTTTGGGCAGATCTGAAACAGCAAGATTAAAGAATTTTTCAACTTATGTGTACAGTAGATTACAAATTCAGGCTTTGTCATTAACAACAAAGATCCCCTGTAATGAGTATTAAACGATTACTCGAAGAGTAATAGTAATTACTCATGGTCTGGAAGTCTCTCTCAAAGTGTCTCTGTGGAAGTATGATTGTTTCTCTAAAAGTTTCTTGCCTGCTTCATTAGCCGGTCTGGGGCTCAACAAAAATTAGAAAGTATTTTGGCTTGTGTATGAATTTCCAATTATGGCTCTGACATTAGCCATAGAGAACCCTAATAGTGTAGAGGACCAGAGTATTAATTAGTTACTCAAAGGTAGTAATATTTACTCAGAATCTGGACACTTCCCCTGAAGTGTCTCCTTGGAATAATAATTCACATTTCCTCGGGTGGTTTCTTGCTTGCATCATTTGCAGGTCTGAAGCTCATCAGTGTTCAAGAGTGTTTCAGCTTGTATATAAATTCCAAATAGGGCTTTAGCAAAAACAGTAAAAAACTCCAATAATGTAGAGGGCCTGAGTATTAACCAATTGTTTGGCTAGGGTAGTATCTCAGATTCACACCTTCCGCATCTTTCCACTGCTCTCACCGGCAGTACAACTCCCGGTTAGGCTTAGGGCTTCAGCAGATCAATAGGCACCCCCAGTGCTCGCCCTCAGCATGCGCTCCAAGTGTTCACCCCTACAACTCCTCTGCTTCAGCTTTCGGTACGCTGCTATAGCACCTCCACTTCACCCACCAGCAATATACTGCCTAGTCCAGTTCAGAGGTATGTGACCCCTCTGTGTATGTTAAATTTCTCAGATGTATGGAGCTGCATATAGCCACTATCCTCCAGGAAAAGCAAACAGAGGTGGAGTAGCCAATATTCAGATGTTCTCTTTATTACATGGCAGAGAGTTCTAAGTTACGTCTCCCTTCACAGCAGGACTCCCGCACTAGACCTCCCCGCTAGCCATTTCCTGGGAGGAGCCTAATTCCCCCCAAGATGCTTTTTATTAAACAATCTTAACTTGTATATTGGTGTAGAACTATTGGGATATTGCCATACCAATTTCTTATCTACAGCCACTACTTTACCAGGAAATATTTCAATTTGACTTAAAATATGGGCTTTACACAATTTTTACCACACTATTAATTTTACCTCATGGCTGTCTACTTTTTACAGTCACTACTTTACAAGAGAATATTACAGTTGGATTTATTTCAAAAAGTTTAAATATTTTTATCAGACTGCTAATTTACCTTGTGTCTGTTTTCTTTTTTAATGCCACTACTTGACCAGACAATGCTATGGTCCAGTTTTAGATATAAACTATATAAGCTTACTCCTGGCCACTATTTAGCCTGTTGGCTGTCCTTTTTTTTACAGCCACACCTTTGTCTGAGTATGTTTCAGATTGATTTAATAAAATTTCTATTAAGGTGCTTTAGTTTTTAAATATTCTACTTTGTTCATATGTTGAAAGTCATCCTTATTACCCCTTTTAGTTCTCTGATGTTTTAAGGCCACTACTGCCTGGATTGCTATAGGAAAGTTTCTGTCGAACTAAAATGAATTCCTGTTATATACTGTCCCTTTTTTATTTTTGCTTATATGTATGTTCCCCTGTTGTTCCTCTTCTTTTGAGAGAGCCTGCTATATTGTTGCTAATCTTAATAGATGTTTGGACGTGAATACTGCATCTTTGTATATCCCTAGCCGTTCTGTGGCTACAGATGATATCACTTCTGGAGAAGCCTGCTTCTCCCTCTCGCCATATAGGTACCTTTCTCTGGCTGACCTCCTACTAGGGCCTGGCAGTTTACCAGAAACTCTAGATCAAGATTTTACACTAAAGATGTTGGTGAGTAATGGATTTCAAAACAGCGTCACATAATGCCCAAGGTTTAAATGAGCCAATAAAGCAGGGGATTGCCCTGGGACAATATAATCGGTTAGGAAAAAATATTGCCCTAATCCAAGAAACCCATTTTAAATAAATGCTATTCCGAAATATTGGGGAAAACACTTAATACACAGACATATCATTCCACTGCCCCTGAAAAAAGAGGGGTCTCAATACTAATACATAAGAGTCTAAACTTTCAGCATGTAGAGATAATGATGGTAGATACATCATGTTACACAGCACTATTAATGAAAGAAAAGTGTCATTACTAAATGTATATGCCCCAAACTCCGGGCAAGCAGACTTCTTCCATAGAATCTCAGATTTGCTGACTGACTGGCAACATTCCGCTTGGATCTTGGGACGAGACATGAACTCAGTGTTAAACCCCAAAAAAGATAGATCTAGTACTCCCCTTTCTACCATGACTCTCACTGCTACCATGACTCTCACTGCTGCTCATTTAAGTCATTACTCAGCTCTTCTTAATGACACGCAATCAAGGGATTGTTTTTTATAAAGAATTAGTAGATTACTTCAATCTAAACAGTGGGAGGGAAGTAGATCATGCAGGAGTTTGGGTTGCACACAAAGCAGTGTTAAGAGGTACTTGTATCCAGATAGGTTCTCTCACCAACAAACTAGAGCTATCCCAAATCAAAGAACTTAATTACAAGATTTCAACCCTCCAAAAATTCTCGACATCCGTGAGGTCTTCCAAGATCCAGGTGGAAATACATACACTTAAACAGGACTTGAGTGGGATTCTGAGGAGGAAGGTTGTGACCATTTTACAGCGAACCCAATCTAAGTCTAACAAACCTGACAAAATGTTTGTAAAAAACGTAATCAGCAAAGAGCAAATTCGTTCATCCCAAAATTTAAATTGGAAGATGGTAAGATTATTTACCAACCAGGAGAAATTACGAAAGCATTTGAATCTTATTACGCTAAACTATACTCAGCAACCCCCCAATCGGGTTCGACTAGACATAAAGAACAAATAAATCATTTCCTCTCCACAATAAAAGTCACACAAATTGCTAGCGACTAAATTAATTCCCTGGATGCCCCTATATCCATTGAGGAAGTTAAAAATGTCATTAAAGAAATCAAACCTCATATGGCCCCTGGTCCAGATGGGTTTACCAAATATTACTATAAACATTTTGTGGAAACCCTTTTACATCATCTTCAATCCCTGTTTAACGAATTTCTATCAGTTAAACCCATGAGAGCAGAATATCTAGAAGCTAAAGTGATTGTTATACTTAAAGAGAGCCAACGCCCATCCCAATGTCATAGCTACAGACCCTTACCCTTAATCAGTAGCAATATTAAAATGTATTCCAAAATTACAGCAAACAGATTATGCCATCTGCTACCCCAGTTGATACACCCATACCAAGTGGTGTTTATCCAAGGTAGAGAAGCCCCGGACAACACCAGATAAATCTTAGATCTCATAGATGTCAAGTCAGCAAAAAAGATTCCCATGATGTTGCTCTCACTTGACGCAGAAAAGGCTTTCGATAGGATTGACTGGGCTTAGATGTCTCAGATCCAACAAAAGTTTGGACTGAACGAAGGTATAATGAGAGGCTTTTAAGCACTCCACTCAATTCCGAAAGCACAAGTGGCCTATCAGGGCTTTAGATCTCAGCCTTTTAAAATACTAAGAGGGACTAGACAGGGGTGTCCCCTTTCCCTTCTATGTTTCTCCCAATGCATTGAACCCCTATCCATAGCCTTAAGAGACAGTGAAAATGTAAAGGGGATCTGATTAGCGGACAACAAATACAAACTAATACTATTTGCTGATGACATCATGTTACAATCGCAGAATCATTAACAAGCCTCCTCAACGTGTTTAATATTCTAGAACAATTTAGCAGCATTTCAGGTTTCAAAGTAAACTCCAGAAAAAGTTATTAACATTTTTTTTCTTTTAAATGGGTTCAACAATATATCAAATACCTAGACGTCAATATTCCCAGGCAATCTCATTTGTCATACAATGCAAATTACCCCATGGGTATAAAAATAAATTACATAAAGATATCAACAATTGGTCATAACACAAAATGTCATGGCTTGGAAAGATCCATGCTATACAAATGAACACACTTCCCAAGCTTTTATACCTCTTTCTCACAATACCAGCAGCAATTAACACAAAAAACATACAAATTCTCCAGAGGGCAATCTCCCGCTTTGTCTGGGACCACAAAAAGCTGAGAATAAATAAAACCACCACAATGGCCCCTAAAAGTAAAGGGGTCCTAGCCCTACCAGACTTAGTAGAATAATTTAAAGCTTCCAGATTGACGCAACTGTCCAAGTGGCTCATTAAAGAATACAGTGGATATAAAAAGTCTACACATCCCTGTTAAAATGTCAGGTTTCTGTGCTGTAAAAAAATGAGACAAAGATAAATCATTTCAGAAGTTTTTCCACCTTTAATGTGACCTATAAACTGTACAACTCAATGAAAAAACAAACTGAAATCTTTTAGGTGGAGGGAAGAAAAATAAAAAATAAAAATAATATGGTTGCATAAGTCTGCACACCCTCTTATAACTGGGGATGTAACTGTGTTAAGAATTAAGCAATCACATTCCAAATCGTGTTAAATAGGAGTCAGCATACACCTGCCATCATTTAAAGTGCCTCTGATTAACCCCAAATAAAATTCAGCTGCTCTAGTTGGTCTTTCCTGAAATGTTCTTAGTCGCATCCCACAGCAAAAGCCATGGTCCACAGAGAGCTTCCAAAGCATCAGAGGGATCTCATTGTTAAAAGGTATCAGTCAGGAGAAGGGTACAAAAGAATTTCCAAGGCATTAGATATACCATGGAACACAGTGAAGGCAGTCATCATCAAGTGGAGAAAATATGGCACAACAGTGACATTACCAAGAACTGGAGCTCCCTCCAAAATTGATGAAAAGACGAGAAGAAACCTGGTTTGGGAGGCTACCAAGAGGCCTACAGCAACATTAAAGGAGCTGCAGGAATATCTGGCAAGTACTGGCTGTGTGGTACATGTGACAACAATCTCCCGTATTCTTCATATGTCTGGGCTATGGGGTAGAGTGGCAAGACGAAAGCCTTTTCTTACGAAGAAAAACATCCAAGCCAGGCTACAATTTGCAAAAACACATTTGAAGTCTCCCAAAAGCATGTGGGAAAAGGTGTTATGGTCTGATGAAACCAAGGTTGAACTTTTTGGCCATAATTCCAAAAGATAGGTTTGGCGCAAAAACAACACTGCACATCACCAAAAGAACACCATACCCACAGTGAAGCATGGTGGTGGCAGCATCATGCTTTGGGTCTGTTTTTCTTCAGCTGGAACTGGGGCCTTAGTTAAGATAGAGGGAATTATGAACAATTCCAAATACCAGTCAATATTGGTACAAAACCTTTAGGCTTCTGCTAGAAAGCTGAATATGAAGAGGAACTTCATCTTTCAGCATGACAACAACCCAAAGCATACATCCAAATCAGCAAAGGAATGGCTTCACCAGAAGAAGATTAAAGTTTTGGAATGGCCCAGCCAGAGCCCAGACCTGATTCTGATTTAAAATCTGTGGGGTGATCTGAAGAGGGTTGTGCACAGGAGATGCCCTCGCAATCTGACAGATTTGGAGTGTTTTTGCAAATAAGAGTGGGCAAATCTTGCCAAGTCATAATGTGCCATGCTGATAGACTCATACCCAAAAAGAATGAGTGCTGTAATAAAATCAAAAGGTGCTTCAACAAAGTATTAGTTTAAGGGTGTGCATACTTATGCAACCATATTATTTTATTTTTATATTTTTTCTTCCCTCTACCTAAAAGATTTCAGTTTGTTTTTCAATTGAGTTATACAGTTTATAGGTCACATTAAAGGTGGAAAAAGTTCTGAAATTATTTATCTTTGTTTTATTTTTTTACAACACAGAAACCTGACATTTTAACAGGGGTGTGTAGACTTTTTATATCCACTGTACCTACCTGTGTGGGTAGAAATTGGAAACTGCATCCTTAAGGAACAGAATCTCATAACTAGCCAGATGCTCTGAACTAGCCAGATGCACCATAAACTCAGCCATTCTTCCTAGCAGCATGGCTCATTCCCTATCCCTATGGACTCAAATGAATAAGAGAATAAGAGGAAGTTTCTAGTAGAGACAGGATCATGGCTCACTCCTTTATGGTTACCCCAAAGAGACACTTCATTTAACAGAATTTCCCAGCTAGCATGGTGGATAGATAAAAAATTTGCTATCGCCGCTGACATATTAGGTGTAAATCTGCATTGATCGCCCTCGACTTTTAGCGAACAGAACGATCTACCCCTTAAAGACTGGCTCAATCTACCACAAGTCAATTCAAATATATCCAACATACTAAAAATTAAAAAATCAGCCAGCAAACCCCATTTGAATAATGCTGAATCTATAAATGGTAATAAAAAAAATTCCATCATCTACAATTACCTGTTAGACCAGGCAACACCACCTAAGCTTCACCACCAGACCTCATGGGAAACAGAACTTAACATTACCTTAGATACAAAATTTAACAAACTCCTCCCTTTACATAATCTTGAGAGAGAATTCATACAAAACCATCATGAGATGGTACCTGACCCCTGCTAGAATGAAGGTCTCAAATCTTTCGGTAGATGGCAATTGTTTTAGAGGTTGTAATTCCACCGGTACACTAAGGAACATACTATGGGACTGCCCTAAAATAGCCCACATCTGGTCAGAAACCCATGATACCCTAGAAAAGCTATGGGGACACAGAATACCTTAAAAACAAGAGGAAGCCTTATTAGGTCTCCCTATGACCAGGCCCAACTTCTCTCAAACCAAATCTTTTTAGCAGTCAGGGACACTATTGCTAAAACTTGGAAGATGTCTAATACTGTGTTTGGGGAGGTACTAAAAAAACTTAAATACATACATTCAATGAGCTTGATTTTTGCCAAACTATATGACAATTATAAAAAGTGGGCTTCCTGTTAGGATGTTTGGGAACTACGAGTTGGACAGAAGCATAAAAAAAAAAAAAAAGGTAATACATATACAGACCTCAGGAATGGTATTATATTAAGCTTCCCCTATCCCATCTTCCCCACCCTCTTTTCCTTTCTTTCTCTTTTCTATCTTTCTTTTTTTTTATTTGTAATGGCATAATATGACATATTTAATTGTAATTTATGCAACAAAATTTAAAAAATTGGGAAAAGTAGACACAAGCCATTTCTGATGTCATTTGAATACACTGTATTTTCTTCTTGTACTGTACATCTTACTCAAAAAAAACAAAAAAAAACACTATCAACATATCAATCCCTAGAGTGAGCAATTGGTAACTTATACATTTGCCACAGTTATACATCTAGAAATGATGATACATTGCATATTCATTATATGAAAGCCATGCACTTTATAGAAGAAAAATTATAAGAACGAAGATATAATTAAAAAGTTAAGAAGCAAAGAAGGCATCAGAAGTTTTTGGACCAGAAAATATTATTTTTTTAATCAACCGTATTTAATAAAGAATTTTAATGAGTTGAAATTATAAAAATTATACATTTTCATAGAATAGTTAATTCAGTTTTTGGCATGAACAAAAAAAGTATTAACCACAAAAAGGTATCTTTATTAGTTTTGTCTTTTTGTTCAAAACTGCTTCTTGACTCCAGTTGACAAAATTGCATTATTAAGAAAAATATTAAATACTAGAGACTTGCCTGTCAAAAATGACTGCAATAAAATTTGAAGCCTGGCAATGCTGTTTGCCACACAATGCGATGTTCTGCCCCCTCTGCACACCTTCAGCGCTCATCGCGAGCCACTCTATCCATCTACTTCACCACTCATTACAGGCCTCGGCAACTTGCAACTTGCCATGTGTCTCTTTCCACCACCTCCCCTCGTCCCTTCCCTGTGTCTTTCTCCTCTGTGTCTCTGCAGAATCTTTGAGTGGCTCGCGCTGACTGCCGTTGGTTTTATTTTCAAAGTCCTGCGTGTCTGGCGTCATTGGTGTAAGTGTTACTGTCTTTGCCGTTGTGTATTTTCTAAGTGTTGCATGCCTGGCGTTGTTCGTCTGTGTCCTGCATGCCTGGCGTTGTTGGTGTGTTACTGCCTTTGTGATCATGTATTTTCTAAGTCCCACGTGCCTGGCATTGTCAGTGTAAGTGTTACTGTCCTTGCCGTTGTGTATTTCCTAAGTCCCCATGCCTGTCATTGTTCGCCTGTGTCCCGCGTGCCTGGTGTTGTTGGTGTGTTACTATCTTTCTGTGGTGTATTCTCTAAGTCCTGCATGCCTGTGTAAGTCCTACGTGCCTGGCATTGTTGTTGTAAGTTATGCGTGTCTGGCCTAGCAGAGCCTTGTTTTCAGAATTTTTACGTTTTTTCGGCCCCCATTTTTTTCCTGTTTCAGCGATTTTTGATCGTTAAAAAATACAAATTATGCCTCAAACTTGCAACCTCACTCACCGGGTCCCTGGATCTCCCCCTGTGCTGTGTGTGAGTGTGTAAGTGAATTTGAAGCATATTTGTGAGTTTTTGTCATCTTTTCCAGTTCAGTGGTTCGGTCGTTAAAGTCGTATTTTTTGCGAGCTCGTGCCTCAATGGCTCACCTCGCTTCACGAGGCTCGCTGTTGCTCCGCTACAGGCAGCAAATGGCTCACCTCGCTTCGCGAGGCTTGCAAGAGTGACGTGAACTTGCAGTTTGACAACTATGTGTCCTTTGTCTCTTCTACCCCTCTCCCTCCCCTGTATCTGTTCCCCCATCTCCCTCCCCTGTGTCTGTACGTCCCTTCTCCCTCCCCTGTGTTTCTTCCCCCTCTCCCTCCACTGTGTTGCTTCCCTCCCTCCCCTGTGTTTCTTCCTCCCCCTCTCCCTCGTGGTCCCTTCTCTCTCCCCATGTGTCTCTCCCCTCTCTCCCTCCACTGTGTATTTCCCCCCCTCCCTCTCCTGTGTCTGCGTCTTCTGGTTGGCTACAATCTGATTGACAGTTACATCAGCCAATCAGAAGACGCAAATGCTTGGAGCCAATCAGAATCAAATGTGTTTCCCATTCTGATTGGCTGAAGGCAATAGCACCTTCTGATTGGATTACAAATGACTGACAGGTACGTCAGCAATTTAGAATGGGATATAGGTGTGTATCCCGTTCTGACTGTCTCACACCTTGGTGCCTTCTGATTGGCTGAAATATGATTGACAGCGTTTCCAGCCAATCAGAAGGCGTCATTTCCAATTTTTTTGGGACAAACGATACAAGCCTCATTTGCGATGGGGAGCTCCTCCAGAAAGGAGCTTAATTAGATTTTTTTTTTTTTTTAGCGCAACGTTTTTTTTTTCCATGGGCTCTGTCTTCGAAGACTAGAAGAAGGATGGGGGCATTGCGGAAAGGTAAGTGTAATATTCAGGATGTCTTGTTTTATCTGTTGTGTTTATTTGTTTTAGTAATTGTAGTCTTTATTTTTCTTGTATGGGTGCCGGACCTGCGGCCATGAAGTAAGGGCCTTATGCTAGGGATGCAGGCCAGAAAACCATTGTTGCTGGAGTGGCATTTTGGCAAGGTCAGTGAGCTTATTTACCCTATTGTTTAGTGAGGGGGGTTGTTTTAGGTCAGATTGAGGGATTTTTATTGTATGTATTTAGGGTATTGTATGTAGTTAGGGGTTTTACTGTATGTAGTTAGGGGTATTAATCTGTGTAGTTAGGGGTATTAATGTATGTAGCTAGGGGGATTAATGTATGTAGATAGGGGTATTAATGTATGTAGTTAGGGGTATTAATCTGTGTAGTTAAGGGTATTAATGTATGTAGATAGGGGTATTAATGTATGTAGATAGGGGATTCATGTTTGTAGTTAGGGGTTTTATTGAAGGTAGTTAGGGGGTTAATTGTATGTAGTTAGGGGTGTTACTATATGTATTTATGTGTTCTATTGCATGTCATGTATGTTCTTTTTCTGTACTGTAGTTTTTTTTCAGTAATGTAGGTGTTTTTATTTTTCTGTAATGTAATTTTTTTTATTTTTTCAGTAATGTAGGTTTTTTATTTTTAGTAATGTCTTTTTTTATTTTCTTTAATTAGGTGTTTTTTTATTTTAGGTAATTAATGGGTAATAGGGATTTTATCAGGATATTAGGTGGGTAGTGTAGTTAACAGGGTAGAAGGGGGCTTAATAGTGTAGTGTTTAGACTTTGTGTCATGAGGGTCCTCTGGGGGGGTAATAATGCAGTGTTTATTCATAGTATTATTCTAGGGGGTAATAGTGTAGAGGGGGGTTGATAGTGTAGAGGGGGTTGATAGGGTACAGGGGGGTTAATACTGTAGTGTTCAGACTTTGTGTCATGAGGGTCCAGGAGGACCCTCGTGGCACTTATAGTGTTATTCTCAGGGTTAATAGTGCAGAGGGGGTTGATAGGGTAAAGGGAAGTTGTCACATAAGTGTCTGTATACACCCTTATGGGACTGAGGGGGTTAAGAAATGTCACATAAGGGTCTGTTTAGAGGCTGATGGGCTCTGTATAGAGCTCCATGAGTGATGGGGTTAATTAGGGGCTCATGGGGCTCTGTATAGAGCCCCATGAGTAACGGGGTTAATTTGAGGCTCGTGTTGCTCTGTACAGAGCCCCATGAGTGATGGGTTTAAATAGGGTGGCCCCATGAGTGATGGGGTTAATTAAGGGCTCATCGGTCTTTGTATTATTGTAGTGAGGGTCCTTTAAGGAACTTTAAGGTCCTTTCATGACCCGCAGTGGGAAATGTGAATATTTAAATGCTGCAAGGGTTAATGTAGGAACCCTACTGGGGTCCTGATTGGGACCCCCAGCATTGGGGGGTTACTTTTAGGTGCCGGGGGTACTTAAAGTACCCCCGTGCCTGGCCTTAACTATTTGTGTGCCGCAGGTCATTAAGTACCCGTGGCGGGGAATTTCAATTTTTAAATACTGCAGGGGTCTCGAAGGGGACCCCTGCTTCATTGAGGGTTAATGTGGGGACACTTCAGGGGTCCCAATCGGGACACTCTCATCATGGGGTTAGTGTCGGGACCCTGTGGGGGACCCAATGGGCACCCCCAGCATGGGGGTAGCATGAGGACCCTGTGGGGGACCCGATTGGGACTCCCCCCCTCATCATGGGGGTCATGTGGTGAGCCTGCAGGAGCACTCACAGATTTCATGCCGTCATGATGACAGCCTTCACTTCTATTGGCTGACAGTAAGCAGTAGCTACGGGCTTGCACTAGCAAGCCCAGCTCTGCTTATGTCGGAAACCTGGGTTTCTGATTTCGGATCTTGGGCAGTGAGTCTTGACCTTCGCTATTTGAATAGCCTTGGAAACGAAAGGAAAACGCAGCTCACAAGTCACTCGCTGACATGCGGCAATTGGCGAGTGAGTTGCAAGCTTGCAATTCAATGGGGCTAAAAGTCTTAGTTGTAGCCAAAGATGCAGCAAAATGTATCAGACCCACAGGGAAAGTAGGAAAGCTGGTCCAATAAATGGAGGTAAAATACATATATACACAAAAAAGAAGATACTTTTTGACTGATACTACATCATATGCCTATTGTATGTTGAGTCAATAAATTAGAGTATGAAGTACAAAAAAGGAGGAAGGAGAAATTATCTCTAGAGATAAAATAGATTATTTGAAACAAACATTATTTATTAAAAACAAAAATACCTTAGGTGCCGGAACCACAAATCAAGGAATATCACGCAACTGGTTGCACAGAATATCGATACCAATAGTGAAAACATGTTATTACAATATGTTGTTACCATATGTTGGCAACAACTGAGAGCGACTCCAACAATTCATCAATTATGGATTCTACACCATCTAATATGCCTAAGAAGCTGTGAGCGGCACTCACAATAAATAACAGAATTGTTTATCAGGTTGGATATCTGAGAAATGGAGAAATTACACTACGGAAATACCACTGGACAGCAGACTTTTTTATTGAAGGAAAAGAAACCAAGCATCAGAAAAAAACAACAAACAAATCGGAATATTCCTCAAAAAGCCAAGTGGCACATGAGGAGAAAAGTAGTTTTTCCACAAAGAGAAGAAGGGGATGCAGAGAAAGTGTTAGGATTCAACGCAAATAGGAAAAAAGTCTTGAGACGATAAAAATATTCAACCTTTCAGACAGACAATTCTCTCTATATGAATTAACTCTCCTACATAAAGGCTTATCCTATGCTCCCGATATGGAACCCAATGGGTTTGATCTATTCATTGATACACAAAAATTCATACGGAAAATAACACTAGCAAGACATTTTGTGAAGACAGAAAAAGATCAAAAAGAAAATGTTCCAATAATCATTGATACTGCTAGCGAAGCATCAATCATCAAAGATGTCTCCCTAGATGAAAACAACCTCCGGCTCCTTGATATAATGTATGATCTCAAAGAAGAAGACTCATTTGAATACCTCTCAAAAGAGGATATCAGTATCCACTATTATCTTGAGGACAACATATTTCTACCAACGAGTCCTTCGGTCAAACAAACTACCTTGAAACCAAGATCCATCTTTTTTCCTACCCAATCACAAGGAAATTGCATTGCAGTTTTAAATAAACTGTTGTTGAAAGAATTAGAAAAAATATGCTCAAAAAAAGTATGTAAATGTCAACTCCAATCTAACTAATGCTGAGAAAAAAGCTTTGAAATTGCTACAGGATGATCAAAGTATCATCATACGTCAGGCCGACTAAGGAGGAGGAAGCTTATCTTAAAGAGACATACAACTTGAGCTATGGGCACTCGCTTTTCCCCCAGCTATGCAAACCTTTTCATGGGCTACTGGGATTACACATTAATTTGGAGAAATGACCCATTTGCAAAGAACATTAAGACTTGGAGTAGATACATCAATGATATCATCCTGATATGGGAAGAGGAAGACAAAGTAGAGATCAAAGATTTCCTGACATATGTCAATGCAAATACATTAAATTTAAACTTCACTCTGAACACCGCCAAAACTGAGATTCCTTTTCTGGACGTGAAGCTAAAAGGTGAAGGTTGACAAATAACTACCTCCCTCTACAGGAAGCCTGCCAGTACAAATGGATACCTCCATGCCCGTACTGGGCATAATCCAAATTGGATCAAAAACATCCCCTTTAGGCATTTCCAATGCTTAAAAACCATGAAGGATTATGAACTTTAAAGTGAACTACAATAAATGGGATCTAATAAGAAGACAAATACAAAAATGAGAAAACATCTCAGGTTTCAACACAAAATGAAATTAACAATGAATTATAGATTTTTCACTACTTACAATAAGGGAGCTAATCGAATAAAGAAATGCCTTACTCATCTATGGCCCATTTTAATGGAGGACGAAATGTTAAGAAAAATATTACAAAAAAAAAACGGGTAATTTACAAGAAAAATAAAAAAAATGGAAGACACTTTTAGCTCCTAGTGAGCTCAAAAGACTAAAAAAACAAAAAACTGACCAATATAAAATGAAATGCCTGTAGGTTGCTACAAATGTGTCACCAAGAACTGTATAACATGCAGACATTTAAAAATAAAAGAACAAAAAATTAAGTTGAATTTACCAGCAGAAACAAGAAATTCAAAATAAAACATCTTACTAATGGTAAGTTGGATTTTGTAGTCTATGCAATAACTTGCAAATGTGCCAAACAGTACATTGGATGCACAAAAAGGTCCCTAAGAGGAGGTTCTATGAACATTTAAACAATATTTCTAAAACGTACTTACAAATGGCTTTTCAACCCAAATAATTGAATGTCATCATAAACAAATAGACGTTCCCATCATTCAAGCCACTGACTCAGTTAAGAGAAACTCTATAGGTGGCAATAGGTTATTACAACTCATAAAGGAGACAGAATGGATATCCCAAATTGGCACTACGATACCGGAAGGGTTAAATAAAGACACCGATGTGGCAGCTTTTATCTAATTTCAGATGTCCCTATAGATCGCATCCATAGTTTCTCATTATTATCCCTGGGTTTTTTCCACATCTATATTGCCCATTTGCACATCATCATTACTGGTTACATTACTAGCACCATTACATATGTAGTGATTGTATTTCATCATTACTATTAGAAATACTTAATTTTGTTTCCATGCACTGTTCATGACTATATTGCCCATTTGCTCATCATTATTACTGGTAACATTACTAGCACCTTCAAATATGTATTGTGACAAGGATGGCCATGTAGGACTGTGGTATCTCGAAAGAATCAATAGATAATAGCGTATAGTGCAGCAAACCAGTTTATTAAAGTGCAAAAATAAACTGAAGCAGTATTGCTTCAAGAACTAAAATAAGAATCTACATAAACCGATTGACTGACATACAGAAACACCCTGACTAGCCCTGAGCAGCCTATCTGCTACAGGGGGAAAACAAGACAAAGCACTGTCTTCTGGTAGGAACTCAAGCTCCTTATCAACTCTGTAAGGAGTAGTTCTCGTGATATAGCGCCACCTTGTGGAAGGACACCGGCCCTCACTGCTCTCCGAGTGTCCTTTCTCCTGGGACCCTTATAAAGAGTACACAAGTAATTAAAAATGAGAAAAAGTCACTCATATTAAAACAGTCTTTTTCCCTGAGGGTAACATAAAGGTAACGGTCTTCTGACTTTAAGGTAAATGGAGCATTTATCTCTCTGGAAGCTTCAGTGTGCAGCACAGTGCTCTCAGGTATAGTATCACAGAAGTATCCCACAAGTACTTGAAACAAGGATTTCCTCTCAGTCATCCAGCAATGTTGGTATGGCATAAAAAAGCAACTTACTTAGACTGCGGTCCTCTTTGATTACCACACTTACTGTGTACTCCAGACTCTCTCTCCCTGTCTTTAGGGCTTTGCACAGGCAGCTGCACTTCCTCTGTATTCTGGAGATTATCTCCCTCACTCCGCAGATCCTCAAGCTTCCTGTGTCCTTACGTATTCTTTGCCAGGGGAATCCATACCAGATTGTAGATCCACACAGGAAAGCAAGCAAACCTTTCTCTGTTTGCTGGCTCTAGCACTTCAACTGGGCCTCTTTCAGTAGACTCCACACTCTGCTCTCACTGCTTAGGCCAGAGCCTAATCTGCCCTTCTTTTTCCTGTGTGTGTCTTTTAAAAGGCTTATCACACCTGCAGTTTCAATTAACCCAGCTTCAGGGAGTTAATTCAAAGTTACCTGTGTGAGTTGCACCATCCACCAGTCATGTAAAACTTTCCTCCTCATTGCCGTCAGCATAGAGGCATGACGTTGTGATCGAGCGGCCACTTGTAAATCCATCTTCTCTCCATCCTCACATTTAACGGCATGCACATCTGTCCCCCCACCAGGGCCAACTGCATCAAGGCATTATGCTCTGCCTGGAGGGCCACTCGTGGACTCCCCTTCTCTTTATGTTCAGTTGAGGCAGACAGCCTTGGAAATAAATCTTTATCCCTACACCCTTCTCATCAATTTGGCACCAATGGGACTTTCTTATAACCACTGAAGTTATCGCTATTGCAGCTATCTCATCCACTGTTGTACCATTCTTTGGGTTGCCAAAACAACATTGCCAAAACATCTCGGGTAGGCATCGGCCCACCTGTCTCTCCGAATGCTCTCACCAGGGACCCTTGATAAGTACTCTTCGTACTTCTGTAGGAGAATGCGTTTCTTCATATTGTCCCTTCCCTGTGGATAAATGACAGACAATATAGGTTTCTATGTTTCTTCCGCCTGTTTCATCTTTTCCTTCAGAACCCTTATCTCTCTTTCGCGGCTCTGATTTATCCTCTTTATAACACTACTAGCGACTTGCCCATCAAAAAATGATGGTCAATAAAAATTAAATGTTGTGAAATTTGTTTGCAACGCAAAATGAGTCAGCTACATTTGTCCCTTTTTTTTCTCCTAAAAATAAATACACATTAATTTTTTTTACTTTTTATTTTTTTAACTTTCAACTTATATTTCACAAACATGAAAGTTTGTAAAATGCAACTTGTATATTAAACATTTGTTCAACATTTTGTTAACAATACTAACACTTTTCAACATGTTTCAATGATCTCCGTTCTATTTCCGTGTGGCACAACAGGTAATGTTTGCCTAAAATCTCCTCCTAACAGCATCACCTTTCCACCAAATGGCAACTTATTATTTATCACTTCTTTTAAAAATCTGTCAATACATTGCAATGCATGACATGACATCATTGTTGCCTCGTCTATGATAATTAGTTTAGATAGTTTAAATTTTTTTGCTTGTAAGGAATTCAATCGAATATCTGACACTGATGTTTCCAAAATGGGAACTGGCAGCTTAAATCCACTATGCACAGTTCTACCACCATCTAACAAAAGTGCAGCAATTCAAGTTGTTGCAAAGGGCATTGCTATCTGACCCAGTGATCGAATATAACTCATCAAACAATTGTACAGATAAGTTTTTCCTCATCCATTTGGGCCGTCTAGATAGAAATACCGGTCTTTGACCATTTCATCATCTGTAGCATTTGTGATGGCATGAAATGCTTCTAACTGTAAAGTATTTAAAGTTGCCAGTTTTTCTTGGGTGTTTTGTTTTTGTAGCTCAGTGTCATAATCATCAAAATTTATGTCATCTATAAGTCCTGGATCTGGCAAATTAAAACTTGCACAATTTAATCCATGAGCCAACAATATTTCTTGTATTTCCATCAATGTTTTTAACAGAGCTATTGGTTCTCTGTAACGTTTCAAGAAATCTTCTGACATGTTTAATTTAAATGTTTCCCACAAAGTAAAAGCATCAGGT
The DNA here is from genome assembly GCA_027410445.1 of Discoglossus pictus. Classification (NCBI taxonomy): domain Eukaryota; kingdom Metazoa; phylum Chordata; class Amphibia; order Anura; family Alytidae; genus Discoglossus; species Discoglossus pictus. Next base: position 224,159,622 of record CM050166.1, on the reverse strand, counting down.
ACATTGCAAAATATGCAAATGAATGCAAATTGTTGTCTCATTTGCTTAGGCATTTGACATAGTGCTGCTTCTTCCAGACACCTCTCCCATTCTGTATCATCAGCTTTGAAATTTTGTTGTCTTGCAGCTAATAGGAATGTATCATAAACTATGTCATTCACTGTATGTAAATGCTCAAAACTCTGTGCACCGGGAACATGTAGCAGAAGTAATCTTAAGCTGAAATAAATGTGTGGTATAATTTTATGTGCATCTCTTCTTCGTTGTCGCCATAGACCATTTACAAATACATAGTGATATGGTATCTCTATGTATAAAAATTGTCTGGCCTGCGTATCCTGACAGTTTAATTTAAACCATGCAGGAAGTGTGGTATCTCTGTCTTCACTTTGATAAAATACAGTTCTTTCATTTCCTTGAGTAAAGCAAACCAACTGACTTTGAGGCAAATGTACAGCTAAACGATAGATAGCATGTGACCGATCATGCATCTCAAATTTCAAAAGGCGCCACATTGCTTCAGGAGGACTCACATACCTTGCATCTAAATAATTTGATAGTTCATCATGTAAAATTGGATTTTCGTTTTTATTTGCAGCACCTTGTACAACAACAATAGCTGCGTCATATCCTTTGTATATATATTTATACACATACTTAATTGATTTAAACGAAGTGCAAGCTTCCACATTGATGTGTGCATTGTACTTGATGAGCAAATGTGGATTGTATGGAACGACAAATCTATTATCAACCTTTTGGCCACGGATAATAGCTGTTTGTCCTTGTGTTCTTTTATACAAAGGATATCTATCACAATTTGCATAAGTTTGCATTTGAAACTGTTTTGGAAATTCTTTAGTACATTTTTTATTTTCCATACATGGTGAATTAGGATTCATCTCTCCACATGGGCCATGAATCATTCTATGTGTAAGAATCTCCCAAAGTTTTGTATATTTTTCTTGGTCTGGCAATTGTGCGGAAATTACTGAATCCACTCTCTCTGCAGTGTTCAACTTATCTTTTTCCTGCAGTATTAAAAGTATGTGAGCATGTGGCAATCCTCTTTTTTGAAATTCAATTGTGTAAACAAAAGCCACACATTGTCCAAATAAGTGTGCTTTAGTGATATCATGTATTAATGAATTGAGTTTGATTTTGAATACTCTTGCCACTAAATCTGGTTGGTCAGAAGTAGTTTGTCCCAGATTTAAATTTTCCTTGATCTCTGGCCATTGTGGATTACATGTGAATGTAATAAATAAATCTGGTTTTCCAAATTTTGTGACAATAGCCATGGCATCATTATACTTTTCTCACATATTGCGAGGAGATCCTTGGAAAGTGGATTGCAAAATAATTGCTCTTCCAGCTGGAATGTCTCTGTTGGAAGCTAAATCTGCCACATAATCCATTAATCCACAATACTGTTCTACTCGTAATTTATTTTGTTGAAATTTAATGAAATTTAGATTATTGGCTTCAACTTGTAAATATGAATCAATAATCCATTGTTGAGTGAGTTTGCCTCCATGTAAAATTGGATTAAAACAATCCCGGATAGCAGTTTGTGCCACTTTATATTCCAGCATGGAAATATTAGATCTAATACGAAGTTTAGTATTGGGATAACTTTCCAATTGTAATTTTGGTTCCCATCCAGGTTCCACATTTGGAAAGAAAATGGGATATGTCATTGGATCTAAATTACAGCTTCATATATTGATGTTGATAAATGGTTGTTCTTCATTGCGTGGATATATTCTAATATCCCACTGAAAAGGTGGTTCACCATCTTCATTTTTAAACACCATGGCAACCTCATTTACTGTAGGTAAATTATATCTTCTTTGATCAGTGTTGCGATCTCATTTTAACACCATATTTACTCTTGGTGTAGGCAATTGATGTATTTCAGCATGTTCCTATTGTTCTTTTTCAAGCTGTGCTAATTGTTTGAATGCTTGACTATATGTTTTTTTTTGCATAATTTTATCCAGCTTTTCAAAGACTATACGCAAACACTGTTTATTTTCTGAAAGCGTCATTCTTTGTTCCACAGCTTCCATTGTATCTAAGACATATAACTGTGCAAATGTCCTTTGCTCTCCTTCATGTGGGTGTAAATGTGAAGTTCTGTGGTATATTTGACCTTGAACTCTAAAACAGTAAGGACCATGTCCTGGTACATTTTCTGCTAATGTTGTACCCATTGAAGCAAATGAAATTGCACTGTTATAAGACCATATGTTTTGTTTGAAATTATTATAATTTGGAAATGTTGGATCGCTCATAATGCATTCTAAATAATATGGAAATGGTTGTCTTAGTGGAAGTTTCACCTTTCCTTTCTGACAGCAACTAATGAAATTTCCATCAGTAGGTCTTTCCTTTATAAAATGATAGGCCCGACAAAACTGACAAACCACATTAAGTAACCCACAATAATGAGTATCTACTTGTACTGCAGTAGTAAACACATTGTCATGCATTTCTTGAACATAGATATCAGACCCACTTTCTATATGTACATTTTTTCTTGTGTGTATACATTTAAGTCATTCTGCAAAATAGAATCATTCAACAATGGTTCACAGAGATGTTTTTGTTTACTTTTACATTTCTTGAAAGCCCCAACACACTCACTTGCGGCTTTCTTACTCATCTTTCTTTTATTTAAAAGTCTCTGTCGATCTTCTTCTCGCAAGCGTGGTGAAGTTTCCGGTGTGTGAGCATCTCTCCACCTTTGCTTCCTTTCCCTTGCCAATCTTCCTTTGCGTTCCATTTTGTCTTCTCCATTATCCATTTTAAACTGTAATTGTAAATAGAGATGTAATTATTGTTTGTTTTTTCATTTGTATACTTTTTTTTTTACTTTTTGTACTGTTACATTAAAGTTGATGAATAAACTAATCATGCATTTTAAAATGTTGTACTTTTTTAGTCTGAAATAAATGAATCCATTTTTCAAAGTATTTTATTGACATATATTAAATAGGAAATAGCTGCACATATCTATATTTATATTATTATCCTTCAATTCCATTCATTCTTGATGGAATTCACTCCATACCATCAATTTCTTTTTTTCGCAAGTGTTGTAAGCTTCTTCTTTTTTTTAAATATTATTATTCATTTATTATTGTTTTTTCAACTTTACATAAGTGCATGTTAAAAATTGTTGCCAAGTTATTACTAAATATTATACGTTAATGACTCAATAAGTACTCTCCATTTTCACAAAATATAATATAGCCTTTTTGTATGCATCACTACAAAATGAAATGTTATACCTGTGAAGATGATGTTGATGTTGTTCAAAGGCTGCAAACGTCACGCTGTGTGTTGATTCCCTTGCAGATCCAAAGAAACTGTTAAATCAAATTGAGACTATTTGTAATATTTTTCGTCATCGATATCATTAAATGAACATCAACAGACATATATTTGGCTCAATTAAAAACCTAAAAGCATATTCTGTAATATCTTGCTGTAGTAATATAATTCAAATTCTGTACCTGTCCAAATTATATTTATGATGTTCAATGTGTCCAAACGTCACTGTCTCTGTTCATTCAGCTACAGTTCACTGCAATTATACAAAATAGTAAAATTAATGTATAATATGTTGCTTCCTCTGTATCAATCAATGAGGCTTAACATAGATATTTTTGCATAGATTAAAAACATGAAATAAATATATCAATCAATCAGCATGAACACACATATGTTAGCATAGATTAAAAACATACAATCAATATTCCTGTTAGTCTTTAAATAAGACTCAATTAATGTGTATTAATCTTAAATTAATGTCTGACTAAATATAACGTCAAGACATAAGCATGAGTCTATTCCCTTTTTTTTTTGTTTGAGGGGTAATTTAAAATGAGTATGTTACAACAGAATTATTTCAATAATGTACATTACTACTGAAATAAGAATCAATTAATGTTCATTAATATTAAAGTAATGTCTGACTAAATCTAACGTCAAGATGTAAGCATGAGTATATATATTTTTGGGGGTTTATTTTATACTAAATATATAAGAACTGAATTATTAAACTAATGTACATTAATAATTAATTAATCAATGTGTTCCTTTTTTTATGCACATTCCTAAACGTTAACGTATTTTGATATTAATGATTATTAATAATTAATTAATTAAATAAAGTACATTATGAATGTTATTTACAATTCTTTCACACAGGTAATCAAGATATATAACAAATGAATTTTTAAATTAATGTACATTAATAATTAATTAATCAATGTGTTGCTTTTTTATTCACATTCTTAAATGTTAACTAATTTAGATATTAATGATTAATTAATTAATTAATTAATGTACATTATGAATGTTATTGACAATTCTTTAACACAGGTTAGCACAATATAATTTTTCTATTAATTAAATTTACTAATTTTTTTTTATTTATTTATTAAGTAAGTAATAATTTACTAATTAATAATTATAAATGATATTTACCTTTTTTAATGTAATATTGTTGAAGCAGTATCCTGAAGAGCTAACAATCTCTTGAGATTTTCCGGCATCAGAAAATGTCCAGTCAGACTGTCATCACCTGAGGAGAAAGTGTCAGTTATGTGTCAAGTGTGCCCTATATATAGGCTTTGTGCGTGAGACAAATGCATTCTTTTAGGTGGGAAATGCGCTGTTCCGCGAGCCAAATGCGTTGTTTTAGTCGGGAAATATGAAGTGCCGCAAGACAAAGGCGGGAAATCTGTGTTAATGCGTAAATGTGTAATTGCGTTACGTAAAATGTACTTGCTACTGCCTTTTTTACTCATTGTGCGGTTATTGCGCATCCTTTGTCTCGTTGTTTTTCGAGCACATACATCTGTGGCTGTGTTTTACGCAGTTCGTAGTAGTATAGCCTCGTTTTCATTTTTTCCGCGCCCATTTTTTTCTCGCTTAGCCGATTTTTGATCTTTCTAACTCGTCTAAATCAATATAAATTGGAGTTCCACCTCACTCCCAGACATCCTACCTGGTTCCCCATGCTGTAAGTGACCTTTTTGTTATTTTTTTGTGTGTATTTAGTGTTTTTTTTATTGTTTTGGTTCCGCCGCTTATCTCTTAATTTTTTTAAGGTTGTATTTTTTTTTTCTAAGTCCCGCGTCTTGTGTAAAAAAGTGCTACGGATTAACGGCTCGCCTCGTTTTTCAGGTCGTATTTTTTTTCTAAGTCCTGCGTCTTGTGTAAAAATCTGCTACGGATTAACGGCTCGCCTTCAATGAGCGCCTGCGGCGCTCATTGCCAAAGTGCTACGATTTAACGGCTCGCCTCGCTATGCGAGACTTGCCTGCAATGAGCGACAAAAACTGCTACGGATTAACGGCTCGCCTCACTACGCGAGGCTCGCCTGCAATGAGCGCCTGCGGCGCTCATTGCCAAAGTGCTACAGTTTAACTGCTCGCCTCGCGCATTAGCGCCTGCGGCGCTCATCGCTAAGTCGTACGATCGGCAAAGTAGTACGGTTTAACGACTCGCCACGCTGCGCGAGGTTCACCGGGCAATGAGCACCTGCGGCGCTCATCTCTAAGTCGTACGCACCACGCAACACAGCGTGACGACGAATCGTAGTTGGACAATTATAATATGTGATTCATTATGCTGATTCACTCTCTGGTTTGGATTCTTCCTGCAAGTTCATGGCTAGATGGCATCTCTTTGTCTGTGCCAAGTCACTTCGGAATTATTTAGTCCTCATCTGCAGTCCGGGAGCCTGGGATTGGAGTTGCCTCAATTCCGCTGGTTCAAATTTGGCTTTCTTTTGCTCCTTCAATCCTTCTATTAAACATTCTTCTTTTCCAGAATTTTATATGCAGCTTTCTCAGTTCTTCTTCTGGCCTTTTCTAATACTTTAGCATCAGTCTGGTTTTGCTTTCGCTCTTCACTCCTGGACCTCCACTTCACCATCTTCTGTAACCCTGCTGATGGCCTTCTCCATCTTATGAGTATTGACTTCCCTTTCATCACCTTGGTCATCATTACCTTCTCTATGGAACCATAACTTGGGTGGTTTCTCTTCCCACTACCCTTCACTACTGACTCCATTACTCTGTAGTCTGTCCTGAGTCAGTGATTTGTAAGGATAGATAAATTGTCTCTCTCTCTTCCAGGTGCTCCAATCGTCTGGCTGATTCTCACCAAGTTGTATCAGATTCACATGGCCATTTTGCTTCTGTTCTGATACAGGATCCTTCGTAGACTCCACAAGCATGTCTTCTCTCAGGGTAGCTTCTAGCTCTTGGACTTGCACCTCCTTGTTCTCACTGCTCACAGCAGGTATCCTGTGTTCCACTGTGCTTTCAATCCTGCAAGGTCTGTGACTCTCTATCTCTGCCAGGATAAATCCCTCATACTTTTGATCTTGCTGGAACATCTTTAGGAGTACAGCAACTTCAGGCTTACACTCAACCCATAGGCCAGTACACATCTTAGAAGCATTAAGAATTTTCGGTTTCTCAAGAAAGCTTGTGTTTTCAGCATACTCAGCTTTCACCCATAATTCATCTTCTTTTAAATGTTTCTCTTCATGTTTTTTCAGTTGTTCTGCTTGTTTTGTCTCCAATGCTTCCAGCTTTCCATCTTTCTTTACTTATTTCAGCTGTATTTTCTCCCATTTTGCTTGTAAATGCAGTTCACTCTGCTGACAGTGAATTTCTGGCTGTATAGTCAACTGAAGAATTATCTCTCTCTTTTTCTTCAGGACCTCCCTGATATCTCTTGCAGCATATGAACTTTCTTTGGACATAGCTCTGTGTTCAACACAGCATCTTGAATATATTGGTCCTAAAGATCAGGGTTGGTCTCTTCTGGACCTGCTATTGTGGAGTATGCATCAGCAACTTCTTCGCTATCAGAGATGTTTTACTCTCTGCCTTTTGTAGCTGAGAGTGTAGATCATCTACTTGGCTGTGCCATGTTTGTTTTTCCTGCTCCCAGTAGAGACACTCCACCTCTAACAGGATCCTTCATAGACTCCACAAGCATGTCTTCTCTCAGGGTAGCTTCTAGCTCTTGGACTTGCACCTCCTTTTTCTCACTGCTCACAGCAGGTATCCTGTGTTCCACTGTGCTTTCAATCCTGCAAGTTCTGTGACTCTCTATCTCTGCCAGGATAAATGCCTCGTACTTTTGATCTTGCTGGAACATCTTTAGGAGTACAACAACTTCAGGCTTACACTTAACCCATTGGCCAATACACATCTTAGAAGCCTTAAGAATTTTCGGTTTCTCAAGAAAGCTTGTGTTTTCAGCATACTCAGCTTTCACCCATAATTCATCTTCTTTTAAATTCTTCTCTTCATGTTTTCTCGGTTGTTCTGATTGTTTTATCTCCAATGCTTCCAGCTTTCCATCTTTCTTTACTTCTTTCAGCTGTATTTTCTCCCCTTTTGCTTGTAAATGCAGTTCACTCTGCTGACAGTGAATTTCTGGCTGTATAGTAAACTGAAGAATTATCTCTCATTTTTTCTTCAGGACCTCCCTGATATCTCTGGCAGCTCATTCACTATGCCATGCATATGAACTTTCTTTGGACATAGCTCTGTGTTCAACACAGCATCTTATATATATATATTGGTCCTGAAGATCAGGGTTGGTCTCTTCTGGACATGCTATTGTGGAGTATGCATCAGCAACTTCTTCGCTATCAGAGCTGTTTTACTCTCTGCCTTTTGTAGCTGAGAGTGTAGATCATCTACTTGGCTGTGCCATGTTTGTTTTTCCTGCTCCCAGTAGAGACACTCCTCCTCTAACATGCATTCTATCCTCTTTTGTGCATCTTGTGATTTCTTTGTTTGCTCCTCAGGCTTCTCTGGTACCTCCCTCTTAGAGATATCGCTCATCCTCTGAGGTAAATGATTAGGGAGTAAATGTTGCTTTAGCTCTTTGCCACTGGGCAGCAGCTTCTGCATAACTTTCTCATTCATGTTATACTTGGGCAAGCTCTTTCTCTGCTCCCAAATAGACATCTGTGTCTTCTTCCTAGAGGACACTCTGTTGTCTTCAAGTGCAGGCTTCCTTCTCCATTCAGGAATATAATCTGGCATTGTCCTGATACCCTTCATTTTAATAGCAACTTGTCTGTCTTCCATTGTTGTCTCTTCCAGTCCCACTGGGATAGAGTTCATCTATACGTCTTGCTTTATTGGTTTCCCATCTTGGCTCTCCTTATCCATAATATTTGGTTTTATTTCCATCTGAGACAGAGCTCTCCCGGGGTACTTTACATTCTTTTTAGGACACATCTCCATATTCTGCTTCTCATGACCTCTCAAAGTTGGTGACTCCACTATCACCACTTCAGTCTCTAGACTCTTTTCTTTCACTTTAGTAAGGTTTCCAGTGTCTTCACCATATTTAGCACATTCTTCCTTTCTTCCCCTGGCTATATTCATCCACTTGATCTCTCCTTTAGCAAGCATTTTCTTTCTCTTACATCGCTCTCCACCTCAGGCTTTCTCAGCAATCTCTTTGGTGCTCTCTGTGGTCTCTTTGGCACTTTCTGCAGTCTCTTTGGCGCTCTCTGCAGTCTCTTTGGCACTCTCTGCAGTCTCTTTCTTGGTGGCTTTTTGCCCTTTCTCTGCCATCCACCAGATCTGTAACTCCTGATTAACTTCTTTATCAGGTTCCATACGCAATCCCTCATCAGGGAAACTATATTCTGAACTGGGGAAAATAGTCATGCCTCTGGGGTAGCGATAAGCATGCCTCTCAAATTATTCCATTGACAGGTTTCTCTGTACTCTGCACATGATCTCTTCTTTCAACCTACAATAAGTTGTTTGCTTCAGGCAAAACACTGTATATTCTCTGAGCTTCTCCACATAGATAGGGACCAAGGACTATGGCACAATCCGTGTAAGGCCAACCTTCCCTAGTGGCAATCTGCTAAAAATTCAGGAGGTATGTTACAACATCATCCTTTCTGGTCATTTTCTTTAAGAAGCGATTTAAATTAACAATTCCACTTGAGATTGAAGCCACAGTGTTACTTTCAGCGATCAGCGGCTGTAGAAGTAATTTCTGTGTTTCTCTCAGCTGGACTCTACTTCCATTTGTCTCTTCCATTTCTCTGTGGCCTCTCTTGATCTTGCAGCAGCCTCTCCCAAACCTTTATCTTCCTCTTTTGCGGCTTGGACTCTGCAATCATCTCTCTCTTCTCTTGCTGGCTCTGACCACACTTAGCAGCCAGTACTCATTTCTGCCTGCTGCATGTTTATTATTCACTGTGCTGCAATAGCTTGTAATAAGGCTTTTAATGACTTCTCCATCTTCAGGGGTGTGGGCTGTCTTCTTAAACTCAGACACCTTATATCCCACTTCTGACACCAGTGTGACAAGGATGGCAGTGTAGGACTGTGGTATATCAAAATAATCAATAAAAATAGCTTATTGTGCAGCAAACCAGTTTAATAAAGTGCAAAAATAAACTGAAGCAGTAACTCTGGTTAAAAAACAAAAATAAAAATCTACATAAACGGACTGACATACAGGAACACTCTGACTAGCCCTGAGCAGCTTATCTGCTACGGGGGAAACAAGACACAGTACTGTCTTCTGGTAGGAACTCAAACTCCTTATCAGCTCTGTATGGAGTAGTTCCCGTGATATAGCGACCCCTTGTGGAAGGACACCGGCCCTCCCTGCTCTCTAAGTGCCCGTCCCCCAGGGACCCTTATAAAGAGTACACAGTTACTCAAAATGAGAAAAAGTAATTCTTATATTAACACAGTCCTTTTCCCTGGGGGTAACGTGAAGGTAATGGTCTTCTGACCTTAAGGTAAACTGAGAGTCTGTCTCTATGGAAGCTTCAGTAGTATAAGCTTCAGTATGCAGTACAGTGCTCTCAGGTATAATATCACAGCAGAATCCAACAGGTACTTGAAACAATGATTTCCTCTCAGTCCCCAAGCAGAGTTGGTATGGCATAAAACAGCAATTTACTAGGACTGCGGTCCTCTTTGATTACCACACATACTGTGTACTCCAGACTCTCTCTCCCTGTCTTAAGGGCTTCACTCAAAGTTACCTGGAGCTGATTTCCTCAATACTGTGTGAGTTGCACCATCCACCAGGGGGCAGTACACCACAGTATGTATTTCATTTTTACTATTCAGCACCACTTCATTTTGTTGCTATGCATTATACGTGACATCTGATGTACATGATTTTTGTTATTAGACATTGCTGTTCTACAACATTTATTTCCACATATGTATACCTTTTTTTTTATATGTCATTCACCCATTACCCATTTCTATATGCTGGAGTGACAGTTTTTTGCTTTTTCACTCCTTAAATAGTCTGGATTTCACTCCATAGCAGCATATACTTATGTGTATACCCAGACACATGTATTATTTTTGGTTTAGATTTTGTGTGTCTTCTTAAGATAACATTGAGAAAGCTCCACGATATTGTGAGTGAAACGCTTTTATATGTTGTTGTTATTATTATACTACTAGAATATTGCCCGTCACAAAATGATGGCAATGAAATTGTAAGTGAGCTAATGCTGTTTGGTGTATGGTAAACAAATAAATAATACATTAATAAAGGAATATACTTTACTTATTTGGAAGTAATATATGCAGGAAGCATTGTGTTGAAGAGCTGGCAATCTGTTTTCATGTTGCTGTAGCATACAGTGTGTGTTTTCCCTGCTGTGGAGCTGCTGTGTAAATGTCAGCAATGTGTGCAGTGTGTAGTGTAAATAGTGTGAGTGCGCAAGGGAAATCCGTTAGGGTAGCTGTGTACTTCCGCATTCAGGAAGTTAGTGTTGTAAAAGGGCGGCTAATGTGTGGTACGCAGCTGTGGCTGCTTTTGCGTCCATGTTCCTGGACCTCGTCCGGCTTTTTTGGAAAGTCTGTATGTGTTTCGTGGTGTAGCCTTGTTTTCGTTTTTTTCGGTGGCCATTTTTTCTCTCGCTTAGGTTTTTTTTCGTGTCTCTAAACTCTGGAATTTGGACTTAAATGGAGGTGTAGCTTCACTTGCAGAGGTCCTGGGTGCCCCCCCCCCCCTTGCTGTGGGTATGTTTTTTATGTTTTTTTATGTGTATTTATTGTGTTTATAATGTTTTCAGGTTTGCGCGGGTCAACCGTTAAAGTCATATTTTTGTATTTAAGGTTGTAATGTTTTTTTTTTTCTAAGTCCTCCGTCTCGTATTTGTTTGTCGTAAGTCCGTAAATGTTGCGAGGTCCGCAGTTACTGGCAAGGAGCACCTTCGGAGCTCTATGCCAGCAACTGCGGCCCTCACTTTGCAAGGGACGCAGGCTCGCTATGCGAGCCCGGAGCGTTAGTTTATATTAGTATATATGTATCTCAGGAGCACTTTTGACTTAGTTATTTTTATATGCAAATTACCCTTGGGGTTTAGTCTCCCTAAGGGTAATAGGGGACTCCAGATGTGGACCCCTTGCTCACTGTGCCTTAGGGAGTTCAGCTGCACCTCACTTACAAGGCCCATAAAGGCCTAAACACTTCTGGGGTTTGCTGTTTTTCCTGTTCAGGGTAGAATTGCCTGGTATTTCGTGCCTGGGTCACTCTTTTGAGTGAGACCAGACTGATATACTTCAGGATATTTCTCCCTGTGAAGGGCACAAGTGAGCTAAAAGAGGTGCTCTCAGAGTGGATTATCATGTCCATAGAACTAACCTATTAAGGTTAGTTCGTTCTCTCATGAACACTTCTGACTTAGTTATTTCGTATATGCATATGACCCTTGGGGGTTTAGTCTCCCTAAGGGTAATTGGGGACTCCAGACGTGGACCCCTTGCTCACTGTGCCTTAGGGAGTTCAGCTGCACCTCACTGACGAGGCCCTTAAAGGTCGAAACGCGTCTGGGGTTTGCTGTTTCTCCTGTTCAGGGTAGAATTGCCTGGTATTTCCGGGCTGGGTCACTCTTTTGAGTAAGACCAGACTGATATACTACAGGATATTTCTCCCTGTGAAGGGCAGAAGTGAGCCAAAAGAGGTGCTCTCAGAGTGGATTATCATGTCCATAGAACTAACCTATTAAGGTTAGTTCGTTCTCTCTTGAGCACTTCTGACTTAGTTATTTTGTATATAGGTATTTCGCCTCCATTTATCAGTCCAGCATTCCTCATTCTTTCCTTCATTCCCTGTGGGTCTGATACATTTGGTCCCCTCTCCTTTTGCCATCAGAGATTTACCTAGCCTTTTTGGTGCATTTTTGGCTACAATAAAGACTTGTATCCAGTCTGCTTGGCCTACCTTCTGACTCTTGGAGATACCATCCGTAAGGACATCCCCATTTATATATCTCATTCTTATGAGGGTGCAAAATGTGAGAGCATTACCTTATGTGACTTGTTTTAGTTGTGTTATGAAATAATCTTTTATTGCACTATTTGGTGGTGTGCGCTTCTCCCCCCCCCCCCCCCTTTTTTTTTCTCAAGACAAAAATATTATTTTTATTTATTTTAAACTGCATACAGTTTTTTATAGTCTTGGCCCAACAAACAATTACATTACCTGTACAAGCATTATAGTGATCATTCAATGTATATATCATACAACATAGACTTGAGTGCTACCTAAAAGAGTTAGAAATATTTTTTCAAGAATGTAAATGTCCCTTTTTAACCATTTCAAATGTTCAGAGGTATGCTAAAAGCTGCATTACCTCATTGCATTAATTCTAATAATTCAGCAATGGTAGGCTAATTTGGTACTTTTTTCTTTGAGCAGTAAAGAAACAATTTAGCTTCCTTTTCACATATTATTTGAAAGTGTTGATATACCTACAGTATATCAATGTGTTTGTTATATCCAAGATTCACTACACGTCAGTGAGGCATAATATTATTTTCTTATTATGTGTAGACTTTGACTCGTGACTACTTTTCTTCCTACTTTGCTATCCTCACCTAACCTTTCAGTTTCCTTGTTAAGAAAAACAACACTCCTGTTTCACAGCAGAAATCTTTATTTATTTTCTTGTGGCATATTTCACACATAACAACTACTAGTGAATGTTCCATACAACTTGAGGTAAGTCAATAATTCTTGTGATTTCATACTTCAAGGTGAATCAGTCCATTTCAGTTACAAGCAAGAAAAATGCTACATGCTGCTGGTATATAACATATTGTTAAATAATTGCATTGTGTTAGAGCAGGATTTCATCCACTGCAAGGAACAGCGCTACCCTGGGGTGAAACCTTTATCCACCTTCCTCAGGCACCTTTCTCCTCTTGTCTCTGATATCCGGGAGACAGAATAATACACACAAGGTAGCATCATATTGTCTCACTATATTAAATGTTTCACAGTAGAAAATATAGGGTTTTGCCCACCCAACATTTGCATTATTATCAGAGGTACATACTGACTTTACATGGTCCGTTATGCAAGGTCAACAATTACAGGTCATGGTTGGTTTTGACCAGTAACAAGTATTTGCCAACTGTACATACATTTTGTGATATATAAGGAGAGGTTAAATAGGCAGAAAACAGAACTATTAATCCCATGTGGATACGTTAGATAAGGAATTTACAAGGACCTGCTGACACAATAAAAACTGGCTTTATGCAGCCTTGTGGTCACTAGTTTAATAAGGCAAAGGTCAAGTAAAATGTTAACTCTTTCATCGCTCCTCAAAAAATTGTTTTCTGTAAATTTAAATGTTCCTGATACAAATATACAAAATATAATTTTCTACTCTCCATTATAAAATTATTTACTAAATAAGCATCACTTTTGGTTTTGTGGAAAACAGCATATGTTGTATTTTTTTTTTTTCTTCAAGTAGTTTCAGTGAACAGTTTTGCTTTTCTCAAAATTCAATAATTGGGGAATTCAAACTGGTATAATTGGCATCAGAATGTATACATTTTTCTTGCATACATAGGGGTACTTTACCTGTGATAGCCCCTATTAACCCACAATACAGCTTCTCAGCTCACTGTGCAATTTCCTAAAGTCCCTTCTCCCCTGTAATATGTAGCTCATATGTAGCTCATTGTTATCCTGAAATCCTGTGTTTATTGAGGCATGTTGTGTGTGTGTAACACGCATGACATTGCAAAAACATAAGTTCTCTGAATTTACTAAACACTCATCCAACTTTAAACTACCTGAATATCAACCCACAATAGCAGTATGTTTTATATATAAATAAAATTGCATTACCAATATTCAGCTATTAATGTACACCATTTACTTCTAGATATTATATTTAGTAGCTTATGTTGCATATTAATGGCTAAATATTAGCTGTAAAAATGTTTTAATATAAAATAACCTGCTGGCCTGTAGTTGAAACCAGGGGCGGCTGGTGCATAGGGGCAAAGGGGCAGGCGCCCCCCAAAAATGATGAATTACTTTTACAATGTATTTTAAATTTATATAGATAATACAATTTAATTATATCTGTATATCAGCTTTCATGTCTTCTTTCACATGATTTTGTTAAAAAATATGTATCTATCACTTTAAATTAACCCTTTGTGTGATTTCCCCCTTGCCTGGTCATGTCTCTCCCTAGTGCTATTATAGTACAGTGTGTGAGCGTTGAGCTCTAACGCTCCACTTCAGTGTGTACAAATTCAGTGTTCGATTAAATGTATACATTTTACTGACTGGCAGCTTCCAGCATCAACCAATCAGTGCTAGAGGCTGCCTGGTTGCTAAGAACATCCCCTCTGTCCGTGTCCTCTGTGCACCCACAAGCCTATGGAGGCTTAATGTTAGATATGACATCAGGAAGGCTAAAAAAGCCCATGATTACAGACCCTTCCCACTCTTTTCCCGCTTTTTTGCCCGACCCTGATCTAACCGACCTCAAAGTAAGATTGCACAACACTGCCCTTCCCAAGCCCCCTAGTTTTAACAAACCCAGGGCCCCCCACTACTGCCCCCATCGAGCCCCTCTGGCCCTCTGATGCCCTAAATTGCCCCCATTTACTCCCCAATGCATCCTCTTGCCTTCTGATGCCCCCCATCTGCCTCATCCTGCCCGACACTGCCCCCATCTAGGCCCCACTACCCCCTCCTTCCCTCTGATGCCCCATCTACACCCTCCTGCCCTCTGAAGCCCCCATCTACCCCCACCTGCCCTCTCATGCCCCCATCTAGACCTTGCTATCCCCTCCTGCCCTCTGAGGTCCCCATCTACCTCCTCCTGCTCTCTGATGCCCCATCTACCCCTTCCTGCCCTACACTGCCCTCTTCTACCCCTTACTGCCCTACAATGCCCACATCTAGGCCCTGCTACCCACCCCTGCCCTTTGGTGCCCCTATCTACCCCCTCTTGCCCTCTGATGCCCCATCTACCCCCTTCTGCCCTACACTGCCCCAGCTAGGCCCTGCTACCCCCTCCTGCCCTCTGATGCCCCCATCTATCTCCTTCTGCACTCTGATGCTCCATCTACCCCCTCCTGCCCTACACTGCCCTCTACCCCCTTCTGCCCTACACTGCACCATCTATACCCTGCTACCCCCTCCTGCCCACTAATACCCCCATCTACCCCCTCTTTGCCCTACACTGCCCTCATCTGGGCCCCGCTCCCCCCTCCTGCCCTACACTGCCCCATCTAGGCCCGCTATCCCCTCCTGCCCTACACTGCCCCCATCTTGGCCCCGCTACCCCCTCCTGTCCTATACTGTCTCCATCTAGGCCCTGATGCCCCCTCTTGCCCTACACTGCCCCCATATAGGCCCTGCTACCCCCTCTTGCCCTACAATGCCCCATCTAGCCCCTCCTTGCCCTCTGATGCCCCCATCTACCCCCTCCTGCCCTCTGAAGCCACCATCTACCCCCACCTGCCCTCTCATGCCCCCATCTGTGCCCTGCTACCCCTTCTTGCCCTACATATCTCTCCATCTACCCCCTCCTGCCCTCTGATGCCCCATCTACCCCCTCCTGCTCTCTGAAGCCCCATCTACCCCCATCTGCCCGCTGATGCCCCCATCTCGGCCCCACTACTCCCTCCGGCCCTCTGATACCCCTATCGACCCCCTACTGCCATCTGATGCCTCATCGACCTCCTCCTGCCCTACACTGGCCTCTTCTACTGCCTATTGCCCTACAATGCCCCCATCTATGACCCCGCTACCCCCTCCTGTCCTCTGATGCCCCCATCTACACCCTCCTGCCCTACACTGCCCCATCTAGATCCTGCTATCCCCTCCTGCCTCTGATGCCCCAGCTACCTCCTCCTGCCCTCTGATACCCCCATCTACCTCCTCCTTGCCCTACACTGCCCCATCTAGGCCCCGTTCCCCCTCCTGCCCTACACTGCCCCCATCTAGGCCTGCTACCCCCTCCTGCCCTACACTGCCCCCATTCAGGCACCCTCTATCCCCTCCTGCCCTACATGGCACCATCTAGGCCCTGATGCCCTCTCTTGCCCTACACTGCCCCCATCTAGGCCTGGCTACCCCCTCCTGCCCTCTGATGCCCCATCTATGCCCCACTACCCCCTCCTGCCCTACACTGCCCCATCTAGGCCCCGCTACACCCTCCTGCCCTACACTGCCCCATCTATGCCCCGCTACCCCCCTCTTGCCCTACTCTGCCTCCATCTAGGCCCCACTACCCCCTCCTTGCCCTACTCTGCCTCATCTAGGCCCCTTTACCCCCTCCTGCCCTACACTGCCCCCATCTAGGTTCTGCTACCCCCTCCTTGCCCTACACTGCCCCCATCTGTGCCCTGCTACCCCCTCCTGCCCTACACTGCCCCCATCTAGGCCCCTTCTTGCCCTACACTGCCCTCTTCTACCAGCTTCTGCCCTACACTGCCCCCATCTAGGCCCCGTTCCCCCTCCTGCCCTATGCTGCCCCCATCTCGGCCTGCTACTACCTCCTGCCCAACACTGCCCCCATCTAGGCCCCCTCTATCCCCTCCTGCCCTACACTGCCCCATCTAGGCCCTGATGCCCCCTCTTGCCCTACACTACCCCCATCTAGGCCCTGCTACCCCCTCCTGCCGTCTGATGCCCCCATCTACACCCCTCTACCCCCTCCTGCCATACACTGCCCCATCTAGGCCCCGCTACACCCTCCTGCCCTACACTGCCCCATCTATGCCCCGCTACCCCCTCTTGCCCTACTCTGCCTCCATCCAGGCCCCGCTACCCCCTCCTTGCCCTACACTGCCCCATCTAGGCCCCTCTACCCCCTCCTGCCATACACTGCCTCCATCTAGGCCCTGCTACCCCCTCCTGCCGTCTGATGCCCCCATCTACACCCCTCTACCCCCTCCTGCCATACACTGCCCCATCTAGGCCCCGCTACACCCTCCTGCCCTACACTGCCCCATCTATGCCCCACTACCCCCTATTGCCCTACTCTGCCTCCTGCTAGGCCCCGCTACCACCCTCCTTGCCCTACACTGCCCCATCTAGGCCCCTCTACCCCCTCCTGCCCTACACTGCCCCCATCTAGGTTCTGTTACCCCCTCCTTGCCCTACACTGCCCCCATCTGTGCCCTGCTACCCCCTCCTGCCCTACACTGCCACCATCTAGGCACTGATGTCCTATCCTGCCCTACACTGCCCCCATCTAGGCCTTGCTACCCACTCCTGCCCTACACTGTCCCCATTTATGTACGCTACCCCCTCTACTACCCTCTACTCCCCGTCTACTCTTCCCCCTCTCCCTCCCATGTGTCTCGACCCCTCTTCCCCCCTCCCCCTTCCTCCCTTTCTCCCCTTGTCTTCCTCCTCCATTTCCCTTTATCTTCCTCCTCCCCCCTCTCCCTCCCCTCTTCCCCCCTACTATCCCCCTTATGTTCCTTCTATAATATTTCCTCTTATCCCCATCCTCCCTTTTCCCCTCTCCCTACAATGACCCCCCTCCCTACAATGAACCCACTCTCCCTATAATGACCCCCCCCTCTCCCTACCATGACCCTCCCCTCTCTTACCTTGATCTGCTGGGCTCCTGGTGTTCTGTCCCCGGCAGCGCGTCTTCTAGGTGTGTTCATGAAGCGACATATGCAAATTACATGACTTTACAGGCACGTCACGTCATTAGCATATCCCGGTTCCGGACAGTGGAGAAAGCAGCAGGAGCCCATCAGGTAAGAGAGGGGAAAGAGGGGTTGTTGGAGGGAGAGGGGGGTCTTGGGAGAGGGGGAAAGGAAGGATGCCCTACACTACCCCCATCTAGGCCCAGCTACCCCCTCCTTGCCCTACACTGTCCCCATCTGCCACCTCCTGCCCTACACTGCCGCCATCTAGGCCCCACTGCCCCCTCCTGCTTTACACTGCCCCCATTTTGGCCCCTCCTGCACTACACTGCCCCCATCTAGGCCCCACTACCCCCTCTTACCCTACTCTGCCTCTATCTAGGCCCCGCTACCCCCTCCTTGCCCTACACTGTCCCCATCTAGGCCCCTCTACCCCCTCCTGCCCAACACTGCCCCATCTAGGTTCTGCTACCCCCTCCTTGCCCTACACTGCCCCTATCTGTGCCCTGCTGCCCTACACTGCCCCCATCTAGGCCCCACTACCCCCTCTTACCCTACTCTGCCTCTATCTAGGCCCCGCTACCCCCTCCTTGCCCTACACTGCCCCCATCTAGGCCCAGCTACCCCCTCCTTGCCCTACACTGCCCCCATCTACCACCTCCTGCCCTACACTGCCCCCATCTAGGCCCCACTGCCCCCTCCTGCCCTACAATGCCCCCATTTAGGCCACTCTACCCCCTCCTGCCCTACACTGCCCCCATCTAGGCCCCGCTACCCCCTCCTGCCCTACACTGCCCCCATCTAGGTCCTGATGACCCCTCCTGCCCTACACTGCCCCATCTAGGCCCTGCTACTCCCTCCTGCCCTACACTGCACCATGTAGGCCGTGATGCCCCCTCTGCCTTACACTGCCCCCATCAAGGCCCCACTACCCGCTTCTGCCCTACACTGCCCCCATCTAGGCACCACTACCCCCTCTACTACCATCTACTCCCCATTTACTCTCCCCCCTCTTGCTCCCCTGTGTTTCTCCTCCCTCTTCCCCCTCCCCCCTTTTACCTGTCCCCCATCTTCTACCATCACCCTTCCCCCCTCTTCCCCCTTCCCCCCTTTCACCCTTCCCCCCCTCTTCTTCCCTTTCTCCCCTTATCTTCCTCCTTCTCTATTTCCCCTTATCCTCCTCCCCCTCTACCCCCCTTATCCCGCCCTTATTTCCCCCTTATCTTCCTCCTACTCCATTTCCCCTTATTCGCATCCTCCCTTTCCCCCTCTCCCTACAATGACCCCCCTCCCGACAATGACCACCCCCTCTCCCTACAATTACCCCCTCTGGGGGTTAGGGTTAGAGGGTTAGGGTTAGAGGGTTCGGATTAAGGGGTTAGGGTTAGAGGGTTAGGGCATAGAGGGTTAGGGCATAGAGGGTTAGGGTTAGGATGTTAGGGTTAGAGGGTTAGGGAGTTAGGGGTAGAGGGTTATATGGTTAAGGTTAAAGGGTTAGGGTTAGAGGGTTAGGGGGTTTGGGTTAGAGGGTTAGGGGTTAGCGGGTTAGAGGGTTAGAGGGTTAGGGTTAGAGGGTTAGGGCTCCATTTTGGTGCTCACCCAAAAGTCAGCATGCCATATATGTGTGTTTATATATATATATATAAGTACGGTTGGGGTCTTGCACTCTCTGATTTGTTTGCTTGTTTTAAATCACTCCCAGGTCCAAACATCCTGCGGCTGCAGACTATTTTTGACTACTACACTAAGACACCCTGAAAGGAGAGTCAACTGTTGGTAAATGTCCCTGCATTCATGCAAAAGAGAAATTGTTTTATTTGCCTGAATCCCAAGATTCTAGAATTTTTAAAAAGTATTAAAAAATCAGTAGGTGAAGTCTATTTCAATGGGCAGGGCAAGTATAAGGTTATTGGACAGGGCATATAAAGGTCAATATGACATAATGGGAGGAGTTTAAAATGGGTGGGGTTTGTGTAAGGGGAGGAGCCACGTTTGGCTCTGTTGCCCCTCCAACTTGAAAGTTCACCAGCCGCCACTGGTTGAATCTCATTGCAGAATATCAGCATTGTAGGTAGTGAACCCCATGGGGCCTCTATGGTAATCTAATGTATAAGTATCACATGGTTTTGGGATAGCATACCATGAGGGTCTATAGTCAGGTGCCATGTGGGTCCTTATAGTCTCCAGTGGTTATAAGATAATATGCCATGAGGATTTGTAAGTCTGTATAGGTGTTGATGTTAGGGGCTTCCATGATTATACATTAGGTTACCATAGGATTCCATATGGACCTCCATTGTAACATTGTAACATTTCATGGGGACCCCGATGGGAATCCCAATGGGGTTTTGTGTGCCTCCAACCCCAAAGCACAAGAGTTGGGGGGAGCAGGCCCAATGGTGCTACGGGTGTGGAGGGGGAGTTCCAGGGATTACCTAGACTCATAGGGAGTAGCAACTCAGTGTAGTGTGTTTACATTACATTGATATTTTATCAAAATGTAGTATTGATTGGAAGGCATGGCAGACTATCATTTTGCAGTGTTTGTTAATGCTATAATTTGCATTTTTGCCAACCAATAAGATGTCTGCTCCAACTGACAGTGCTGTTAAACTTCACATGCCTGACCCCTATAACACGCACAAGCTTCTCTGATTGCCATGTGTAAAGGGATGGATAGTTGGTAGACATGCAGTGCTACATTTGGCATTACCAAGCTGCTTGTCAGACCTAATTATAATATAAGAAATGTAGTAAATCTCATGGAGACCAGCGTAGCGCTAATGCTCAAGAGTTGGGGTACAGTACAGCTTAGAGTTAGTGTTTACAGTGCTAGAATATGTGCCTTTAGTGTCTTTCTGAGCTTGCTACATTCTTATCTTAGGATTGCAACATACATATGTATGGAACAATTTTTTTAACACTTACAAAAAGATCTAAGTATAATGACAAAATATTTTTTATAAAATGTTTTATTTGTTTTTTAACAACAGAAAAAAGACAAAAAGAGACAATATAGACATTACAAAATTTTAGGCAATGATTTCATACTGTCTTACAAATGTTGTAAATTGGTAATTAAATTCTCTGATTTATAAATCAATAAACTATTTAAAAGTATAAATAACATTGCCTGAAATAGCATATAAAACCTAACACTAAAAATATTTAATATGTCGGAATAGAGACATAAGGCAAGGGTGCAGAGCATCAGGGCTAGAATTGTCTAGTAAGGAGGGTAAAAGATGACAGAAGGGAAGATAAACCGTATATCACTATATGTATTCTGCGTTCTCAAATTTCTGCCACAAATCCCACTCCTCCAATCACCATATCATAAAGATCCTTCTCTAGGGCAAAATTTCTATTCATGATTGATGAAATTTCAATCCATGTTGGGGTCCGCAGTTGCTTCCAAATGCATGCTAGCAACCATTTGGCTAAGATAACTATTTGGATAATTGACGCCTTAATCCTCCATTTAGTTGGAGTCAAGAAAATATGCAAAAGAGCAGTCCCTGGAGATGGTTTAATATCGGATGTAGTTATACTAGATATTTCCCTGAAACAGAGCTCCCAAGAATCTTGTACTCTCTTACATTCCCACCAAATATGAAAGGGAGTCCCTTCTTTACCACATCCTCTCCAGCAGTTTACATGTTAAATGCCATCTATCGAGGACTTTGAAATACACTTCTCTAAAAGGTATATATTTTAAAATGTTATTTGTAAACTCCAAACTTTTAAACCAAGTTTCTATAGGCCAAATGTGTCCAATGTCTTTATCCCAAGAGACCATTCTGGAAGTTTTTCCTCTATTTGTAATGGTTTTTAGAACATCAAATCATCTGGATAGTAACAGCCTGATTAAATTGCGATTCAGCAAATTTAAAAGGGCTCCATTTAAGCACACAGCATATTTGTTTTACAGAAATGTTTACT
Source organism: Discoglossus pictus (assembly GCA_027410445.1). Classification (NCBI taxonomy): domain Eukaryota; kingdom Metazoa; phylum Chordata; class Amphibia; order Anura; family Alytidae; genus Discoglossus; species Discoglossus pictus. The sequence goes on along the minus strand of CM050166.1, from coordinate 224,137,699 downwards.
TAGTGAACTTCTATCCAAAAGCAAGGCCTTCACTAACTAAAAACTTATGTAAAAAAAATATGCTATGATCTTATATAGAGCCCTTTTAAATTTGCTGAATCGCAATTTAATAAGGCTGTGTTTTTTATTTTATTTTGGGAGTTAATCAATTGTTCAAAGTTGTTCAAAGATCTACATTGTTTGAGGTTATAATTTGACTTATACAATAATGTTTTTATTCTATTATCATCAAGCCACCAAGAAGGTGGTAAACCAAATTAATTTCTCAATTCTTGAAATTAAGCAAATTTATTGTTCTTATATAAATTCACTAAGGAAATAATATCCCAATTAGACCATTTCAACAAAAAAATGTAATTTAAGTTCTTTAGCTAAAAAATGTTATGAAGTAAGAGGACTTGGAAAAGACATCAAATCAGTAGCGTAGGAAGGGGGGTGCACGGGGGGCAGATCGCCCCGGATGCCACCTCTTTGGGGTGGCAGAAATGCCACCATCTGTTCCCTTCCCCCAGGCTCCCTCCTCCTCCTTCTTCCTGGCAATTGCTCACTCCACTGAGTGCCATGGAGGAGAGGAGGGGCCCGGGGAGGAGCCATGAAGGGGAGGAGTCAACCAGGAGAGGACCAGCCGGACCCAGGAAAATGCAGGTAAGGAGATTGGGGAGGAGGGAGAAACAAGGGGAGAGTAAGAGAGAAGAGAAGGGGAGAGAGAGAGAAGAGGGGGTAGAGTGAGAGTGGGAGAGGAGAGCGACAGGGAGAGAGAAAAGGAGGGAGAATGGGAGAGGAGAGTGACAGGGAAAGAGATGGAGAAGGAGGGAGTGAAGAAGGATGGAGAGAGAGAAGGAGGGAGAGAGAGAATAAGTGAGAGAGTGAGTGAAGGAAGGAGAGAGAGGAGAGAGAGGGAGAATGAGTGAGAGAGGGAGAGAGGGAGAGAAAGAAGGGGGATGGAAGGTGGGGGAGAGAGAATGAGGAGAAAGGGGGAGAAGGAGGTAGAGAGAGAATGATTGAGAGAGGGAGAGAAGGAGGGAGAGAGAGAATGAGGGAGGGAGAGAGAGAGAATGTGTGAGAGAGAAGGAGGAAGAGAGAGAATGAGTGAGAGAGATAATGAGTGAGAGAGAAGGAGGGAGAGAGAGAATGAGGGAGAGAGGAAGAGAGAAAAGGAGGGAAAGAAGCAAGAAGGAAGGAGGGGAGAGAGAATGGGGGAGAAAGGGGGAGAAGGAGGTAGAGAGAGAATGAGTAAGAGAGGGAGAGAATGACTCAGGAGCGGCTGGTCCATTTGGGGCAGCTGGGCAACCGCCCTCCCAAATTAGTCCATAAAAGCATATTTTATTCTATAATTTGTTTTATTCTTTATTCCTATAATTCTAACAGACAGTGGTTATCTTTTTCCCTTCCCTCTTTCATTTTCCTCCCCCCAAAAACATACATTAAAACAAAAAAACGTTGTCTGTGTAATGCATTTACACGGCGGCTGTCATGCAGTCAGGTACCTGAAGGTGGAGCCACTGAGTTACTAGGACGGCGTCCAAAGCCTCTAGATAGGGCTCTGCTACATGGAAGAGAGGCTCAGCAGAGCTCCCTGTGCAGCCTGATTAAAAGCTGTTGGGGCGTCTGACTGCAGCGTCCAATCATTCCTGCCACTAGAGGCACTGCAGAGCACATACATTACCTCATAGACACATGCGTAGTCGTGTGTGAGGTAGAAGAGAGAGTGGCAGCATGGAGCAACATGATACCAGGAGGTGGTCACAATAAATGTAAGTATTGAAGGCAGGCTCTTATTTATTTATTACTAGCGAATTGCCCGTCAAAAAATGACGGCAATGAAATTGTAAGGTAGCTAATGCTGTTTAGTGTGTAATAATGAAATATATAATACATTAATAAATGAATATACTTTACCTATTTTAAAGCATTGTGTGGAAGAGCTGTGAATGTGTTTTGATGTTGCTGCAGCATTAGTGGTGTGGATCTGCTGTATAAGCGTGCTGAATGTGTGCAGTGTAACACTGTGCGTGCGCGAGCCCAAACCGTTGTCGTGTACTTCCGCATTGGCGTAAAATGGCGAGTAATGTGTGGTATACGTTTGTATCGGAATATCCGTAGGTGTTTTGTGGTGTTTTGCGAGTTTCTTGTGGTGTTTTGCGAGTTTAGAGTGCTGTAGCCTCGTTTTCGTTTTGTTCGGCGGCCATTTTTTCTCTCGCTTCGATTTTTTTTTAGTCTTTAAACTGTTTTATTTCGAGTAAAATCGAGGTGTAAGTTGTATTTTTGAGGTGCTGGGTGCTCCCTCTTGGTGTAGGTAAGTTTTTTATGTATGTGGTGTGTGTATGTATTGTGTTTTACATTTTGTAATGTTCGCGAGTTGCGTCCGAGTGTTGCGAGTCCGTAATGTGTGTGAACGTGTGTCGTATGTTGTTTGCGAGTGTCTTAATGTGTGTGTCGTACTGTTTGGGTTGCGACGTGAAGTTTGCGAGGGCAGCACCTGAGGACCTCGCAAAGCTTCGCGAGGGTCCTCAGTTGCTGGCAAGGAGCGCCTTCGGCGCTCCATGCCAGCAACTGAGACCCTCGGGCAGTGCCCTCGCTACGCGAGGGCCGCAGCTCGCTACGTGAGTCGCGGCCCTCGCTTTGCGAGGGCCGCGACTCGCGTAGCGAGCCCGCAGCGTTAGCAACAACTCGTACGCTCACAACTATATATGTGATTCCATAGAACTTATAACTACATTATGTTAGTCTCCTCAGCATCCCAAGTCACTCTCACAGTGAAACTACTTGTAAGTTCTGTCTAGGTGTGATTGTTTCTGTATAAATGTATGTATATATTGCATGGCATGTGTGTATACAGCATGCTGTGTGTGTATGTGTGTCAATATATGTATATTGCATGCTCTGTTTTATGTGTGTATATATATATATATTCATATATTGCATGTTGTATGTGTGTATATGTGTGTGTATATGTGTGTATTTATATGTATATACTGATTGCTGTGTTTGTGTGTAAATATATGAATATTTTGTATGTTGTATCTACATATATGGGTATACTGCAGGCTGTGAGTATGTGTGTAATTATATGTATATATACTGCATACTGTGTTTATGTGTGAACATATTTGCATATATTGCATGTTGTGTTTGTAAATATGTGTATATACAGCTTACTTTGTGTGTATTTGTGTGTAAATATATTGCATGCTCTGTATTGCTGTAAATAGATGTAAATACTCATGACTTGTATTTATTTATGAAAATGCTTTATATGTGTATCTTGTATGTTGTATAACTGTAAATATAACTTCCTGTATGTGTGTATATATATATATATATAGATAAATAATAAGAGTTTTGCAGTATATAGTGATACCTTTTTTATTGGACACACATAATCATAAATAAATGACAAGCTTTCGAGAGTGTTGTCCTCCCTTTATCAAGTCTGAAGCAAAACTGACATGAGATGGAACCCTCAGTTTGAATAAAAACAGCAGATGCAGAGAGAGTGGTGGCAGTGTCTGACATCATCAGGCAAATACATATAGGTGGAATGAACACAACATAGTATGGTACATATATATATATATATATATATACACATGTTATATACACATATACAAGAAGTATCATAATATAATTAAATACATATAAATAAGTAAATATAAATATATAAACATGGATACATATATATATACACATACATACACATAATCATCATATCAGGAATATAGGAGGTTATAAGAAATTAAGATAATGAGATAAAAACTCCATATTAACATTAAGTCCTGTATTTTTCGTATTAAAGTGAGTTATCATCTTCATTTCATAGATCTTTCTTTCTTGTGTGTTTTTAAAGTAACCTCTGAGTATTTTTATTTTCAGGTTTTGTATAGAATGGTTATTTTGTGAAAAGTGATGTCCCACTGGGGTACAATAATTGTCTTCATTGTGTTTTTTGATGGAGTTTCTGTGAAGGTTCATCCTCATATGTAATTTCTGGCTGGTTTCTCCAATGTAGCATCCATTTTCACAGACAGTACATTGTATCATGTAGACTACATTTGATGATGTGCAGGAATATGACCCTCTGATGTTGTAGCTCTTGTTGTTGTGTGTGGCTGTATCCTCTTTGCAGATATGCTGACATAATTTGCACCGATTTTTGTTGCAGGGTTTGGTGCCATTTTCTCTGTTGGGCCGTTCATTGGCCAATCTTCTGTTCAACAATGTTTGTCTTTGATTTGGTGGTTGTCTGAATGCGACAATGGGAGGTTTGGGAAATATATGTTTTAATTCTGCATCTTCTGTTAGTTGTGGTTGTAGATCTTTAATTATTTTACGTATTCCTTCTAGAGTCGGATGGTATGTTGTTACTAGAGGTGTACGTGAAGAACTTTCTTTAGTTTTATATTGCAACAGGTGTTCTCGGGGTGTTTTGATGGCAGCGGTTACTTTCTGTGTGATGACATGGGGTTTGTAACCCTTTTGTTTGAGGAGTCAGACAGTGTTTTTAAATGTTTGTCGCGGTCCTTGGTGTTTGAGCATATGCGGTGGTATCTGATGGCTTGGCTGTAAATTATCCCTTTTTTAGTATGTGAGGGATGGAAACTAGAACTGTGTAGGTAACTATATGTGTCTGTAGGCTTCCTATACACAGATGAGTGAAGTTTACCATTTTTGATGGATATGGTGGTGTCCAAAAAGTTTACCTGTTCAGCAGAGTAATCCATTTTAAGTTTAATAGATGGGTGGAAGGTATTAAAGGCATTGTGGAAGTCTCTGAGGTTTTTTCTCCCTCTGTCCATATGATGAACAGGTCATCTATATACCGGTAGTATCTGTAAGGTTTATGGACTAATGTGGATAGGAATCTCTGTTCCAGGTCAGCCATAAATAGATTTGCATACTGTGGTGCCATTTTCGTACCCATTGCAGTCCCCATGATCTGTAGGTAAATCTGTCCATTGAAGGTGAAGTAGTTGTGGGTCAGGATGTATTCTAATAGTTTTGCAATGGTATTAGAATTGTATTTATGGCCCTGGGTGTGATTTGAAAAGAACCTGAGGCATGCCTCAGTACCATCTTTGTGGGGGATGTTGCTATAGAGAGATTCAACATCCATGGTAACTAGTAGTGTGTTAACTGGAAGGTCCTCAATTAGGCTAAGTTTGTTAAGAAAGTCAGTGGTGTCCTGTATGCTGGTGTTTGTAACAAATGGCTTAAGGATATTTTCAATAAGACCAGATAACTGTTCAGTTAATGTGTCCATACCTGTAATAATAGGTCTTCCCGGGTTTCCTGGTTTGTGGATTTTTGGCAGCAAGTAAAACGTTCCAGTTGAAGGATCCTGGGGTATGAGCTGCTCCAATTCGTGTTGCACCCTCTTTGGGAATGTTTGAATGAGTTTCCTGAGTTGGATAGTGTATTCTTTTGTGGGGTCCTGGTCTAATTTCTTGTAGTATGTATTGTCTGTCAGTTGTTTGTTACCTTCTTGTAAGTAGTCTTTAGTGTTTAAAATCACAACTGCACTACCTTTATCTGCTGGTTTGATAGTGATGTTAGTGTTTCCCTTCAAGCTCTTTATGGCAGCTCTTTCTAATGGAGAGAGATTATATAAACCTTTTTTCTGTTAATTTGTTATTAAGGATGCAGTTCTTAGCCGGAAGCTTTCTATATAACTGTCTAATTTAGGGTTGCGTCCAGGTTGTGGGGTGAATTGTATGTTCTTTTTCTTGCAGTTGTAATCTAATGTGGGAGTGGTAGCATCTTGGCTGTGGAAGAATTCTGTAAGCCTCAGCCTCCTGAAGAATTCTTCCAAGTCTGAGTACAATTTAATTTTATCCAGTTTTCTGCTTGGACAATTTCTGTTTTTCTTTATATGCATATAACTATATGTATACTCAGGGGTGGACAAAAATAGTTAACACTTAGGAGCCATGAACACATACAAGCCAGACAGAGAGTTTGTATGACACTGTAATGTATGTATGTGTATATATATATATATAGTCTCATAGGTAAAGATAAAGGCCCTCATTCAATTGCGATTTGGCCAATTGAATAGGGCTCTAAATAAGTACATAGCATATTTTTTTTTAAGAAGTTTTAAGTTAGTGAACATCTATCCAAAAGCAAGGTTTTCACTAACTAAAAATTATTTTAAAAAAATATGCTATGTTCTTATTTAGAGCACTATTCAATTGGCCAAATCTCAATTGAATAAGGCCCAAAGAGAGGGGGAGAGGGAAAGATAGAGAGAGGGAGGGTTAGAAGATAGATAGATAGATGCAGATAGGGATAGATAGAAAAGGATAGACAGAGATAGATATATAAATAGATAGAGAGATAGAGAGAGGGTAGAGGGATAGATAGATAGAGGGATAGATAGAGATATGGGTAGACAGAGAGGGATAGATAGAGGGATAGATAGAGATATGGGTAGACAGAGAGGGATAGATAGATAGAGAGAGAGAGAGAGATAAGGGTAGACAGAGAGAGATAGATAGAGGGATAGATAGAGAGAGGGTAGAGGGATAGATAGATAGATAGATAGATAGATAGATAGATAGATAGATAGATAGATAGATAGATAGATAGATAGAGGACTCCAGTGGCAACCTGTGAAGCTCTAGTGAACTTCATGCCCATGAGGATTAAGGCAATGTTGGAAATAATGGTGGCCACACAAAATATTGACATTTTGGGCCCAATTTGGACATTTCCACTTAGGGGTGTACTCACTTTTGTTATCAACAGTTTAGACATTAATGTGTTGAGTTATTTTGAGGGGACAGCAAATTTACACTGTTATACAGGCTGTACACTTACTACTTTACATTGTAGCAGAGTGTAATTTCTTCAGTGTTGTCACATGAAAAGATCTAATAAAATATTTACAAAACTGTGAGGGGTGTACTCACTTTTGTGAGATACTATAAGTGTGTGTATATATACATTTATATACGGAGTCCCAAAAAGTTCTACTCTGCTGAACCCTTCTCAATCTTCGTTCTCTTAATCTCTCCTCCTCCCCCTAGTACATAGTATTTGTGTATATATATATATATATATATATATATATATATATATAATCTTCACGCCACAAGGGAGGAGCGGGGCGACAAACACAGGGAGAGCCCCGGGCGGCAAAAACTCTAGCTACGCCACTGCTTCAAGGTCCACTTGTTGTTACATTTATTATTATTAAAGGGTCTCTATTCAGCATATTTTTTGGTAAATCTACACACCATAGTAGGTCTTTAAGGTCAATATTAAGCAGATTGTAATCCTCAATTTTAGACCAAACATGTAGCTTTAGGTTAATATTCCAACTAATAACATGTTGTAGCATTATTGCATGATGGTATATTCTCAGATTGGGATGAGTCCTCCTATATTGAATCTGCTAACAGTAATGGAATATTTAATCCTTGTTGTTTCTTGTAGATGGATTATCAATTATCTTCTAGAATTGTTGAACCCAAATATTTGGAAAGGAATAGGAATATTACGAATTATATAATTCCATTTTGTTAAAATTGACATTTTCACAGCCGCAATTTTACCCAACCACGATAGATTGATTTTCTCCCAAGAGGTTAGCAATTCTTTAATTCCAACAAATATTTTTTTTACATTATTTGAAATCATTTAAAAAAATGTATAATATGAAGCATAACCATATTCCCAAACTTTGTTGTAAACTCGCAATTGAAGAGACTGGATACGAAAGAGTAAGGACAATGTCATCTGCGAACATTAATATTTTATGTTCTTCTTCCCCAATTGTAATACCTTTTATATCTTCTGGAGATCTAATTAATGATACCAAAGGTTCTATTAACAAAGCAAAAATTAGAGGAGACAAAGGACAACCTTGCCTAGTTCCACTTTTGATTTAAAAAGTGGAAGATTTGATTCCAAAGCCGATGACAGAGAATGGGTTCTCATATAACGCCTTAATGGCCTGCAGGCAAAATTCCCCAAGCCATATTTTTAGCTCTAATAATTCCCATCTGACTTATGAATGCCTTATCCACATCCAACGAAAGCGCGACAAAGGGAATCCATTCTATATTTACATAGTCAATCAAGTCTATGAATCTTCTAGTATTACTTTGCCCTCGTCTTCCAACAATAAATCCTGTCTGATCTCTATCAACGAAATAATCCATAACCAAACTTAGCCTATTAGCCAAGATTTTGGCATACATTTTGATATCCGTGTTCAATAGTGAAATGGGTCTAAAATATTTGCAGTCAGATAAATCTTTATCTTGTTTTGGGATTATCACTATAGTTGCCTCCAACATATCTCTAGGAGCTCTACCTTCATTATTAATTTCATTAAATGACTTTTGATAATGACAAAATATTGTACTTATCTTTTGAAAACAACTCCCAAAATACAGAGTTTCAAAACTTTAAATCCTGACAAACTGGCAGTTTTGTACAAAACACAACATGTTATTTCTTGGAACAGTATCTCTGCTGAATCTTCCATTCACGTGACAAAACAAGCCAAGCCTGGCATGTTTACAAACATCTCTCAAACACACATTTTCTGAGTCATTTGGTCAAATAAACTCATCTTTCCTAGATATAAGGCTTTCAAACACTGATATAGTCATTTATTTACTAGACTCAAAAAAAATGTATATAATAAATATACAAGTCAAACTATGTTTTGCACGTTTTATACCAACTGTACTGAGGTTGCATTTCCACCAGATGGATGTTTTGGGACTTTAGGTTGTCTTTTCTCTGCACTAACTTTACAATTATATTTGAATTTGCTTTTGGGATTATTTTGACTTTGTATTTATTTGTGGATATCTGGAAATTTCTGGCTTTATTCAATTGCAAGCAGATTATGTTATACAGGCCGTAAGTCTGCAAGCTTGAAAATTGCTACAATTACAGAGCGATTCAGTTGAACAAGCCCGCAATTTAAGAGCCGAAAGACTAAAACATAAACCATTTCAGAGCGTTATCATGATCAATTTAGCAAGGCCATAACTATCAATTTAGAAACAGCCAATAGTAAATGAGACCGTAAAAAACATGGAGGTTAAACGTCAATCAATTAGCGTTTAGAGGTCCGATATGTGATCCAACTCGAAATCTGCCAATATACAAAATAATAAAAATGAATGGCAATACTATTTTAGTCCATGTGGGTGGCCTGATATGTATTAACTCATTGATTCCCAAGATTGATATGAGACGGAAATGAAATATAAAAAATATATATTTTTGATTTCAGATTTGCGAGCTTAAGACTTTTGTGCAATTAATTCTAATGTCTTTCCTCATCTTTTAAAGTGCAGTATTGATTTTGTATTTGCCTTTACAGTGTTACAAACAGATGTTTAACCCCCTTGCAAGTCTTACCTGGTACCCGTAGGATTTTCTTCTACATTTGCCATTTACAGGTGTGAAAACATTTGCGGGCTTGAGGAATTGTAGCAATTGAATAGCAATTTGTGATTTTAGCGATTGTAACTTTTGCAGACTTGAAAGATCAAAGGCTTAGATGGGTTGGAAGTTACGATTTTGGCAACCGCAGTGATTTTCAGCCTGTAACCCGCAGATCATGTGCGGCTCGCTTAACGATGCCAATTGAATAGAACATTAGTTTATGGGCTACATTAAAGGCTCCAGTAACCAACAATTGCTCAATTCAATAGTCTCATATTATTTGGACTTTATTTGCATGTTTCATTATTCTATTCACAGCTTTTTACTGTTTTACTGTTTCACTATTTTTTTCCATCTTTAAACTCAAAATAATTATATTGCTGTGTTAATATTTTGCCTTGCTGATATGGGAAGTTTGCAATATTTATTTTTATATGTTGCAGCATATAGATATTTCTGTGCATACAGCTACTCTGCGGTCCCGCACTGGTATCTTCATACAGCCTGCCACCCCTGATAAGGCGCTAGTCATACACCTTTGTGGCCTAGGCCAAAATAAATTATTGGTTTTGTTGCTGTCATACGAACTAGCTGGTGAAGATAACAGCTATGCAGATTGCAAACCTCATATTATTTCCAAAAAAAGTTACAAGACTATGCTAGTTTTAAGCAGATATATGTTACCAAACACATGCTAAATGGCAAATAGTAGAGACAAATAAATAATTATAAAACTACAACAGAGTGACTTCTGCACATTTGTTTGGATTCTGTGTCAATATTTTACTTTTATCTATGTTAGGGGTGTACTACAAGAGGCAGTCCACAGACAGAAAAGGGCAGCATCACACTCAATGGTCAATCAGCACTGCACAAGGGACATTGTAATAAATGATGTAATATATAATCCTTAGATTTTTATGGAAAACATTTAATCAGTATTGCTTACCTGCCAGTGATACTGAGATCCTCCATCTGTGCCCAAGTACCATCTGAATGTGCCAGCATTACTGTGTGCCTCATAATGGTGGCTGAATACCACCTGCCTATGCCAGTCCTACAGAGTGCCTTCTGACTCTGCCTAAATACTATCTTCATGTGCCAATATTACTGAGTGTCTCCTGACTGTGCCTAAATAACCTCTGCATTTGTTGATATTACTGACAGCCTCATAACCATGGCTAAATACCATCTGTCTGTGCCAGTATTACCAAATGCCTTCTAACTGTGCTTAATAAGATTTGCATACGTCAACATTTCCAAGTGCCTTCTGTCTGTACTTGAGTACATTTTACAGCTATCCCTGTAGAACATATTGTTGTGTCTTTATATTATCCTTCCATATCATTTGTCAGACTTTGTCTGACTGACACTGCATGCCTCTAACCATGTTGTCTCACCATGTTCTGCCTCTGATAATTCTGTAGTATTCTGTGTTTATGTTTGATTGCATTACTATTTTAAACCCATTTGTATATCCATGTGGGCTGAAAATGTAAGTAGTTATCTATGCATTGCCGTATACCAAGGCAAACAGAGAATCCATTTATATATTTCCACTGTGTGACAACCTCACATTCATTTGTATGGTATAAATGACCATTTCAGCTAGAGGATGGTGCAGGCAAGTGGCACATTCCATGTTTCTAGAAAACAATATTAATGTTCAACTTCAAATACGTTTTAAAGTTAAGTTTGATATCTTGACCAAAAGCAATTGACACAAACACAACAGACAATGGCTTCAAATACTTCAAAGACACTGATATCACTACTGTGACTATTAGGTTTTGAGGTTGCTCATGCTTGATTGTTTGATTTGAATCATAAATAAGAATAAAGCACTAGAAAATAATGTATAAAATGGCTAGAGCTTCAATATGGTTCAAATGACCCTACACACTATCAACTGTTTACTGGTCTAAGAAACTAAGGACAATTGCTGGTTCAATATGAGCAGTGAGTTTATCAAATACACATCTTAGCTGCAAATAAATATTCACAGAGTTCAATTCAACAAACAACAAACCTTCTGTGAATTTTCCTTCTTTGAGCATCATCTTATATGCAGTGCGCGTTTCCTCTCTGCATACAAATAGGTTGATTTGGTATTGACATGCACAGCACCATGCAAACAAAGTTTATTCAACCCTGCCTAAAATCCTTGCCAAGGGTAATAATGATACAATTACTTTGCCTTCCACTAGTGAAACCATTAAGCAAGAGAAAAAAGCTCTCCAAATGGATGACCTTTCATTTTATGAAAGTGTTTATTTTATATTTGGAATGAAAACTAAAGCTTCAAAAAGGAAAATCAAAGCATGCTGTTCAGAACTGTTCAGAATTTTTAAGCCCCAGCAAGAGATAGGCTTTTTTAGGCTCCAGTTCAAGTTCAGTTATATATAATAACATGGGTAGCAAAGCCAGACAAACATTACAACATGGTAATCCAATGTACAAACACAGCAAGACACATTTCCATCATAATGAGGAAAGAAAGCAGGTGTGATTAGTGAGCACTGTGCAATTCACTTTTCTTTATTGAAATTTCCTTTAAGGTACACTGAAATATTGTGATTCATTTAAAGCAAATAACTGAATGTGCCTATTATGGGATGTACTTTCTCTCTACTATGCCAACTAACTACTGCAAATGTTGCGTTTTAGAGATACATTGTGCTTGAATTGTTCTAAAACTTGGAGGTATGTTTATCTAATTAAGTAAAAAGTAGGCATGCATAGTGGAGTTTAATACACCCTCTCCTAATGTATTCTTTGGAGCCTATAAAAGATGTGTTTTTCCAAATGATAAATAAGTTCAGAAGAAAACATATTTTTAACCTTGGTTAGCGGACCACTGTTATCTTCTATGGAGCATTGCATAATTGTGGGATGTTTTGCTATATATGTCCCCTGATTGTCCCTTTCATTTAGTTACGAGACTATGGGCCATATTAAATTCCAAGCCAGTAGTGGCACCGGTATACCCGCAAAGTCTGTGGGCTTGAAATTTGGGGATAGTTATAGAGCAATAAAATTAGCCAAGCCCGCAACAGATGTGGCCGACATCCAAACCCGTAAACAATTCTTGTGCATGTTGCATGTGTGGCCATGAACATGATCGATTAGTCAAACCCATAGTTACGGGTTTAGACGGAGCTAATGGTAAAAGAGATCATTATTACGTCACTGAAAAATGGAGGTTAGATTTCAATCCCTTACAGGTTTGAATTACGAGCTACAATCAGACCCACATTCCACAAATAATGCAATATTATTAAATCAGTAAATATTTTATTCTAGTTCCATTATAGGTTTTAACACATTGATTGCCAGGATCGATATAACAAGAAAATTAAACATAAAAAACTATTTTATATTGCAGATTTGTGAGCTTGAGAATGTTGTGCCATTAATTTTAATACCTAACATCACTTTCCTTTTAATTCTAAATATAGTAGTGTGTTGATATTTGCATTTACAGTGCTATGGATATGACTTTAACCCCCTTGCGGGTCATCTCTACTACCCATGGGCTTTTTGGCTCCATTTGCTGTTCACGGGTTTGAACGCCAGTGGATTTGTAGAAATGTAATAGCTATTTGCCCCCTATCTCACTACTTCCCCTGGCTTCTAAACTGCTTGAGTGGCTTGTTTACAATCGCCTCACTCAATTTATTTCTTCCAATTCCCTTCTTGACCCCTTCCAATCTGGTTTCCGTGCCCAACACTCAACAGAAACAGCCCTCACAAAAGTCACCAATGACTTGCTAACTGCCAAATCAAAGGGTAACTTCTCCATTCTAATTCTCCTGGACTTCTCTGCTGCCTTCGACACAGTTGACCACCCTCTTCTAATCCAAACTCTCTGTTCATTTGGCATCCAGGGCACAGCTCTTTTATGGTTCACATCCTATCTAAAAGATCGTACATTTAGCGTCTCCTTCTCTGGCACCTCTTCTTCACCTCTCCCTCTGTCTGTTGGCGTTCCCCAAGGTTCTGTCCTAGGCCCCCTCCACTTCTCCATCTACACCTCCTCCCTTGGCACCCTCATAAAATCCTTTGGATTTCAGTATCATCTCTATGCAGATGATACTCAAATCTACCTCTCTGCACCCTATCTATCCCCCTCTCTTTTAGCACAAGTTTCCAACTGCCTCTCTAGCATATCCTCCTGGATGTCTACCCGTCAACTCAAACTCAACATGTCTAAGACTGAACTCCTAATCCTTCCACCCTCTACTATAACTTCCACTACTCAAATATCTCTCACTGTTGACAACACCATCATCACTCCCACCTCCCAGGCCCGTTGTCTTGGGGTTCTACTGGATCCCGCCCTCTCTTTTATTCCTCACATCCAATCGATAACTAAATCTTGTCAGTTTCACCTAAAGAACATCTCCAAAATTTGTCATTATCTTACACAAGACACAGCTAAAATTCTAATACACTCTCTCATCATATCTCGACTCGACTACTGCAATTCCCTTCTTGCTGGCCTCCCCATCTCTCGTCTGTCTTCCCTCCAATCCATAATGAACGCCTCCGCTAGACTCATCTTCAATACCAAACGCTCAGTGTCTGCAGCTCCTCTCTGTCAATCACTCCACTGGCTTCCCATAGCTTCCCGAATCACATTTAAAATCATGACCTTAACGCATAAAGCCCTCAACAACAGTGCACCCCCTTTTATCTCTGCTCTTGTTTCAAAATACTCTCCCAACCGCCCCCTTCGTTCTGCTAACAACCTTCTTCTTCCTCCTCTCTCATCACCTCCTTTCACTCCCGTCTTCAGGACTTTTCTCGTGCAGCCCCATCTATTTGGAACTCCTTGCCTCGCTCCATTAGATTAACTTCCTGCCTCAAAACCTTTAAAAAATTACTAAAAACACACTTATTTAAAAAATCATATCACCTTCAGCCTTTATAATTACAACTGCACACTCCACAGCTTAATAACACTCCCACCCACAATCTACAATACAGCTCACAGACCCCTCCAATTGACTAAACAAATTGCATTCACGTTGCCATTTTGTATTTGTCACCCTCTTGTATCACACCTAAACCCTTAGATTGTAAGTTTGCGAGTTTTCAATTGTGTGTCCGTGTCTTGGAAACAAGCACTATGTACATTTGATTATATGTTTAAAAACAGGGCCCTCCATTCTTTAAGGTGTTAAGTTTGTTTTTTGCCATGTACTAACCCCCTGTACAGCGCTACGGAATATGTTGGCGCGATATAAATAAAGATAATAATAATAATAACTTAACATTTACAGGCTTGACAGATTACAGGCTTTGCAGCAACGGAGTTCTGATTTCGACAGCCCTTAGGGTTCTGCCTGTAACCCGCAGTTCATTTGTGGGTAGCTGTAAGAGGCTAATTTAATAGCCGTAAGTTTAGCAGGCTACGTTGCGGGCTACGAGTTTTAACATTGGGGGAATTTTAGAGTGCTGCTTGTCTGGTCAGTACATGCATACCAAATAGAGGAGATATAAGCCATGACCTCTACACGCATGCAGTAGCACAACATCTATCTAGCGCTATGGAATATGTTGGTGCATCACAAATAAAGGATAACAATCATAACATAATTCCTGGCATAATTGCTTACTGTCACAGACCCCTTTTTCTCTGCATGGATGTTGGGCCAGGGAGACACCATAAAGGCACAGACTGATTGGCTCCAGCCACTGGATTATCTACATAAACACCTTAATTGTATTTTTAAATATTGCTTTATTACATTTTTTGCCTGATTAAGTTAATCACATCTGATATGTGCTATAGACGGCAGGATGTGTATTGGGCGTTAATCCTATTGCTCTCAGGAAGCTACTGTTAGACCCCATGTGGCGTTTATCTCTTGTGTTTTCTGCCGCACCCTCTCATTGTTGTGCTGTGTACACCCCCTCTGTATCTATCCCCTACAAATATTACTGTCATTTCAAAAATTAATCAGTTTGAGTCTTATAGAAATTGTATGTTCTCTGATTATGCGCCTGGTGGCTGCGATACTAAACAAATGTCAACCCTCTAAGTATCCTGTCCTGATCACTACCACAGGAAGGTTACTGGGACTCCTGGAAGCACTGATTCCTGATGGAGAGACTCTGACTGATACAGAAGCCAGATATCATGGGGCTTGTGCCGAGTTTTCAAAGAACCCAATGGTGCTTTTGTGTATAGTTAACCTGTAGTCTTTAGCAGGTGGCTCTGAGCTTGTATAGCCCCTACTCTCAGATTGTCACACTTACTCTTGAATGCTCAGTGGCAAAAAAGGGGGCGTTGACGGTGTTCAATACCCTGTGTGTCCAGATGACGTCACCATGACCTAGTGGGTATTTGCTGACCAGACATGGCCCTACACCTGTATAAAAGGGGCAAACAAAGGCAAAACACATGCATAAAGGGTTTATCCCATGATGACACCATAAAGGCATAGCCAAGGCCAACAGCCACGCTATTAGAATCCAAAGTAAGTTCTTCAAATAGCAATGCAGTGGTTCTTTAACTCCCTTACCAATACAAAAAAGATCACTGTAGATTTGAAAAACTTCACATATTTCTGAAGTAACAAACTAACAAAATTAGTACCTGTGTAAGTGTAGGATAGTAGGAACTAGAATGGGTAGGTAGCTTTTAGATTAGATCAGGATGGTTACACAGACATCTACATTGGTAGGGAAATGTTTAAGTAATATATACATTTTTACCATTAATATGTATCAATAATAAAACAAAGATTGGAAAAGGAAAAAAAAAATGATTTCTTGGACAAAAGAGTCAGAATGCTCTTGGCCAGATGACACATGGCTTAAAGCAGGTAGGCTTACTGGTAAATACAGAGAGATTTACTTCAAAGTTGTGAATAAGTGGTATTTAAGTCCCCTCTTATATTTCAATTTAGTCAACAGGATAAAGATCAATATTATTGGAGAAATTGAGAACTTATTGGTACTCTGTCACATATATGGTGGCACTGCCCCTGCATTCAGGTGTTTTGGCAAACATGTTCTCACCATATCTCCACCCTCTTAAAACACAAAATCCCATTGAGGGCTAAAAACATTACTCATATCTTATGCTGAATTTACTCCAGAGATACAGGCGTTGTGTAAACAGGTTATTATTGTTGCAAAATGGATGCTGGTTAGATTGTGGAGACAGCAACAAACCCCTTCGTGGACAGAAGTATTTAATATTGTAGCATGCAACCGGGAATGTGACAAGTCATTAAAATCAATTCAGCTATTTAAGTTGGATGGAATCAAATGGAAAGTTTGGCATTCCTTGATTATATAAAGGACTTTTTCTCTTTCCTTTGTACCTGACATTCTCCAGGAGTACGTACAGATTTGCAATCTTTGTTTTATGTAAATTTGTCTTTGCATTCTCTTGTTTTTGTTGTATCTTTTCTATGTCTTGAATATAAATATTTATTTAGGTACTTATACCTCACAACGGCGATTAAAAGGTTAAAAACAAGGATAGAAAGGGTATAATAAAAGCAGAGCCTTCCATGAGGCCAAGATGGCCCAAATTTGTAGGATAATCAATATCTCAAGAAGCTTAAATAGCTAGTATAGGTAGTATATACAAATGAAGTTGCAGCTGGCTTTAATTGGAGTTCTATACGCTAAATACTGTCTTCTATGAGTGCTATATGGTAATACAAAACACTAGAAGAAACTACTTTGGAATAAATCCCTATCTTGTTACAATGAGTCTAAATCTATTGGATACAAAGTAATGGGGATAAAAGAATCCCTATATCATTAGAAAGACTACTATAGGGGTAAACGAAGGGCCTAAAAGTGCCACAGCCCCCCCACACACATCCCCTCACTGTAACAGGAGTACTACATAGGGAAAGGAGGATAGGATGTGTAGAATAAAGTAACAATGTACACAATCCGAGCGCATGGAGAACTAGCACAGCTAGAACTAACAGCGTCTATATGCGTGTCACAGTGGACCGCATTAGACGCTCCCGCCTGACGCGTTTCGACGCACAACTGACGTCTTTCTCAAAGGGGGAAACACGGAAGTGATGTCCGAGTGAGGTATTTAAGCAAAACGGTTGCTACGGCAACCGTGCGTGTGATAAAAAATGTACATATTAGCAAGAAAAGATATGGAAAGGTAAGTATGAAGGGAATGGAGAAGGAAGGACAAAATAAATAAAGTTAAATGGAAACATGAAAGAACCAACATAATGGAGAGGTCTTAGAATGAAAAATGAAAGATGAACTAACAATAAAAGGACAGATGTAGGTGATTGGAATAAACAAAAAATGAAATCCTGTGAAAAGTGTAATAACCAAATAAACATATATATATAATTATAAGATATATATGTAAAAGTATACATCCATAGAGATGTGAAAATAAAAATGACTTCCATGGATATGGGCTTGTGGAATGAACGTTAAAGTGAAGCATCTAAAGGCTTCCAATGTAAATATAGTGGTTGCAGTGATAAACAAAAGGGGAGCATCTAAGGCTTCCAATATAAATGTAATGGTTGCAGTAAATAAACCTGCAAGTGTTGAGGGGGAGCATCTAAAGGCTACCAAATAGGTATAGTGATTGCAGTGATGCAAGTAATAAATAATAAAGTGAATAGTTTGGCACAACTATATCTACAATCCAAAAGAAGGAAAGGATTGTCCTAAAGTGAATAAATAAAATTAAATAGTGTCAATATCATCTCAAAAGGACGGTATTTAGAAAAAAGACCTCATTGTTTATAATCTTTCAATGTTTATTAAAACAAAACCTAATTCTTAAATGAAGGCCGTATAATTAAAGCCTTCATTTAGGCCAAAGGGGGAGAGGGCCTTAAGTTTGTATATCCATTTTGCCTCACATTGGAGAAGTTTACGGTCAATGTCCCCCTGTCTCTGACTCATAGTGACTTTATCAATGGCAAAAAAAGTCAAAACTTTACTTTGGTTCTTATGGTAAAGTTTGACATGTCGTGCAATAGGGGTATCCAACATATGTTTAATGCTTAAGACATGTTCCCCTATTCTGCGTCTTAGTTGGCGGCTAGTTTTTCCAACATAAATCTTGTGGCAAACGCAAACTGCTACATAGACTATACCGGTAGAGCAACAGTTGAAAAACTCCTTGATTTTATATTTTACCTTTGTTGTTGGGTGTTCAAATATTTTAGTAGGTGTAATGTAACTGCAGTATTTGCATCTGCCACATCTAAAACAACCTAATGGAGGTTTTAGCCAATTAGTGTTTGTTCTTTTCTCTTTGAAGGCACTATGTACCAAACCATCTTTAAGATTTTTTCCTCTCCGATAGGTAACTGAAATGTTAGGTGTTAATACTTCAGTGAGATCTTCATCACTTTTCAACAAATACCAATATTTGGCAATTGATGCTTTTACCACTTGAGAGTCATATCCAAAGGTCATTATACAGCGGATGGAATTTAGACCGTTAGAGACATTCCTTGAAGGGTTACTTCCATGAAGAAGCGAAGTTCTATTACAGTTCCAAGCATGTTTGAAAGCTGCTTTGAGGCAGTTTTTTGAGAAGCCTCTTTCCTTAAATCTTTTTCTTAATTTTTCTGCTTCTATTATGAACTCTTCATCTGTGCTACAGTTTCTTCTAATGCGTAGATATTGGCCCTTGGGTATTCCTCTCTTGAGAGGTTCAAAGTGTTGGCTTTCCCATCTCAATAGGGTGTTTGTAGCAGTGTCTTTTCTAAAAGTAGTAGAAAATATTTTGCCATCTACATCTTTTTTGATTATTAAGTCTAGAAAGGTAATTCTTGAGTCATTAATCTCATGAGTAAATTTGAGGCCTAATGGATTAACATTTATTTTTTTCATAAATTCTTCAAATTTATTTTTTGTACCTGACCATATTAGTACAATGTCATCTATATAGCGCCTCCACATGAGTATTGATTCAGTATACTCTAAGAGAAATTCATTAAAGATGAGTTTCTCTTCCCACCAGCCTAATAGTAGGTTGGCGTAACTTGGGGCGCATGGGGTACCCATGGCTGTTCCTTTGGTTTGATGGTACCAGTTCCCATTGTAAATAAAGTAGTTATGTTTAAGAACATAATCTAGTAAGTCTATAAGGAATTTATTGAATTTTTGTAATTTGGTACCTTTACTCTGTAAAAAGAAATTGGTTGCTTCAATGCCTTCCTTGTGAGGAATGCTACTATATAGAGCCTCTAAATCTATAGTGGCTAAATAGGCATCTGTAGGTATTGTAAGGTCCTCAAGTTGTTTTAGGATATCATTTGTGTCTTTCACAAATGAAGGTAGTGTTTCAACCATATCTTTTAGATGGTGATCTAGAAATACACTTGATTTATAGGATAAATTATCAGTTCCAGACACAATGGGCCTGCCAGGAATTGGGGTTACTTTTTTATGAATTTTGGGCAGGGTGTAAAAGATGGAAACAGTAGGATGTTTTGGAAAGAGATATTGAAAAGTTTGTTCGTCAATAAGACCATCAATTTTAGCTTGGTCCAAGATGTTTTTAAGAAGTCTTTTATATTTCAATGTGGGATTACTCTCAAGAGTTTCATAGGTGTTAGTGTCGTTTAAGATTTTTTTGCACATTAGATTATATTCTGTGTTGCCCATAATGACTATGTTGCCACCTTTATCCGCTGGTTTGATTTGAATATCTTTACATTTTTTTAAAATCAAGTAAGGCCTGATTTTCACTTTTGGTTAGATTGTAACTTTTCAGTATATTCTTATAATCAATATTTTCAATTTCTAGGGTGGCTTGTTGTAAGAACAACCAGATGTTCGCATAATCTTTTAAGGCTGGAGTAAAACGACTTTTATTTTTCCATATTTTGAATTTATCCTTTTGTTTCCCATTATTTTCTTCACAATCCTGTGAAAAGCAAGTGTAATAACCAAATAAACATATATATATAATTATAAGATATATATGTAAAAGTATACATCCATAGAGATGTGAAAATAAAAATGACTTCCATGGATATGGGCTTGTGGAATGAACGTTAAAGTGAAGCATCTAAAGGCTTCCAATGTAAATATAGTGGTTGCAGTGATAAACAAAAGGGGAGCATCTAAGGCTTCCAATACACAGACATCTACATTGGTAGGGAAATGTTTAAGTAATATATACATTTTTACCATTAATATGTATCAATAATAAAACAAAGATTGGAAAAGGAAAAAAAAAATGATTTCTTGGACAAAAGAGTCAGAATGCTCTTGGCCAGATGACACATGGCTTAAAGCAGGTAGGCTTACTGGTAAATACAGAGAGATTTACTTCAAAGTTGTGAATAAGTGGTATTTAAGTCCCCTCTTATATTTCAATTTAGTCAACAGGATAAAGATCAATATTATTGGAGAAATTGAGAACTTATTGGTACTCTGTCACATATATGGTGGCACTGCCCCTGCATTCAGGTGTTTTGGCAAACATGTTCTCACCATATCTCCACCCTCTTAAAACACAAAATCCCATTGAGGGCTAAAAACATTACTCATATCTTATGCTGAATTTACTCCAGAGATACAGGCGTTGTGTAAACAGGTTATTATTGTTGCAAAATGGATGCTGGTTAGATTGTGGAGACAGCAACAAACCCCTTCGTGGACAGAAGTATTTAATATTGTAGCATGCAACCGGGAATGTGACAAGTCATTAAAATCAATTCAGCTATTTAAGTTGGATGGAATCAAATGGAAAGTTTGGCATTCCTTGATTATATAAAGGACTTTTTCTCTTTCCTTTGTACCTGACATTCTCCAGGAGTACGTACAGATTTGCAATCTTTGTTTTATGTAAATTTGTCTTTGCATTCTCTTGTTTTTGTTGTATCTTTTCTATGTCTTGAATATAAATATTTATTTAGGTACTTATACCTCACAACGGCGATTAAAAGGTTAAAAACAAGGATAGAAAGGGTATAATAAAAGCAGAGCCTTCCATGAGGCCAAGATGGCCCAAATTTGTAGGATAATCAATATCTCAAGAAGCTTAAATAGCTAGTATAGGTAGTATATACAAATGAAGTTGCAGCTGGCTTTAATTGGAGTTCTATACGCTAAATACTGTCTTCTATGAGTGCTATATGGTAATACAAAACACTAGAAGAAACTACTTTGGAATAAATCCCTATCTTGTTACAATGAGTCTAAATCTATTGGATACAAAGTAATGGGGATAAAAGAATCCCTATATCATTAGAAAGACTACTATAGGGGTAAACGAAGGGCCTAAAAGTGCCACAGCCCCCCCACACACATCCCCTCACTGTAACAGGAGTACTACATAGGGAAAGGAGGATAGGATGTGTAGAATAAAGTAACAATGTACACAATCCGAGCGCATGGAGAACTAGCACAGCTAGAACTAACAGCGTCTATATGCGTGTCACAGTGGACCGCATTAGACGCTCCCGCCTGACGCGTTTCGACGCACAACTGACGTCTTTCTCAAAGGGGGAAACACGGAAGTGATGTCCGAGTGAGGTATTTAAGCAAAACGGTTGCTACGGCAACCGTGCGTGTGATAAAAAATGTACATATTAGCAAGAAAAGATATGGAAAGGTAAGTATGAAGGGAATGGAGAAGGAAGGACAAAATAAATAAAGTTAAATGGAAACATGAAAGAACCAACATAATGGAGAGGTCTTAGAATGAAAAATGAAAGATGAACTAACAATAAAAGGACAGATGTAGGTGATTGGAATAAACAAAAAATGAAATCCTGTGAAAAGTGTAATAACCAAATAAACATATATATATAATTATAAGATATATATGTAAAAGTATACATCCATAGAGATGTGAAAATAAAAATGACTTCCATGGATATGGGCTTGTGGAATGAACGTTAAAGTGAAGCATCTAAAGGCTTCCAATGTAAATATAGTGGTTGCAGTGATAAACAAAAGGGGAGCATCTAAGGCTTCCAATATAAATGTAATGGTTGCAGTAAATAAACCTGCAAGTGTTGAGGGGGAGCATCTAAAGGCTACCAAATAGGTATAGTGATTGCAGTGATGCAAGTAATAAATAATAAAGTGAATAGTTTGGCACAACTATATCTACAATCCAAAAGAAGGAAAGGATTGTCCTAAAGTGAATAAATAAAATTAAATAGTGTCAATATCATCTCAAAAGGACGGTATTTAGAAAAAAGACCTCATTGTTTATAATCTTTCAATGTTTATTAAAACAAAACCTAATTCTTAAATGAAGGCCGTATAATTAAAGCCTTCATTTAGGCCAAAGGGGGAGAGGGCCTTAAGTTTGTATATCCATTTTGCCTCACATTGGAGAAGTTTACGGTCAATGTCCCCCTGTCTCTGACTCATAGTGACTTTATCAATGGCAAAAAAAGTCAAAACTTTACTTTGGTTCTTATGGTAAAGTTTGACATGTCGTGCAATAGGGGTATCCAACATATGTTTAATGCTTAAGACATGTTCCCCTATTCTGCGTCTTAGTTGGCGGCTAGTTTTTCCAACATAAATCTTGTGGCAAACGCAAACTGCTACATAGACTATACCGGTAGAGCAACAGTTGAAAAACTCCTTGATTTTATATTTTACCTTTGTTGTTGGGTGTTCAAATATTTTAGTAGGTGTAATGTAACTGCAGTATTTGCATCTGCCACATCTAAAACAACCTAATGGAGGTTTTAGCCAATTAGTGTTTGTTCTTTTCTCTTTGAAGGCACTATGTACCAAACCATCTTTAAGATTTTTTCCTCTCCGATAGGTAACTGAAATGTTAGGTGTTAATACTTCAGTGAGATCTTCATCACTTTTCAACAAATACCAATATTTGGCAATTGATGCTTTTACCACTTGAGAGTCATATCCAAAGGTCATTATACAGCGGATGGAATTTAGACCGTTAGAGACATTCCTTGAAGGGTTACTTCCATGAAGAAGCGAAGTTCTATTACAGTTCCAAGCATGTTTGAAAGCTGCTTTGAGGCAGTTTTTTGAGAAGCCTCTTTCCTTAAATCTTTTTCTTAATTTTTCTGCTTCTATTATGAACTCTTCATCTGTGCTACAGTTTCTTCTAATGCGTAGATATTGGCCCTTGGGTATTCCTCTCTTGAGAGGTTCAAAGTGTTGGCTTTCCCATCTCAATAGGGTGTTTGTAGCAGTGTCTTTTCTAAAAGTAGTAGAAAATATTTTGCCATCTACATCTTTTTTGATTATTAAGTCTAGAAAGGTAATTCTTGAGTCATTAATCTCATGAGTAAATTTGAGGCCTAATGGATTAACATTTATTTTTTTCATAAATTCTTCAAATTTATTTTTTGTACCTGACCATATTAGTACAATGTCATCTATATAGCGCCTCCACATGAGTATTGATTCAGTATACTCTAAGAGAAATTCATTAAAGATGAGTTTCTCTTCCCACCAGCCTAATAGTAGGTTGGCGTAACTTGGGGCGCATGGGGTACCCATGGCTGTTCCTTTGGTTTGATGGTACCAGTTCCCATTGTAAATAAAGTAGTTATGTTTAAGAACATAATCTAGTAAGTCTATAAGGAATTTATTGAATTTTTGTAATTTGGTACCTTTACTCTGTAAAAAGAAATTGGTTGCTTCAATGCCTTCCTTGTGAGGAATGCTACTATATAGAGCCTCTACATCTATAGTGGCTAAATAGGCATCTGTAGGTATTGTAAGGTCCTCAAGTTGTTTTAGGATATCATTTGTGTCTTTCACAAATGAAGGTAGTGTTTCAACCATATCTTTTAGATGGTGATCTAGAAACACACTTGATTTATAGGATAAATTATCAGTTCCAGACACAATGGGCCTGCCAGGAATTGGGGTTACTTTTTTATGAATTTTGGGCAGGGTGTAAAAGATGGAAACAGTAGGATGTTTTGGAAAGAGATATTGAAAAGTTTGTTCGTCAATAAGACCATCAATTTTAGCTTGGTCCAAGATGTTTTTAAGAAGTCTTTTATATTTCAATGTGGGATTACTCTCAAGAGTTTCATAGGTGTTAGTGTCGTTTAAGATTTTTTTGCACATTAGATTATATTCTGTGTTGCCCATAATGACTATGTTGCCACCTTTATCCGCTGGTTTGATTTGAATATCTTTACATTTTTTTAAAATCAAGTAAGGCCTGATTTTCACTTTTGGTTAGATTGTAACTTTTCGGTATATTCTTATAATCAATATTTTCAATTTCTAGGGTGGCTTGTTGTAAGAACAACCAGATGTTCGCATAATCTTTTAAGGCTGGAGTAAAACGACTTTTATTTTTCCATATTTTGAATTTATCCTTTTGTTTCCCATTATTTTCTTCACAATCCTGTGAAAAGCAAGTGTAATAACCAAATAAACATATATATATAATTATAAGATATATATGTAAAAGTATACATCCATAGAGATGTGAAAATAAAAATGACTTCCATGGATATGGGCTTGTGGAATGAACGTTAAAGTGAAGCATCTAAAGGCTTCCAATGTAAATATAGTGGTTGCAGTGATAAACAAAAGGGGAGCATCTAAGGCTTCCAATACACAGACATCTACATTGGTAGGGAAATGTTTAAGTAATATATACATTTTTACCATTAATATGTATCAATAATAAAACAAAGATTGGAAAAGGAAAAAAAAAATGATTTCTTGGACAAAAGAGTCAGAATGCTCTTGGCCAGATGACACATGGCTTAAAGCAGGTAGGCTTACTGGTAAATACAGAGAGATTTACTTCAAAGTTGTGAATAAGTGGTATTTAAGTCCCCTCTTATATTTCAATTTAGTCAACAGGATAAAGATCAATATTATTGGAGAAATTGAGAACTTATTGGTACTCTGTCACATATATGGTGGCACTGCCCCTGCATTCAGGTGTTTTGGCAAACATGTTCTCACCATATCTCCACCCTCTTAAAACACAAAATCCCATTGAGGGCTAAAAACATTACTCATATCTTATGCTGAATTTACTCCAGAGATACAGGCGTTGTGTAAACAGGTTATTATTGTTGCAAAATGGATGCTGGTTAGATTGTGGAGACAGCAACAAACCCCTTCGTGGACAGAAGTATTTAATATTGTAGCATGCAACCGGGAATGTGACAAGTCATTAAAATCAATTCAGCTATTTAAGTTGGATGGAATCAAATGGAAAGTTTGGCATTCCTTGATTATATAAAGGACTTTTTCTCTTTCCTTTGTACCTGACATTCTCCAGGAGTACGTACAGATTTGCAATCTTTGTTTTATGTAAATTTGTCTTTGCATTCTCTTGTTTTTGTTGTATCTTTTCTATGTCTTGAATATAAATATTTATTTAGGTACTTATACCTCACAACGGCGATTAAAAGGTTAAAAACAAGGATAGAAAGGGTATAATAAAAGCAGAGCCTTCCATGAGGCCAAGATGGCCCAAATTTGTAGGATAATCAATATCTCAAGAAGCTTAAATAGCTAGTATAGGTAGTATATACAAATGAAGTTGCAGCTGGCTTTAATTGGAGTTCTATACGCTAAATACTGTCTTCTATGAGTGCTATATGGTAATACAAAACACTAGAAGAAACTACTTTGGAATAAATCCCTATCTTGTTACAATGAGTCTAAATCTATTGGATACAAAGTAATGGGGATAAAAGAATCCCTATATCATTAGAAAGACTACTATAGGGGTAAACGAAGGGCCTAAAAGTGCCACAGCCCCCCCACACACATCCCCTCACTGTAACAGGAGTACTACATAGGGAAAGGAGGATAGGATGTGTAGAATAAAGTAACAATGTACACAATCCGAGCGCATGGAGAACTAGCACAGCTAGAACTAACAGCGTCTATATGCGTGTCACAGTGGACCGCATTAGACGCTCCCGCCTGACGCGTTTCGACGCACAACTGACGTCTTTCTCAAAGGGCAAAACACGGAAGTGATGTCCGAGTGAGGTATTTAAGCAAAACGGTTGCTACGGCAACCGTGCGTGTGATAAAAAATGTACATATTAGCAAGAAAAGATATGGAAAGGTAAGTATGAAGGGAATGGAGAAGGAAGGACAAAATAAATAAAGTTAAATGGAAACATGAAAGAACCAACATAATGGAGAGGTCTTAGAATGAAAAATGAAAGATGAACTAACAATAAAAGGACAGATGTAGGTGATTGGAATAAACAAAAAATGAAATCCTGTGAAAAGTGTAATAACCAAATAAACATATATATATAATTATAAGATATATATGTAAAAGTATACATCCATAGAGATGTGAAAATAAAAATGACTTCCATGGATATGGGCTTGTGGAATGAACGTTAAAGTGAAGCATCTAAAGGCTTCCAATGTAAATATAGTGGTTGCAGTGATAAACAAAAGGGGAGCATCTAAGGCTTCCAATATAAATGTAATGGTTGCAGTAAATAAACCTGCAAGTGTTGAGGGGGAGCATCTAAAGGCTACCAAATAGGTATAGTGATTGCAGTGATGCAAGTAATAAATAATAAAGTGAATAGTTTGGCACAACTATATCTACAATCCAAAAGAAGGAAAGGATTGTCCTAAAGTGAATAAATAAAATTAAATAGTGTCAATATCATCTCAAAAGGACGGTATTTAGAAAAAAGACCTCATTGTTTATAATCTTTCAATGTTTATTAAAACAAAACCTAATTCTTAAATGAAGGCCGTATAATTAAAGCCTTCATTTAGGCCAAAGGGGGAGAGGGCCTTAAGTTTGTATATCCATTTTGCCTCACATTGGAGAAGTTTACGGTCAATGTCCCCCTGTCTCTGACTCATAGTGACTTTATCAATGGCAAAAAAAGTCAAAACTTTACTTTGGTTCTTATGGTAAAGTTTGACATGTCGTGCAATAGGGGTATCCAACATATGTTTAATGCTTAAGACATGTTCCCCTATTCTGCGTCTTAGTTGGCGGCTAGTTTTTCCAACATAAATCTTGTGGCAAACGCAAACTGCTACATAGACTATACCGGTAGAGCAACAGTTGAAAAACTCCTTGATTTTATATTTTACCTTTGTTGTTGGGTGTTCAAATATTTTAGTAGGTGTAATGTAACTGCAGTATTTGCATCTGCCACATCTAAAACAACCTAATGGAGGTTTTAGCCAATTAGTGTTTGTTCTTTTCTCTTTGAAGGCACTATGTACCAAACCATCTTTAAGATTTTTTCCTCTCCGATAGGTAACTGAAATGTTAGGTGTTAATACTTCAGTGAGATCTTCATCACTTTTCAACAAATACCAATATTTGGCAATTGATGCTTTTACCACTTGAGAGTCATATCCAAAGGTCATTATACAGCGGATGGAATTTAGACCGTTAGAGACATTCCTTGAAGGGTTACTTCCATGAAGAAGCGAAGTTCTATTACAGTTCCAAGCATGTTTGAAAGCTGCTTTGAGGCAGTTTTTTGAGAAGCCTCTTTCCTTAAATCTTTTTCTTAATTTTTCTGCTTCTATTATGAACTCTTCATCTGTGCTACAGTTTCTTCTAATGCGTAGATATTGGCCCTTGGGTATTCCTCTCTTGAGAGGTTCAAAGTGTTGGCTTTCCCATCTCAATAGGGTGTTTGTAGCAGTGTCTTTTCTAAAAGTAGTAGAAAATATTTTGCCATCTACATCTTTTTTGATTATTAAGTCTAGAAAGGTAATTCTTGAGTCATTAATCTCATGAGTAAATTTGAGGCCTAATGGATTAACATTTATTTTTTTCATAAATTCTTCAAATTTATTTTTTGTACCTGACCATATTAGTACAATGTCATCTATATAGCGCCTCCACATGAGTATTGATTCAGTATACTCTAAGAGAAATTCATTAAAGATGAGTTTCTCTTCCCACCAGCCTAATAGTAGGTTGGCGTAACTTGGGGCGCATGGGGTACCCATGGCTGTTCCTTTGGTTTGATGGTACCAGTTCCCATTGTAAATAAAGTAGTTATGTTTAAGAACATAATCTAGTAAGTCTATAAGGAATTTATTGAATTTTTGTAATTTGGTACCTTTACTCTGTAAAAAGAAATTGGTTGCTTCAATGCCTTCCTTGTGAGGAATGCTACTATATAGAGCCTCTACATCTATAGTGGCTAAATAGGCATCTGTAGGTATTGTAAGGTCCTCAAGTTGTTTTAGGATATCATTTGTGTCTTTCACAAATGAAGGTAGTGTTTCAACCATATCTTTTAGATGGTGATCTAGAAATACACTTGATTTATAGGATAAATTATCAGTTCCAGACACAATGGGCCTGCCAGGAATTGGGGTTACTTTTTTATGAATTTTGGGCAGGGTGTAAAAGATGGAAACAGTAGGATGTTTTGGAAAGAGATATTGAAAAGTTTGTTCGTCAATAAGACCATCAATTTTAGCTTGGTCCAAGATGTTTTTAAGAAGTCTTTTATATTTCAATGTGGGATTACTCTCAAGAGTTTCATAGGTGTTAGTGTCGTTTAAGATTTTTTTGCACATTAGATTATATTCTGTGTTGCCCATAATGACTATGTTGCCACCTTTATCCGCTGGTTTGATTTGAATATCTTTACATTTTTTTAAAATCAAGTAAGGCCTGATTTTCACTTTTGGTTAGATTGTAACTTTTCGGTATATTCTTATAATCAATATTTTCAATTTCTAGGGTGGCTTGTTGTAAGAACAACCAGATGTTCGCATAATCTTTTAAGGCTGGAGTAAAACGACTTTTATTTTTCCATATTTTGAATTTATCCTTTTGTTTCCCATTATTTTCTTCACAATCCTGTGAAAAGCAAGTGTAATAACCAAATAAACATATATATATAATTATAAGATATATATGTAAAAGTATACATCCATAGAGATGTGAAAATAAAAATGACTTCCATGGATATGGGCTTGTGGAATGAACGTTAAAGTGAAGCATCTAAAGGCTTCCAATGTAAATATAGTGGTTGCAGTGATAAACAAAAGGGGAGCATCTAAGGCTTCCAATACACAGACATCTACATTGGTAGGGAAATGTTTAAGTAATATATACATTTTTACCATTAATATGTATCAATAATAAAACAAAGATTGGAAAAGGAAAAAAAAAATGATTTCTTGGACAAAAGAGTCAGAATGCTCTTGGCCAGATGACACATGGCTTAAAGCAGGTAGGCTTACTGGTAAATACAGAGAGATTTACTTCAAAGTTGTGAATAAGTGGTATTTAAGTCCCCTCTTATATTTCAATTTAGTCAACAGGATAAAGATCAATATTATTGGAGAAATTGAGAACTTATTGGTACTCTGTCACATATATGGTGGCACTGCCCCTGCATTCAGGTGTTTTGGCAAACATGTTCTCACCATATCTCCACCCTCTTAAAACACAAAATCCCATTGAGGGCTAAAAACATTACTCATATCTTATGCTGAATTTACTCCAGAGATACAGGCGTTGTGTAAACAGGTTATTATTGTTGCAAAATGGATGCTGGTTAGATTGTGGAGACAGCAACAAACCCCTTCGTGGACAGAAGTATTTAATATTGTAGCATGCAACCGGGAATGTGACAAGTTATTAAAATCAATTCAGCTATTTAAGTTGGATGGAATCAAATGGAAAGTTTGGCATTCCTTGATTATATAAAGGACTTTTTCTCTTTCCTTTGTACCTGACATTCTCCAGGAGTACGTACAGATTTGCAATCTTTGTTTTATGTAAATTTGTCTTTGCATTCTCTTGTTTTTGTTGTATCTTTTCTATGTCTTGAATATAAATATTTATTTAGGTACTTATACCTCACAACGGCGATTAAAAGGTTAAAAACAAGGATAGAAAGGGTATAATAAAAGCAGAGCCTTCCATGAGGCCAAGATGGCCCAAATTTGTAGGATAATCAATATCTCAAGAAGCTTAAATAGCTAGTATAGGTAGTATATACAAATGAAGTTGCAGCTGGCTTTAATTGGAGTTCTATACGCTAAATACTGTCTTCTATGAGTGCTATATGGTAATACAAAACACTAGAAGAAACTACTTTGGAATAAATCCCTATCTTGTTACAATGAGTCTAAATCTATTGGATACAAAGTAATGGGGATAAAAGAATCCCTATATCATTAGAAAGACTACTATAGGGGTAAACGAAGGGCCTAAAAGTGCCACAGCCCCCCCACACACATCCCCTCACTGTAACAGGAGTACTACATAGGGAAAGGAGGATAGGATGTGTAGAATAAAGTAACAATGTACACAATCCGAGCGCATGGAGAACTAGCACAGCTAGAACTAACAGCGTCTATATGCGTGTCACAGTGGACCGCATTAGACGCTCCCGCCTGACGCGTTTCGACGCACAACTGACGTCTTTCTCAAAGGGCAAAACACGGAAGTGATGTCCGAGTGAGGTATTTAAGCAAAACGGTTGCTACGGCAACCGTGCTTGTGATAAAAAATGTACATATTAGCAAGAAAAGATATGGAAAGGTAAGTATGAAGGGAATGGAGAAGGAAGGACAAAATAAATAAAGTTAAATGGAAACATGAAAGAACCAACATAATGGAGAGGTCTTAGAATGAAAAATGAAAGATGAACTAACAATAAAAGGACAGATGTAGGTGATTGGAATAAACAAAAAATGAAATCCTGTGAAAAGTGTAATAACCAAATAAACATATATATATAATTATAAGATATCTATGTAAAAGTATACATCCATAGAGATGTGAAAATAAAAATGACTTCCATGGATATGGGCTTGTGGAATGAACGTTAAAGTGAAGCATCTAAAGGCTTCCAATGTAAATATAGTGGTTGCAGTGATAAACAAAAGGGGAGCATCTAAGGCTTCCAATATAAATGTAATGGTTGCAGTAAATAAACCTGCAAGTGTTGAGGGGGAGCATCTAAAGGCTACCAAATAGGTATAGTGATTGCAGTGATGCAAGTAATAAATAATAAAGTGAATAGTTTGGCACAACTATATCTACAATCCAAAAGAAGGAAAGGATTGTCCTAAAGTGAATACATAAAATTAAATAGTGTCAATATCATCTCAAAAGGACGGTATTTAGAAAAAAGACCTCATTGTTTATAATCTTTCAATGTTTATTAAAACAAAACCTAATTCTTAAATGAAGGCCGTATAATTAAAGCCTTCATTTAGGCCAAAGGAGGGGGAGGGCCTTAAGTTTGTATATCCATTTTGCCTCACATTGGAGAAGTTTACGGTCAATGTCCCCCTGTCTCTGACTCATAGTGACTTTATCAATGGCAAAAAAAGTCAAAACTTTACTTTGGTTCTTATGGTAAAGTTTGACATGTCGTGCAATAGGGGTATCCAACATATGTTTAATGCTTAAGACATGTTCCCCTATTCTGCGTCTTAGTTGGCGGCTAGTTTTTCCAACATAAATCTTGTGGCAAACGCAAACTGCTACATAGACTATACCGGTAGAGCAACAGTTGAAAAACTCCTTGATTTTATATTTTACCTTTGTTGTTGGGTGTTCAAATATTTTAGTAGGTGTAATGTAACTGCAGTATTTGCATCTGCCACATCTAAAACAACCTAATGGAGGTTTTAGCCAATTAGTGTTTGTTCTTTTCTCTTTGAAGGCACTATGTACCAAACCATCTTTAAGATTTTTTCCTCTCCGATAGGTAACTGAAATGTTAGGTGTTAATACTTCAGTGAGATCTTCATCACTTTTCAACAAATACCAATATTTGGCAATTGATGCTTTTACCACTTGAGAGTCATATCCAAAGGTCATTATACAGCGGATGGAATTTAGACCGTTAGAGACATTCCTTGAAGGGTTACTTCCATGAAGAAGCGAAGTTCTATTACAGTTCCAAGCATGTTTGAAAGCTGCTTTGAGCCAGTTTTTTGAGAAGCCTCTTTCCTTAAATCTTTTTCTTAATTTTTCTGCTTCTATTATGAACTCTTCATCTGTGCTACAGTTTCTTCTAATGCGTAGATATTGGCCCTTGGGTATTCCTCTCTTGAGAGGTTCAAAGTGTTGGCTTTCCCATCTCAATAGGGTGTTTGTAGCAGTGTCTTTTCTAAAAGTAGTAGAAAATATTTTGCCATCTACATCTTTTTTGATTATTAAGTCTAGAAAGGTAATTCTTGAGTCATTAATCTCATGAGTAAATTTGAGGCCTAATGGATTAACATTTATTTTTTTCATAAATTCTTCAAATTTATTTTTTGTACCTGACCATATTAGTACAATGTCATCTATATAGCGCCTCCACATGAGTATTGATTCAGTATACTCTAAGAGAAATTCATTAAAGATGAGTTTCTCTTCCCACCAGCCTAATAGTAGGTTGGCGTAACTTGGGGCGCATGGGGTACCCATGGCTGTTCCTTTGGTTTGATGGTACCAGTTCCCATTGTAAATAAAGTAGTTATGTTTAAGAACATAATCTAGTAAGTCTATAAGGAATTTATTGAATTTTTGTAATTTGGTACCTTTACTCTGTAAAAAGAAATTGGTTGCTTCAATGCCTTCCTTGTGAGGAATGCTACTATATAGAGCCTCTACATCTATAGTGGCTAAATAGGCATCTGTAGGTATTGTAAGGTCCTCAAGTTGTTTTAGGATATCATTTGTGTCTTTCACAAATGAAGGTAGTGTTTCAACCATATCTTTTAGATGGTGATCTAGAAATACACTTGATTTATAGGATAAATTATCAGTTCCAGACACAATGGGCCTGCCAGGAATTGGGGTTACTTTTTTATGAATTTTGGGCAGGGTGTAAAAGATGGAAACAGTAGGATGTTTTGGAAAGAGATATTGAAAAGTTTGTTCGTCAATAAGACCATCAATTTTAGCTTGGTCCAAGATGTTTTTAAGAAGTCTTTTATATTTCAATGTGGGATTACTCTCAAGAGTTTCATAGGTGTTAGTGTCGTTTAAGATTTTTTTGCACATTAGATTATATTCTGTGTTGCCCATAATGACTATGTTGCCACCTTTATCCGCTGGTTTGATTTGAATATCTTTACATTTTTTTAAAATCAAGTAAGGCCTGATTTTCACTTTTGGTTAGATTGTAACTTTTCGGTATATTCTTATAATCAATATTTTCAATTTCTAGGGTGGCTTGTTGTAAGAACAACCAGATGTTCGCATAATCTTTTAAGGCTGGAGTAAAACGACTTTTATTTTTCCATATTTTGAATTTATCCTTTTGTTTCCCATTATTTTCTTCACAATCCTGTGAAAAGCAAGTGTAATAACCAAATAAACATATATATATAATTATAAGATATATATGTAAAAGTATACATCCATAGAGATGTGAAAATAAAAATGACTTCCATGGATATGGGCTTGTGGAATGAACGTTAAAGTGAAGCATCTAAAGGCTTCCAATGTAAATATAGTGGTTGCAGTGATAAACAAAAGGGGAGCATCTAAGGCTTCCAATACACAGACATCTACATTGGTAGGGAAATGTTTAAGTAATATATACATTTTTACCATTAATATGTATCAATAATAAAACAAAGATTGGAAAAGGAAAAAAAAAATGATTTCTTGGACAAAAGAGTCAGAATGCTCTTGGCCAGATGACACATGGCTTAAAGCAGGTAGGCTTACTGGTAAATACAGAGAGATTTACTTCAAAGTTGTGAATAAGTGGTATTTAAGTCCCCTCTTATATTTCAATTTAGTCAACAGGATAAAGATCAATATTATTGGAGAAATTGAGAACTTATTGGTACTCTGTCACATATATGGTGGCACTGCCCCTGCATTCAGGTGTTTTGGCAAACATGTTCTCACCATATCTCCACCCTCTTAAAACACAAAATCCCATTGAGGGCTAAAAACATTACTCATATCTTATGCTGAATTTACTCCAGAGATACAGGCGTTGTGTAAACAGGTTATTATTGTTGCAAAATGGATGCTGGTTAGATTGTGGAGACAGCAACAAACCCCTTCGTGGACAGAAGTATTTAATATTGTAGCATGCAACCGGGAATGTGACAAGTCATTAAAATCAATTCAGCTATTTAAGTTGGATGGAATCAAATGGAAAGTTTGGCATTCCTTGATTATATAAAGGACTTTTTCTCTTTCCTTTGTACCTGACATTCTCCAGGGGTACGTACAGATTTGCAATCTTTGTTTTATGTAAATTTGTCTTTGCATTCTCTTGTTTTTGTTGTATCTTTTCTATGTCTATAAAATAAAAAAATGTATCAATAATACTATGTATCAATGCACAAAGGGTGGGGAGAAGACAAGGGTCATTAAGGACCCTCCTTTAATAAGGATTTTCTAGGTACTTCCATGATATTAAAAGGTCTTATTTCTTACTCCAACACACCAGGCCCGTTATTAAATGCATATCCAATAGCAAAGTGGTTGAACTGGAAATGAACCGCTGCACTTATTGACAGCAAATCTGAAACAAGTTTCAAGGTAGCATTTCCGTTTCACAAATTTGAATCTTTTGGGCCTTTGGATTATATAATGAGTTTCAGGGTGAAGCAAGTAGTTTAATAGGTAAAACTTAACAAGTGTAATGTAAATCTGACATTCACTCACTTTATGATTTCCTATGTGATTTAAGTTAGTTAATCTCTCCTTAATTGGTTAATGTGGTACAATGTGCAGCCAAGCTAATGAAAAACTACATAGGGTAAGTGTTTTCTCTTAGCTACCCAACACTTGAAACTAATGTGAACAAGCCCTTAAACAATCCTGCTGGTAGGTAGCATGACTTTAGCGCAACTCAAAAATGAGCACCGACGAATGTGCACCCCCACATCTGCAACTAGACTAAACCATGCTCGACTACAGTGGACACCCGACACATGCGCGCCCACCCGACACCCGACGCACCTAGGAAGGCTGTGTGATATCTGTTAGCTCGAGACCAGCTGATATACTGTATATCCTGCCTTACACATGCAAATCTGTTCAGGCACAGTGGCACAGTGACACAGGCCAGCACACTGTGCAGGTTTCCAGAATCTCTCTCCCACCACATATATCAGCCTGGTCATTAGTATTTTCCAGCTGGGAAAGGAGCAATTGTCTAGCCTGAGAGGTGGAAGTACTGCTGCAGAAAAAAACACAGGGGACCAGGCAACATGATGACCACTTAAGGTGCTGGATCCCTCCTACTCATCAAGGAAGAGACTCCAATCATGTAAAACCTGATTCTCTGCCATCCTACATGTAGCTCTGTGTACGTGTGATGGTCTACTAACCTAACACTACTGCAGTGTGATCTGAGGTGAGCCGGAGTGAGGACTGCAGCAGAGCAAAACAGCACATAATGAATGCCTTATACTCAGCAAAGACATTGGGTGGCGAGATCACTAGGAGAGATGGAGGGGGTTGAGTACTTACCTCTAATGGCGGGATTTTCATTAAATGGTGCTCTTCAAGCTGTTGGGGAGTGGGCATTTGCATTATGTGTGAGCTGGAATCCATGCTGTAGAAAAGATGGACAATTTTGTTTTGGGGGGGCATTGAAATTTGGTGATGGGGCTGCACCTTTCCTTAGTGGGACTTAGTGGGGTATAGTGGGACTGAGCACTGGCATGTGGGGCTGCACATTGCACTTAGTGTTGAAGCCTGAGCATTGGCATTTGTGGTGGGGCTGATCATTGGCACTAAGTGATGGGGACAGAACAATGGCAGTAGGTGGTGGGGGATGAAAAGTGGCTGCGTGCGCAGATGTCGGGAGCGCTATTTTTGGCCATGCTCTTGTGAGGTCACGCATGCGCCTTAAATGCAGGGTGCCCAGCTGGTAGTGGACCTTCTTTCATTGAATTGTTCATATGTGATCAAACTGTGTGTAGTTTGTATGGCTTCTTATAATATGTACAATTTACTATTTGGAAATGCTGCTCTGTAGATGCAGACCTCGCTCTCCTAAGACATGTCACACTGTATAATCATATACATAGACATACTTTAGAATGTGAGCCTCATTCACTTTGAAGGCCCCATCTTGCTGTATATAGGCCATATATCTGTGGGCCCGCTGCAGGCTTGAAATCAAGCAAGGCCATAATTTGCGATGCCGCTACAGGTCAATTGACCAATAGGAACCAGAGAACATCAATCAACAGTAACAGATTTAAAAGGCCGTGATAACCGTAACTACCTCATTGTGCTGTAACTGAGAAATCACACAGGTCTAGGCATTGGTGGGATATTTGAGAGAGAAATAGAGAGAGACAGAGAAAGAGAGAGAGACAGAGAGAGAGACAGATTGAGAAAAAGATAGAGAGTGCTAGAGAGAGAGATAGAGAGTGCTAGACAGAGCAAGTGAGAGTGACTGAGAGATTGGGAGATCGAGAGAGCAAGTGAGAGATAGCAAGAGATAGAGAGAGAGATAGAGAGTGCTAGAGAGAGAGATAGAGAAAGCTAGAGATAGTGACTGAGAGCGATTGAGAGATAGAGATAGAGAGCGAGTGAGCGATAGAGAGATAGAGAGAGAAACACCAGAGGAGGAGAGTGAGGAGAGGAGGAAAGTGAGGAGAGGGTAAAACTAGAGGAGGAGAGTGAGATGAGGAGAGGTAGAGGTATGGAGAGAGGGAGAGGAGGAAGCAGGTCAGGGAGGGGAGGTAGAGGTGTAGGAGAGCAGGAAGGGGGAAGGATGTGCCCTTAGATGTAGGCACACAAGGTGTAGGGTCAGGCCCCAGGGAGAGAACAGGGTGGCCAGGAACCCCAGGCACAGTTGGGAGGGCAAGAAATTTTGCCAAAGCAGAGGGCCCACAATTATAGCCCAGAGGAGACAGAAATCCTCTTCGGGGAAATCCGTTCCCGCTATAGCATCATACATGGTGGGAGGGATGTGAGGCCTAGCCAGAAGACATGGGCCTTGAATGAGGTTGCTGCAGCTGTTGCATCATTAGGAGTTGCAAATAGGGATGTGGAGTCTTTGAAACACTGATATGATGACTGCCAGATGAATGTCAATAAGAATATGGTAGCGGAGGCCAGAGCAGCCTGTGCAACCGGTGGTGGCCCACCAGTTAACATCACCTACTGTGGATGGGAGCGGACTCTGAAGGAGTGGATGGAGCTATCAGTTGTAGTGGGCCTTCCAGCACAGATGGAGACTGGCTTTCAGGAAACCCTGCAATATGAGTATCATATGCACAATCACACCATCATATGCACACACATGAATGTCACACACATAGATAACTGACATACAATAGCACTGTAAGATCTCAGGTTATGACTGCAGATATATGGGGCAGCAATAATTATGTACCATGAACCAAGCAAACATATTATTAACATAATTGTTATCAATGAAATGTCTGTCCAATACCTGCAGTTAAAACTGATTCTGAATAGCAGTTGCCAATTCAGTTTGTGTCAGTGTTATGTTTGCTGTTTGTTCAAAGTTCATATACAACAAAACAGTTTAAATTTCAATTGTAATTGTGTGTCATGAGTTCTCCTATCCCAATCTTCCCCATGTTAAACTGCACAGTTTAGAGCTGTTAAAACTCCTACTGCTTGGAACCTATCCACAGCGTTAAACGAGACATAGCTGTTGATCAAGATTGATTTTACATCCAAAAGAGAGTACATGTATGGGTTTGCACACTGCAGCATATGTGGGTACAGACTCTGAAGGACTGCATGTGCGTGTCATGTACTAAATTTACAAACTTATAGGAAATTTGATTTTCCCAAAAAAGTGCATAACACTAGATTAAAGTACTATAACAAAATAATTGGGACTATAAAAAACAATTAAAAACTGAACCACCCTTTGTTACTTTTTTTTCATATAAAGTTCGTGGAGTGACTTCTCTCTAATTGAATTGATTTATTTAAATTACAGTATTAAACTCTTTATATTCATTTCACTCTATATTTTTTTCTTATGTGTGTTCAGAAGCTTGAAAAAAAAACATCAAATAGAAGCAGGCACTCCCAACGTATTGTTGAGAAAATCATACCGATGATAATTTAGGTTATCTTTCAATGATATATAGGATCATTGTAGGAAATTTTGATATTTATGTGAAGGTATAGCCTTATCCTTAAAGGTTAATACATTGTTCAGCTATTTTCACCTTAATTATTGTTACCCTGTATAGCATTGATTTTATATAGTGTCTTATTCCTTATTAACCATATTCTATACATTTAAACTGAGAAAATCGTTTCTTATCCTTAACATTTGGTTGATATATGTATTAACTGAGTTTATCCTTTTAGAAATCTATGCCAAAAATTATGCCCAATTTGTGGTGTAATTTATCCTGAGATACAGGCTATATCCCCTTATCCATATATCAAGTGCCTATTTTTGGATTGAACTCTGTTAAATGGTTAAATAGTTAGATCATTCCTACATCAAGCTGAGTACCTATAAGCTCATCATTCCTTGGTATTCAAGTTACTAAATGCCGCTACTCTTTATTGCTGAATATACATTAGATGCTAGAAAGTGCAGCTATCTTATTCACGCTTCTAAACCCACTGGTCCGGCGTCTGACGTCAAACCCGGAAGTACTGCCTTAACGCACGTTTATACGCCCTGACGGCGTCTTTTTCAAATGGAGGAAGGTGTAGACACTCCGGATGTCCAACTATTTGTAATTTTATGTTGCCATAGTAACCTCCAAGTTGTTGTCTAGTTCACCGTTTATTGTCTGGTGTGGTAGGTGTTTGAATCTTATGTACTTAACAATTTAAGGAAAGCTTGTTCATAGTAGGGTCATATAATTGTGTGTTTAGAGAGTAAGTAACTGATATATTTTTTTAAAGTCATGTATCGATATTATACTTAAATTTACAGACTAAGATCAAAGGATAGTAATCTATTTGTCTTTTCAAGAGCATACCGTTCTACTTATTATGGACTAAGATCAGAGGATAGAGATCTATTTGTCTTTTTAAAAAAGAATACCATTGTACTTATTTCCAAAATATAATATTTGAAATGATGATATTTAAAATATTTTTATAGATACAAATTAGATTATTATATACAGTCTGTATTATTATGTACATATTGGGAAAGATGATGTTATATACAGTAGATATTATTATGTGAGGTTATTGGGAAATATGATGTTATTATATATATTTATGTATCAATTATCATTATTATAGAGGATCTCAGAAGCTACCAAGCCCCAACAAAGAAATTAAATGATGATACAAAACAGTCCTCATATTATAGACCGTAATATAGGGGAGATCTCACATCACAGATCATATATCATAGCAAGATGAATGATATCCTCCATCTCCCATCCAGGACTTCATAAATGATTATAACTAGTAAACAGGTATAAGTACATGAATCTACTATATTTGTCCATACCAAAAAGTGAACATTAAGGTGTCTTCGTGAATAAAGTGCAAGATAGTGAAATTTTGATTATTAAATATTACTGACAATATATAGTGGATAATACCATATCAGCTTTTTTTTAATTCATTATATAGTGAACCATGTAAAATATAAGGTGTGATAAAGTAAAAAAAAATAACTAAAAGTGCTTATAAATAGGAGTTCAAATATGCTTTATTTCATTAGAAGATAAAGCATAAGGAACATACAATGAGAAATAAATAAATAATAAATAGGGTGCCATATAAAAACAGTGATAAATAGAGGGCTCTATAATATTAGTATGGTGTCATTTTGGAAAAATAAATATATTTCCCATTATATGTGGTGATACAACAACATTTGAGATAATGTGTCATGGTATTCTGATGATACATCTTGTATATATTTCAAAAAGTGCAATATAGAGTCTTAATCTCATGTTGTGAACCACGTGTAAGGTCTCTCCATTATTATGGTAGGTCAAACAACTTGTTCCGTCCTTGATATACAACTATATTCAAAACTATATCCCTAAAGATAAACTTATGACTCTTGATTAACGTATCACATATAATACTTGTCATCTTACGTTTTTGTCCGTCACGCCATGTTAAACTTTGCTGCATTAAGCGCCAAAGGCGCTCATTGCAGGGCTCACGATGAGCGCCACAGGCAACCCAGGGAAAAAAATGGCGGCCAAAAAAAACTTACATTTTCTCAAACAGGATCAAAACGACGCCAGTAACAATTAGCAGAACAATGCGAGGCATGCAGGACATTGAAAAAACACAATGCAGAAGCCAGTAACACCTAGCAGAATAACGCAAGACTTTGAAAATAAAAGCAACGACACTCATCGCGAGCCACGCAAAACTGGACCAGAGACACAGAGGCGAAAGACACAGGGGAGGGAGAAGGTGCAGAGAGACACAGGGGGGGGGGGAGAGGGGGGACAGGGTGGAAAGAGACACAGGGCTGAGAGGTGGAGGAAAAGAGACGCAGGGAAGGGAAATAAGGAAAAATTAAAGACACAGGACAGGGAGAGGAGGGAGAGAATGGAAAACAGACACATGGAAGGGAGAGGGGGAAACAGACACAGGGTTCAGAGAGTGGGGCAAGGTTCGCAATGAGGCACAAAAGTGGGGGGTTGCACGATGTCTGCAATGAGCGTTCATTGAAGGACTTGCGATGTGCGCCGAAGGTGCTCATCGCAAGGCCTGTAAACTACACGGGGGGAGAGGCTCCAAATAACGATGAGGAGACTTTTAATATACCTATACATAGGAATGTGATATTTGGAAATGGGAATATAGCCTGTATCTCAAATTGTAGGTAGAAATTGGCATAGATTTCTAGAAGGATAAACTCAGATAACACATATACCGACCAAATATTAAGGATAAGAAACAAACACCCACACAGACGGCACTTTAACAAAATAGATCTAACACGCAATCACTAAATACGGACTTACACAAAAAAATACGAACCGCTGGACTTAGAAAAATAAACATTACGACCTTGCAAAAATACAACATTAACGGCCGAACCGCGCGCACCTGAAAACATTAAAAACACAATAAATACACACAAAAAATGCATAAAAAGCTTAACCACAGCAAGGGGGGGCAACCAGGACATCTGCAAGTGAAGTTACACCTCAATTTAAGTCCAAATTCCTGAGTTTAGACACACAAAAATCCCCTAAGCGAGAGGAAAAATGGCTGCCGAAAAAAACAATTACGAGGCTACAGGACCCTAAAGACGCAAAACACCACTAAGAACATACAGCTTTTGAAAAAAGCCGTACGAGGTACAATATGCACTTTTAACAAGGACACTACATCATACACAGCTGCGTACCACATACACATTAGCCGCCATTTTACAACACTAACTTACACAATACTGAAGTACACAGCTATCCTAACAGCTTTCCCTCGCGCACGCAGCCTATTTACACTACACACTGCACACATTGCTGACACTTACACCTTAGCCTCACAACAGTGCAAACCGACATTGTATGCTGCAGGAACTTCAAAACAGATTGTCAGCTCTTCAGCACAATGCTTCCTGCATATATTACTTCCAAATAGGTAAAGTATATTAATTTATTAATGTATTAAGTATTTAATTAGCATACAAAAATACATATACACAAAAAAAAACACTCTCGCAATAAACACAAAAGCCATTCACTGCGCGCCTCACAACGAGCGCCAATGCTGCTCATAGCACACAAAGCCTTGCAATAAGCGCAAAAAGCAGATCAGCACCGACCAAACAATAACAGCAAAAGCGCCTATCAGAAAAAAAATACAACAACCAACAGACTTGCAATGAGCGCCAACGGCGCTCATTGCAAGCCACAAGATGAGCGCCGAAGGCGCTTAGCGCGAGGCTCGCAATGAGCGCCGAAGGATGTCAGACCACCAAAAAAATTAATGTCTGTGGCAAACAGCATTACCTGCCTTACAATTTTATTGCCCCGTCATTTTTGACGGGCAAGTCTCTAGTCACATATATAGTTGTGAGCATGCGAGTTGTTGCTAACGCTTGCGGGCTCGCGTAGCGAACCAAGGCCCTCGCGAAGCGAGGGCAGTCGGCGAGGGCCTCAGTTGCTGGCATGGAGCGCCAAAGGCGCTCCATGCCAGCAACTGCGATTCTCGCAAACTTCACCTCGCAGCGCAAACTACACGACAAACCAATTACGACACTCGCTAAATTTTACGACCAACGCAAACAACATACGACACACGTTAACACACATTACGGCCTCGCAACACTCGGACGCAACTCGCGAACATTACAAAATTAAAAACACAATACATACTCACAGCACATACATAAAAAGCTTACCTACAGCAAGAGGGAGCATCCAGGACCTCAAAAATGCAACTTACACCTTCATTTCACTCGAAATAAAAGAGTTTAGACACTAAAAAATTGGCTAAGCGAGAGAAAAAATGGCCGCTGAACAAAACGAAAACGAGGCTACACACGCAAACACCATACGAGACACGTTACCAGACATTACGAACTCGCAAAGATCGGACGCAACACGCCGACATACAAACATTTAAAACACAATAAATACACACAACACACACATAAAAAGCTTACCTACAGCAAGAGGAACCATCCTGCACCTCAAAAAACCAAGTTACACCTTCATTTAAATAAAAATAAAACACTTTAGACACTAAGAAAATTGCTAAGCGAGAGAAAAAATGGGCGACGAACAAAACGAAAACGAGGCTACAGCACTCTCAACATGTAAAACACCACAACACACTCGCAAAACACCACACGAAACTCGAAAAACACCACAAAGCACCGACGGATAATCCGCAAGGACGCATACCACAGATAACCCGCCATTTTACGCCAATGCGGAAGTACACAACTACGCTAACGGTTTCGTCTCGCGCGCGCACAGTATTACACTGAACACATTCAGCACGCTTACACAGCAGCTCCACATCACTAATGCTGCAGCAACCTCAAAACACATTGACAGCTCTTCAACAAAATGCTTCAAAATAGGTAAAGTATATTCATTTATTAATGTATTATATATTTCATTATTACACACCAAACAGCATTAGATATTCATTTATTAATGTATTAGACCTTTCATTATTATACACCAACCAGCATTAGCTACCTTACAATTTCATTGCCGTCATTTTTTGACGGGCAATTCGCTAGTTACATATATTGATGATCCACAATGCTCATGATACAGATCAATGTTTATCTGTTTTAAACAATCAACACAGCCAATTACAAGTGTCCATGATGTCAGGGATATGGAAACACACAGCAAACAATTGTTTACAGATTCAATACTCAAATACTATTGTCCTCTCATTTCAGTACCCAGGAGGCATACCCCACCGCAGAGATACCCAGGCGGTGGCTACACAGGAGGAGGATACACAATCACCATCGCATGTAGTGGTGGAGGAAATTGAGGGCCTGTTAACAGAAGGCTGGCCCTGGGCACTCACACACATCATGAGCATGATCGGAGCCATGTGAACCAATATACATGTTCTGGAGCCATCGACCACCTGCAGGGATGTCGAGGTCCTGGGAACCACCCTCAACAGGTCCACCACTGCCACCTGGTGAGATGCAATGGATGCGGTGGCTGGACACCAATGCTCTTCTACTCCTGATCGGGCCCCAACAGCCCTCGCCCCAATAGTGGATGCCACAACAGATGATGCCACAGTAGTTGTTGTCTAGCAGATGTTGTCCAAACAGATGATGCCACAGCAGATGTTGTCCCAACAGATAGATGACACAGCAGTTGTTGTCCCAGCAGATGTTGTCCCAACAGATGTTGTCCCAACAGACCGGGCCAACACCATCGCTACGGGCAACACCATCGCTACGGGCAACACCATTGCCAATTGCAACACCATTGATACAGGCAACACCATCACTACGGCCAACAACATCGCCAATTGAGACACCATCGCTACGGGCTACACCATCGATACAGGGAAAACCATCGCCACTGGCAACACCTCTGGCCTCATCACAGCACATCCACAGTCCAACTTTGTCTGGTAACTGACCTCACAGCTCCTCAGATGGTATCTGGTGGGACTTCTTGCAGCACATCCGCATGGATGATGAGCGTAACGATGGAGTAATGCAACGGCTCACAGGTCAGCTTGAAAGGCAGAATGATATTGGTACCGGTCAGGTCAACAGC
The DNA here is from genome assembly GCA_027410445.1 of Discoglossus pictus. NCBI lineage: Eukaryota > Metazoa > Chordata > Amphibia > Anura > Alytidae > Discoglossus > Discoglossus pictus. The sequence continues at coordinate 224,093,203 of CM050166.1, read as the reverse complement.
ATCAGATCACTATATGGTGAGGTGAGGAGGCATAATCGATGGATGGAGAGATATGAGCAAATGGCTCATAGGGACTGACAAGCCTAGACACAAGACCTGGAGCTAGTGCAGTTGGCGGAAGCCCATGTTAACACTCTCCAGCCTTCGGTTCCACTGGCTCCACCACCACCGCAACAAGAGCCTGCGGTTTCCTCATCGCACCCCTTACCACCAACGCCAGCTGCTACACAGATACCCCAGATGGATGCACCCCTCAATCTAACACCTCCTGGCAGTGGTAGAGGGAGGAAGCGTGTTGGCACAGAAGGTGGGGGCCCTGATTGCTCCTGAGGAGAGGATTAAGAACCACTGCCCTAAGTCCTCCTCATCCACACTCCTCAATGAACATTATTTTGTCTTAATGTTGACATACTATTGGCTGGCTACAAAGTGTATACGTATGGTTATGTTGAATATTTCTGCAATTGATGTTCATTGTGGATTGCCATTGAGGTGAGGTGTTGCAGTCAATCCAAATAGTTTTCTGATATCTTGTTCTTGTTTCTGTAGGTCTTAATAGCCCAATCTCATGACCATGAAGGCAAATTCCTCAATCTCCTCTTTCTGTGTCATAGATTCTGCTCATCAGTTTCCGGTTTCCGGTTGCAGTGGTGAAGTGACCATATGTGACCCTCTTAGGTGCTATGCATCATGCTTATTCTAGACTATGACATTACCCCCTTTAGGTATCCTCTTTTTCCCAAAACAAGCCTTTTACCCTCCCGGGATCCGCCCACACCACACCCATGATATTAATGCACAGTAGTATGCTGATAAACATGTGCTCTTTGTATCTAATAAACTATATTTTTATACTGTTATCAGTGTTTCTGTGTGTTTGTAATGCACCATAATTGTGAACCTCCAGATTAATTATCTAAACAAACAATTTGTATTCTGTACATAGATCTTCCTTCAACATACCCATCCAGTGTTAATGTAGGGTTGAGGTCATAGCTGTGTCACCAGTGGAGCTGAGGGTGGAGGTAATGTTCCTGTGTTTTATACCAGCTACAGCTATGTATGATATTCGTGTTTCAGAACACATGGAGATAGGTATTCATGTTATATATTAGAGCATATGTCAGAATGAGGTGCAGTTGTGTAATGTTTATGTGTAGATTAATATATCTGTACACACAGTTGTGGTTCTATATATATATATATATATATATATATATATATATATACACATAATAAATCTGTACATTGCTAATAAGATAAACACAGGGGGTCAGTTCACTATTGTGATGTGCACCAGTTACAGACACCAGTCTCATGCTATATGCTAGGTTTTGTGTAATGGCTCCAAAGGCTGAACTAGATTGACAATATTTATCTACCCTCATTGTTTAATTCAATAATGCAAACACATTGCGAATATTATATTTACACCCCTAACTGATGGTGCACAGCACAGATGTTGACTTTCATTGTCCTTTAATTGGTGTTACGGAAATGCCATAGTATCAACATTAGAGAGGCAAACACAAACAACATAACTGATAAATAATATTTAACCTTAGCATAAATCATAACATTAACATATCAACAAAGCCACACAGTGGATGAGGGCGGTACCGGAAGTGGAATACACACCAGATCGGAGATGAGCTGGTGGTAGGAGAGCTGGGAGGTCATGCACGTCTAACAGCGATCGCCCTGAGCCCTGAGTCCTGAGCCCAGACTTGTTCCAAGGATACAGATACCACACAGATGCCCTTGAAGCCTCGAGAAGGACTCTTCCGACACAATACAGCTAAGTAAAGCTTTATAAACAAATAAATAAAATGTACTGTGTCTTCAGCGTTACCCTTCCCATCTCCCCTTCTCCCCCTATGCCTTAAAAGAGAAAAAGTTAAAACCCCAAGGCTTAAGGCTACTAGCAGGGATAAAAGTGAGGCCAAAAGCCCAAAAGTTTATTAAGCTGAGTTCGGGAAGAAGTCGGAGGACGGAGACAGTCCCCGTGAAGTTCCCTCGAGAAGACGCGAAAAAACGCGCCAAGGTGAGAGATCTATGCGATAGAATCGCGGGAGATAAAGTTGGAACAAATGAACAAGCCATAAGAAGATACAAGGCCTTAAAAAACAAAAAATAAAAGGTGAAGTGATAGTAAGAGGCATATAATGCCACAGGATTACCGAATTGAGGAGGAACGGCCAGAAACAACTAGTACTCGCTAGTAAGCAAAAAGAGGGGTAAATAACAAATAAAAGAGAAGAAAAATGAAACTATGTTAGGGTAGAGGGAGAAGAGGAGAAAGGGTTAAGGTAAAACAATAAGCTTTACTAAAACATGTAAGAGACAAGAGGCCAAGGGTGAAGATTGTAAAGTTCCCCTTTAAGACAAGATAAAAGGCGATACAACCAATACAAATTAAAGAAGATAAGTAAAATAAATGGATGGTTTAAAAAAGATAAATGGAGAAGATTAAAACAAAAATCCACTGGATTATATCCCAAAATAATAAAATGGCAAACAAGAAACTTCCAAATGCCATGAAAATAAAAAGTAAGGAGAAGAAGACAGCTGCTCCAGAAACACAATCAGAATCCTCTTTTTTGGAACAATCCGTAAATCCATCTCCGAAGAAAACAGTACAATCTTCACTAGAAGATTTTGAAAAGTTACAGGAGGAACCATTAACTTATTCAAAAATGAAAGACCTTTTATATGATTTCCAAGAAAAGATCACGATGGAATTAACAAAACAGATAGTAGAAAATACAAACTCAGTAAAAGAAATAAGTAAAAGAATAAATGAACTAGAAATCAAAAGTGATAAACTAATCATGGATAATAATGCATTATTGAAATACACAAATAATTTGCAATACAAAATAGAAGAATTAAATATGAAGATAAACCTTATGGAAGATAAACTAAGGAAAAAAAATCTAAGAATAAGGGGAATAAATGAAAATATATTGGAAAAAGACCTGCCAGGATATATTAAAGATCTATTTAATAATTTATCAACTCAAACATCTAAAGATGATACTAAAATAGAAAATATTTACAGAATACCCCTTCCTAGAGGATTAGACAAGAAAATGCCAAGAGATGTTATAGTCAATCTTCAATCTCCCCTTTATAGAGATGTAATAATCAAAGCTAACTCCACGAAAAGACCGATGGACGCTCCATATGATAAAATAAAAATATTCCCTGATTTGTCCAAATATACATTGAATAAAAGAAGAGAATATATGGTAATAACCCAAAGCTTAAGGAAAGCAGAAATGAAATACAGATGGAAAAATCCAATGGGACTATATATAATGAAAGACAATATATGGAACAAAATAGACTCGGTTAAAGAAGGACTGTTGTTGCTACAAAAATGGAATATAGAAGTGGATCTTTCCACTCCTCCTAAAATCCATACAGAATTAAATTTAAAGAACCCTGAATGGGTCGTAAAATAAGGAAGAGAGGAAAAGACTTGATAAGAAATATGGACTATATATCGATGTATCTATCACTGTTTTTAAAATATTTTCCTGTTAGGGTTGGTTTATAATTAAAATTTGATTAGTAGTGATGGCTAAAGCCACAGGGGAAAGGTTATAAACACCTCTTAAGAGATTATTTAAAATATGGTGGTTAATATAAGCACTTTAACTATATGCACTTTATATAAATATTAAATTATAAAGCACTTTAAATACACAAAGGAGTAAAAATTGTAGAATGGTCCCACAAGAAATTTAGATTGTTTACTGTTGTATTGAAAAATTGTGATTAATATCAATGGCCACAGTATATAGGGGATAGGATATAATTATCCTCTATGAGATTACGTATATTATGGGGGTAAATATAAGAACCTTATTGGTATGCACCTTATAGAGATATAGAAGTTCACTGATAGAAGATGAAGTACATCAATACATAGAGGAGTAAAGAGAAGAAAAAAAAAAGAGAAAAAAAAAAAGGATAATGAAAATCATAACAGGAATCATAACACGAATGTAGTGAATTTGGAATTTACTATTAGTATCTTGTAAAATAGTGATTACTGCTATTTTAAATTTACAATTATGATGGAAATTTTTGAGAGAACACAGACACAATGGGGGGAAATTAAGCACCTTATTAACATGCACTTTTTTGATATATGAAAAATTTAAATAGATAAGATTTATAAAGTAGTAAGATTTTAAGATTGGTTTATTAATTCGTTATGGAATCATGACAGTTCTTGTGTTTTTATGGGTACCTATGTTTGCATTTTGGAAGCTATTTGCAATGGGGGAGTCCATATCATTTCTCGGGGAGTAAAGGAGGAAAAGAGTAAAGAAAAGTAGAATAAGAAAAAGGAAAAAGGGGACCCCTGGGAACATTATTGCCAGGATGGTGGTTAATAGTTAGAGTAGATTATGATAACTGGAATAAATGGTATGGACCCCCTCTTGGAGATAGCTACTTAGGGGGAAGGAAAGAGGAGAATAATTAAAAGATGAAAGGGAAAAAGAAAGAGGGAAAAAGAAAAAAAAAGAGAAAAAAAAAAAAAGAGAAAAAAAGAAGGAAAAAAAAAAGGAAAAAAGAAGGGAAAAGGAAAAAAAGGAAGGAAAAAAGGGAAAGGAAAGAAAAAAAAAAAAAAGAAGAATGGGGGGAAAGAAAGAAAAGCAAACGAAAAACAGGGATAAATTCAGTGTTGGATTTATACAATATTAAACATATCCATAAATTTAATTCGGGAGGTTGGTATCAAACAAAATATAACAGGGGGGAATATTATGGTCTTTGAGGCTAAGGGAATTCCCCATACACTCCTCTATAGACCTGAGTTGGGTATAAGACCAAAGGAAGTAAGGAGGGGTAAATGAGAGGAAGTGGAAATTAAAAACAATACAAAAGATAAAATAATAATTAATAATGGTAAACAATAGGGGAAAAAGAATACATGATCTCCCAACTAATAAACTAGTAAGTTTATTAAAACTCCTAACATTTCCTAAAATCGACATGATAGCCCTAAAATATTATATCAAAAAAGAGGGAAATAATATAGGAACAAGTAAACTTGGACTTAGTTTAAGTCCAAAGAAGAACATGCCCAAGGTTTGTAAGGAAGTACGAATGAATGAAATCCCGGGAATGCGAATGGCTCAGGTTCAACAATTGATTAGAGGTGAGATGGAATTAGATATATGGACACAAAAGTGGAAGGTTAATGTAATAACTATAAACAATGGTTAAAATAATAACTCATAATGTTAATGGACTTAATTCACCAGCAAAAAGGAAAATAGCTTACAATAATTATATAAAAAATAAAGCAGATATTCTCCTACTACAAGAGACACATTGGGGAAACGATACCTTAAGATATGTAAATAATAAAAACTTTAATATTAAAATAGATTCAACATACAATAAAAAATCTAGAGGAGTATCAATCTGCTTTAGTCACAATATAGAAGTCTATGAGGAAGCTAAAATTATTGATCCCCTAGGAAGATATATAATTTGGTGTGGCAAAATAAATGGAGAAAATATGACAATAGCCAATATATACCTTCCAAATGTATAACAAATTAGATATCTCAAAAAGATTTTGAAAGAAATAAAAAAAATTAGAAAGGGACAATTAATAATTGGTGGGGATTTTAATATGGTGTTAGATCCATTAACAGACAGAATAGGAACAATTAAAAAAAATTCAGAAAATCAGATTAAAAAAACGTCTAAAGACTTTGGAAAAATAGTATCAAACGACGACCTTTTTGACGCATGGAGATTACTACATCCATATGAGAGGGACTATACATTTTTTTCAAATCGTTTTAAATCCTACTCAAGATTAGATTATTTGTTAACAGATATAAATACAATAAGACAAATTAAGGATATAGAAATAACAACCGCTACATGGTCAGATCATTCAATGGTCTGTATGAATTTAAAAGAAGGAAAGAGAAGCAAAAATAAAAAAAAATGGAAGTTAGACCCTATCTTATTTAAGAATGAACAAACTATGGAATTCTTAAAAAAGGAAACAAACGAATTTTTTAAAATTAATAAAAATACTGTAGATTCACCATCCATGCTTTGGTGCGCATATAAATCAGTTATAAGTGGACAAATGATATCACGGATGGCAGTAATGCATAGGGAAAGGGGGAAACCCAAGAGACTATTGTATATAGATTTGGAGAAACTAACAAGAGAAAATAGAGTGAACCCATCGGTGGAAAGAACAGAGTTGATTGCTAAAAATAAAGCCCAAATAAATAAAATATTACAAAATCAGGTTGATTCACTGATGTGGAAATTTCAACAAACCAATTTTCTAATGGGTAATAAAACAGGTAAATATCTGGCCAATAAACTAAAAAGACAAAAAAATCAAAATAAAATATATAGTTTAAGAGGCACAGACAATGTCTTATACACTCACCCTGATAAAATATGTGATATTATGAAGATGTTCTATAGTTCATTATACAATTTAAATAGTAATTCTACATTTAAAAAACCTAGTAAAGAAGAGATAAATACATTTCTGAGTGAAGTAACTCTACCAAAATTACAAGAAGAAGATCAAAGATTTTTGGATCAAGATATTTCTTTGAAAGAAATAGAGGAAGTAATTAACAAAGCAAAAGTTAACAAAGCCCCAGGTCCAGACGGATTTGACCATTTATATTTTAAAATGTTTCAAAATGAAATTGGCGAACATTTGCAAAATATGTTTAATGAGATTAAAGATCACGGAAAAATGCCGTCAGAACTATCAGAAGCTAAAATAATTAACATTTTGAAACCAGGGAAAAATCCAGAAGAAGTAACTAGCTATCGCCCTATTTCCCTTATTAATATAGATTTAAAAATATACACAAAAATCATGGCAAATAGATTAAATAAAATTATTCCAAAGTTGATACATTTTGATCAATCGGGCTTTGTACAAGGCCGTCAGGCATCAGATAACACCAGACGTCTAATTGATTTAATGTTTTCCATTCGGAAAAAAAGGATCCCCACACTAATCCTGTCATTGGATGCAGAAAAAGCATTCGACAGGGTTAGTTGGGAATTCATGAACGCAGTATTACAAAAGTTTGGGTTCACAAATTTTGCTTCTAAAACAATTAAAGCTATTTATAAGGATACAACAGCTTATATCGCAGGTACAAACTTCGAAACAGAGAAGTTTGGGATCAGCAACGGAACACGACAGGGATGCCCCCTTTCCCCATTGCTTTTTTTGTTATTTATGGAACCATTAGCATCATTAATTAGGAAAGCTGAAAATATCAAAGGTATCAAAATAGGTAATAATGACTACAAAATAATGTTATTTGCGGACGATATCATGTTAACATTAACAGATCCAATAGGATCTTGCGCCAATTTACAACAATTGTTAATAGACTTTGGTAGAGTTTCTTATTTCAAAATAAATCCTTTGAAATCAGATATTATTTACAAATATATAGAGCAAGATACATTAAATAAATTTAAAAAATTATATGCGTTTAATTGGAATACAAAATATGTCACTCATTTAGGTATTAAATTTAGCTTCCAAAATAATAAAATTATAGCAAATAATATAACAGAAATATTAAAACAGATTAGAATACTTTTATATGATTGGAACTCAACAAGACTTTCCTGGTCGGCTAGAATTGCCATAGTTAATATGAGTATTGTCCCCAAAATAACATATCTAATGAGCTGTGTCCCGGAGAAAGTCCCGGAATATATCATTAAAATAATACAGCAAATAATAGACAAATTTGTTTACGCAGGGAAAAAAGCGAGAGTTAAAAAAACTATAACAAATAGAAAGTTCGATCTAGGAGGTATGGGATCTCCAGATATAAAAAGGATCATCGAAAATATAGCAATATCTCACATAATAAATATGAATTTACAACATAGGATAATAGGATGGAAAAACATTGAGGAAGATTTGGTGGGAATTATCCCAATAAGAACACTGCTGGGTAAATTTAATGGAAAAGAAACAATATGGGGTAAATTACCAGAAGGTATAAGATCCATTATAAAATTTTGGGGGAAAAGTAAAATCAGAGCAGAGCTTTTTCATATACCTTCCGTTACTACACCTATAGATATACTAAGAGATGAATCATTTAATTTAGAAATAAATCTATTGAAAAAAGCATCAATTTTGTATATAGCTGATTTATACCCAGCAGGCAGTCTATTAAAGCAAAGGGAACTTCAGGAGAAAGGAGTAACAAAATCCTTTTCATGGATAAATTATGGAATATTGCTCGAAAAAATGAAACAAAAGGGATTTATATATGATAAAATAGATAAATTGCACGACCTGGAAGCAATCATGATTAAAGGTCAGGTGAATCATCTGGTATCAAAAATTAGTAAAAGTAGGATTAAACTAATGAAATTTGAGAAAACTAAGAGTATAAAAGACTGGGAATATAACTTCAATATAGACTATAATGAGCAAGAATGGATAAGGGCTCTAAAGATAATAAAGAAATCTTCTATTAACACCATGTATAGAGAATTGTACTTTAAATTAATACAAAAGTGGTATATAGTACCAACAACTATGAAAAAGTTTGATTCCCAACAATCATCATTATGCTGGAAGGGTTGTGGTAAAGAAGGCAATACACAACATATGTGGTGGGAATGCGTTAAGATAAGGGAATTCTGGGAAGAATGTTGTGGATATTTGAGTTGATATTATTCCATATAGGGATAGATACATACTTCCCCAGTAATACATTTTTGATATCTCACATATTATTGATCATTAAAGCAATGTTAGTTAAATATTGGAATAAATTGGAAATTCCTAAGTGGAAAGAGATTATTAATAAAATCAATTATAATAAAGATCTGATGAAAGAAAATACATATGAACAGTCCAAGAAAATAAACATTTTTAATTGGACTATCTGGGAGCAGTATATGGAAGAATATTAACGGGGAACATGGAAAAAGATACAATTGAAGCCGATGTCTATTATGACTGATAGAGTTATAAACGCTGTCAAATTGTCCAGAGATTAAGGAAAAATTTCCTACTATTCACCTTCTTTAAAATCAAATATGGGAATATTTTGTCTATAGATATGTCTATTTCTATTGTGGACCGTTGTGTTGAACCTGGTTGCTTGTATTTGTTGGGTAATTGTATGTATGTTATGTGATCAAAAATAAAATAGAAAAGGGTTAGAAAAGGAGAGGATAGAAGGGGAAAGCGCTGCAAGATAAATAAAAAACCTTTTATAAATAATTTATACAGGGAGCTATACCTTAAATTAATATAAAAGAGGTATTTAGCCCCTGTTATTACGAATATGTTTGTCTTCCAGATTTCCCCTTACTGTTGGAAGGGCTGTGGATAAGTTGGTAGATCCTTCCATAAGCGGTGGGATCGTATTAGAATAAGCATTCAGAGGTTTAAAAATGTGGGAGGATCACTCTACACTTAAAAGATGTTATCCCTCTTTTCTGCTATCCCAATAATGTTCATTAAAATGTATTTATAATTGAGAGCAATAAGAGATGAAATGTATGTATATGTTTTGAATGTTTTTTTTTATATTGAAATAAAATTAAAAAAAAAAAAAAAAAAAAAAAAAAAACAAAGCCAGTGACAAATTATCACAGGTATGCAAAGTATCATGGTGGAGGTGGGTAGGATACAGAGTTCTAGTAACACAGGGAACTAGGCGTATGGGAACAGAATGCAGGAATGGGGAATGACATTGATGATCAGTTGCAGGGAATTTACAGTATATCATCCAACATGAAGCAATATCATTTACATCATATTATTACAGAGATCCAGACAACTATAGCATTCCATAAGCAAAGATAACAATAATACAAAATAAGGAGATATACATATGAGGAGGAAAGTAACATGTAGGCTTGTGTGTCCAACAGACACTCCTATGTAACTTCAGACATATAAGTGCTCAATCAGTGAATGTTATAACCCCAATAGGTCAGTTCTCTGGCAATGTTAATCCACCAGGAGAGCAGCCTCCCCATACATAACTTTGGACACTCATATGGGGACCTGACCAGTACCATATCAGTCTGTTCTGACTTCTTTTAGAGATTCACTCACAACAAACCAGGCAATTTGAGTGGAATTCTGTTCTCTGAATGAGCATGGCCTACATTAGTTTTTGTTCCCCTGGTACTTGATATATGTGATGTGGCGGTGTAATTTGCCTACTATTTATTTTCCCAATGTAGATGTGATGAGTGAGAAAGGGTTAATATGGCAGCAATTTTCATGTATTTGTGTTGCAATTTAATTAGGCAGTGTGTCTTTAATAGCTTTCAGCATCTTGCAGCATGACTTTTCATATTGTCACATGCATGTCCATTACAATATATGAAAGAAAAAAAAAAGTTTTTAAACTATTTTATACTTGGGAGTTGGTGTACAAGTAATTCTAATGCCTTCCATTGCTTTGGCCATATTTTAAAGTCAATTGCTGCATTTTTATTGTATTTTGCAGTGTTCCAAACTAGTTTGTAAACCCATTGCGGGACCTATTTGAAACATGTAAGATTTGGGCCGCCATTTGCACTTTGTGGGCTTGACTGTGGTTGCAGTCTTGAGGGATTTTGCATTTGCAATTTTAGCAATCGGAACTCTTGCAGATATGCATATGTATGTATGTATGTATATATATATATATATATATATATATATATATATATATAGGCTGTAAGTTCCAGTTTTAAAAACCATAAGGATTTCAGGCCCCTAACACGCAAAAAAAAGCCAATTGAATAGCAAATTAACTTACGGCCTCCCTTTTAGGCTACTGTAACTTACAATTGCTCAATTGAATGAGGCTCTATGCATGCATGACTGTTGGTCATATTAATAATGATCTGGTAATGCTCTTTAACAGGCCTACTAGTCAATGTGCTCCTGGTGAAGAAGCAGTGCTTTAAGGGAAAGGGAAGTAATCAGAGGCAGTGCTAGTGAATTGGGGATCTCGGTGAAAGAAAAGTTTTGGGCCCCCTTGCAAGTTCTCTATGCAAGGTAGGTGCCTATAGAAGTTAATAAAAAAAAGCCAAAAATATACAGTATGTGGTTGGTCAGATCACCCACCCTCTAAGGACTGAAAACTTGCTATTAGCCAAAAGCAAAGGCCTCTTATTCTCAATGTTTACTTGTCAGTAATAATCTTTCTTTTCTTCAGAACAACCTAATTAAAGTATAAATCTCTTAGTTGACCCTCTTCCAATTTGGAATTTTGTGTTGTTTCAGTTTTTGTCAGTTGTTGTACAGTAGAATTATAGTTTAATGTATGTAATAGCCATCAAGTGCTATTTTTTGCAGTCCTCTGCTTTACATTTATTTTAATTAGGCTCTAGTATTACACGCACGGAGGGTTAAACCTTACTCTGTGTGTTTCTGGATTAATTAAACATGTATCCCCTTTGCATTAATGCATTGGAGTTGTTTATTAAATTATGATATCAGAAAGCATAAAACTGCAGAAAGCATGAAGTAAACTTTAACTTAATTTCTATTTTCTATGTATTGCTAATACTGTGGCTTTAAATGTTTTTCCACATTGTACACTCCTAAAATTGTCATAACTTTCTATTTATTTATATGATATTCCAATGCTTTACTAGTGCATGCTATTAGATCACATTACACAACTTTGATAGAGTTTCCACCATGCTGCCAAAATACTTTGCTATTGATTGATGTCCATTACATTATATTGAAATGATAATGTTAGATAATTTGCCTACTATGCCTAGTTTCATTTAATACTTTGCTTGATATGCAATCCTATTTATGTGCATTCAATTACAATGAACAAAACTGACTCACTGTTGATACCATTACAGATTCTGACCAGCTTGGTTTATGAGCTTCAAGATACTAGTGTAACAGTTTGTACTACTGTTTGTCATGTGATTGTGTTGCATATATCCTATCCTCATCCAATGCAAATCCTACATTTATCCTAGACCCAACTTTGATTTGGATCTGCTCATACAGAGTGCCCAAATTTGAGTAGATGTCAGGTCGGACAAATTGATCCACATATGTATTTTCCCAATACCCTAAATAAACTTTTTTTTTTAGATTAGATTTTTTTACATCACATTTTAGATTTTTTAGATTAGACAACAATAATCGCTAGACAATAACAATAAAATGTATGAATCCGCCACGCAGCGCCAGAAGCGAAACTGCAAGTGGCCGCTAGATGGGGATATCACTGTTTTGTAGGCACTGCTGGCAATTAGCTGGCTCTGTGATTGCAATACCAATGGTGGGCAGTGACACTGGAGAGTAATACATTCATAGTATTGGATGGTAGTCTCACATGAGTCTGGAGGATTCATAGCAGAAAAGATCCAGCCAGTCTATTCCAGAGTGTGAATGTGGAATGTGGGAAGACCCTGATGTATATGCCCAGTGTCAGTGTGATCAGTGCCTATTAGTACTAGGACTGAGCTAGCCTGCTCCAGAGGGGTGAGTGTGGGCAGAGCCTGCTGTACATGCCCTGTGCCCGTGTGATCACTGCCCAGCATCACTAGGGCTGAGCCAGCCTGCTCCATAGGATGAATGTGAGTACAGCCTGCTGCACATGTCCTGGTGTCAATGTTATGTCAATGGTGTCCAGCAGCAGTACTGCTGAGCCAGCCTATTCTAGAGGGTGACTGTGGCATGTGAGCAGAGCGTGCTGTACATGTCCTGTGCCAGTTTGATCAGTGCCTATCAGGGATCTCATAGAAGAAAAAATCCCAGCTACCACAGAGCCTAATTTGCAGCAGTGCCTGTGAAACACTGACAGCGCCATCTAGCGACCACTTGCAGTTTTGCTGCTGTCGCTGCGTGGCTGATTTATAACACACAAGATCCTAATTTTTTTTATTTAAAAGTAGAAAGGGGCATAACTTTCAAGATGGAGATACAATTAGCAAGTTGCTATGTAAATATCCCTTATTTGTATTACAATGAAAGTGAATCTTTTGATGCTGATGTTTAGTTCTGAAATGTTCTCATTGTTGGTGAGTCATACTAGCCAATTTAATTGCACTCTGTCACTATACAATATTTTTGTTTATTCTATCAATATAGAATGCATGTTTAGATGCATGTTTGCCATGTCCTGACATAGCAACATCTATATAGTTATGTTTTAGTTGGCTTTTATTAAAGAACCATAGCAGTGCCCTAACAATAGGAGCAATATGTTTTAAATAGGCACCGATCTTTAATGAAAATGTTATTCAGTGATCTAGAAAATCAATAATTAATGTTAAACATAATTTCATACATCAACTTGTCAAGCTGAGTTAAGCTGCTTGCCTCCTCCTTTATGTGCTCATCAAGGGGTGGTATCAACTCTTGGGCGGCAGTCCTAAATGGTCAGGTAGAAGCTTATGTTTAAACAGGAGTAAATGTTTTTCATTAGCATTAGATTTGCTCCAATGTCTTGATGACCTCATAAAGTGTAGAGATAAGCAGCTCACCTAGAGGTTTGTGTTTAAGTTGATTCTTGAAAGAAAGTTTAAAGCAACTCTGAAGTAATTGAGTTTTCTTCACAGTGTGAAAGAGCACAACATCTTATATTAAATTGATCTAAATTTATTTTTATTATACAAAAAAAATGATAAAATCAAACTTTAAAAATATTTGTTATACTAAACTATACTGCACACAGAGATAATATGCAGTTGAGCGTGTGAGGCTCTGCGTATCTGACGAATGCCACACTGCCACATAACCAAAAAGGGATTTTAACAAAGATCAAGAAGTTTTAGCAGTGTGTAAATTGTAAATACACCAAAATAAAATATTGTTTCTTTAAGGCATAATTTAGTAAATAAATTATAATTTGAGAAAGGAAGATGAAATGAGAGAAATTTGCATAGTGCAGTTATTAAATGTCATATGCTGTCTTGAGAGGTGTCTTTTACCTTGAATAGGTGAAACAGCAAACCCCAGATGTACGTTTCAGCCTCTCTTGGAACTCATCAGTGAAGTGTAGCTGCACCCCCTAAGGCACAGTGAGCCCTCTCACTCCAAGGGTTCTAAGATAGAGCGTCTCTGACTCTGTTTTGGCTTATGCAAATGAATCTGTTTTTTTGTTGTCGTCATTCTTAGGGCAACAAGGCTCAAGAGAGGTTGAAGCATATGTCTAGTGTTTGCCGTTTCTCCTATTCACGGTAGAATGGCCTGTTATTTTGGGGCTGGATCAATCTTTTAAGTGCCACCAGACTGATATACTACAGGATATTTCTCCCGGTGAAGGGCACAAGTGAGCTAAAAGAGGATGCTCTCAGAGTGGTTTATCATGTCCATAGAACTAGCCTATTAAGGTTAGTTCGTCCTCTGACTTAATTATTTTGTTTATGCAAATTACGCCAGAAGTGGACCCCTTGCTCACTGTGCCTTAGGGAGTTCAGCTGCACCTCACTGACGAGGCCCAAAAATTGCCTGGTATTTCCGGGCTGGGTCACTCTTTTGAGTGGGACATGACTGATATACTACAGGATATTTCTCCCTGTGAAGGGCACAAGTGAGCTACAGAGACTGATCCCTGAGTAGGTAACCAGGCCTATAGAGCAAACCTGCTTAGGTGTTGTTCCTTCTCAGATTGAGCTCTTATGACTATTTTGGCTTATAGAAATCACCTTTGTCTAGATTTTGTGTGCAAGGGTTTGCTAAATTTACACATGATACTTGAACAGCCGTTATTAAAGTGGCTATGGCCCAATTTATCTAAAACGTGGTAAATAAATGGGGAACACAATTGGTGGAGGACTCCAGTGACCTATCTCTGCCATGCAAGGTCATGTGTCTAGATTTTGTGTGTAAGAGATTGCTAATTTCACACAGGATACTATAACAGCCCATTCTCTGCTTGTGGTAGAAATTCCTCAGGGCCATGTGAATTACTCACCATTTTGCCTATTTGCATATAATATACTGTAGATCATAATTAGTAGCTGACTCTTTTGTAACAATATATTCAATGAAATAATGGATATATTGGTTAAAGGGATATATTTCATGCAATCATTTGCCTTTTATACTGTAGTATTACATTAGTTGAATGTTTATTTATTATATTAATTGCTGTCTGGTAATACATAGAAAATTATTGTAACTATTAATAAAATATTTTAAATTTAAATTAATTATGTGTAGCCAATAAAATAGAATGTTACATTTTGTAAATCCATTTGTTTTAGTTTTTTTGGTTATTTTGAGTTATTTCTCATTCAGTTAACCATAATAAATATTATTATAATATATTATTAAATTATATTTGACCTGATCAGTTATTCATGCTGATTAATAAAGTGACGAATATAAATGAAAATTAGACAATTTAATGGGACATATCGATATTCATTAGGAGAACTGGGCTCAATGTTTCTCTATACAGTCTTCTGAATAACTAACCATAAGTAAGTAAAAAATCACACAGCCTTTACATTTTTATCTTTTATACCAAATGATATGTTACTATATTTTTTTAGCTGATTCAGTCTGTTACTTTCTTAGGAGTGTGAGTCATTGTAAGCTAATGAGATATCCATTAATCCTATTGAAAGCACTAGCAGTTGTATGTAGATAGAAACTTCTTGTGCATTCAATATGAAGGTCATCAGCAGGAATCATGGTACATTCCACTGCACTTAAAGACGCAAAATCCATATTCAATTACATCAATTCAACAACCCTGCAATTGCCTTCAAACCCGTAAATGGGAAATGGATCAAAAATATCTACAAGTACTAGATAGGACACGCAAGGGGGTTTAACACTTGTCGTAAACACTGCAAAAGCAAATAAAAACACACTAATGTACCTTAAAATACTTGGAAAGTAATGAAAGGCATTATAATTATTTGCACAACAGTCTCAAGCTCTCAAATCTGCAATAAATAAAAATGTACGTTTTATTTCCGTGTTATATCAATCACAGTTAATACATATCATGGAACCCTCATGGACTAGAATAGTTGCTTAATTGAATTTTATTGATTTCTACATATCTGGATTGCGAGTCTGATCGTATATTGGACTTCTAAACAATAATTTATTGTAGTTTAAAACTCCATGTTTCACTGACATCATGATGACGGTCTCATTTACTATTGTCTCTGTCTAAATTGTAACTTACGGGCTTACTTAATTGATCATGATTATGCCCTGAAATGCTACATATGGGTTCATGGTTTGTGTGTGGTGGCTGTGAGCCTGTATTTGTGTGCTTGAGTCAATGGAATACATCTAGATATGTAAAGAAAAATTGAAACCTGCAGAGAAAAGTTCAGTTTGGAGGTAATTACGGGCTTCCAATTAAATACGGGCCAGTGTCTTTAAATATATGACCACAGTGATCCATTGTCAGTCTGTTGTAATTGTACTACCTTCTATCTGTAAGAAGAAGCAACAGGAAATATTTATAAAATAAAGATGATCTCTGTGGAAAAGACTGAATTCTCACTGATCTCCATTGTAAGTCAATTCATATGTTTTTTGTTCATGTGTCAAGAAATGCTTAGAGGGATTCAGATTGCCCACCAGAGGCATGCCTAGATTTGTAAATAGGTGAAAAAGGCAGCTGCCAAGGAGTGTCTCCCTAAGGAGAATATATTTAACTTTCAAATTGTTTTTGTTTCATGCTAGCCAGGTGCCATTAGCAAGTTCTTTTGTGGGGGTGGGGGAGGTGGTGGGTCTGAAGTGGCAGGCTTACAATGTGCTGTACAAACAGGGCATGGTAGCTCATAGTCAAGTTTACTGTGTCTGCACCACCCCCTCATCGCTGCACAGCCACATTCATTAGGTATCATGCATTGGATGAATGGATTTGTTTGAAAGTAGTAATGTAATAGTTATCTAAAAAATCTACATGATTATTTGGAATTTTTTTGATAACTTAAAGTGTTTGTAGCGATATAGATTAAAATGTTAATGTAATAAGCATGCTCAGTAGATATTTGTGCATGTCAGGTGCTGTCAAATGCAATCTGTTTTGATTGTCAGGTAATGTTTTTAGTAGTTTTATACAATAAATAATTAAATATTGATTCGCACAGGCATGGAAAACCTATTTATGACAATGTGCAATGAATTTAATAATGGTTCACCCAGCATGGATAACCTATTTATGCCATTGCACACTTAATTAATTAATCAATTAATGGTTCGGCAGGCATGGAGAAAGCATATATGTTACTGTCCAATTGATTAAACATTGGTTCACCAGGCATGGAGAACCTATTTAATACATTGTTTAAATATTATGAGCCTGATTCAATTGCAAGGCTGCAACTTAATCAGAGCAGTCTGCGGGCTTGCTGTGAGCCTGCAGCGGCCGCAACTTATGGTGCTATTCAATTGGCCGGGCTCGCAAGTCCCGGCCCAATAGCACACATTGCAAATCATACTATCGAAAGTAGCATTTGCGAGCTTGAACATGACCGCTGACGCAAGGCCGTAACTCGCGGTTAGAAACAGCCAATGGAATGTGGGTCCAATCGTGACTTGTGGTTCAAGCCTGTATGACTTTGAAATCCAACCTCCATTTTTTACTGATGTCCTACAGGCTTGAACCACGAGTCACGATCGGACCCACATTCCATTGGCTGTTTCTAACCGCAAGTTACGGCCTGGCGATCATGTACAAACCTGTAGGAATTCAATGAATAATGGAGGTTGGATTTCAAAGTCCTACGGGCTTGAATTATGATTTTCTATCGGACCCACATTCCAGATATAAAGAAATATTAATAAAACCGTAAATATGATATTCTATTACATGCTAGTTCCATTATATGTATTAACACATTAATTGCCAGGATCGATATAACACAGAAATTGAACATGAAATAAATTATTTTTTTGGGACGATTTGCGAGCTTGGAATATAAGTACAGTATTGATTTTTTATTTGCTTTTAAAGTGCTCCGGAGATGTCATTAAGCCCTTTGCGAGACCTCCTTGGTACCAGTAACTTGTGGTTTGACTTTTGCCATTTTCGGGCTTGACGGAGTAGTTAACGAGGGGGAATCGGAGCAATTGAATAGTGATTTGCAATTTTAGCGTTCGGAAGTCTTGCGGCCATGAAAGATCAAACGCTTGGAAGGGCATTAACTTGCAAACAAATCGCAATAGATCACAATGAATCGCAGCCTGGAGCCCATAACGTGATCGGTGCCCGCAACATGACGGCAAGTGAATTGCAAATTTACTTGCAAGGTCTATTTCCGAGGCCAGATCTTCGGAAAACCTCAATTGAAAGAGACTCTATATGTTTACTCGCTAATCTGTAAAATAATGAATTCATTAAAAAGAATAAATTATTTTCTTTATGTATTCTATCAACTTATTTATTCACTAAAAGTTATATATAAAGTATTTTTTTAAGAAAATAAATCTTGTTCTTTATTTCTATATTAATGTAACTGACTTATAATTTACTAAATTAATTAGTTTATATACTGTAATGTGTTTCAGTTTTAAATAAATGAATGAGATATTTATTATTACGCTTTAGCGTCAGACCGCAAGGCTTGGAGAAGTACCATTCACCAGGTTGTCTCCTCTTTCAAAAAAACACGTAGGGCTGATCTTGAGGACAAAAGGAGACGGAGGAAAAATTGTGTCACTGAAGCACCCAAACCAGAGCAAGCCTTCCCGTGCAACCACTGTGGTGGAGTCTGCCTGTCCCGATTTGGCCTCCTCATCCCGCAGATGGAAAACATTCCTTTTAAATCTTCATTCGCAAAGCTAAGCGGCATTACAAGAAATACAGTTATTGCACCGCATTCTGAAAACTGAATCTTATACAGATCTCATCACTGTGGGGCTGGCACATGCAAATGAGCCCACAAAGGTATATATGCCGCATGCCAGGTATACTTACAGATGCAAATGTCACTGCATAAATATTTTCTATGTATATGCACACAGTTTTCCATGGTACTGCACAGGCAACTTGAGACAGTTACACCACTGTCTGTACTAAACATAGAAGCACATACATAATGATTAAAAAATCAGTAAAAATGAAATAGCTTCCTGAAAATCTTGGGTTCGTTGACAGGTCTTGATCTCATGATACATAGATCATTAAATCCTTCTATTCACATTAAGCTTTCTTTCACATTATTATGCAGACCACCCTTCTCCAGCTAATTACCAGTACTTTCCTAAAAGCACCTTTATTTTCCGAGAAAAGGTCAGTCATATCTATAGTCATAAAAGCAATGGACACATTTATTTTAGAATTTAGCAAAAAATGTACAGTTAAAAAAAAAGTTTATTTCTCTTTTACACAATCTAATATTTTAAGATGGGTCGCACTGTCATCCATTTTTATAGGATCCTCCCTTGGGTGTTGCTGCTCTGACATATTATTTAGTACTGCATGAATACACAGTGCTAAGAGTATCTGGAAAGCTATAAAATAGTATCGGGTAAAGTAAGTACATGAAAAACAAGTAATTGAAATTAATTTTGAAAAGCAAAGCTTTTATTCTTAGCAACTGATGCATGCATGATGTTGCAAAATAGGAAGTAAAATATAATTGAGGGCACCCTGCGGTTTGACAAGACAGTACTTTTTTACAAACTAGAAGTACAGCAATTCATTTGTCCCCTGCAGATGTCAAAATTAGAGATGAAAGGTTTTGTTTTTTTTTCTTCAGAAAACTGAAATGATTCAATCTGAGAATAAAGGCAAAATCCGTTTTATTTTGTTGCCTCCGATCATGCAAACATCAGCCATGAGAGAACTTAGAAACAAACAAATAAAGGTGGTGGCAAGAGTGCAAGAGATGAATGCAGACGAAGACTTCACTGGTAAGGTCACTTAGCAGAACCCAAGGAATCAAACATTCAGCTCATACCTGGGGTTCAGCAAAAGATTTCAATTTGTGATGTTCTGTTTGTACGAGGCAGTAGATGTTTCATATCTCTATTTAGTAGAGCAAGATATTGATGTACAAAAAGAGCATGGACGTGATGTTCATAAAAATAATTCTTTTTTCACTGTAGTGGAAAAAAAATAGTAACACTGGCAGATCAGATAGCATTGTATCAACACATGCAAATTAAATTTGATTAGTAAGCCATAACTTTCTAAGTTTTATGTTACTTTTCGCATGACATTTCTGTGCTATAACACACATTTGTACTGCTTGGTTCTAATTGTATATCTCTTAATGAGATTAACATACAATGCTGTGGAAAAGTATTTGCCCGTTTCCTGATTTACTTCATAATGCTGGACTAAAATCTTATAATTAATGAGATTTGGAAATGTGACATTGTTTTTTTACATTGTTAACATAGTTAAAATCATATTGCAGTAGTCTGGGCAGTGCATTTTTCTCTGTTTACATATTTTTCAAGATTTTGGGGAAATGGAGAGTCTTTTTGTTACATGGGAATGTTGTTTATAATACTTGTGTCTGCTCTGGAAACTTTTGTAATTTTTATTTTTATTTCTCATTAATATTAGACAAGTAAAAAGGTTTATATTATAGTATACACATTAAGATTGTATTTATCACAAATTTATAATAACACAAATTAAATAATTAAATACAGTTGTAGATAATTGTGAGGTAGTAAATTGTGGTGGAGTGTTCCCTGGTGGTCCAGTGGTTAGAATTCAGTGTTTTCACTGCTGCAACCTGGGTTTGATTCCAGTCAGGAAACCAAGAGGTCACACAGCCCTGATGTGGTGCAGGGTTGGGCCTAGTCAGTACTTGGATGAGAGACCACCTAGGAATACCAGGAGCTGTATGCTGTGGCCCACTGGAGAAGAAACTGGCAACCATGAATACTAAGCGGATCAGCATTGTGTCTTACAGGCCAGGAGGTCACGGAGCGTCGCACACGACTGAACAACATAAACAAACAAATTGTGGTGGATAGTTGTTATGTATGCTGTTCCTCATGCAAAATATAAAAAAAATATATCCAGTACATCTGTCAATATTTTTATGAAGAAGAAAGCATGCAATCTACTAGGTGGACAGCTGTCAGAATGATCAGCCACCAAAAAGGGATGGTGAAGAACTGGATGTTAATAGCAATGCAAAATAAAATCCTGATTACTGGAAGGGTTTAACTTCATTAACTCAATTAGAACATGTTTCTCACTAGAGGTCTTCAGAAACTAGTACCAGACATGTACGTCAGGAAGCTCAGAGGCTTTTTACTTAGGTACTGATAAATGTTAATTCTAGAAAATTATAGCCCAGCTGGTATTTAGAAGATGTCACAGGCACTCATAATGTATCCTTTTTATCTCTGCTTGATGATTTACAGCCTTTGTGGTCCAAACTCAAGAGTATCATGGGGGTAAATAATATTTTAAAGTGCTAAAACAAACCTAGACATGGGACTATATTCAGCTCCATTTTATTACAGATTCCGTCAAATCTATGTTTCTGTGTTTCTATATTTATAAATCAGGGGCATTGAATGGATTTGACCTGCCAAAGTATACTTACCGCAGAAGCTGTGAAATAATTATGTATGTATATTGTGACAGGTGCCCGTTGCTGGAACTGTGAGAAAGTAGCCCATTACCTACTTTGATGATGAGTTTATTTTCACACTTCGATGCTATGTACATTTATACAAGTCTCCCATGATGTTATTGATGGAAAGACTCACAAGTGTTACAGTATTTTGTTGTTGTTTTTAGCAGGACTTCCAAAAGATTGCAGTCATTTGTGGACACTCCCAGACATGGCAGAGAAAACTTAACCCAGAATGAATCATCAAAAGCAAAAACAACAGCTTCCGTGATTATACATTAACGCTTTCCAATAAAAATTCGGCCTTTACAAAAATGACAAAACTTTCTTTTTTTAATCAGTTTGTAGAATTCAGCAGTTTATGCACATATAATATCTAGATTATTATTATTATCCTATTTTTGTAACATGCCAACATATTCCGTAGTGCTATATAGAGGTTAAGTACCGTATATACTTGAGTATAAGCCAAGTTTTTCAGCCCTATTTTTAAGGCTGAAAAAGCCCCCCTCGGCTTATACTCGAGTCACCCCTGTGTCTCTTTCCCTCCCGTGTCTCTCCCGCCATGTCTCTCCCTCCCCTGTGTCTCTTTCCCCCCTCTCCCTCGTGTCTCTTTCCCTCCACTCCCTTATCATCCTCAACCCCCTCCTCATTCTCCCTCCTCGTCACTTTACCTCTCTCTAATTACCCCCCCCCCCTCCCTTTCCCCTCTCTTACCTTCCATCAGCTGCTCCTTTGCGCATCTTCCGGCTGTGTCGGAACCCGGCATATGCTAATGATGTGACGTCACATGCGCGTCACGGCTTATACTCGAGTATATACAGTACATGGCAAAAGAATGGCGGTCCTGTCTTTGATCTTAAAAAGTACATAGTGCTTTCCCTAAAGCCCCTTACATTTGCCAAATATATTTTGAAAAGTGCTAAGAATTACAATTTCATTTAACTAATTTTTGGCAATGTTTCCTCAATCTTCCACATCAACAAATAAGATTGATATAGCAAAAAAATGAACGAAAGCAGAATATAAAATGTTTTACGCCAATTAAATAATAGTTTCTGGAAATTACATAAAATGTTACTTCCAGTTTAGAGAGTTCAGAAATATTTTGGACATTACACCTGATATATAAAACCCATTTGACAACGCAATAAAAAAAAGTCACACTTTTGCTAGATAACACACTCAGTTTAAGTAGGTAAGATTTTTTTTCCCATAAAAAACAGCTTTATTTGAATTACAAAGCATGTCCTGGAAATATGTGGATATTTGAAAAACAAAATGCAGTATTATAAACAACCACAAAAACAACTTAAAAACAAATACAGAGACCTCTGTCCATGACACATACAATGTCATATCCTATTGATAGCCTTTGGCTTTGTAATAAAAAAAAGTACCATTTTGTGCAAATGTCTCCATAATCCTTGCAGATTTTCATAATAAACTGCAAGCACAAAACAGAGTGCTGACACTGATTTGGAATGACATATTGCTGCTACTCCAAAACTGTTTAAATATAATAAGAATGTCTATTTTTTTTAAAGAGGATGCTAAGCTATTCTTTTTAAAAGGTTTGCAAAGCAGTGCTAATTTAGAGCATGCTTCCGACACATATATATGGGAACTTAAAGCTTAACCATCTGATAGAGAAATTACTCACAGGCATAATTGCCTGATTTGAAAAAAAAATCACACACAAGATGAGTCGGTAAATTACATTGCGCAAGTACATTTTAGTCAAATATCTTATAATATAAAAGACAGTGTCTGTCATGCCAGCAAACAGTGCTGTGCGTAGGCACATGCAAAGTGGATCTTCCCAGTGAATACCCGGCTGTGCCCCACGGTGCAGCAAGTAGGCAGAGCTGGTGCGCCCCACCACAGCAAACTTCAGAGCCTGTGCTGAGGACGAACAGTGGGACTGAGAAGGGATAGGGGAACTGAGGAGGGACAAGGGGACAGGGGAGGGACAGGGCAACTGAGGAGGGACAAGGTGACAAGGGAGGGACAGGGGAACTGAGAGGGGACAAGGGGGCTGAGGAGGGACAAGGCGACGGTGGAGGGACATGGGGGCTGAGGATGGACAGGAGAACTGTGGAGGGACAGGGGAACTGAGGAGGGACTGAGGAGGGACGGGGGGGGCTGAAGAGGGACAAGGGTACTGGGGGGACAGGGGAACTGAGGAGGGACAGGGGGATTGAGTAGGGACAGGGGGTTCAGGCGGGACAGGGGGACTGAGGAGGAACAGGGGGACTTACCATCATTTATGACGGGTAATTAGTCTAGTTCATTTATAAATTGCAGTCTTTGTAATAAATAGGAAAACATGGTAAGCGTAGTTTGATCAAGCTAACTACATGTGCATGTCAGAAACTCTGAACTTTATCACAAACAATCAATAAGAGTTCAGATCAATGGTACGTACACTCATGTAACACTGGTAGTGGATTAAGAGAAGATAGACCCACTGGACAGAGGCAAAGATTATTTTTGGCTGACTCTTGAAATGGGGGTGTAGGTGTGGTTTGCAGTGAAATGGTTAATGCCAATTTAATGTTGCAGATTGGTTGCAGTGTTAGTTATCAACAAGACAGACAAAAGATGAGGTCTGGCAGCAGACAAGAGTAAACAGGCATTCAGTCAGGCTGGGGGCAATCAGAATAGTAAAAGGTATAATAGTATCTAATAAAGTATAAAATACCAGTCCAGTAAATAGCAACAGAAGTGGACGTTGGAGCATAGATCCTTGCTAAGGCAAGGTGTCCAGATTGAGTCCAATTTTGATTTTATTTTTATAAAAGCATTTGGGACCCTGGTGATTTTGTACAAAACAAGTGACAATCCAAGGTTTAGAGTATCTACTATAAATAACATCTTGCATGCTTCATTACTGTTCTTGTATGTCAAATTAAATTGATGACTGGGTCCCGTCCTCTATCTTCCCTTTGAATGCTTTCCTTCCATAGACTTCTATTAAGCAGGTTTTGCTTTTCAATTATTTATTTTAGATTTTTGCTATTTTTGTGGTGTTTAAGCAGGATTTGTTAATATTTGTTAATATCCCTTCTTCCCATACTAAGTTATTGCATGAATCAACCTGACCACATTACAGATTTAGCAAGATGGGTATTAGAAGGTAGCCCTATTGTTCTCAGGTGCCAGCTATCAAGGTACTGCAAGACCCCATGTGGGATCATCTCCTGTAATTGTCTGCCACACCCTCTCATTGTTGCATTATGTACACCCCCTCTGTATCTAACACCCCCTCTGTGTCTAACTGCTATAAATATTGTTTGACTTTTCAAAATAAGTCAGTTCACTTTTTTAGGTATATACAGTAGAAATTGTGTGTCACTTATTTTGCTCCCGTTCTCCTGGATGGCTGCAGGGAAGTACTGAGCGACTCTGTAGGATCCTGCTGGGGTAGGTTTGACTGTAACAAGTCTTATCAAGCCCCCTAAGAAGAAGCAGACCCTGGCCGATACAGAAGCCAGATATGAGGCAGCTGGTGATGAGATTTTCCAAAAACCCCACGGTCCTCGTGGGTAGGAACCTGTAGTCTATAGCAGGTGGCCCTGGCCTTGTATAGCCCCTACCCTCGGATTGTCACAAGTCCTTTAAGCATAACAGGTGGATTGAGAAATGTTTCATACCATGTCTTCTAGATATTATACATAGTGTTTTGATAAATCTATTTGCTTTTAAAAATATGTATACTGTTTATCTATTACCTATAAGTACTTACTATTAAGTTGAAAAAATATACACTCGGTGACCCTTTAATCTTATTATACTGTATGTAGCTATAAGAGATTTGTGTACAACAAATAATACAAAATAAAGAAACAAAAGCAAGTAAAGTGAGACAAATATTCATACCTTATGAGGTTTGTATATTTGAAGTGGGATTATCAGCATGCCAATATATGTAACTAATAATTCCTTCTCTAGAGCTGTGAAATCAAAAAGGAGAATTATATTATATTGCTGGATTTGCTCAGTGTATTGTATTTAATGAAATGTCTTATTATATTTCCAATATAGCCTTCTAAAAAGCATTATAAGAAAAAGTGTGCATGTAAGATGTGCATTGGTATTCTTTTTACTTCCTTGCAATATAAAATGAAATTTCCCAGAGAACCCAGGCTATCAGGAGATTCTGAATACCTCCAAATTATAAATGTAAGAACTCTGAAAAGGCAATCATTTAATGACCTACTGTAAAGCATATATCACCAGTGCCTCAAAAATGCAATCTAATTAACCTGCACTGAATATAACAGTGAGGGCATAGAAAACCCTGAGAAGTGATGCAGAGGATGGAATCGGGTTGTTCAAAAAAAATTAAAATGACTCGAGCCCATAATCCTTTTATTGAAGGCACGCACAAGAGCATACATCTGGATTGCTATTTATTCAATTCCTTTGGTGATCTCTAAAAGTACATTCATTTTTTATGCATGACACAAAGGAAATGCAAAAATACATAATAACACTTTCCACATTGTAGACACAGTAAAAACATATACTGTATTAATCAAACCTTGTGTTTAACAAAGTCAATAGCTAAATATGAGCTACTGGATGCTAGACAATCATTTGATGTAACTTATACTTTTGGATCATCCTATCACATATACCAGAGTATTGAGTTATATTGACTGAAGATGCAAAATGATGGAGCACAACACGCAAACATAAAATGACTTTGACAGAATCAGGTGCTACAGAGACTCTGAAAGCTACAAGCAAATATTTAAATGAAAAATATCATTAATACATTACCGTAGAGAAAATTGATATTTAACTTAATGTGCATCATAATATTAAAGGGACAGTGTGGTCAATCTTTTTTATATGATTATGGGCAAAATGCCCTTTTTTAAGTTAAAAAATAAACACAGCATTCGCATTTTCAGCTTTTATATCAATTATTCTATACTGCAGGCATCTATTTTCTATCACCAGCTGATTCTGCCTGCTACCTTCTAAACAACTGAGATTCCAATTTCTGCTACTGAAAGCTCAGACAGCTATAGATGCCACATTCCCAATGTGTAAAATGAAACTTCCTGTGCATTCATAGTCTCCTCCCAACTCAACAAGTAACTCAACAGAAATCAAAATGCTCCCACTGCAGTATTAAAAAATATTGTGCATAATTTCAAGTGTTATTCTTTAAAAAAGTATATTTCACATATATGACCATTGTGGTCCTTTAGCTGTTTAAAGCACATGCCTCATTACCGATTACTGATCACAGAAAATACCCCAATTATTGACGGTATGAAAATGAAAAGAAACATTGTATTTGGTTGTAAATCAAAAATTGGGATCTAGCCTGTTAGGATGTTGGGACAGGTCCGCTGCTGCAGTGCAGCCTCCAACCGCTAGATGGAGCTGCCGATATTTAGCAGTGCTGCCGATATGTGAGAGAAGTTGGAATTGTCTATCCTGCCTCTCTATCTCTGTGTCCTGACCTGTCTCTCTCTCTCCTGTCTCTTTCTCTACTCTCTCTCTATCCCGTCTCTCTCTCACTGTGTCTTGTCTCTCTCTCTGTCCTGTCTCTCTCTGTGTCCTGTCTCTCTCTGTCTCTGTCCTGTCTCTCTCATTCTCTCTATTCTGTCTCTTCTGAGGTGCTTCCCGTCGGTTCTGGAAAAAATAACCCTTCTGCGCATGCGCACTTCTTCTGCAGTGCCTCAAGTTTACTAACAATGTTGCGTCTGCGCACATAACATCCTGCAGGTGTGACAGACAAACCGGCAAAAATTATATTAGACAAGGAAATTACCCACAAAAATTACTGGAGTAAAATTGTAAGCCTGGCAATGCTGTTTGCCACACAATGTGAGGCTATGGTCCCTCTGAGCACCTTTGGCGCTCACGCTGTGCAAAGGCCACAAATCGTGACCCACATCGTAAGCATTCCAAACACTGACAACTATATATGGAATGAAGAGAAGATTCTTGTGGCAGCACTTCAGGACGATGCAATCAATAACTAAAAATGACAATATCTGTTATGTTAGTTTAATTATTGCATAGCCTTGATTTTCCCCCCTCTGTCTCATGATGCATAGTGATTATGGTGACTTAAGTGTCCCTTTAATAAGCAATGTTTATTTCAAACTACTTTGTTGTTGTCTTGGGGCATTACAGATTTCCTAAGATATAAAGATATATTATGCCTAAAATCGTAAATGCATTATAAAACTTTGTAAGTGACTTCTTTAAATGGCATTTAACGGACTATTAATTAAAATTAGTTTAGTATAAACTGGGGTAAATTAGTGTTATGTAAGATATCTTTTTGGTATTGGTTTAGAATAACTCTCTAGCTGGAAAGAATGGAGCATGATGGACAGTAAAGAGAAATGGTGCACCATGGGAGAAGTGGGATAGATGATAATGCAGTGGTGACACAGGCCTTAGAGACAAGACCGGTCTGAGTGGAGCTCACAGCGAGAGTGTATATAGGAGATTAAATCAGAGATTAGATAGGGAAAAATGAAAGACTTTGAAGGGATAGAAGAATAATTTTATAGTGAATGTAGAATTCAATAGGAAGTCATCAGAGATTTAAGCGGGATGGAAACAACCACTGATTGATGGGATAGTAATGTTATTAATGCAGCAGCTCTAAGAATATATTGAAAAGTAGAAATGTGTCAGTCAGTGAAACCTGTGAGAGGAGGTTTCATTAGCCATAAAAGCATAAGCATTTGGTGACAGAGAAGGGATTTAGTATTAGCAGTGTTACAAAATATATCAGTGTTGTGATTTTACTTAAGTATGTGAGATTGTGACATATTTGGTTTGAGACTGTGTGGCAGTGAAAGATTATAGCCAAAAGAGGTAGGGGCGATACATAAAATAGCACGTAATGTTTTTAGGGAATAATAGAAATAACACAGCTTTTAAATTTGTAACGTCTATATGCAATTGTGCCGCAGTGGATTCTACCATTTTGTATTCTGATGATTTACTTCCTCAGATGGGAGGACCTTTGGGTGCAGAGGCGGTCTCTATCTGTACAGTGGCAAAGTAACAGCTATTATTGATAGGCATTTGATTACAGGTAATGGAAAGCTCATTCATTTAAAAGGACACACCCTCCCAAGCAGTGAAAAGAATAAGCTCAATAAAAGAAATGTAATACCACAGTAAAGAACAATTACATATTATTATTTTCACCATACATCACCATACATTGTGTCATGCCCAGGGCCTGACTGTACAGTTTACACCATGGCCTGAGTCTGGACTGGCAAGAAGTTGCCCTGTTTTATTGTTATAGTTTTGTATTTTGTATTACTTATGGTTAAAATGACATATAAATTGTATGTATTTTTATTATGTTACAGTGTTGTTATCTGGTGATGACTCACCCAGTTCCACCTAAATAAACAAACACAGGGGGTATTGGCAGGGGCGGCCCGTCCATTGGGGCGTCAGGGCAAACGCCCCCCCAAATATTTTCTTCACCCTGCAATAAAAAAAACACAACAATGTATTAGTATAACCCAAAAACGAATAAATATAAGGTGTACATCATCATTTCAAGTCTCAATAGTATTAAAAATGAAGTAAAGTTAGTAAAGGGACACTGTCACTTTAAGATAACCCTTGCGCTACATTAACTAATGCTGTGTATCTATATAGCCCCCTGCCTGCACCCTGTGTGATCAAATTACACTAGTTACTGTGTACACTAACCTTTAGACTCTTCTCTTCTCATCAATGAGTCCTGGCCTGGCCCCCTGACCGTTAATGCATGCCGCCCACCATTGCAGTGACGATATGCATGGGCGGTCATAAATGTATCAATTAATAACTGACAGTCTTCCATCATTGACCAATCAATGATGGAAGGCTGTCCAGTTACTTAGTGATCAATCTAAACCCACCCAGACCGTTAGCCCTGAGCGCCCGCCAGCAAATAGGGCCTCGAGTTTACATTTTGATTGACTGATACAGTCAATAAAACCACCAGTTGCCTGTCCCTTCCCCCTTTCTGTTTCCTGACCCTGGTCACGCTGAGACTGAGAGACCTCCCTGGCTGAATCTACTCACATCTGCTCTGCCTGCCTAACACAGTAAGTCTACCTGCCTGGCACCTGCCCTGCCCCTGCCCCTGGCCAAACCAAAACCCCTAGTAGCCCCTAATAAAAGTTAGGGGTGACCAGTTACCCCCACTATGCCTGCCTGGCCTGCCACCTACCCAGCCACCCACCAACTACCACCGACGACCCCAGCCATCACCCCCATGTGGCCTGTGCCACCCCCGATCAGGCCTGCCCTATGCTATGCCATCATGCCACCGCCGGATTACCCCGATCACGGGATCGGG